>CM075003.1:15403278-15512863 GCA_037576675.1 Pangasius sanitwongsei
GCCTACAAAGACATTCTATACAACTGTGTGCTTCCAAATTTGTGGCACCAGTTTGGGGAAGAACCACATATGGGTGTGATGCTCAGGCGTCTGCAAACTTTTGGCCACATAGTGTAGACAGAGAACTTTCCCCTACAGCCTATTGTGACAGCAATCTTCATTTCCACTAGATGGCAGTGTGGGTTAATTTATTTAATACTGACGGGACAGCTGAGGAAGAAGCCAGTAGCCGGTGTTGCCAGATCAGTGGCATTGCACTAACCTTCAACTGCTGGTCGACTTCATGAAGAATTAGTTTATTATTATAACAAGATGCAGGTTAAGTAAATAGACAGAATATATTAAAATATAAAGAGGAAAGTGACATGTATGCCATTACTACTATATGTACTGAATATTGTGGTCAGGATAAAAATGTAGTGAATTAACAAGAATATGGTGTAATAGAAATTGGCCATGCTTATAAAGTGTGACTTTATATCTACAGTGTGAATGTATTTTATGTACTCTTCCTCATAACTACACTCACAGAAATAAAGGTGCTAAACTACTTTTCCTTGTCTCTGGGTGATACCATACCTTCAGTACTACCTCTAGTGTGTAGCTTTTACCTGAGAAGGTGTATGTGGAGGAACTTTAGCTTTGAGAATAAAGCTGTAAAAGGTTCATCAGTGGTCCATAAGGTCCAACTACCTTCAATTATTATTATAAGGTAGACTTTCACGTTTCTAGGTAAAAGATATAGTACATACTAAAGGTGCAAAAGATGTTTCATTGATGATACCTCCCCAGTGACAAGCAACAGTACAGTTTAGTAGCTTTATTTATGTCAATATCTGTAATAATACAATACAATAAATAATGCAAAAATCATTTTAAGACCATGGTGAAAGAACTTGCTTGGTTCTTATTATCTGAAGCTACCTTGTAAAAAAAAATTCCAATAGTATTCATAATTTTAAAATGTAAAATTTTAATGAAAAAGACGGTTTGGTGGCACATTTCAGGAGTTGATATTAGTCAGGCTTACTTGACCATTGCCTGTTTTTATCTCGTAGACCTGGCAACCTTGGCTGAGGCTAATTTACTAGCTAGCTAGTTTAGAGGGGAAAAACAAAAGGGCAGCGGATTGAATTTGCAGGCGCTGTTTCAGAGAACTTCTCCGCTGTTTGTAAACGATGTTCTCTCTAACTACATCTTTCCAGCCTCAGGTATGATGAGACTGTGTGTGTTTTGCCTGTTGTGAGCTGACAGTGTGTGAAAATGGTGAAGCCTGTAGGTGATCCGCTAGCTGCTGGGAGTTCTGTGGAGTTGTTTTTTCTGAGTAGCTTAATTAGATGGGAGCATTAAAAGTAATTTCGTGGGTAGGTTTTAGTGTAAGCACTTTAAGTAAAGGTGACATTGAATTGTCTTTAACAGACAGGGGAGCTCTGGGGAAGTTAGCAAAGTTCACCGGGCACCTGGTGTGAGCAAGCTAGTTAGCAATTATGCAACATCTGCCGGTGTTGCCGGTTAGCTAAGCTAGCATTTCTGAACAAAACTATATATATATATATATATATATATATATATATATATATATATATATATATAATATAATATAATGACTACATATAGCCACTGTGTTTGGTAATTTTTATAGCTAATATTAGCTTGCTGGCTGTGTGGAGGCACTGAACTTCTAGACGAGTTGTTTGCTAGCTAGCTAGTCATGAAACAGCTCTGACAGCGTGCTAGCCGTGTGCTGCCAGTTCAGCAGCAGTAATGTCGGTGTGCGTGACCTGAGGCTAATCCGCCATGGCCTCAGTGTGGAGCTATTTCGTTTCTCCTTTTTTTTTTTTGGTTTTGTTTTGTTTTTTTTGTTTTTTAACAGAATTTGTTTTCTGATATATTTCACCCAGCGGATATTAAGGTTCCTTTCACACACTGTCTCTTCCACTAGGAGTTCTCAGACTTGTTGCTGTTAGTGAGCCCTTTAACTGTAAAAACATAATTTACAGAAAACAGATATATTGTAAATAATCCAGCTGTTTAAATACTAGGAACATTTCTTTAAACGTGTACAATTTGGCTTTGTATATTTATTAGAACCTTTCACTCACAGATGACATTTTATTAAAATTGTACTTACAATCAAATTGGTATTATTTATAAATTTACTGTTAAAGTTTGGCTTAAACCCATTCAAGTGGCCAGTTAAACACAACTATAAGAACTAAAAGAACTAAAAAAAAATAATAATAACTTTGATAATGAACAGAGTTATAAAATGGCAGATCCCCTGGCTATGCTTCACGAACCCCACTTTAAGAAGCACAGTCTTGTACAGATCAAGTGTAGTCTGAATTACTGACCATTTTGTTCTATTTGCATTTTGTCCGTCAGGTAACTGTGCCACTGAGCCATATCATCAATGCTGTTCACTCGCTGAAAGCGTCAGCCAGCTCCACTGCCACTGCTGCGGTTCAGAGTCTACACCGAGAGCTTTCAGCTGATCAGCACATACTGCCCTGCACCCCTGACACACAGGTACACATCAGCACTATACACTACACATGATTCTCTTACCTAAATTAACTGTACAAGCCGATCATGGATCCGTTTCCAGGTTCCTGTTATCGTAGAGGACAACATTAAAATTTCATCTCGGCAGTTCACCTGTAATAACTTGGGGAAGCTGCGAGAATATTATTTTAAACGGGCGGTGCAACTCCTGTCTTTTAGGTTAGGAATCCTTGCAGATGTGTTTGCACATTTTATAAGTTGCTCAGGGTAAGAGCGTCTGCTACGTGACAATGTTAAATGTAAAAAGCTGAGCTATAGTCTTTAGAAGGACACTTGTCATGTGGACCAACAATGTGGTGTGTCTAATAAAGTAGCCAGGAAGTGTTATTTAAAGCCCCTGTCAACTTATTAACTTCTTACTGTTAGCAGTAGCTTATGTGGGAGATTTAACATCCAACTGAAAAAGTTGATGGGCCACAAGAGAGGAGTTTAGGAGGTTATGAAGCAGGCAAGCAGCAGCATTCTGAATGCTCAGTAGAGGAGACTAAGAGTTTGTAGAAGAAGTTGAGCAAGTTCTGTAGTCATGAAAAGCCATGTTCTTCTGATGTTATGAAGATGTCTGCAAGACCTGGTGTTGATGTTACAGGAAAGGTAAATGCAATGTCTGAAATCACACCAGGAGTGTTAGCCACGTGTGCCGGATGGAGTGTGAGGGAGACGGTGACGGCTCAGAGAGAGGATTGTGTTGAGGTACAGCTTTGGGGAAGTCTACAGAAAAATTGAAGGTTCCCAAGAGCACAATGGCCTCCATAATTCTTAAATAGAAGAAGTATGGAACCACCAGGAGTCTTGCTAGAGCTGGCCGCCCAGAATGGAACAAATGAAAGCCTGTTTGCAAAAAATGTTCAAATTTCATGTTTTCATGCTGTCCTGCACTGAGGAGATACTTCTGTCTGGCCACTCTACCATAAAACCCAGATTGGTGGAGTATTGCAGAGATGATTGACCTTCTGCAAGTTTCTCCCATCTCCACACATGAACTCTGGAGCTCAGCCAGAGTGACCATCTGTTCTTGGTCACCTTTCTTACCAAGGCCCTTCTCCCCCGATTGCTCAGTTTGGCTGGCCAGCCAGCTCTAGGAAGAGTCCCGGTTGTTCCAAACTTCTTCCATTTAAGAAGATGCCAGAAGTGGCAATTTGTGGCACCTCTGTGAGGTGGTGAAAATGAACTTCTCCAAGCTATATAGTAGTATAGATGGATTCTGTAGGTATGATGAAGTTCAGAATGTAGCTCGAAGTTCCCAAGTCAGTGAGAGTGGAAAGGAGGATCCGGTGATTTACACTGTAAATCAAACTAAAGCAGCAGACAGGTGGAGGAGGATGAGGACAGACGTTCTCTTTGGCTTTGTTTAAAGCCTCAGTGACTGATAGGAGTAGAATTCAACAACCTTGTAACCCAGCAGGTCAGCATCCAGGAGGTCATTTAGTTGATGGCATGAAACAGCTGACCAAGCACATTTTTTGTTAATCCCACTGTCACTGGATATTGGTTAACTCTTCTCACATTCTTAACCTAGTAGTGATGTACATTATCACACTCCAGTAAGATACCTTATAACAATAGACAATCTTCTAGCTTTTACTAATGGGTATGGTATTTTTTGTCACAAGGCCAAGAACCATATACTTTCACAGGACGAGGCATCTGCCAACCATGTTTATCTGCTGCTAACTGTTTCAAGCAAGAATCTGAAGCACAAACATAGTCTGCACTTGGATAGACATAAACTTGTAGTTATGTTTAAGCTCCTTACTGATGAACGCAGCTGTTTCCTTGGAAGCTACTCTGGGGACATTTCTTCTGGCATGTTTATAACCAAACATTTGCATATTTGTACAATATTTTGTTGATCCTGGTTGTCAATGACTATCCTGCAGCTTAAGCAAATTCATAAAGACCTGGGGATCTCAGAGCTGAGGATAAGTGGAGTCAATGAGCTGTTAAACAGGCTGCTGCCCACACCAGTTCCCAAAGAGAGCTTGGACCTTAGGGTCTGTCTTCGATCTTCAAGATGGAGGACATCACACATCTCCACAGATTCCTTCTTTCACAACAAACATGGTAAGAGGTTCTACAATCCACAGTGTTTTTCAGATGTTTCTTTGGTTTTAAAATCTTAGTGGAAAAACGTGTTACGGTGACAGCCATTTGTTCATGATGTGCTGGATTGTTTATTTTAGCTCTTGAGAATAATTCGTTTTTTACTGTTTGCTTTACCAGGTTTCTCTCAGAGAATGCCAGGACTCTTTGGCTATCCAGTATTCCATAGACAAAACACCCATCCTCTTCAGGTTCTTTGCTCAGATCTTCAGCACTTGCAAGGTAATGCAGAGAACCTAAATTTATTCATACATTTTTGACCCATAGTGTCCAATGAAAGTCAATTTTCTTGCTGTAATTTAATACAATTCAACTATCTGTACTCAGTACATTGTTTCCATTGTACTCTATGCATTTTTATGTGTGTGTGTGTGTGTGTGTGTGTGTTTCTCTGTAAAGTGTGTGTTCAAAGCCGAGGTTTTAAGACTCTGAGGTCCAAAACCAGGCGCCTTCAGTCCAACTATGAGAGTCCAGCAGAATCGGAGAGCTATACTCCACTATTTATGAAGGTTAGGAAGCCGTCTTGAGGTGTATAATAAAGCAATATCTCACGAGCAAGAGTGTTACACTGAATTGTTAAACGACTTATCTTAATCGATTTGTGAAAGTCTAAGAGTGTCTCTCTCTCTTTTGTATACCCTCGGCTGTCTCTTTCTACATTCTTCCTGCTTTGCAGGGTCTTCTCTTGAGGGATAAATCCGATGCTGAGAGCCTTGACCAGTTAATGAAACAGAGGAATCTTCCACAGAATCAGCAGGATGCCTTTAAGACTGGTTTTACAGAGGGCTTCATGAAATCTCAAGCCCTGATGCAGAAGACACAAGGCATGACCCTTTAAATAGTCTTTGAGACACTGATACATATTGAACATTTGTAAAGTTTTGCTTATGCTTTTAATACTTACTTCAGTGCTTACATCCATCATTAATATGCATTTATCAAGACTAGCCTTAACAAGACATTTTCATCTTTAACATATCTAATTACACAGGAATTTTCATGTGCCATGTATAGGTGAAGCGCTTATGTGAAAATGAGGTGTGTATCACAAGAAATGCTGTTGTTTTTGACAGATTCACTTAAGAGGACTCGTCTGATTTTGCTTGTCCTCCTACTTGTTGGCATCTATGGTTTGTCAAGAACCCCATTTCTCTCGGGTAAAGGCTCGTTTTCTGATACTGGTTTGTTTCCCATCTTACTTATTCTCAACAATTGCATGCATGGCACAAAACCTGTTTTCTTACAGTGAATAGTGCACCAAATGTGTATTGCATGTTCAAGTTTGGTCTATACAAATTTGATTACAAAGCTGAACACTTTCAACTTGATACAACTTTAATGTTGTACTGAAAATGATTTTGAGTCATGTCTAGTATTTACCGTGCACATAATAATGACTGATATTAGTTAAATGTTTAATAAATGTATACATAAAATCTGTAAATGAGATATGCCAAGTTGCCAAGTTTTCACCCCTATTTAGTAGCTAACTAATTAGCAAATTGGTGTATTATACCAACCTGTGCCATCCCTGTAAAATAACTGGCTGACAGTTTATCTTGTGTTGCCTCCTTCCACTAATTAATTATTTCTGACGCCATTTCTATGAAGTGATTTTTTTTAAAAACTTGTCTGCCTGTAGGTCAAGACTTTTACCCCAAATTTAAACAAGACATAATTACTAAGGTCCATTAATTATATTTTTCATCGATACAGTCCGATTCCGTACTACATCTGGCCTGGATGCCGCACTGGATCCAGTCCAAATGAAGAACGTCACTTTTGAGCATGTGAAAGGTGTGGAGGAGGCAAAGAGTGAGCTTCAAGACATTGTCGAGTTCCTGAGGAATCCACAGAAATTCACTGCACTTGGTGGAAAGCTACCCAAAGGTATAGATATAGAGTTTAAAAAAATCCCCCAGTCAATAAAATGAATGCATTGTGCATTGAAGGCTTTGACTGTGTTAACACCATGTATGCAGGTGTCCTCCTGGTCGGTCCTCCTGGCACTGGAAAGACTCTTCTTGCCAGAGCTGTAGCAGGGGAGGCAGATGTGCCGTTCTACTATGCATCAGGGTCAGAGTTTGATGAGATGTTTGTGGGCGTTGGAGCAAGTCGCATCCGGAACCTGTTCAGTGAGTATGAAGTGCTTTTAGGATGGTACAGCCCTGCATCTGTCACATACTTATGTCTGTGAAGATTATTGTTATACAATCTGCATTCTTGTTCATTCACACAGTAAGATGGTTTTTTTTTTTACTTTTGTTTTCGTTTTCCTGCAGAAGAGGCAAAGGCTAATGCCCCTTGTGTGATCTTTATTGATGAGTTGGACAGTGTGGGTGGAAAGCGCATAGAGTCACCCATGCATCCATATTCACGTCAGACGATTAACCAGCTCCTTGCAGAAATGGATGGGTTGGTAGTGTTTGCTGTTGTCAAAGTAATTACAAAAATAAGCATGGGTTCTTATTCTAATTGTTTTTATTATTTCTTGTATGATTTCAGGTTTAAACCAAATGAAGGGGTTATTGTTATTGGTGCAACAAATTTTGCAGAAGCTTTGGACAAGTAAGTACATTGTTTAAAAAGCAAAATAGGTTTAATTCATGATGTGTGTGTGTGTGTGTGTGTGTGTGTATATATATTTTTTTTTTACTGAGAGGTAAGCATACCTCTGAAGCCTGAAAGGGTCTTGCACAAGAATTGACAAGTATGGGATTTCAGAAATATTTCAGGTATGAATGATCTGTTGTCCACCTAAGATGCAGGACCCTAAGGTTCTAAATGCATTAAATCATTAAATGTCCCCTTATTTTCTACACTAACACACTAATGCACATTTAATTACATTTAATATTTTTCCCTTTTTGTGATTATATTTAATGATAAAAAGACGAAACTGAACATAGAATGAAAGTTTAAAAAAATCTGTAAAAAGTCCGAAAAAGGTTTGGATTTCTTTTTTAAGTGGAAACATCAAGAACCTAGTGTGTCTTTTAAAGTGTGTTTAAATGAAGAACTTCCTACTCACCTCATGAACCAAGAATAAAGTGTAATGAGAGTATAGTACAACCCGTTTAGCCTTTTTTTTATGCCTTGACTTATTTTCTTTCTTGTGTCTGTGTGCATGTGTCTGTGTGTGTATTAAGTGCTCTTGTGAGACCTGGGAGGTTTGACATGCAAGTCACAGTCCCCAGACCTGATGTAAAAGGACGTACTGAGATCCTCAACTGGTACTTGAAGAAAATCAAAGTGGACCCTGGTGAGAAAATACTGTAACGTTTTTGTATCTGAGGAAAAATACAAATTTGTATAATAGTTTTTTAATCTTTTTTTTTTTTCCATAATATCTAGATGTGGATGCAGAAATTATTGCCAGGGGAACAGTGGGCTTCTCTGGAGCAGAGCTGGAGAACTTGGTGAATCAGGCTGCACTAAAGGCTGCCGTCGATGGAAAGGAGATGGTGACAATAAAGGAACTGGAGTTCGCTAAAGACAAGATCCTTATGGGTGAGGCTTCACGCTGCGTGCACATGGGAGAGGCTTTACAGATAGAGGACCTGACTCCAACAAAACACCAGCAACTAATTTCTGACAATTTCTCACCAGGTCCAGAGCGCAGGAGTGTGGAGATCGACAAAAAAAACAAGACGATCACTGCATATCATGAATCTGGGCACGCTATTGTGGCATATTATACTAAAGACGCCATGCCCATAAATAAAGCTACTATCATGCCTCGAGGACCCACCCTTGGTCATGTAATTATCACTAAAATTCAATTCAATCTTATTTGTATAGCGCTTTTAACGATGGACATTGTCACAAAGCAGCTTTACAGAAATATATAAATTCAGGATATACATTTTAAATTTAGAAATTTATCCCTACTGAGCAAGCCAGAGGCGATAACAGTTTTTGTTATCGTCAATGCTAAAGTAATGTTTCACATAACAGTTTCAGAAGAATACTGCATTTATGTACTTGCATCTTCGCACTCAGGTGTCTATGCTCCCAGAAAACGATCGGTGGAGTGAGACTCGTGCTCAGCTGTTGGCTCAGATGGATGTCAGTATGGGTGGCAGGGTGGCAGAGGAGCTCATCTTTGGGGATGAAAACATCACTACGGGTCAGCATCTGTACTCATGGCAGATTGGTTTTTTAAGTTTAGTTAGGTCACTCCTAAAGTACTGTTCATTCTTTACAGGAGCATCAAGTGATTTCGATGGAGCCACTAAGATTGCAAAGTTGATGGTTACACGCTTTGGAATGAGTGACAAGGTATGATTACTGATTAAGTGCTTGATAAAGTTTCATGATTAGCCTGTGTTTTTATGTGTTTTTGGTTTTATGACTTATTGTGTCATTCCTCTTTTTCTGAAAATGTATTTAATGTTTATAATGCAAGACAATTTTCTGTTGTTTCGAGAGATTAGGTTTATGTAATGGGTAGCTGATAGACTTTTTAAACACTTGATTGCATTTTAATTGAAAGCAAAGGGAAAAGATTCATGGTCTTCTATGGTACCTATACTTCTTAGCTTGGAAGAAGCTCTAATATTTCGTTTACATCAGGGCGACATGTGCGGACACTCACAGAGGGATCAGTTTTCTTACTAAACGTGAGTGTACACTAGGGGGCAGTGCTGCATGAAATAAATCAGAATTAAAGGGACAGTGCAAACACAGCAAAAGCAAAGGCGAGTTCTGTATTGTACTGTAGGAATAATAAATTGAAGGCAACATAGATGTAACTTTGTTTTGAAAAGTACCATAATGTGATCATATACTGTGTGTCATTCAAACATGATACACGGAGGGATTAAAAAAAAAAAAAAAACTGATCTACTTGCTCACTGGGGCAGCACCTCCCTGGCCTTTAGAAGATGGAAGTTTGATTGGATTTGATTTTTATTGTTTATGCTTTATTTTACCATTTGCACTTGAGATGTATTTGGAACAATATTACTCTAAAACCCTTGAGAAACCCAGGGGAAGAAGGGTCCCAACGTCTCCTTACAATGATTCTGGGTACACGACAGGACACACCTCCAACCAGTCAGCATTCACCTAAAGAGCAGTTGATGCACAGCACCGCAGACACACACAACGCACAGTTGGCTCCCTGGAGGACAGCAAGCCAGAGCATCAAAGCATATCTACATGCTGTATTTACAGAGAAACCCTCTCTGTGCTGTAATGTGCACTTCTGTCAATGCAGAAGTATAAACCAGGCCTTACTTAACTAATTCTAAGAAGTGGGCTACATTATATTTACTGTTTGGTTAATGTAGCCTGTGTTGTTATAAACTGCAGATTTGTTGCCAATTTTTCCATTCTTGTTTCATTTTTTTTTTCTCTGCCGTTTCCAGCTGGGAGTCATGACCTACTCTGACCTGTCCAAACATAGCCCAGAAACGCAAGCTGCTGTTGACCAGGAAGTCAGAATGCTGCTACAGGTACCTCTCAGTCTCACGGTCTCTCAGTAAAGCATGCTCATAGTCTTAAAGAGTACACATGCTGATACTGAGCATGTTCTGTTCTTATACTTTTCATCAGGATTCATATGAGCGTGCTAAGAAACTCCTCAAGACGTACAGCAAAGAGCACAAAAAACTGGCAGATGCTCTGCTCACCTATGAGACTCTGGATGCAAAAGAAATTCAGATGGTTCTTGAGGGTAAATCTCTAGACCCCAGATGATATTGTTCTCAAGAATGTCAAAAAGAGCTGAAGACATTCATTCATGTTCATTTAAACAGAGGTAATGGAATAAGGAAGGACGCGAATATAACTTCAGTTCTTCCACTATCAATCTGCAGAAACAAATATACTGAGTAATGTTTCTATTTAACATTTAGTTCTATAATGTTCCGTAATTGGAAGACCAAACCAATTTCAAAGAGCTATTTGAGCTATTCTAATTTCCCAAGCCAGTTTTTTTTTTAAAGAAATACCCGCGATTTCAACTTCTTTCTAGCCTGTATGTACCAGTGCAGTTTATTATGTATTTCCATTTTTGCACACCAGCTACAAATGAACTCTGCCAATGTTTATTGGAAAGTAGTGGCCAGTGAACATTCTTGACCATCCTGTGTGTGCAGAAAGGCGTGGTTACTCCATTCCACCTTGTTCACTTTTCGCAAGTTTTACCCTCGGGGATCAAGCCATGAATGACACAGTCGGGAATTTGCATTCCACCGAAACGGACCTCTATATTTCAATATAGCCAATAAACATGCCAGATCTTATTGATCTAATCTAACAGTATCACATGGCTGTACTATGGCAGCCTGTTAATGGAAGCAAAGCACAATTCTGGTTTAAAAAAAAAAAAAAAAATAAATAAATAACTTTTCTTTTAACCATAGTCTTTCTAGATGAACTCAAGCTGCAACTTGAAAGTATTTCATATAACAGAAAAATTTGCTTTGCAAAAGAATTGTGACCTCCGTTGTGGTGTACTTGAAGTTATCCTTGAATCTGGCAGAGTGGCACATACCAGCTGAATATTTTGTGTGTCTTGTTGGACAAATAGATAAACCTTGGATGCAGCCTTGGAAGTAAAGGTTTAATTTTACTCCTCATTCATTCACTCATCTCATTAAATATGAACCAAGAATGTAACATCAGTATTACTTCAATAATAGGCTAAAGTATTGGGGTTTTATTTTAAAAGGAGCAACTTCCATCTCTGAAACATTTTTGGAAAATGAGGAAACCATTTATGTTGTGAATATTTGTTCTACTTTCCACGAATAATTTTTTTCCTGCAAGAAAGTAAAGGCTTGAGTGATGAGCATTGGCGAAGTTGCAGAATTAAGTACCAAAAGTTTTCTTCTGTCTTTTTATATCAGCTGGTAGGTTATTTAGTTGTGTGAATAAAATCTGATTTTTAGTGATGTATTTATTTGTCTAATATTAGTTAGGTGCTGATGGAAGTCATCTGTATTTGCCTGATAAACTGTGGCCAATTTTGTGGCTGTAAAGGAGCTGTGATGGCAACCCTGTATATAAGAGTCTATGTAATGTTGTCTGTGTCTGCTCTGTGAATTAGTCCTCACAGAATGATTTGCCAAGTTAAAAATGAGCAATGATGAATAACTAATAAAGTGTGCTGGAAATGGACAAAATGAGAAGTGTGTGATTTTTTTTTTTTTTTTTTTTTTAAGATAAATGCACCATATGCTAGCAAAATTTAGAGAAATAACTTAGAGATGCCCTGTAACGGAACTCTTGGGCATACTTTAGTGATTTAGCATAATTGTTAGAGATATAATAAAAATAAATAATCCAAGATATCCCCTTACCTCAAAATAATAAGAGGTAACTAATTTAAATGATCACTGCCCATACTGTCTTTAAAGAACAAACACCGAGGAAACCGATCTGTTTTATGGGGGGTAATTTTCTGCTTGGTGATTTTCTCATCAATGACGCGTGATAACATAAAAGCTCTTCTAGCTGATCAGAATTCTATAATGCCACTGTATTATTGGAGGTTGGAGAAAATGCCTCCATTATGTCCCCCTTATAGGAAGTGCCTCTAAATGCCTTTTTTTTTATCTTTGCCCAGCCATGCAATTGATGGCTTTTGTTTCAAACCACCTTAATTGTGGGCTACATGAAGAACCTGCATGTAACCCAATATCCCTCTCTTGAAAGAGACTTTAGTTTAAACAATTCTCGTTGATGAGGAAGCTTTATAAAGGCCCTGGGATGTAGTGCAGGCATGGATAGGGACACATGCACTCTGATTTGTAACAGGAACAGTGATGATGAAGCTGTATATAGTGTGGTGCCAAAGCTTTGATCTGCTAAAGAATAGTTGATGAGGCAACCAGCATGGATGAAGATATTGCTGTTGTTGGCATTGGGTGTAGCTTCCCAGGGGGTGAGTGCCAATCTTTCCACACAGATTCTCCCATGAATATTGTACATAAATTCTTATGATGTTTGTGGCATCCTTGCAGGTGAGGGACTTGACAATTTCTGGAAGGTTCTTGTTGATGGGAAAAATTGTGCTGTGGATATTCCAGAGCAGAGATTTGATGTAACACAGTGGTATGATCCTGATGACACCATTCTTGGAAAAATACAAACTACTAAAGCTGCTTTCATAGATGGGTAAATCATTCTTCTTCTTCTTCTTCTTCTTCTTCTTCTTCTTCTTATTATTATTCTTTGTCTTATTTTCCTTTTTCTTGTTCTCCTGCTTGTTAAAACATGTTTGCTTTTAAGACTGTGTTGTTCATTTTAAAAGTACTATCTGTAAAGATAATTATTCTATTGTTAAATCTGTTTTTATTTTTTGCTGTACAATCTTGTAAGTTGTCAATGAAAAGGCTTTTGTTATTTCAACAAACTGAACTTGAACTAATACAATGAGTATGAGGTTAACATGCAGAGTGGCAGCTTTAATTGTAGGTTATATATACTTGTATAACATTGAGTGTTTATTTAGTATTTATGGCCTGCATTGATCTTGGCTATTCAGACAAAGGCCCATTAATCTAATCATCATGTTTGTTTATTGGCTATAAATAAATGGCAGAAGTCTGTGGTCAATGAACAGCACCAAATCTGCTGCAAGCTGAAGCTCTGTGCACTTAAGTTTGGATTCGGTTGGATTTCAAATGGACTGAAAATGGTTTCAGTCCATTTGTTTAAATATGTATAAACCCTTCTGGAGTATTTGCTATCTACGTAGCTTTCTTTGGAATAATGAGTAGCAAAATATGAGAAATAAAAAAATCAACTGTGGTATATAGTAATAATACATTCTTTTCCAGATTACAACAATTTGATTCCCTCAGCTACAGAAATTAAAAGATTAATTATGATTATTCTGCTTCTTTTCTACCAGGTTCAATGAGTTTGATCACAGGTTTTTTGGCATCTCTGAAGCCGAGGCTAATTTTATGGACCCCCAGCAGAAGCTTCTTCTGCAGTGTTCCTATAGAGCGCTGGAGGATTCTGGCATTCCCATGGAAAAAGTCAGTGGCTCCAAAACAGGTGTTTACATAGGTAATAATAACAGCAGTATTTCAAGATATTTTAGTATTTAGACTATCAGCAGAAAGAAAGCTTCGTGAGGCCACCACAGATCGAATATTATTTCGTTGGTGAACAATTCTTAGTACAGCAGTGTCACATATACATTTATTCTGGTCATGCTGTCTTTCAGGGCTCATGAATAGAGACTATGAAACACTACTGAACAACAGCTCGAGTACAATAACACATTACAATGGCACAGGGACAGCTATGAGTATAGCAGCCAACAGGATCTCCTACACATTCAACCTCACTGGGCCTTCATTTGCCATTGACAGTGCCTGCTCCTCCTCCTTAGTTGCAATCCACTCTGCTTGTCAAGCAATCAGGCAAGGTAAGGCTTTTCTTAACTTAAGGTCCCACAAGGCTACAGCCCTGTTGGAGAAAATGTGTGACTGTAGTTCATGGAGATAATAAAAAATAAAATAAAATACTCAAACTCTGGACATTGAACAGTTCTGTCTGTGGTGATGAGGTTTTTGCAGCTCAACAAAGCAATCTGTTGTTTCAAAGACACCTTTACTATCTTGTGTGTGTGTGTGTGTGTGATACAAATTCTTATGCTATCTGGTCTCCGCAATAAAAGCAAATAGTTTGATAGCCCCTGATAACCTGCATAGGCTGATTTTTCCATAACCACTACAGTATTATAATTCGTGTGTCTGATTATTGTCTTCTTTCATGATGATTCAGTTGAAGGTATTTATTAGGGAGGGTATGGGATGTGCTTGAGGAATAGGAAAACCTTTAGAAATTAGGAATAGAAAAATAGAAATTAGTTGGTGGGTCTGATTATTTTGGAGATCTATCATGGAGATCTTTTGTACTTTCCTGAAATTTATTGTATGAACTGCAGGATTTGCCATGATATGAATTAACTAGATATGGTTGTAGGACATAAATAATTTTAGAACATTCAGGCTACAAGCTGTGAGGTAACCAGTGTTAGGAAATTTTTTCTTCCCACTAGGTGACTGTGAGATGGCACTTTGTGGAGGTGTTAGCTGTATTCTTGAGCCACGGGTGTTTGTGGCTCTCAGCAAAGCTAAAATGATTTCGCCTGAAGGCACCAGTAAGCCTTTCTCCAAAAGAGCGGATGGATATGGTAGAGGGGAAGGCTGTGGAATAGTTCTTCTAAAGCCTTTGAAAAAAGTAAGTTTTTATTGATGTCGGCTTGATAGCTATACAATATAATACATTCAGATTGCATATTCAACTTTTATGTTCAAAATTTTGTGTTATTTTTTTTAAGGCTCTACAAGACCATGACCATATTTGGGGCATTGTATGCAAAACAGCAGTAAATCAAGATGGCCACACTGTCACTCCAATCACAAAGCCATCTATGGTCCAGCAGGAGGAGCTGCTCAACAGAATCTATTCTACAGGCACCTACCTATCAGATATCCAGTACATAGAGGCTCATGGGACTGGGACTCCAGTGGGAGATTCAGTAGAAGCACACAGCATCTCCAAAGTCATTGCCAAGGCACGACCCTCAGAGGTAGGGCCACTCCCTATTGGCTCAGTTAAGAGTAACATTGGACACACAGAATCTGCAGCAGGAGTGGCAGGACTAATTAAAATACTTCTGATGATGAAGCATGAAACCATTGTACCTTCAGTGTTCTACTCAGAGGAAAATTCTAGCATAGATGTTCAAGCTCTCAATCTAAAAATTCCCACCAAAGCTGAAACATGGCATTGCACTGGTTCCATGGAGAGGGTGGCTGGAATTAATAGTTTTGGTTTTGGAGGAACTAATGCACATGCTATCATCAGAGAATATAAACATGCTATGTCCTCTAACTTAGAAAGGTTTGGTTCAAGGAAATTGTTCCCATTGTCTGCTGCCACAAGTAAATCCCTTGAGATGTGTATTGCTGACACTTATCAAAGAATCGGCACAGAAAAGAATGCTGACCTAACAACTCTTTTGTATACGTCAGCATGCCGAAGAAGTCACATGAAACACAAATATAGGAAGGTGTATGTTACAACATCTCCTTCAGGTTTAGAGGAACAGCTGAAAACTACCCTAAACAACAAGTTTGATGCTATTAAACCAGACCCCAACGTAGTCTTCGTCTTCTGTGGGAATGGGGTTACCTACAGAGGAATGTGCAAGCAGCTACTGAAAGAGGAGCCTGTATTCAGAGAAAAGATCAGAGAGGTAGAAAACTACTTTCAGAATTACAGAAGTACAAGCATTTTACAGAAGATAGCAAGCAGCTATGACAATGATGATTTCTCAAAGCCAGACATTGTCCAGCCCCTCCTTTTTGCCACTCAGGTTGCCATAGCTCACTTGCTAAAGCACTGGGGCATCAGACCCACTGCTGTACTTGGACACTCTGTTGGAGAGGTTGCTGCAGCCCATTGCTCTGGGCTTTTGTCTTTAGAGGACGCAGTGAAAGTAATCTATTATCGGAGTGTTCTGCAAAGCAGAGTCACTGGAGGGAAGATGCTTGTTGTTGGTAATATAGCTGTGTCAGACATTTTGAAAATTCTTCCAGCATACACAGGGAAAGTGTGTCTAGCTGCATTGAACAGTCCTCTGTCATGTGTACTATCAGGTGAGAAAGATGCTATTGAAAGCGTGCAGCAAATGTTAAAGAACTCGTTTAAGGCAAAGAATTTGTTCTTTCATGTCTTGGAGGTTCCTGCTGCCTACCACAGTCATATGATGGATCCAGTACTGACTCAAATTAGAGACAGCATTGGGTCTTTAAATCAACATGAAATGGAATGCGAGATATTTTCCACAGTAACAGGAAGGATGTGTTGTCTAGGGGATTTTGTAACTGGTGAATACTGGGCAAGAAATATCAGAAATCCAGTTGCATTTGAACAAGCAGTAAGAGCAGTGGCCAATAATAGGAAGAACATAATCTTTGTTGAGATTGGCCCAAGAAGGGCTCTGCAGAGGAACATTATGGAGATATTAGGAAATGACACAGTGGTGCTCTCCTCAATCCAACCAGGCAAAGATCACGATGCACTACTTACTGTTGTATCCAAACTCTTTGAGCTTGGCGTCGATATAGACTGGGATCAGTTCTATAATGGGTTTCAATCACCACCAGTTTCGTACCCAGTCTATCAGTTTGATTGCCCTAAAACCGATGTATATTTTGAAGAAGTAAGACAAGGTAATGAGGTGATGGCTCTCTGCCCCCATCCCCTGATAATTCCATATAAACGTAATAACAGAATGTTCAAATGCAATCTGTCATTAGAAGCCACCCCCTACCTTTGGGAGCACAAGAGCAATGGTATAGTCATTGCTCCGGGTGCCCTGTACACTGAACTGGCTTTGGCTTCTGTCATGGAATCTGTGATCCCAAAGAGACCTCTCACTTCACTTCAACTTACAATAAACTTTCAGAATTTGTTTGTTCTTAGTAAGAGCTCACATTGTCTGAAAGTGCAACTTGAGCCACATGAGGACAAGACTTTGTTTCAGATACAGTCCACTGCTACAACACATGCGTCAGGCACCATTGCTTATAGAAAAGGACCAGCTGTGACTGACCACCAAGACATTCTATTGGATATTATTTCAAAGAGATGTCTATCAGTTATACCAGGGGAACAGGTATATGTTATGCTTAACCAGGCAGGGTTTGAGTATGGGCCCATCTTTCAACAGCTGGGTGACATCCAGTATGGAGAGGATTTCAAAGAAGCAGTAGCCAATGTCAGGATTCCAGATCAATTGGTAACCCAGTTATACAAGTACTGCTTGCACCCTGTTGTATTAGATTATTTTCTGCAGATGACCTCTGTTTTAGCCCTGAGTAACAGCACTATTAGACATGGATTTCCTTCTGCAATTGGCAGCATGGTGATAGCTGCACCTCTGTGTAAGGAAATGGTCATATATATGAGGCTTACTCAGGAGATGCCAGAATACTTTGAGGTATGTGGTTGCTTCACAGACAGAAAAGGACACACACTGATTGAACTGAAGGATGTCAGAATCAGACTTGTCGGCGACAGTGCAAAAGTTACTGACTTTTACTTCTTTCATAATGAAAGTTTCGCTGTCCCTGCTATTACCAGCATACACAGCAAACCAAAAGCTGTTGTCTTCGAGGATACTTTAGGTATCAGCAATGCACTGAAGGCATACTTAGACCCATCATCTGTATTTTTCTCTCCTGCTGATGTAGGTTTGTCTTCTTTGCAAGTTCCAGATTTTCTATTGCACTTGGATCATTGTACAGCTGATATGGAGAAAGTTCTCTTTATCTGGAGCTGTCAAAACCTCAGTTTTCTTAAAGCCCAGACAGTTCTGGAGCGCTTGGCTGACATTTGTGAGCTTTACCGTCACATTGTTTTGACTTTGAGGAAGTGCAAGCACTTGCGTACACTTCATGTCATAACTTACAGATCCTCTGAAAACACAGCTGATCACATTAGTCCAGGATTTGTGCTATCAGGCATGACAAGGGCCTGTGCTGCTGAGTTGTCGGAAATTGCTTTTCAGTTGATAGATCTTGCCACAGTATCAAGCGCGGACATAAAAGCCCTGGGTTATGTAATTTGCTCCTATAAAAGCCAGGAGTACCCAGAGGTCTTGATAAGTCAAGGGCAGGTCCAATCAACAGTGATAACACGAACAGCCCTTAATAAAATAACCAAAGGTGTAAACTCTCCATGGTCTGAGTGCTTCACCCTACAGACAGCCAACCCATATGAAATGGCTTGCTTGTCAGCCATACCAAATAATGATGTACTTGATTTTATTGACGGAAAAAATGTGGAGGTCCAGCTCTGTAAAATTTGCATGCACTCCTCAGACTATTTTCCAGTCAGTCTGTCTGACCTTAAATTTGGTCAGACACTATATTGGAACAAACACACATCTCAGAACCACAAGCTTTTAGCCCTTGACTTTAGTGGGACTGTCACAGCTGTGGGAAAAGATGTAAGAAAACTGAAAGTGGGAGACCATATAGTCTCCTGTTACCCCACTGTAGCAGCCTCCAAGGTTATCATTCCAGACGATGCTTGCTATAAAACAAAGAGACTTCATTTTTTGAAGGACACTCCTTGTGTCTCTTACATTATACTTGCTTGGGAGATTTTGCACAGTGCATTACCTAAGGTCAAACAAAACAAAACACTGGGCATTTTCTCCACAACTCCAGACTCCGCTCTGATGAAGGTGTTAACGGTCACAGCGAACAAGTCAGGATGGAATGTTGTTACAGAAATGGAATTGAATGCACTTGGCCAACATTTAGACCAGTGTCCTGTTTTTGTCCTCATACCTCCTTATGATCAGGCATGCTTGGCACAATTAAGCAGTGAGGCCAGTGTAAAGCACATTTTTCTTGTCTGTGACAATAATGCACCTCCAACAAGCGTTCTTCCAAATGATAGTGAGAATATGTGCTTCCACTTTGTTAAACTGTGCAACATTTTTCAGAAATCCCATCTCAAAACACAGAGTTCTGTTGTACATAGATGGCTAAAAATGATGCACTTGGATAGCAAATTTTTATCCTTACAAAGCAAGGCTTTCCAGCCTACCCAAGCTGAAACAGTGAATGTTGGATCATATTTCACTGCTAAAACTGTATCCTTGATTGTTCTGGATAACAATGGGTCTATGGCTGATAGGTCTCAGATATATCTACAACCCCGACCAATGCAGCTTTTCTCAAAGACTGCAGTGTACATAGTTTCAGGTGGTTTATCTGGATTGGGACTTGAAACAGTCAAGTTCATTTCTCACTGGGGTGGGAAGTGCATTGCTACACTCTCAAGGAGTGCTCCCTCTGAGGAGACACAGCTGCATATCAACAACCTTAAAAAGAGACATAGGGTAAGAATAATCACTCTCCAGTGTGATGTGTCTGTATCAGATGAGGTATTGGAAGCAGTCACTGTCATTGGACAAAATTTCCCTTCTTTTCCAATAAAAGGAGTTTTTCACAGTGCTGCTGTGCTGCATGATGGACTACTTGATACTCTTAATAAGTCTCTCTTTGAAAAAGTCTTCCGTCCAAAGGTCAGTGGTGCACTAAACCTTCACTACGCTACTTTAAACAGCAAAGTTGATTATTTTGTATGTTATTCATCCATCTCCTCATTTATTGGCAATGCGTCCCAGGCTAATTATGCAGCGGCCAACTCATTTCTAGACACTTTGTGCCACTACCGGCGTAATGTCGGACTTGCTGGACAGTCCATCAATTGGGGACCTCTTAAATTAGGCCTTCTGTTCAACAAAGCAGATTTTCAAAAATTCTTAGAAGCCAAAGGTTTGATGACAATGGAGGTGCCAGAAATCCATGAAGCTTTAAAGCACTGCTTATTGGAAAACAAGCCTCAACAAGTTGTGTGTAAATTCAACTTCAGAAACTTGAGGAACAACGTTCTCTCTCAGAATGCTTCTCTAAAAGTCCGACTAGCGGCCTTAATTGAGAAAGAGTTTGAATTCAAAACAGTGGATGAGTCCAGGAAGGATCTACAGTCATCTTTTGATGATTACATTAGAGGCATTGTAGGTGACATTTGCAATGTTGATGCAGATGAGTTCGAAGCTGAAACCTGCCTTGCTGCACTTGGCATTGATTCAATGTTGGCCATGACATTGCAGAATCAAGTGTTTCAGGATACTGGTGTGAATATTCCACTTGCTACTTTACTCGATCCTAAAATCACTCTGAACTCACTGACCACACTTCTAAAAGAAAGCAGTGCTGAAAAATAAACAACATAAAGAAAATGCATCTTTGTATCTTAAATCTATGCTGATTATTTGATCAATTATAGAAAAATGTATAAGATAGATAATGTTGGCATGGGATCAAGACATATATGGTGAAAATATTGGTAATTTTTTTAATTTGTTTTTCTTAAATTTATTTTTCTTAAAAATAAGACTTGTATGTAAAGAAAACATACTACTGAGTTTTGCTATGTATTTTGCACAGCCAAAATCAACTTTGAACTGGGCAGCTGTATGTTGTCTGACAACTAATAAAACTATGATAATAAAAATGTGTTGTTTCTTTGTACACAGTCAAAAGTCAAATGACAGCATCCTTATATGGATCTTCCAAAGTTACAAATGTATGAGAGGTACAGTATTAATCCAACTAGAAATTTTGCCAAAGTTAGTATATACAAACACGCTGTCCTTCGATTTAGAACTATTTTAATGCATCTGATGCATCTTTTTTTTATATGTATGTACATGTACAAACTTTAATTGCAGTGTAAGTTATAATTAACCACACACACAAAAAACACGAAACAAGGAAAGGACAGCCAAGTGGGAGTTTCTGTGTTATTCTGTATGGATGGATGGATACAGATTGTTATCCAAAAGAATGGGGCTACGTATGTGCTTTGTACCTTACATAGAAAAAAACTTTCCAAAAAAAGGTGTTTATTTTTCATTGAATCATCAAAGTCTAAATAATGATTAATATTAAATTAAAAAAAAAAAAAAAACAACTAAGGAACACAACCCTGGCATGAATATTCTGAACAAAAATGCTCAAGTGGCAGGAGTTAAAATCTATCATATGCTACTTCTACTTTGTTTGACCTTTAAAACAATAAAAATAGAAAATAAATTAAAGGAAAGATTAAAAATCCCTAATGTCATCTTATTATATATTGGACTTTTTATAATTAAGGGAAGAAAGCTGTCTGAGATTTTGAATTTACATGATCATGTTTATAAGAATGATGATGGATGAAGAGTAGACCATTAAAAAAAGATTATTCAGGTCATTTGGTTGTTTGTTTGTTTGTTTTGTGTAGAATCCAGAATTATGTGAAAGGAAATCTCAAATTATGGGACTGATTGAATTGCAGTCACAGAATAGTTTTGAAGTAGTGGGTGAAGTTGTTGGCCTCTCACTGCACTCATAGAAATGGAAAAAAAAAAAAAAAAAACCCAGACAAATATTTTTATTAAATAGTCCATAATTCACATAAATGATTTATTGAGAAACAAAAATAAAGAGTTAATACAAAGTTGTAAAAATAGATAATTAATTCTGTTACAAGTGTAATCAGCAAAATTGAACATATGAATAATTGAATTTAACTGAATATAACTAAACACTGTTTAGTCAAACACCAAACAGTTTGGTCAAATGATATAAATAAAAAGATTAGGGGAAATAAATGTTAAATATATTTACAAATCATGCTTACTTTTAAATCCTGGTCATTGAATAACACCTGTGTGGGTGTTAACCACAGGTGTGGTGAGACCTATATTTCCCCTATATTTTCATTTCTGATGAAGGATTTCTGCCAAATACACCTACATACCATTTAAAACGTTTTAATAAAGGACCATGTTCTTTATTTTCATTTTCTTTCCATTTTCAATAACTTAGCATGTTGAAGACCAACTAGCAATAATTTATGGAGAAAAATATCACAGTTGTGGAGCTGGCTCTCTCAAACCTGTCATTTAGTTGAGGTATCCCCTTAAACTCCTGGTTTATTGCTCAGATATTAATCTTAATGCATATTATTTAGTGACTACGATGAATTATTTAGTAACTACAGAGTAATAAATAAAATGTAGTATGTGAGATGTGACTGACACACACGCATCTTACAATGTCATGTTCACAGCTTTAAGATTATTTGGAAAAATATACATTAGTCAAAAGATCATTTAAAAAAAAATAGCAAAAAGGTTTGACAATGTATATAAAATGTATATATTGCTATACAACACCCAGCTATTAGCTACCAACTGCATATAACTATATACAATTTCCTAGTGTATAGCTAACAAAATGATATCAGCCCATAACATAATCCCAAAATATACAGTATATATTACAGCCATAGCATTGTGCAGAGAATATTTACCAACATAACTGCGATATCAACATAAACATTAACATTAGTTAGGTATATGCACAATGGTTTGATAATTGTCCAATGAATACAAATCCAGACTGGTGCGTTAAATGACACCAATGCGAGCAACAGAATTGAAACCACATGATGCTGCACATCAACATTTGCTTATATAAAAACTACCTTCTGTGAAAAACAACTAGAATCCTGTCATCTCCACAATAGGGAGGAAGTCATTGCTACTCTCTTGATTTCCCCCATTTTCAGTTTCCACCAGTATTTTAACCAAGTCTGACAATGTCTTCTCTGGATCAAGGAGTGTTACCAGAGGCACATTCACTCCTTTATCTTGGAAGATGAGGTTCTGCAGTGTCATGGCTAACATGGAATCAATGCCCAGTGATGACAGACGAATATCATCACTCAGCTCATCTTGCTCAATATGAATATTTTCACTTATCAATGATTTGATATATTCATTAGGTGAGGAGATTGCGTTAGTCTGTTCAAGTTTTGAGTTGATCATTTTAGCCTTTTTGAGCTCTTCCTCTACCAGTGCTGATAACCGCATGGTGAGGGATTTGTTTTGAGACAGAACATTATATCTAATGTTCTTGAAATGGAATTTGCACACAACCTGTTGCGGTTTGTTGATTAAAAGGCACTGCTCAAGACTCTCATGAATTTCTGTCACTTCCAAGATCATCATTCCTTTTGACTCCAGAAATCTTTGGAAATGGTGTTGGTTTAACAGGAGACCCAAATTTAAAGCTCCCCAGTTAATTGCTTGCCCAGGAAGTCCCATGTTTCTGCGGTACTGGCAGAAGGCATCCATAAATGAGTTGGCAGAAGCATAGTTTGTCTGTGAAGCATTGCCAAGGAAGGCTGAGATGGAGGAGTAGCACACAAAATAATCCAGATCACAGTCTTTGGTGGCATAGTGAAGGTTAATTACACCACTCACTTTCGGCCTCATGACTTTCTCATAGAGGGATTTGTTTAGGCTTTCAATTAGTCCATCATGAAGGATTACTGCACTGTGGAACACTCCTTTGATTGGTTTGGATGGGAACAGTTTACTGATCTGAGCAACTGCTTGGTGAACTTGCTCTGAGACTGAAACATCACACTGTAATCTAGTGATTAAACACTGACACTGATTTTTTACATTCTTTATCTCCTGTTCTGTCTGATCATCTGCACCACTCCTAGACAGGATAACAATATTCCCTCCACCTCTCTGAGCAATGAACTTCACTGTCTGAAAGCCAAGTCCTGATAGACCACCTGTCACAATGTAAACAGAATGCTTCTGGAACAGCTTTTTGGCTTTTGGCATCAGTGGGATATCTGAAGGTTCATCCTTGGTGTCATGACTCAAGACCACCACTGGCATGGTCTGACACCTGAAGTATGATTCTGAGGTCAAGCAATCAATGTTTTCTCTTTTTGAATTCTGAAAGGTGTTTTTTTCAAAAGCCGCAAATCTTCTCTCCAAATGCATGTTTTTTAGCCAGTGAAACACGTGCGATTTCCGTGCTCTAATTGACTGCTTTTGCATGAGGCTTGATGTGAAAAGGATTTTCATATGAACCTCATTATTTTGACCTCTAAAAGCAAGCTGACTGACACATGTGTTTGGCTGGTTGTCAGCAACAAGAATAATGTCTCTAACACATGTAATTTGACTGGCTCTTGTAATGACAGTTTCATCATATGGAGGCAGAAGCACAATTCCTGCCATCTCACTGAAATCATGAGAGAGTTGATCAGTGTTTTTGGCCACAGTGACACTCCAACCTGATTTGACTGCGGTGAGAGTTAAGACTTTCACCAGAACTGAGTCTGGGCTAGCAGAGAAAATGCCTAACTTCTGGTGTCTGGCCTTAGGTAGGGCACAGTGTAAGATCTCCCAAGCAAGTATAATGTAAGATACACAGGGAGTGTCCTTCAGAAATGGAAGTCTCTTTGCTTTGTAGCATGCATCTGCTGGAATAACAACTTTGCTACAGGCAGCAACAGGGTAACAGGAAACTACATGGTCTCCCACTTTCAGTTCTTTCACATCTTTTCCCACAGCTGTGACAGTCCCACTGAAGTCGAGCGCTAAAAGTTTGTGGTTCTGAGAGGTGTGTTTGTTCCAGTACAGTGTCTGACCAAATTTAAGGTCAGACAGACTGACTGGAAAATAGTCTGAGGAGTGCATACATATTTTACAGAGCTGGACCTCCACATTTTTCCCTTGAATAGGTTCAGTACATTCATCAGAAACAACTGCTGAAAGGCTTGTCGCTCTGTAGGGATCAGAGGTTTGCAAGATAAAGCTTTCACACTGTGATTTGTGGACACTTTGATGTGAGCTCTCTAAAATTGGTGTGTGCATAATCTGAGGCTTAAGAATCTGGCCATTTTTTATGACTAGCTCTGGGTATTTGCTGCAAGGGTATGATCTGATGATCTCAGCCAAGGCTTTAATGTCTTTAGTAGAATCAACGTCTATCAACTGAAAGGAGAGGTCTGATAATTCAGCTGCACAGGCTCTTGTCATTCCAGACAGTACAAAACCAGGATTGATGTGGTCTACTGTTCCTCCTGAAGACCGGTAGGTTACTACTCTGATGGAGTTTTGGAAATGCATTGACTTAAGGCCTGCAACGATTTTCCGGAAAATCTCACAACAACTTGCCATGCATTCTAACACATTCTCTGTTTTGTGTGAGTTTAAACTTGCATCACCCCACACGAACAACACTTCCTGAAAATTTGTATTGACATTTTGGATGTTCAGGTCAGACAGGAAAACTTCAAATCCACGTTCTATCAGTACTTTGGTATGTGTGGAGGAAATGAATTTTGACGCTGGATCTAAGTATTGTTGTAGGTCTGTAGAAATTCCCAACTGATCGGCAAAAACCATTGATTTCGGTGTTGAGAAGTTGTCATGCTCTGAAACAACGCTGTAACTGTTGTGATAAAAATACTCCTCTACAACACGAGAGCGATTCCCTAGGTAGGTAATGATCACATTCTTGAGTTCAACCAAAACCCTGCCATCTTTGTCAGCAAAACAACCACAAATGATAAGTTCCTCATTTCCCATATGTGTTGCTCTCAAATACACAACCATCTCCTTCTGCAGTGGTTCAAATACAGTTAGGCTGCCTATTTGTGAAGGAAATCCTGGCCTTCCCAAGAAATGATATGTTCCTGTGACAGGAACAAGTTGCATGAGATAGTCTAAGACTACAGGATGGATGTAGTAGTCATGCAGTTGGGGCAATATTTCATCAGGAACAGTAACAATTGAGTATGTCTCTCCAAGTTGCTCTCCATAATAAACATTTCCCTTGTTTTTGAAAACGGGGCCATACTGAAATCCACCCAAAGATAGGTTCTTATAGAACTCCTCAGAACTCACAACAGACTGACATCTTTTAGAGACACAGTTCAGTGAAATGTATGACTCTTCAGGCAGTCTTGCCTGTGTTAACTCAACTTTCCCTGATGCATAGTTTACTGACAAAGAGTGCACCCTGAACTGAAAGCTATGCCCTGCTGTACTTTCAGTTGGATCCAATCGTACTTTCACATCGGGTGTATTCTGTGACAAAACACATGGAGTGTGAAACTTTATACTGAGCTGCAGAGAGCTGAGGGGCATTTTTGGTTTTACACTTGTCATGACAGCTGCTAAGCCTAATTCAACGTAAAATGCCCCAGGCACAATGGCAACACCTTGGTGTTTATGATCATAAAGATAGGACAGTGCCCCAGAGGAGAGGTCGCAGCTGAAATCCAAGCCATATTTACTTAACTGTGTAATTACAGGATGGATGCTACTGTCACCAGAGAGGGTTGCTTCAGTAAGTACATCTTTCCTCACACTGTCAAACTGATACCTTGGAAAAGGAATTGGTTCCATCTCACAGCCTTTGTAGAACTGGTCCCAATCTATATTGATTCCCACTTCAAACAGTTTGGATACAACTGTCAGCATTGTCTCAACATCTTTATCTGGCTGCACTGAGGAGAGCACCACTGTGTCAGTCCCTAGAGTCTCAATGATGTTTCTCTGCAAAGCCCTTCTGGGGCCAATCTCAACGAATATTGCATTCTTGGTCTGTTTCACTGATTTTAGCGCTTGTTCAAAAGCAACTGGCTCTCGGATGTTTCTTGCCCAGTATTTGCCATTAACAAAATCAGTTGGGCATACCTTGTCTCCTGACACTGTTGAGAATAATTCTGTTTTCATGTTCTGCGCATGCAATTGGCCTATACTATTCTCTACTTCTTCCACGATAGGATCCATCATATGACTATGATAAGCAGCAGGCACATCCAAAATATGCAGGAACAAATTTTTGCCATCGTGTGAACTGCTCAAGCTCTTGTGCAAATGAGTAATAGCATCTTCATCTCCTGAAAGTGTGCATGACTGAGGGCTGTTTTGTGCTGCCAAGCAAATCCTCCCAGAGTAAGAAGGGAGGATTTTCAACACATTTGGTACAGGCATGTTGCTTACAACTAGCATTTTCCCCCCAGTTACTCTACTCTGCAAACTACTGCGATAGTAGATCACCTTTACTGCATCCTCAAGTGGCAACAGACCAGAGCAATGAGCTGCTGCAACCTCTCCAATAGAATGTCCAAGAACAGCATCTGGTCTAATCCCCCAGTGCATTAGTAGATTAGCAATGGCGACTTGTATGGCAAAGAGGAGAGGCTGAATAATTTCTGGTTTTGAGAAACCAACTTCAGGTTCAGACTCACTCTCCAGTGTCTCTACTAGCCCAGTTTTCATGTATTTTTGGAAAAGATTCTCAATCTCTCTCACCTTCTCCCTGAAAATAGATTCCTCTTTTAGGAGCTGTTTGCACATACCTCTGTAAGTAACACCATTTCCACAAAACACAAACACTAATCTTGGATGTTGCTTTGCTGGCACACTCTTTTTGTCTTGAGCATGCATAAGTTTCTCTTTCAAATCAGTCAAAGATAATATGTGAAGTGCTTTCCTGTATTTATGTTTCCAGTGACTCCTCCTACAGCCAGAAGTATATGCCAGGCTTTGTAGATCTGTTATATTCTTTGCATCGATATTTTGTACAGTGTGTTCTATCATCATTGCCAATGATTTCTCTGATGCTGCAGAAAGTACAAAAAAATTGTGTTGTTTCTTGACAGCTTTTTTTGCTGATTTAGTCTGAAGATATTGCTTTACAACTGCATGTGCATTTGTGCCCCCAAATCCAAAGTTATTTATCCCAGCAACTCTCACTGAACCTCTGCTGATGACCCACTTCTCAGCTTTGGTGGGAATTTTTAGATTGAGAGCTTGAACATCTATGCTAGAATTTTCCTCTGAGTAGAACACTGAAGGTACAATGGTTTCATGCTTCATCATCAGAAGTATTTTAATTAGTCCTGCCACTCCTGCTGCAGATTCTGTGTGTCCAATGTTACTCTTAACTGAGCCAATAGGGAGTGGCCCTACCTCTGAGGGTCGTGCCTTGGCAATGACTTTGGAGATGCTGTGTGCTTCTACTGAATCTCCCACTGGAGTCCCAGTCCCATGAGCCTCTATGTACTGGATATCTGATAGGTAGGTGCCTGTAGAATAGATTCTGTTGAGCAGCTCCTCCTGCTGGACCATAGATGGCTTTGTGATTGGAGTGACAGTGTGGCCATCTTGATTTACTGCTGTTTTGCATACAATGCCCCAAATATGGTCATGGTCTTGTAGAGCCTGTCAGATTATGTACATAATTTTTATTATTATCTACAATGAAAAATCATTGTTGTTGAATACATATGTAATAAGGTATTATTAATGCAGTGAAATACTTTTTCCAGAGGCTTCAGCAGGATGACACCACAACCTTCTCCTCTGCCATAGCCATCTGCTGTGTTGGAGAATGGTTTGCTGGTTCCATCAGGTGAGATCATCTTTGCCTTGCTTAGAGCCACAAATACTCTTGGCTGAAAAATGCAGTTAACACCACCAAATACAGCCATATCGCAGTCTCCTGTTAAATAAAGCACAGTCAAACTAACTTTAATAAAGAATAATAGCCAAATAACTCATTCTAACTCTAAATATTCTAGTAGGTCACACACACAGTACTTTGTGACCGCCAATATTATTGACAAAAACATGCTGTATCACATCCTGTGATTACAGTCTCAAAAAAAAAAATGCTTGCCATCCCTAAAATTGATAATAAAAAAAATTGTCATCCTTGAAAATATTTTTTTTCTCAGTCTTCAGGAATTGCCTTTGACCAAGCCGTGTTTTGCTGGGGCATAAATACGAGCTAAAGACAAAGCAAAGAAAAGCAACTGATATCCATCACTGGTGGGCTATTAGTGCTTTGGGTCTGTTTTGTTTTGTGGCTAGTGGCAAAGAGCCTCATGTGAAGATTTTTGGCATTACGCATTTGCCAGGATATTTTAATCCAAACCTTGGTTGCCTCTACCAAGAGGTTAAGACTTGGTCATTAGATGTTTCAACAAGATTATGACCCCAAAATGTTCAAATCAACACATAAATGGTTTCAGGACATGACATCAATTTATTGCAATGAGCTCTCATTCTTTAGATTTAAACTCTATTTCTAACCTGTGGCCTGAATTGAAGAGCATGGGTAACATGCACAAAGAGAAGACTGTAAAGCAGCTTGAAATATTATTATTGGAAGAGGTTAATGCTGTTCTCTCCTGAGATGCTTAATCAAATTTTATGTTTTAAAAATAGCATTTTACAGCTACCCTATCCATTAAAGCTTAAGTTATTCAGTTATACAGCTACCCTATCCATTAAAGCTTACATAATGTAAGTTACTTAGTTTAAATATTTATGCACATGTTCATAATTGAATATACTGAGTTGACAGTATATTCATTTTTGAGTTAATTTACCGTGTCTCATGGCTTGACAGGCTAAATGAAGGGCAACAAGAGATGAGGAGCAGGCACAGTCTATGGATAAAGAAGGTCCAGTAAAGTTGAAGGTATAGGAGATCCTGTTGGCAGCTATACTCATGGCTATACCAGTACCAGTGCAGTGGTTAATGATGACAGGATTGACATTAGCCATGGTGAGTTCATAGTCTCGGTTCATCAGGCCTGAAACAACATGCAGAAGTGGTATTTTTTTCCTGCATAGTTTTTCTTAATAAAAGCAAGTTTTACTTGTGTTAAACTTAACTATTACTATATTGCAGAAAATACATCACTGTTAAAATCAAATCATGTTTGGTCATTACCCAGAAAAACCCCTGTTCTGCTCCCCGTGGCCTTCTCCATGGGCATCCCAGCATTCTCCAGTGCCCTGTAAGTACACTGCAGAAGCATCTTGTGCTGTGGATCCATCTGCTCCATCTCAGCATCGGTGATGCCAAAGAATCTCTGATCAAACTCATTGAATCTATATATCAAATGTAGTTCAATATTACGTGGCTGCAAATGAATATCTATACACTGTATGAGAATATGGATCAGCCATAACATTAAAACCACCTATTGTGTAGGTCTTGTTTGTCCAGCACATCCCACAGATGCTTGATTGGATTGAGATCTGGGGAATTTGGAGGCCAAGTCAGCACTATGAATTCTTTATCATGTTCATCAAACCATTCCTGAACAATTTTGCAGTGTGCAGGGCGCATTATCCTGCTGAAAGAGGCCACTGCCATTAGGGAATACCGTTGCCATGAAGAGGTGTACTTGGTCTGCAACCATGTTTAGGTAGGTGGTACGTGTCAAAGTAACATCCCCATGAATGCCAGGGCCCAAGGTTTCCCAGCAGAACATTGCCCAGAGGGTCACACTGCCTCCGCCGGCTTGCCTTCTTCCCATAGTGCATCCTGGTGCCATCTCTTCCCCAGGTAAGCGACGCACATGCATCCGGCCATCCACATGATGTAATGGAAAATGTAATTCATCACAACAGGCTACCTTCTTCCATTGCTCCATGGTCCAGTTCTGATGTGCTTTCAGGGGTGGACAGGGGTCAGCATGGGCACTCTGCAGCTCAGCAGCCCCAAAGGCAGCAAGCTGTGATTAACTTTTTCAGCAATTTGTGCCAGCATTAACTTTTTCAGCAAATTTGTGCCACAGTAGCTTTTCTGTGGGATCAGAAAAGACGGGCTAGCATTCGCTCTCCACACGCATCAGTGAGCCTTGGACTCCCATGACCCTGTCGCTGGTTCACCGATTGTTCTTCCTTGGACCACTTTTGGTAGGCACTAACCACTGCATACCGGGAACACCCCACAAGACCTGCCGTTTTGAAGATGCTCTGAACCAGTCGTCTAGCCATCACAATCTGGCCCTTATCAAAGTCGCTCAGATCCTTACGCTTGCCCGTTTCTCCTGCTTCCAACACATCAACTTTAAGAACTGACTGTTCACTTGAGGCCTAATATATCCCACCTCTTGACAAGTGCCATTGTAACGAGATAATCAGTGTTATTCACGTCACCACTCAGTGGTTTTAATGTGATGGCTGATTGGTGTATATGATGTTATAGAATATGACATTAAGGGCAGTTAATTAGTTTCTGATAGATTGTGTTGTTTTGTCAGTATGAAACAATTTCAAAACAACTGTAACTAACAGGAAGGTTTATTCATATAACAGCTTAGTAAAAGACAGGATAATAGAGACACCAGCAACATTTACCTTCTTGAAAAAGAAATCTGCTATTAATTCATAGTTTAAATGATGGTCAGTATCTAAAGTCACTATAGGTGTACTGTGTAGATGCATGTTTACTTTACATTTTAGAGTGATCAGAAATGAAGCAGTCAAAAAAAAAAAAGAGAAACCATATTATAATTGATCAGTGACCTGTTAAATAACTGCAGTTTGTTGCCTCTTAAAAATTTCAATAAAAAAAATGTACATCTTTTTGCCAGATTGCAAGGCTTACCCATCAGCAAATGCAGCTTTTGCTGTCCGTGACTTTCCTGCCTTATTGTCATCTTGATCACACCACTCGTTCTGGTCAAACCTTTCAAATGGTATCGGCACTGCACAGTTCTTTCCCTCAAGCAAGACATTCCAGAAATTATCAAGCCCCTCACCTAGAATAGGCAGATTTCATTTGTGTACCCAAAACGCAAAGCATATACAAACATTTGCATGCTGAATGTTTGGCGTAAGTGAATGTTTTCAGTTTAATATGCTTACCTCCAGGGAAATTACATCCTATGCCAACAATAGCAATCTCTGAATCATTATCTTTCATGATGAAAGGAATCTCACACAAATCTAATAAAAGCAAAAGTATTTTACAAGTTCATGAATAGAATATTTAAATATGAGTGCCCAACTCAAATATTTGAAAATAAATTAAAATAAGGTTTACCTGCAGTGTCATGACAACTCCTTATGTTGTAAAAATCATCAGACAGTTGCTTCTGTTACAAGCATTTATATATGTGCTATAGATAATTTTTACCAAACCAAGGACAAGGTGCTTAGATAAGATAGGTTATAGTCAGATAAGATATACTAATATTAACAATTAGCGTCACTGTATCACACCTGGAAGCAGAGGCAGTTGGATGAAGCTTCTGAATCTGTGTTAAAGGTAGAGACATCAATAATCAGTAATAAAGAAGCATTCTAGCAAAGGTACTGGGCAGAAACACAGAATGGAAACAAACGTAGGAAATACAGTATTCAGTGTCATTATATTCAATATTATAGTATTCAGTATACTGTTTAGTGATTGCTGAATAGTAGCATTCAAGGCAAATTACATACCTCAGTGGAGCATGTAGTCTTATCCAGACAAACAGGCATGAGGTAGTCCATAGTTCAGTATGATGCCAAGGTTTTTCAGTTTGTCACTTTGGGTGAATCCTTAGACTAAGGGGGATCTCAGTGACTCCATTTCAAGGGCCCAAAAACGTGCAAAATTCTTACAATCTTGCAATCTCACGCCTACCTGCATCTTTTTGTTAGGAAACCAGAGAACCTGGAGTAAACCCATGTAAACATGGGGAGAACATGTGAAACTCTGCACACATCAAAGTAAAAAACACATAAAACATAAAAATAATAGCACATCCATCCATCCATCCATCCATCCATCCATACATACATACATACATATACACTTGTGTAATTGTTTAGACTTGTGGATAATGCTAAGATAAAAATTAAGATAATTATCAATAAAGAACTTATGTCAAGTCTGACCCACATGTGGTATTGGCAAAGTTTTGTGTAACCCATCTGAGCTGGAATGAAGTTTTATACAAATCAAAACCACTTAAAGGAGGTTCAGAAAACAAGTACCTTGTGTTAGCAATTCTACAAAAAGTAGCTATCAAAAAACAACCAAACGCAAGAAAAACAAGAAACATTCAAGTAAACACGAGCAAAATATTGCAAAGAACAACAAATCAGACTAAAATTGGAAATATGTGTATATTTTTGTTATGGCCTGCTGGTTTAAATATTATGTTTTTGGGTTCAATATTAGAAGGTTGATGAAATTAAACACTTCAGTAGGACTTCTTTTTGTCCTGTAGAGCATGTTTGGTTTAAACAGCACTGTTGAATTGGAATTGGTTTATGACTTGTTTGTGCATATAAATACTTACTTTCCTTGGCACTTAAACATGAGCAAAAGTTTAAAAAAAAAAAAAAAAAAAATTTATAAACTATTATAAAAACTATTTATAATAGTAATAATTTATAAATATTTTTAAAAAATATTTATTGCATACAATGTACATTATGTGTATAGTGGTGTTAGTGTGGAATAACAAGAATAATGGAATGGTGTTTGTATACGGCATAGCAGTGTCGAGAGAGAGGAAACTTTACTGCAGATCAGGGATGATGTCATTCAGTTTTTATAATGTTCGTCATTCATTTGTCTTCAGTAACCAATTTATCTTGAGCAGGATCACGATTTGTCCACAGGCAGCCCCTGTAACCCTGGGCACAAGGAGACGGAATTCACCCAGCATGCAATGCTGTCAGTTGCAGGGTACCATTCACACACACTCACCATACTTCCCATAATTAAAGTATACAGGTACCTATATAGTATAGACAGAATTTTTAATATTTAGACAGTAAAATTTTAGACGAATGTCATGGTGAAACTGCAAAACCCAAACCTCTTCTGGCAAATCCTGTACAAGACTGTGCTCAGAAGAAGCAAGTTATGGGTTAAAACTGTGATTGTATAAAAAGAAAAAATATTATTACTACGACCTCCACAAAATGTGTGCATGAAGGCTATAACTAGTATGGAACCAAATGTGAAGCAGCTCATTACTGTATATGATCTTCAGAAAGCCAGTGAACTGAATGTTAGTGTTTAAAACTTTTTATAGTTATATATAGCATTTGTAGTTAGTTTCATGTAGTTTCTGTTACATTCCTGAGACAGGAATTTACTCAGGTAACAGAAACTAAATGTTTGATTTTATGTAACCCTCGACGAAGCTGGTGGCGGTCATTAAGTCATCCTCAGTAACTGCCTGGTCAGGGTCACATTTAGGCTGTTAGTTTGTTTATATTTTGGGAAATAGACCCAACTAAATTCTTAGAAAATAGCACAGGAAGTTAAGAATTTGTGTGAGTGGAACTAAAAACAGTCTTGCGCATGAATCTCTAGTTGAGACCAAATATGAACTCAAGTGATGTAGCCGAGGTTGGAGAACTGTCAGAGCCAGAATTCAAGATTCAAGAGTTTATTGTCATATGTACGGGAAACAGTCTGTTACACCATACAGTGAAATTCTTACTCTGTGAATCCTCCAGCAGCCTATGACATAAATTAAGGACATTAAAAAAAATACACAAGGCGTAAATTACAAATTTACAATTGCAAATTACTAATAGTGCAATTCATGGACCACAGTGACAGTTCAATCTTTTTTTATTATTATTATTATTTAACCAATGTTGTCCAGTGTTTCCATAGGCATAGTGGTAGGATTCATGTTTAATTAGGTTTAGGCTACTTTGTATTCAAATACAGATATGAATATTGGGAGCACTAAACAGATACAGATACAAATACAGATAGTGGTACTGTATTACACCCAAATATGTGTGTATGTTTAATATTTTGTTTTGCTGTCTAAATGCAGCCATGTTAAGTTCAAGAGAAAAAAAAAATCCCAGAGGAGACAAAACAAATCATAGCAATAAAACAATACTTAAGTGAGAATACAGATCAAGCCAAATTTTTTTTTTCATTTTCATTATTACCATGCCAACATGTTATATGAGGAGTAAACCATTATGGGCATGCTGTTATAGGAAAATAATGACTGGGTGGCATGATGCACTACCACCCAAGATTCCATTATTTTTCCAGTAGTAGCAAGTATTTTATTCCTTTTATATCACTGCAAGGTGCCAAAAAATGTCACTTTTTGTCTATTAAAATAATAGTCATTCCTTCAAAATGCATTATTTATCTTTTTTTTTTTTTTTTAAAAAAAGGATTTTTTCCCCCTCTTATCAGTCCAAAGTTCTCACTCATGGCAGAAAACCCAAAGTACTCTCAGGCTTTTCACTGCACATGACTGATATGATGGTCAGATACTGCACACTATATGGCCAAAGGTTTGTGGACACCTGAATATAGCATTCATGCAGCATGTGCTTGTTGAACATCCCATTCCAGATTTAGTCCCAGTTTGCTGTTATCCTCCACTCCTCTGTGAAGGCTTTCCACTACATTTTGGAACGAGGCTGTGGGGATTTGCCCACTGAGCCACGAGAGCATTAGTGAGGTCGGGTACTGATGTTGGGAGAGGAGGCCTGGGGTGCAGTCACTATTCCAGTTCATCCCAGAGGAGTTCAGTGGGGTTGAGGTCAGGGTTCTGTACAGTGCCTTGGCAAACCATGTCTTCATGTGATAATGACAGTGTGCACAGGGGCATTGTCATGCTGGAACAGGTTTATTCCCCTTAAGTTCCAGTGAAGGGAAATTGTAATGTCAGCCTACAAAGACATTCTATACAACTGTGTGCTTCCAAATTTGTGGCACCAGTTTGGGGAAGTGGGTGTGATGGTCAGGTGTCTGCAAACTTTTGGCCACATAGTGTAGATATACAGTGAGGTCCAGAAGTCTGAGACCACCCTGAAATTTTTTTAAACTGGAAATTAACATGAAAATTCTAAAACAAAAAGGGAAATGTGCAACATTTTGACTATTCAATATTCAAGACGTTGCACAATTAATAGGTCACTATTTAAATTTATGCAAATTTGTGATATTGACCATGTTAACTGCTTTGTAGAAAAGGACAGATTTTCCGAGTCTTATCCTTTCCACTGAAGCACATGTTCAGATGACATGCTGATGGGTTTGGTCTGTGGTCTGTGTCAACTCGAGTGCACACTGTCATTAAAGCAAAAAAAGGGACATACCAAATACTAAGAAACTCTGAAATTCATGTAAATACATGTAAGACTCTATTTTTCATTCAAATTATTGCTGATAATATCATTACATAGATTCTGCACTGTCATGTCTATGCATTTCAATCAGAACTATAAAGAGCATGTCTTCACCTTAAATATTATTACACCCTACAATACAGATGTTCAGGTAATTGGTTAGTGGTCATTAATAAGCAATACGTGTTAAGAGTAAGGAGGTGTAATGTACAAGTCAAGCCCATCGACATACTCCCTCCCTGACCTCCTGTTTTACAAGATAATGTCAATATAAAAGCAAATGCAATCAAATCATGGTCATCAAGCCATTTCTTGGGCACTGTAAGACTCTACTGGGAAACTGCACTGAGCCATTTGCTTTACAAAAATCAGGCAGCAGATTTAATCCCATGTTATCTTGAGCATCTGGCAGCTAAGGTCCCAAAGTCGCTGTGCCATGTCATCATCCATAGCAGCACTAGAGCAGCTTTCAGGTGCACAGTCACTGCAACAAAGACAGGAGAAAGTCACTACAGGGATGAATTTTATAGTCTCAGGATGAAAATATGACCCTGAAATTATCTACATAAAATATAATATGTTAAGATGTGCCAGTTTTAGCCTTACCTGTAATAGTTGCCACTCTCTGTCTCCAGCTCAGGAGCTACTGCACAGTAGATAGTGGTTTGAGCTCCCTGCCCTGATGTCTTGGTAAAGGGCTTGAGCAACCACACGGCTGCCTGCTGGGGTCGATTCAGGTGCCTCCACAGTTCTGTCTGCACAACACCAGGGTGAAGGACATACGTCGTCACACCTGTACCTGTCAGACACAACACAGACGTGACTGAGCCGAGCAGACCAAATTAGCATGTGCTCCAAAATAACTCAAACTTGTGTTCAGGCTCATACAGGAAGCTGCCTGATGAGCTTGTCTTGGCACTCACCCTGTAGTTTTTTGGCTAAGCAGCGAGTGAAGAGAACATTGGCCAGTTTGCTCTGGCTGTAAGCTTTTGATTTATCATAACTCTTCTCACTGTTAATGTCATCCAGATTGATGGTCCCCCACTTATGCGCCATGGATGACACAGTGACGATCCGAGCCGGAGCTGATCTTTTAAGCAGGTCAATTAATAGAAATGTCAGGAGGAAGTGACCTACAAAAGCATGTGGGTCATGAGTCTCGACATATTTGCTGAGTTTATTTATGCCAAATACCAAGGCTTTACAACATACAATTAAATTAAACTTACCCATGTGGTTGACTCCGATTTGCATCTCAAAACCATCTGCTGTTTTACCATATGGACATGCCATCACTCCAGCATTGTTAATCAGGATATTGAGCTGCTTCTCCTCTTGGGAAAGAAACATTAAGTCATAATATGGAATATAACAAGCTACAACATTTGATTTAATATAAGATTTAACAAGATATTTATGTCTGGTCATATTTTTTAATCTGAACCTTTTATGTAATTTATGTTATAAAAACAGTATGCTGACTGACATGACAAAGATTGTGAACACAAGACAGAAATTGTTTTAAAGCCTGCAACCGTCAGACCTGTGACATGTTGTGTAACGTGGTAACAGAAGCTCCAGAAGATCAGCACCTGAATATTGGGTATCATTCGATATTCTGAGCTCTCTTATTGGTAGTGTTTATAAATATTCATTTTCATGGTACAAGTTATTATAAGCATATATTCAATTCTAATGCATTTCATATTTATCTGACACTTCCCAAATGTATGTATTATACTATATTATATTATTCATGCGAGAAGCACATGCCAATGGACTGTGGCACACCAATAAAATGCCCTCGATTGCGGTCACGTGGATCCCTCTTCCAAAAAATAAATAAATCAATAATTTTTTTTTTTTTTTTTAAATTAAAAATGGCACAGACACAGAGTCTCCTTCAGGCACCTCCCAGAGGTGAATTTATTGTACAGTGTCCAAAATCCAAAAGATTTTGAGAATAAGAACAAAATGTTACTGGGTAAAAATTAAGATAAATATTTACAGGAGCTCACTTTCTTTGTCTATTGGTGGCTGACACTCACACTACAGAGCCGCTCACAATGTCACAACCAACCCTCAACTCATTCCCCTTCAGTTATCAGTCAGAGTAACCATAAAAAGTCAATGAAATCTCATAACATGTATACACTCAATACCACCATACAGGAAATATGCAAATAATTTATAAATTTATGAATTCAATACTGCAAAAATACTGGCACAAAACAATATAAATACAGAAAACATTCATTTTTAACATTTGGAATGAATCTCCCCTGCTGGTGTGAATGCCCATGTGGTCATCGCTAGTTGACTAGGGTGTACACCCACGTAGCCAACTAATGCTGCCCCACAAACTCAACTAATGTGTTCGAGTGACGGGGTGGTGAGATTCTTCTCAGATCTTCATTGTGATCTGACTAGAACCCAAGTAACAGACGGTATGATGGCTCATTAATTACTCTGAATACAGAAGTGAAAAACATTGGTGTCACTACAAATTCCAATATATACATACGCAGTGTGGTTCTAAGAAACTAGGAAATGTACTGTTCTCACATGATGGAGGCAAGTTAGGTCATGCCTTCAGTGTCTCTAGGTTTGACCACTGTAATATCCTTCCGGTTGGATGTTTGAGTACGTGCCTAAACAAGCTCCAGTTAGTCCTAAATGCAGCAGCCAGAGGTTTTATGAGAACTAAATAATTAGCCTTATTGGCCATATCTTATTACTACCAGATGCTATGTCCATGAACCAGCTTTTCCAACTACTACAACTGAATTAAAGCCTGAAAAGGTCTTGCCCCATCGTATAAGAGTGAACTCACTGCCCATTATGATCTGTTACAGTTACTTTAATCACACGGTGCTGGCTAGATCAGTACCTAGAGCTGTGGGGCAAGGTGCTCTGGTTTCACACACAATCTCAAATTTTAAGATTTGAGAAAAACATTACTGGTTTGCTCTAGTCTTTGGTACTCGGTAGTAAATGGTGGCGATCTAGTGGTTCGTGGACATAGAATCTGGTGCTGCCATCCCAGCAGGGTTTGCTGTGACTGTGCTACCTTAGGCTCTCCCTTTTTAGTTAAGCTGTTAAGTGACCTGTCCAAACTGAATTTAGCAATCCGCTTGAGATATTTGCTCCTAATTTCTTTGCCTTATTACATGCACAATCATGACCTCCTATTTAACTCCTGAATGTTACTTTTTGTAAATTGCTATAAATTAGCTTGATTGTCAATCCCTGCATGAAATTTCGACCTTTACTGAACTATTGGTGTCCATGTTTTCACATTCAATTATCCGAATATGCTGAGCAGTTTTTCTGGGCTTTCAGATAGACTTGAATCCTCATTACATCTCAAATTTTGAAACAACTCCCTCTGTTAGTCACACTTGTACTCTTCCTACTGTAATCCCACTATCCGATGTCAACCACAGGAAGACTGGTTCCTCTTTTTTTGTATCAGTTCCTCTCAATGTTTTCTTTCTAATGTTATAAAGGAACATTTGTAGCCACTGTTGTCTTCACTGTTGTCTTCAGTCTAGTCCCTGATTTATGTGAATCAGATTGACTGTTGTTAAAAGCATTACATATAATTACATTGAATTAAATACATTTGCTGCTGATTCAGCTGGCCCGTTTGCTGCAAGGGAAAGTAATAGCACAACAGTGCAGTAAAATCCCCAGGATTATATCAGATCTGGATTGCAGGCACCTCTCTTGCTACAGTATTGCTGTGTATGAGTCCGCTGCTATCAAATGACAAATATAAAACTGACCAAATGCTTCTGAAAATAAGAACCTAAAGCATGCTGTTAGGAACATTACCGTATGTTCTGCCATAAAGAATGAGGGGAAAAATATTTATGTGCCAATATTTAGGGGCGGTGCTTACTTCCTTGCATCACTGGAGGCTTTATAGTTAATTGTGTTAACTGTAACAGAAGTGTTTTAATATGCATGCACTCAGAGAGAATACTGGGGATGTCAGATTAATCTAGTTGCCTTACCGCTATTGATATTCTGGGCAAACTCTCTGATGGAGTTGGTATCAGCCAGGTCAAGTTTTTTGCAGACAACATTCTGATTCCCAGAAGCTTCAATGATCTCTTTCAGAGCTGCATCAGCTTTCTCCATATCTCTGCAGGCTATGATGACCCGCATACCTGCAAACAGAGACAGAATCGACTTTTAATAACTAGTTTCTACAACTTCCTGGTAAAACTTTAATTTAGTGCACAATACTCGCACACAGACATTTATTAATAGCATATTAATAATAAATCTAAAAATCCACAGATTTCAAATCAGTGATCCACAACCGGGTAATCTCCAACTGCTGCTAAGCTTCAACTGGCATGAGGGAAAAGCACTCCAGTAAATTATAAACCTCTTTTGGCCAAATCAATGGCAGTCTCTTTTCCAATCCCAGTATTAGCGCCAGTAATCACTACAGTCTTGCCATCCAACTTCACAGCAGATGACCATGGTCTAAAAAAGTTCCTATAAGAAAAAGATTTAAAAAAAAAAAAGGGGGGGGGGTTAAATAGTATAAATTATGTATTGGAATAAAAAAAGTAGATGTATTCGTCATATCTGAATATCTGTGTTTTAGGAGCCACTCCCTTCCTGCTTTAAGAGAATTTCTTGAATGTCAACAGGGTCTAATAGTCTACAGCCTGAAACTGCCCAGATTTATCACCATACCTCATTGCTTGCATGATCACGATGACGAGAACGCCGAAAGCGATGAGAGAAGTAAAGCAATCAAGCAATCAAACAAACAACAAACAGTACAGGAACTTCTTCGGACCCCACTGTAAAGACTGCGGTTAATGATTGGAGAGGAATTTGGGACGTAAACAGGAAACTAAACGATTCCGTCACTCTGATTGGCTACTGGGCTTCTCCGGAAATCCAATCATTCTCCTCAAAATTCTCACATGTTACTATTTTAGAAATAGAAATTCTCACTTTACTATCATAGAAATGTAGACGTTTGGGTCTTTGTGTCAGAGATTATGTAACTCACTGGTAAAATACTTGGGTGAAGTCGCCAGAAATGTGGCACCGGACGGTGAATGGGACAGCTAAGGTTTAGTCCACTACCAACGAGGAAGAACGAGCTAAAAGGTTTAAATATCTGAATTCGACAAATCACATTAAAGAGAGATTAATCCCAAATGCAGGCACATGAAGCGCATGGTTACCTCTCAAAACACGAGCTGGACTTTGACACACACACACAGCCTGGAATCTGGATCATTTGGATCAGCTTTCGGCTCCCAAACTACTCTTTCGGCTTCTAAACGACTCGTTGGCATTTTTTTTTCTAAACCGGACAATGTTTCCGATATTATGACAGGTGATTGTTCTTCTTTGTTTGACTATGGCTGCCTCATACACAGAAACACACTTCTCACCGTTCACTCTAATGAACGGTTCAGATAGTTTCACCTAAAAGAGTTGGTTCATAGAGCCGACTCATTGGCGAACGACACATCACTAGTCCATGCTCCAAGCAGAAACCAGCTCAGGAGCCCCAAATCCGAAATGTGGTTGGATTTTTTTTTCTTAAGAAAAGGCAAGGGAGTAGAATTTTAAAATGCTGATGTTTGTTTATAAATGGTTTCAAAGTTGATTTAATTTAATGCCGCAACTGTAAAAACAGCTAAAAAAACAAAACAAAAACAAACAAACCAGAAGTCCTAAAGTCTCAATCTTACAGACACCTTCTGTGAGGATTATCTGGGTACTTCACCTGTTAGCCGCAAGAGGCCAGTAGAGGATTCATTTTTCTTTTCTTGCCTTTATCCAGCGTTCCCAAGGATAACGTTTAACTAGTGTTTTGACTTCTACCCAGTCACTCCAGACAAATCAGAAGAACACCATATTCTTCATTCACCTCAGCTATTCAACTGTCAGGAGAAGGCCTCAATTTCAGCATGACTTACATGAGCAGACCAGCCCTCTCCAGCTGGAAGGAGGGAATGAAGTCATTTTATATAAGCAACTGAAACACTGCAATACCATTCCATCTTCCTTTAAATAAACAAATAAATGAGTCTGAAACATAAAATCTATATGCATAACACCACATAATATATAGACATAAGGACAGACAAATTTGTATTCATAAAGAGACAAACAAAATCTACACAGAAAAACTCAAAACAAAAACAAAGAAAGTCCAGTGTTGCCAGAAGAATATGCAGTGTACAGGAAATACTTTGTACAGTGTTGACATAAATCTACACACTATACAGAATGTTTATGTACATTAATGGAATGTAAGAGATGAAGTAGAAGAGGCAGGACAGGTGTACCAATATTCATAAATGAATTGTGCAGTTCTGCAGGGTGAAATATTTTACACAATTGTTGACTTATGTGGATAAGTAACCAGGCATGTATTTAGCTAAACACTGTTTCATTCATGTTTTTCCAAAATCTGGAAATTTCAATTTCCTTTGCCTGCCTTTATACTTTCTCAATTTTTCTTAAAGTTTCAATGAAATGTAACAAGTGTAGCTGGAAAACACCACCACCACCACTTTTCTAAAATGGACAGTTTTTGTAAGCATACGAGACTATCCTCCATAACATTACACATGGGCAAATGGCACAAGACACTGCTTTGATCTGTACCATACCCCTGCAGCAAACGGTCTAGCTGAATCAGCAGCAAACGTATTTAATTTACACAATTCTGCTCTCCAGAGCATGCACGAGATGACTGAAAATCTTAGGGTAATCTGAGTGCCTCGAGTCTTTGATGTCAAGTATAAATGTGTAGCCTATAAATAGCATTTCCATGTTGCATATCCCGATATTCACACAGTTCCAGACAGATCGCTTTAAGTAGGCTTATATACATAAATTGTTAGAATATCTTCCATAAAGCGGTGAAAAAAATAAACTGCACATGAAAATATGGGAAAATATGCTGGATACTTTATTTCTCTTCAAAGAAAATGAGACAGTGTAGATGCTGGCAGTGACATCTGGAACAAAAGCTTTAGATAGTCTCCCTTTTACATGTCAGTAAAAGCACAACTTCTACTCACAATGCATCAAAGATGGTAAAATTTAAATACAAACAAGGAAAAAGCGGGCTTGACTTGGCTCAGATTGGCATCAAACAGCTTTGAAAACTACACACACAGACGAGTGCCTTTTTTTTTTTTTTAATATATAAACAGTAGCACTTGTCAGTCTGTATTATTACATCAAAACACAGATGAACAAAAAAAAAAAAAAAAAAAAAACCTGCATTGGATAATCTGGTAAAAAAACAAGCTGGCTCAGACATACAATAATGTCTTATAGGAATGCATGCCATATTAAAAAAATCTATTTTGCAAATAGAGCAAATTCGAAAAACCTGATTAATTTTGTGCTTTTTAAAAATATATATTCAGGCCACTTAATCCTGAACCAGGGGTCTCTGAGTGTTCATAAAGCACTAAAGGCACTTAGGTTATGCATAACTGTGTATGTGTCTATGGAACTATACAAATCACTTTCAACTATACTAGCACTTTTTTGGGGGGCAGGGTTGCTGAGGTAGGTTTTACACATGACCATACTGAGCTGACGTACGCTTTCATGTTTGGTAAAGCAAAAGTGATGGGCAAATTTAACATATTTGGGAAACGGTGATGTACAAAAAAAAAAAAAAAAAAAAACCATTCTTTTAGAGCAGTGTTAGTAAGATGCATGGTGGTATTTAGGAGTCTGACAGCATTGCAGAGCCAGTGAAACAGTGGAAAACAACAAATCTGAAAGTAAAAAAGGCCAAATGAAGTAAAGGGGACTTCACCCTTGTGCCCATGTTCAACAGAAGATGTGCAAATGCCAGGCACCATCCATCTATTCCCCAGCGGAGAATCTGACAAAAGAAAACAATTAAGCTGAATTAGAATCAATATATTTGTCTTGATGTTTATATAATATGAATTACATTTACATTAATATTTGTTTTCCTATAAATTTCACTGTGTTAAATAATTTTACCGATGAAAGTCTCTGACCAAAGTACTGTTTTTGCCACTGTTTATTAAGTATTTCATTTGGAAATAATTAGTATTCATAAAAAGAAGGTAAAAGATTTGTACCTAACAGAATACCTCTGTTCCTTTAACACAGATGAGCAACAATAATCACTGCAAGTACAAGCAGTTTGATATCCTGTGAACTACACAGTTCAGTCTCTCACCAGTTAAGATGCACTGAGTGCAGCCTCTTTCTCTTCCTCGTCCTCGTGGTTGATGGAGTGGAACTCTGCCACATACAGGCTCTTATCAATGCTACCAGGAATGGGCTTTATGTCGGTCACTAGCTGGTCCTCGATGGCCTTCAGATTGAAACGATCATCTGAAGTGATCAGATTAATGGCCAGACCCAGGTGCCCAAACCTGCCTAGTAAAATACAAAGAACATTCTTTAAAAAACTAAACAAAAAACTCAAAGCATATAAATTCAGTTTCCTATGTACCGTGTATAAGAAATCACCAGGGAATCTAAAGAGATTAATTACTTAGAAAACCTTCAAAAAGGCCCGAGAATCAAAGATATTTTGTCAAATCAATAAAATGCAAGAAAAAAAAAAAAAAAATCGCAAACATTCTATTCAACTGTTGGACATGTGCAATACTACAAGAAGTGTAAAGCTGAGCTCAAGGTGAGGTGCTAATGTTAAAGGAGCAGGTGGTAATTTCAAAACCCCCCCCAATGCCTGTGAGCTAAACTGAAATTGCACCAAGAAACAAGTCTTTCACTGTATCCCGAACAGCAAGAAGGCAATGTGCACAGCCCAAATTCCACCAAATCTAAAAATAATAATAATAAATTTAAACAAAACACTTTAATTACATTTTAATAAAATGTCATCATGTATAGTGAAAGCAAATAAAAAAGCATTCATTCAGTGAATTTTGTTCTGTTGCATTCAAACATGAAAACATTGCCCACTGCCATCTGTATAATGTAAACAATGGCATGCGTGCATAATGAATAGTTTGACAACTGGTAATCAAGCTGTTTACAAATTGAACCTATTAGGCTTACGTCTGTTTTGCTATGGCCCGTGACTACCAATCAAACCATGACTCACAGCATGAGGAAAGCACACTTCTTTAGGCACTTCTTTAAAATCACTGTTTTTGAAGTTATATTTATTAAACTGGCCCAATCATTTAACCAACATGATCCTTCTAGAAAGGCCAAAATGAAGGCAAGAGGAAATACACTCGCCGAGCACTTTATTAGGAACACCTGTACACCTACTCATTCATGCAATTATCTAATCAGACAATCATGTGAGCAGTGCAATGCATAGAAAATCATGCACATACGGGCCAGCAGCTTTGGGCAATGTTCACATCAACCAGCAGCAGGGGGGGAAAATGTGATCTCAGTGATTCTGACTGTGGCACAATTGTTGGTGCCAGACGGGTTGAGTATTTCTATAAACTACTGATCTGGGACCTGGGATTTTCAAGCACAACAGTCTCTAGAGTTTACTCAGAATGATGCAATAAAGAAAAAACATCCAGTGAGCGGCATGTCTGAGGACAGAAAGACTTTGTTGATGAGAGAGGTCAATGGAGAATGGCCAGACTGGTTCAAGCCAACAGAAAGGCTACAGTAACTCAGATAACCACTCTGTACAACTGTGGCGAGCAGAAAAACATCTCAGAATGTACAACACTTCAAACCCTGAGGCAGATGGGCTACAATAGCAGAAGACCACATCGGGTTCCACGTCTGTCAGCCAAGAACAGAAAGCTGAGGCTGCGGTGGGCACAGGCTCACCAAAACTGAACAGTTACATAAAAACATAGCCTGTGATGAATCATGATTTCTGCTGAGGCACATGGATGGTAGTGTCAGAATTTGGCAGCAACAGCATGAATCTATGGATGCAACCTACCTTGTGTCAACAGTCCAAGCTGGTGGAGGTAGTATAATGGTGTGGGGAATGGTTTCTTGGCACACTTTGGGCCCATTAATACCAATCATCGCTTGAAAGCTACAGCCTATTTGAGTATTGTTACTGACCATGTGCATCCCTTCATGGCCACAACTGAACCGTCTTCTAATGGCTATTTCCAGCATGATAATGCACCATGTCACAAAGCAAAAGTCGTCTCAAACTGGTTTCATGACCATGACAATTCTTCAGTGGCCTTCTCAGTCACCGGCTCTAAATCCAATACAGGGTATCCTAAACATCTCCATACACAGGTTGAAGTTAACACTTCTTAGCAAAATGTAACTATTTACAAAACATGATTTCCATTTCTTTATAAACACACACAGAGTCGTCTCTCCCAACTTTGGCTCCCACTTTATCAACAGTGTCGTTTGTGACGTGCTTGCCATGTTTCCTGTTCAAGTCCATCGCAACCTTGCGACAGTGACCCCAATCGAGCCGTAAGAATGATTTTAATACGTTCCTGTTTTGTCAAAGGCATTCTTAAAGGCTACTTGACAAAAAATATATAATAATCTAAGTATGAAAATTTTGGAAGACATTTTGCTAAAAAGTGTTAATTTCCCCTACACATGGAGACTTTTGGGACACCCCGAAGAACACCTTTGGGATGTGGTAGAACAGGAGATTCGCAGCATGAAAGTGCACCTGAAAAATCTGCAGGAATCCTGGGATGCAATCATGCCAACATGGACCAGAATCTCAAAGGAATGTTTCCATCATCTTGTGGAATCCCTGCCATGAAGAACTGAGGCTGTTTTGAGAGCAAAGGTAGGCGCTATCCTGTATTACTATAGTGTTCCTAATAAAGTGCTCTGTGAGGGTATATTTATTCACTTAAATTAGGAGATATTAAAAAACCCAATTTACAAAAATCTGGCTTTTTCTCCCTCATTGTGGGCTGATTGCCAGAATTCAGGTGCAGCAACAAATGACGTTTTCCCAAATTATATTGCTTCCCTGCCACGTGGTAAAATAAACCATAAGAAAGGTTTGGATCCAGGAACATAGAAGTACTTTGGATCTGTTCTGTCTTCTGTTTTGGATCGGGTCTTTACACTTGAGACGAAGAATTATATACAAGTAATGCAGATCTAAGGTATTTACCTGATCTACCGATGCGATGTAGATAGGTTTCCGCATTTCTGGGAAAGTCAAAGTTGATGACGACATTGACAGCCTGAATGTCAATTCCTCTTGTGAAAAGATCTGTTTTAAAAAATAAAAATAAAAAAATTCATTACAATGCGGAATATATGCTAAAATGAATCACCACTGTGGATAAGATTAGTGTGAAGAGCAAAATACACTGACCTGTGCAAACCAGGTTTCTACACAGACCATTTCTGAAGTCATGGAACACACGATTTCTGTATTCCTGCAACATTGCAATACATTTATATTTAACGATTTAGCAGTCTAACTAAAACAATGTGCTCCTGCCGAAGAGAGAGGAATAAAAACACTTCGAAAGAAATGGCTAAAAAGGTCATTTTAATGATCATGTACTGAAAATTTACCTGCATCATTTTTGCATGGATGTAAAAACAAGAGTAGCCCAGTTGTGTGATCTTCTTAGCCAAAAGTTCCACCCTCTGGGTTGAGTTACAGAAGATTATAGACTGGTTGATCTGGAGCTAAATAAGAGAACATGAGAATAAATCATGAAGGATGTATAATTACAAATTAACAGTAACTCAACTTATCCTAAACTTCCACTGTTTTCTCATATATGGAGAGTCTGTTTTCAAATAAAGCCAAATTAGCACTTTGTGATTTGACGTAATGTAGCTGAATGCTTATGGGTCACTGCACACACGTATTAATTATGGCTGCTCACATTATAAGCAAAAGTGTTTGTTTAGGATGTTGAGAGAGAAGCTCCTTCACAAACCATTTTCCAGCAGAATTAAATCTCATTTCCCAAGAGCTTTATCTAGCTAACACTTCACATCAGCTATTAGGCAAAAAACTGCCTTAAATGTAAACATTTTAGTGTTAATAATGTAAGCAGAAGACTGACTGGATCTAAACTGTTTGAGAGTGGGACAGAAGTTTGTCTGAGAGAAAAAAGTCAAAGTAACTCTTAACTCAGGAGAAGCAATCCTGCCCAGGGTAACAAACCCAGCCATGCAAACAAACATAGCCACTAAATTCAAATATTTTTAAATCTACTTAGCTCAGAAAGCTATTGGTATCCTAAAAGCACTGATATTGTTGACTGCTATGTATACAAGAAGTACTGATGATTTCAGTTGAATACTGTTATTACTTATTTTTATATCAAGAGGTATCTTTATCCCCATGAGATTATATCTGTTCTAATATTGCATTTTGTCAAAAGAAATTTTGTCTGGATATAAAAATTTGTTTGTTATATATTTACATGAATGTATGCATAATTTCAAATGCCCATGCTTAAATATATATTATGATACGGAATACACCTTGAATGGGCCTAATTTGGAAGAAAAATGGCCAAAAATGGAAATACTGAGTTTTGAATTTAAAATTCTGATGTAAAAGTAATAAGAAATTAGAATAAAAACACTCAGTTTGGTATCCTACCCTGGAGAAAAGAGTGTTGAGGCAGTGCACTTTCTGTCTCTCTGTTACATATGCATAGTACTGAGTAATGCCCTTCAGAGTCAGCTCATCCATCAGGTTAATCTCGTAGGGCTTTCTTAGGTGTTTTGACTGTACAGAAAAAGAGAATTTAAAAAAACATAAGGTAAAAACAGATGTAGGAGAAATATACAGGTTAAAAGACATCTACAGGTAAAAAGACAAAAAAAAAAAAAAAAGATTCAAAATAATGCACATTCAGAACTCAGCTGGAAACTTAAATAAGGGAAAAAACTTTGTGACCAAATTTTAATTTCAAGAGTGAAGGTTAAACCATATGCAAATTCAATTTCTAAATGCATAAAATACTTCACAGCCCCCTGTAACTGACCCCCACCCTCTTTATGATGTTTTTCTGGTTGCTCCTCTCACCATGAATTTTTGTACTGTGATGGGGAAGGTGGCAGAATAAAGCAGAATCTGACGATTCTTGTCCAAAAATCCAATAATATCCTCAATGAGGATGACAAAGTCTTGAGAGAGCAACTTGTCTGCCTAAAGAAAGAGGCATAATGACAATGAGATAAAGACACTCGCATGACAGAGCATTCATTCTGTGTATGGAGTAATGTACGTCAGATATAAACCTTAGTAAAGAGCAGTGACGTTTTCTGCTCTGTTCTCATGTTTCTAAATAAGCCTGTCGCATCATCCTGACATCTCCATCCTCATAATTTAGGATTTTATATGCAGGTAAACAGACCTACCTCATCCATCACCATCATGTGGACTTTGCCAGCTTTGGCCACACCTTTCTTCATAAGGTCCAGCAGCCTACCTGGGGTGGCTATCACCACGTGCACTAAAGAAAGGCAGAGAAATAAAGGAGAAAAAAAAGACAAATTTGGAGTGGGCAGAACATCTAAATATATGTTTATCAGCCCAAATATATTCAGACAATGCAGATGAGCTTTTCTGCATTTTTTTTGCGACATTTTTTTAATGCAGGCCTCTCAAACTGTCAGGTGATCTGTGCAGGCTTACCTGTCTCATCCAGGCGCATGATGTCATCCTTTAGATTGGTTCCTCCAGTGGTGGCCATGACCTTCACTCCCCCCATGTGCCTGCTCATGTTGATACAGATTTGGCTCATCTGCAGAGCCAATTCACGAGTTGGCACCATTACTATGGCTAGGGAGAGAGAGAGAGCGTGAGAAAGTACTATTCTGGTGCATAACGTTTCAATACAATAGCAAACTGTTGAACTAGTCACATGCTACCTGGAAATCCAGGACATTGGAACTCGTCTCTATTTCAAAACCACAGACAGACTACAGTATATCCAAGGGCTATGTGAGAAAAGCACTCTGGCATTTCATATACACAAGTGATGTATACATGTCAGAAGTAATCACAATGATGTTTGTCTCAAAAAAAAGGCTCAATTTGTCCTGTTTGCCTACCACAGATAACACACACATTGATTTAGTGTATTGATTGTATTATTGTGTCGTCTCGAACAGTAGAAAAGATACAGAGTCTAAACTGAAAAGTCTATTGACATCACTTGAAAAAAGGTAGGTTTAAAAAGACAATGTACAGACCAAAATGATTTTGAACCATATTAAGGATAGCATAAAAGTCATTTTACCTTGAATATGATCCTTTTTTAAGTCAATCCTCTCCAGGAGAGGGATGAGGTAGGCTCCGCTCTTCCCCGTGCCATTTTTGGCCCGGGCTAGAATGTCCCTTCCTGATAGGGCAATGGGAATGCTCTCCTCCTTCAAAATATAAGCAGAATTGGAGAACAGTCACAAGTTAATATTCACATGATCTGTCTTTCTTCACCCCCCAAAAAAATAACTAGTGGCAAAGGCATTAAAACCCCTGTTTTCTAAGGGGGGAGGGAAAAAAAAAAAACACTTCCACACTATAACCAAAGTGGCACTTATGCTTCTGGCTCATCCACTGTACTGGCAACGGTGCTATTTTATCCCCAGTGTGTGCATCATATATGCAAGAACACCTGCAAAGCTCATTTTAATTAGCTGGAGAAAGGCTTCAGACTGTATGCTTTGTCATACACAAACATCTATGAAGGTAAGAAAATACCTATTAATAGAAACGAGCACCCAAGCTAACGTGAGCCCAAAACTATGACTTTATTTTAAAACTGGAAAAAAAAAGAAAACAAAGAAAACAAACATAAGATGTCGTTGTCTCACTATACCAATGAATGTAATCAGTTTCGCGCAATTTCAATATGGAAATACGTCGCAGCCTTGAGTGCAGGAAAAACAGCCCTGGCAACACTGAAGCTGATAGCTTCACAATACCTGAATAGGAGATGGCTTCTCCCAACCCATTTCGAAGATGCCCATTAACAATTCACGTTTAAGGCAATAGTCTTCAAACTCATTCCCCTTGGTTGCGGTCACATCCTGAAAAAGAAAAGTATTTGGGGTTTAGGTTATTATTCATCTAAGAACATTTTACAAAGTCTTCAGGGATAACAAAAGAGACAATGAAAAAATAGCACATTTGTGCTCAAGTCAATTCAACAACACTGAATGGACTGGAGAACTATGGCTGAGAACAAAGCAGTTTTCTGTGAAAATGTACAATAAACAAATGCAAACACCATACTAGTACAATGAAAATCCATAAGGGAATAATTGCATTTTTATAAAGTATAAAAAAATTTCACACACAAAGTAAATGCCACATATAGAGGAAAATCACACAGAATCTATTTAAAAGACCCTGCTTGCAAACACAGCAGCATCAAATTTTTCACTTGCTTACAAATGAAGTATACACTCCATGGAAACCAGTTACTCAGATATTTCTACATTCTCTATGATGTGATATGAAAGCTACAAATGTTTGCATGAATATGACTGAACAAAACACACATATGATGGTTGTTCTCTGTGTTTACGGTGGTGTGATGTGCCTCGATGTTGTAATTATAGCACTCCACTCATTCAGAATCCCACCGTCCTGGTTGCTGGTTAAAGTGAAAGTGAGTTGTGGCTAAGTGTGGTGACCCATACTCGGAATTTGTGCTCTGCATTTAACCCATGCAAGTGCACACACACAGTAATGAACACACACCCGGAGCAGTGGGCAGCCTTTTCTGCTGCAGCGCCCGGGGAGCAGTTGGGGGTTCGGTGCCTTGCTCAAGGGTCTCACCTCAGTCGTGGTATTGAGGGTGGAGGAGAGCGCTGGTCATTCACTCCCCCCACCTACAATCCCTGCCGGACCTGAGACTCGAACCCACGACCTTCAAGTTCACCTTCGGGTTACGACTCTCTAACCATTAAGCCACGACTGCTGGTTGGATGGTTTATAAAAGGTGAATTAATTAGTGATGAAAGAACTTTTCTGAATCAGGAAGACATGGGCATGGAGAAATACTAATGACACCGAGAAAAAAAAATTCAGCGCGAGGCTGTCTCTCTGTCTAACGTGCAGTCCCCTTAGCATGTCTAAGTCCCCTCTTGAACATACCAAGATGAAAAAAGCCACTAGCCAGACATATTAAACTTTTGTGTGTTATGAGAGGACTGAAAATATCTCACTGCCAAAATGTGGGCCAACAGCTTGATGACATTTTGTTGAGGGTGCAATCATGATGCCCTACATTAGAAACTATAATGTTATATTATGTAAGCTACTACTTATCCCTATATGTCAAAATGGTATTTAAAAAAAAAAAAAAAGAAGAAAAAAATCCAAATCAAAAATTAAAATAAGGCAGATTTCATATTGGGGGGGGGACACAGTGATGTCTTGACTCTAGGCGAACGTATGCATGTATGCAATTGTCTAACTTACTGAGGTTTTCACTCTCATATCTTTTTGTGGTAGCTGCAGGGACTTCTTCCAGTCATCTCCAAACCTGAACAAAAGATTAAATATATCCTATTTCAAAAAAAGACATAGAAAGACACCCAAGTGTACACACTATGTGCATATTTTTGAGGTTTACCTGATACCACCACTGGTGTGTGGTATGCTGCTTCCTTTCTGGGAGGCACTGAGCACTGTTGCTGGTTGCGATCCCGACTGGAGGTCTGCTGGCCTGGGCTGCCCGTTCTGCTTGGTGACTCCCATGACTGAGGCGGGGATCTGTGTTCTTGCAGTGGCCATTGCTATAGGAATAACTTCTCACAGTCGCGGGCTTCTTGCAGATTTCGCTTCTAGGATGCTTATGCTAATCTCCTGTTCTTTCACTGCTTCTGTCAAACCCAATGCCCTACTGTGTAAACAGTTGTTTTGTACTACTCTCACTTGTACGTGCAGACCTCTTGAAAAGAAGAGGTGTTGCCGTATGAAAATAGTTTCTAAGAAAACTCTCCCAAAAGAGGAGAAAATTGTATTTATAAGAATAAATATAACCTGCTGCCACTATTAAAATACACGATTTGCAAGCATGTATTTTTGAATCATTCAAATCTAGCCTTTGGACATTTATATGTAAAAGCACAAATATGCTATTTTTTTTTTCTTTGTCACTTTTGTCACCCCTGAAGATTTTGTAAAACGTTTACTTCTACCTTCAACTGACTTCCAGTATTTTGTCTTACTCTGAGGTACACTACCTTTTATATTGTTTTTGCACCCAAGTACTGAAGAGCATATGAAATGCAAAAATGTTAATTTCAGGTTATGATCTACAAAGATTTTGGGTGTTTCTTTATCTTTATGTGAAATTTTATACCAATATGTCCCTAGTGAACCTAATGGCACTATATTTAATTTGGAAAGTCAATACAGAACTACTTCAATTCTGCATTCATCAGCTGCTTCTTTTCTCTCTGGCTTGTCGTCTCTTTGAACACCTTGGTGAAGAAAGATCTGGATTCTGCAGTGTGCCACCTTTAAAACATAAAATAAATTATTAAATAATGTTTAAACTAGATCAATTAAGCCTTACTAGCCAAGTCCCAGTCAGGAAAAAAAAAAAAAGAAAATTACGACATATTTTTAGTTTCTCACAAATAAATACTTTTTTTAACGGGTTGATAAAGTCATCAATAACAGGATTTATTGTCATTCTTAATCATTGTGTCTTCAGATGTGAAAATTTGAGTGGAACAAAACACTGTTTATTTAAAAGAAGTGTACAGTATCCAGCTGTTTGGTTTGGTTTTTTTTTACTGCATAACACTTCATCTGTATATAAAATGTGCTTAAGTAGTTTTTAAAATCATTACAGGACATTATAAGACAAGATATCTTTTTGTAATGTAATCAGACGTACATGGAAGTGGAAATGGCGGTGGGGGAGACAGGGATGGAGTGGGAAGCAGGGACGGGGCATGTAGGGATGGGATGGAGAGAGTATGCTACATTATTGTTATGTAATGACAGCGGTAATGATCAATACAAGACAACCACCCAATATTCTTGAGCTTATCTATCGGACACAAGGTAGGGAGAGAATAGCAAAGAATTCTGCCTTATAGCTATAACAAAATAGGTTCTCCTGTTCCGCTTTTGTCAAGATTTCACCGTCGAGACTAGGCCTGAGAACTCCTGAACTAGCTCATTCTCTCTGCAAATTACTCACGCGGTAAAAATGATCAAACTACACATTCCTATCGTCTGGCAGCAAGTAGGTGTTCTACTGAAGAGCGCTCTTCTACTCTTCGGTGTTTGATGCAGCAGAGATTATTAGTCACAGTGTCCAGCAGCAGTGACCTGAAGAACTGAGGAGGAGGAGGAGGATGTGACAATGAGGATACAAGCCGCTGGAGTTTCTCCTTAAAATACAAGCTGAAGAGCGAGTATTTTTAAAAGAATTTCTACGAATCTAGAAAAGCTGTGTGAATCTTGGACGTATTTTTAAAAAAAAATTAATAAGCTGTCTTGAGCCAGTAAACATACTGACAGGACAAACATTTTAGAGTCTAAATTTCAGTGGGGGGAAAATCAGGAATTGTTTCAGATGTGGATGTCTATGAGCTAGTATTTATTTAGCTACGAAAAGAAATCTTGCCAACTTGGAAGGACAGTTATGTGAAATGAGTTATGTTTAGGGGGAAACAGTGAACACTCGGCCGAAACTGAGGGGGAAAAAAAAAAAAAAAACTTGTAATAAATTTCGCTTGTAATCCTCTGCTGAAAAACGTCTCACTCCAGCTATGACAATACAGCACTGTTCAATAGCACTGAGCCCAGGTAGAGGTTCATAGCTAGTTAATGTTATTTTAACTTCAACTATTTTATTTGCAGCAAAGCAGCTTGCCACTTAAGCTGCGGTCTAAATGTTTAACGCTCTACACATTCTGGTCAAGCTAACTGTTAGCAATGACGAGCTAATTAGCGTCGATAGCATCAATATTCAGCTGGCTCAAAAGTAGTACACAACTGTTAGTTATTTGGCTAACGTTGCTAGTTAGCTTCATGGCGGTCAAAATGTAGGTAGCTAACGATAGCTAACAGTTTGATAAATATCAGGTAGTCGACTACTCTTTATCGAACACTGGACAAGTTATGCTTCATACACACATAGTTAATATTAAAACGGTATGTGTTCATATTAAACATAAAAAAAACCACTCGAATTAAGTTATTTAACTAGCTAGCTAACTAACCTAACTAGCTAGCGAGCTCGGGAGAGCCATACTGTAAATTAATGCGTTGAGGACTTCTCAAAATTTCAACCGAGTTCAAATATGTTACCTTTTTTAACCTCAAGGATTTAAATCTTCGCTGAGCTCTTAAACATAAGTATCCGCTTCTGTGTTGAGAAACTCCTTGTTGCTGTAGCTCGCATTAACACTGTCCCTTTGTCTCTTCAGACTTCAGTCAACATGGCCGCGCGTGCACAAGTTCTCGCACACATGACGCAGCGCCTGAAAGGACCAATCACAGAGCGAGGTTTGAATTTAGAGGGCGGGGCCTCCACAATGCCATGCTGCAGGTGTGTACACTGCGCATCACGGAAAAGCAGCATGCGGAGCTTGGAAAATCTGAGAAGCACCTGGACAGTTTATTGTGCGCGTGCACGGGCATGCCAAGACCCTTCTGCAAAGTCACGTAGTGACGTATAAAACAGTATCTGCAATAAATCCTGCTGTCATACAGCAGTCCTTCCCTTTTTTTTTCTAGCTGCCTCACACCCAATAAGAGTAATTTGAATACTTTTTGGAGTCATTCTCTCCAAAAGTATGGTTGAGTCAACATTAATTCCCTCTGTGCATACTGATGCGTATTCATTCATCCCTGAATACTGTATCAGGTGAAATGTACTGTATATTTACCTGTACATGCATTAAACAACTTAGAGCATGACATCTTTGGTGGCAGGCCATCCACTTCTTTGGTGAGCAAAAGTATAGGAACAGATAGTCTTAATGTAAATTAGAGTAAATAACACTCAGTATTTGGTTGCATATCCCTTGATTGCAATAACTGTATCAAGCTGGTGACCCACTGACATCACCAGACTGTTGCATTCTTCTTTTGTGATGCTTTTCCTGACATGTACCACAGCTTCTTTGTTGTTTGTTTTGGGGGTTTCTCCCTTCAGTCTCCTCTTCAGGAGGTGAAATGCATGCTATATTGGGTTAAGGTCTGGTGACTGACTTGGCCAGTCTAAAACCTTCCACTTTTTTCCCCTGATGAAGTCTTTTGCTGTTGGCAGTGTGTTTTGGATTATTGTCTTGCTACATTTTTGATCACTTGAAAAATGAGTGAGTTCAAACAAAAGGTGCCATCTTCTCAAGTTGTTTAAAACATCTGTAAATATCAGGAAATGAAAGCTGAAATTCAGATCAATCGGCTCATATTTATCTTTTGATCTCAAACCCAAATGTCTTCAGTATATAGAAAAAACAAAAATATACCCTCACCGAGCACTTTATTAGGAACACTATACTAATACTGGGTAGGACCTTCCTTTGCTCTCAAAACAGCCTCAATTCTTCATGGCATGTTGGAAATATTCTGGTCCATGTTGACATGATTGCATCACGTAATTCCTGCAGATTTTTCAGGTGCACTTTCATGCTGCGAATCTCCTGTTCTGCCACATCCCAAAGGTGTTCGATTGGGTTCAGATCTGGGGACTGGGAAGGCCACTGAAGAACTCATTGTCATATTCATGAAACCAGTTTGAGACGACTTTATGACATGGTGCATTATCATGCTGGAAATAGCCATTAGAAAATGGGTAACTTGTGGCCATGAAGGGATGCAAATGGTCAGCAACAATACTCAAATAGGCTGTGACATTCAAGTGATGATTGATTGGTATTAATGAGCCCAAAGCGTGCCAAGAAAACATTCCCCACACATTACACCACCTCAACCAGCCTGGACTGTTGACACAAGGCAGGTTGGGTTCATGGATTCATGCTTCTGGCGTCAAATTCTGACCCTACCATCTGTGTGCCTCAGCAGAAATCGAGATTCAACAGAGCAGGCTAGATTTTTCTAGTCTTCAACTGTTCAGTTTTGGTGAACCTGTGCCCACCGAAGCCTCAGCTTTCTGTTCTTGGCTGACAGAAGTGGAACCCGATGTGGTCTTCTTCACTGAGATCACATTTTCCCCCCATTCTGCTGGTTGATGTGAACATTACCCAAAGCTGCTGGCCCGTATGTGCATGAGTTTATGCATTGCACTGCTGCTACACGATTGGCTGATTAGATAATTGCATGAATGAGTAGGTGCACAGGTATTCCTAATAAAGTGCTCAGTGAGTGTATATATTATATAGGCAGTTTTATTAATGGCAAAAGATAGGCATGTATGTTATTAGAGAATAATTCTATAACATTCAGTTGGGGGATTCAAACTTATAAGGAAAAATCTTTTTCTTTCTACATTCACAATTAATACCTATGCACTACTTATGTTACCTGTTAACTTGTTATAAGGAGGGAACGTCTATGAAACCAAACACCATAAAAAAAATTTTTCATATTGTCTTGTGTATGCAAACTTTTGCACTTAAATGTATGTCTAGAGAAAACTTTCCTGTATATGTGTACTTTTTATGGTAGGTTTTATGGTGCTATTTTTTATTCCTCTACAGCAGTATGGGAAACTCCACATACTCCAGTAAATAAACCCAGAACTCTAAAAAATCTGATTCTGAGTGGTCTTTAGGTATTTTTTACCAACCAGAGTTAATCAGGGTAAGGAAAGTACAACTGAGGAACAGAAAACACCAAAACAATACAGTCCCATTTATTGACATTACAGTCTGAGACCATTAGTGAAAATGCTTCTATTTTGCACTCTTTCTAATTTTAATACAACAAGTTTCATTACAAATTATATCATTGACAGCAACTTGAGTGAAAAGTAGAATCTTTGAAATATTTACATGAATTTCAGAGTTTCTTAGTATTTGGTATGTCCCTTTTTTTAATGACAGTGTGCGCTTGAGCTGGCATGGACTCCACAAGTGTGCAAAACCTTATGATCCATTTTAGATCAAATCCATCGGATTGTCATCTCAGCACATGCTTCAGTAGAACAGATTGGGAGATGAGGAAAATCTGACCTTTTGTTCAAAACAATAAACATGGTCAATATCACAAACTTGCTTCCATGTAAATAGGGACATAGAAATATTGAACACTTACTTTCTTTGTTTTAATTATTTTAAAATTCTAAAACATACTGTTTATTCCCAGCTTTAAATTTAAAAATAAAATCCCAGATTTTCAATATGGTCTCAGACTTTGGGACCCCACTGTGTGTATAAATATATATATCATGTATAAATAATGGAGGATTCAGTGCTTCCTAATATCACATATAGTATCATTACAAAGGTTAAAAAACTATACTTTTGAATGAAACTACATTTCTCATCTCAGATAGAATGAGATTGTTTCAAAATACAACCATAATAAATCATATACAATTAAGACACTAATCTATCTGATCATAAATTATAGGCTACATTAAAAAAATACATCTTGTAAGATGGGCCCGCCACATCTATCCATACTCCTTGTTCAATATTCAGTAAAAACATGTGCAAGTATAGACATTTCACAGTCAGCTTATGTCTTTTCCCCAGTGCTCGCACTCAAGTTAGATATGTCAGATTGATCACTGTTATGGCTGGAGGGCCGTGACTGCGTGCCAGTGGGATGGGATGGTGATCGACGAGAGCCAGATGGCCCAGTCCTCGCTGGAATGAGGATGAACTGTGTGTCTGAGGGATAGAGACGTCTAAGGGAGATGTCTGAGGGTTGAGAATGTACAACACTTGGATAGTAAGGAGAGTGACCTGACATTAAATGTAAGTGAGGACCAGAGGGCAGGAATGTGTCATAACAGGGTGCTTGGAAAAAGGGAAAAGGATGAATTGACACCAAATAGTCTGCACTGTTAACTGCTACCACATCATGATATGTCCTGGATGTCATTTGCAGATCCTCTGCTTCCTGCATTTCCACTGGTGACAGGTTTCCTGACCTGCTTTCGCCAGATTGACTGTGTGGTGAGTATGTGTGTGGAACTGTTGGAGAGAGAGATGCACTGCGATGAGGGTTGGGAGTGGCCAGTGGGGAAAGGCTTAAGTTGTTTGGAGATGCTGTACCTGAAAAGATTACAGATTTTCTTTTAGCCAGTTGTTAAAACTGTCATAAAATGTTTAAAAGACCAGTTTAAAAGACCAGACAGTGTTATTGTATTGAATCTATTAGTTTAACTACAGAAGCATTGTTCCTTTTAAGCAGCTTCTAAATAGTAAAACTATCTGATGACTGAGTAGCAGAGACAAATGCTACATCATTTAATTTTCTTAAATTATTCTACATGTTTGAGTTAATAAATAATGACATTTTTATTTCATTCTTTTATCTCTTTTTTCTTTCAAGTCAGCACTGTGGAGCTATTTATACAGAATCAGCGTTTAGCCGCTTATATTAATGTGTAATTTACAGCTAGCGGCATTTTACCATTAGGTTTCCCATTCAAGTTTAAATCGTAATAGGAGACAAGTTGGAGAAAAGTCATAAAAGTGAGCTGTTTTAACGAATCTCTGAGAAGAGTTCAAGAGCCTTGAATCATGCTTTCAAATACATGTTTTCCACTAAATTTGATTCTGGATAATCTACCTCAGATAAAGGCACAGCAAAAAAGTAACATTCTCATCTCATTTGAAGTGCCTTTTTTATTTGAACAGACAACAATAAAACATGCTCTTTAACAAATCATGCCTTGCTGTTTACTACCTGCCCCCTTGTTCCTCTTGTTTGATGGACAGCTTAGCTACTGTTCCGAAAGACCATGAAAGCTTGGGGCTTTCCAGGGTCAGTTTGGTTCAGCTCTCAGACAAAAGTTCTGACAACAGCATAACCTCTGTTCAAAATCTCTTATTGTTAATAAAGTTGCTAGTGTTTACATATTTATGGAGACGAGTTTTAAGTGTAGACGTAATGTACGTGAAAAAGTATGTCAGTTGAAAATTGAAAATTCCTACAAGCCATTTTTATTGACTTTCATACGAATTGAGTCACATAACAAGTCATAATTTTTTAACATTTCTGTGTTAATACATGTTTTGTTATGGTACCAAATTTGCAGTTTTAAGAATGTGTTCATATAAATATATAAGTGTAGCAAAAAAGATGGCTATTTTCATATCTTATGCCCCATGACAATATATCACATTTAATTGTGACACAATGCTTTTAACGATCATGTATTAAGGGTAAAACGTAATGGCATTATATTTATCTATATCTGTTTAGTGCTCAAAATATTTGTTTCTTTTTTCATATTTGGATTAAAACCAAAAGTGGAGAGTTTTTAAGATGTAATTGGCATGTGAATTTTGCTGAAAAAAAATCGCAGTCTTGATGCACACACCTAGCCTGAAGCATTCTGGTAGGCTTTCTTTAAAAAAAAAAAAAAAGAATACTTTGCCTATTGTTCATATCTGTATTTGTATTCTTTTTAGATCTGTTCAATCTGAATAATGTATACCTATTTGGTTACATACTGTTACATCTCCAGCATTTATATTGCATGAGTATCTTACCATTGAAGCTGTTCTGAGTTTTCAGACTGTGGCCTCGTGTAGGCTTTCCACGTAAAACATCAGATACCTGATCAGAAAATTGAGAAATAACAACATAATTTGCACTGTAATCATTTCATAATTAATATGCTGTTTTACATAGCACAAATTGGAATTCCCTAAACCTGAAATATACAAAAAGGCAGTAACATGTAAATACTAGTATTCACCACTAATGGGCAGCATTAACATCCCAATGACATGATGCACAATTATCAGTTTAATTTTTCCAGTTTGTCAGCACAAAAATATGTACAATAGTGAAAAATGAGACAAGAAATTATTTCAATTCTTATCATTAAAATGGTGATGTAGTAGTAAACCACTGTTAAAACTGATTTTACTTATTCTTCTACTTATTCTCTAATTTAATACCTTTACCAGCATTTCATCTTAATTCCCCCTCAATTTAGTACCTTCTTGTTCTTGGCCACCATAACAGCAGTGTCATTGTGATAATTCTTTAGACTGCTGTCAGCACCATTTTTCAGTAGGACTCTGACAGCCTCGACCTCTCCACGGCCACAGGCAATGTGAAGAGCTGTGTTACCACTGTATGACTGTGCATTCACATTACAGCCATTCTGAGAAAGAGAGCAAGACAGAAAGAGAACAGTCAGAGTAGTCACAGACTTTGCCATGGCTGGACTAAATGTCCCATCAACAAATTTAAATATTAATATAATGCATAATTTAACTTGTTCTACTTAATTTTTACTTGATCTTGTAATTTTAGCAGAGGAAGGGATAAACTGTTAACAGGCACATTTTTGTACAGCTACAAATAGGTGGGTATAACAGTAATAATGTATATATATATATATATATGTGTGTGTGTGTGTGTGTATATATACATATATAGGTGTGTATAACAGTAATAATATATGTCTGTATATTACAGGTCAGATATACAAAAGAGTGAGTGGAGTTTATGACTGTGTGACTTCAATTAAATGGTAAAAGGCCTAGATAGTAGCTGAGTCATAAGCTGTTGAGGAAATACAACTGAAAACACGCAAAGCAAATAAAACAGAAAACAGACACAGAAATATAACCATACCTCAACAAGGAAGTTGATCATCTCCATACAGCTCTTCTCAACAGCATGTATCAGTGGGCTGCGACCACTCTTAATATCCTGTGTTGTAAAGGACAACAGAGATGACTATACATGTATTTTAATTTTAATCTGCATTAATGGTGACACAGAGCATTACATGTACATTGGACCACTGCCTTTGAGATAACGATACTGGTACAATGGGGGGGATCTCATAAAGTGAATAACCCAAAAACTGTTTAATAGTGAAAAGAAATAATGCACATAATATGTGAATAATGATGAGAAAGGTATGATTTGTGGTGGGAGATGATGAGGTAGGGTAGAGATTTTACTCACTACAGCATTAATGTCAGCTCCACTGTCCAGTAGCAATTTTGCCAGCTTCTTATTTCCATCCTGAACAGCTAGGTGGAGGGGTGTTAAGCCTAAAATGGAATACATTGTAATATATTATAAACAGCTATCTAAAAACAAATATTATTTTCACAACCTCAAGCTTGAACTTCCATGGCTGGGCACAATACCAATGCCCAAAAATACATATGATTGACTGTATATGCTCTGTCAGTGATTTCAGGGGCTTTCTGTACCTAAATTAAGACGCCCTCCTCTTCTCACAAAAGTGATAACTGTAAAAAGCTAAATCGAACAAAATCACCTTTCTTTTCTCCTACCTTACTGTCTGATTTTAATAGACATAACATGCTTATGAACGATGCAGAGACTGAAATGTACTGTATTCAACAGAGCATGGTGTATTCTCCTCCTAAATGTTGGTGTTATTTCTTCAGTTATGATTAGGCACGTAATTTGAGAATGAATAGGCCACCATCGTTCTCTAACACCCACCATCTAATAAACAAAACCACATACAATATGAAGACGCTCCTTTATTATTTCCTGAAATTCAGGCCTGCTTGCGTGTTAGCTTATAGATCATGCTTAGAAGGTATGCCCTTTGAAATGACTTATTAATAATAATTTGCCTCATTAATAATGTCATAGAAAAAGATTAGTGCTAGGGATGTGGGGCTAAACCAAAAAGATGGCAATGGTGAAGAAATACACTATATACAGTATATGGCCAAAAGTATGTGAACACCTGATCATCACACCTATATGTGAGCCTTCCCTATACTGCTGTCACAACGTTGGAAGAACACAATTGTCTAGAATTTCTTTTAATGCTGTAGCATTACAATTTCCCTTCACTGAAACTAAGGGGCCCAAACATATTCCAGCATGAGAATGCCCCTGAGCATAAAGTGAGGTCCATGAAGACATAGTTTGCCAAGGCTGGTGGGGAAGATTTCAAATATAATTCAATTTAATTTTATTTGTATAGCGCATTTAACATGGTGTAATATGGTTCGAATGACCTGCAGAAATCTCTGACCACCTCAATCCCAATGAACACCTTTGGGATGAACCCCAGGCCTCTTCACCCGACATCAGTGCCTGATCTCACAATGCTCTTATGGCTGATTGGGCAAATCCCCACAGCCTCATTCCAAAATCTAGTGGAAAGACTTCCCAGAAGACTGGAGGCTGGAAAGCAGGAAAGGAGGGACAACCCCATATTAATGCCCATAGTTTTGGAATGGGATGTTCAAAAAACACATATTGGTGTGATGGTCAGGTGTCCAGATATAATGGATATAAAAAGTCTACACACCCCTGTAAAAATGGCAGGTTTTTGTGAAGTAAACGAATGACACTAAGATAAATCATGTCAGATCTTTCTCCATCTTTAATTTGAAACTACAAAAGTATACAAATAAATTTAGGGGAAAAAAAAGAAAAAGAAAAAGCGTACAATAACCTAGACGCATAAGTGTGCTCACCCCTAAACTAATACTTTGTTGAAGCACCTTTTGATTTTATTACACCAGTCTTTTTTGGGTAAGAGTCTCACAGCATGGCACATCTTGACTTGGCAATATTTTCCCACTCTTTCTTTCAAAAACATTCTATATCCATCAAATTGTGAGGGCATCTCCTGGGCACCATTGCTTCAGGTCACCCCACAGATTTTTAGTTGGATTCAGGTCTGGGCTCTGGCTCGGCCATTCAAAGACATTGAGCTTCTTTTGGTTAAAACATTCTTTTGTTGATTTGGATGTATGCTTTGGGTCATTTTGTGCTGAAATGTGAAATTCCTTTTCATCTTCAGCTTACTTGCAGACACCGGAATGTTTTGTACTAAAATCAACTGGTATTTGTAGCTATTCGTGATTCCCTGCACCTTGATAAAATTCCCAGTTCTGGCTGAAGAAAAGCAGCCAGATGCTTTTCAAATGCTGCCACCACCATGCTTCACCATGGGTATGGTGTTCTTTTGATGATGTGGATTTTTCCGCCAAACATATCTTTTGGAATTATGGAATTATTATAACCTTTGGAATTGTTCTCATCAGACGATAATACATTGTCACTGTGGTGCTCCATTTTCTCCACTTGTTGATGATGGCCTTCACGGTGTTCCATGGTACATCTAATGTTTTGGAAAGTCTTTTATACCCCTCTCCTGATCGTTACCTTTCAACAAGTGAGACACCATGCATGCTTTATAAGCTCTTTTTGGACCATGGCTTCAGCAGTCGGATGAAACCAGGAAGATGTCAACAAAATCCTACAGAAACAGCTGATCTTTATTTGGGGTTATTCAGAATAAATTCACTGATGACAGCTGTATGATAATTACTTTTGAACATGAGACTGAATGTGATTGGTTCATTCTGAACACAGCCACATCCGCAATTATAAAAGGGTTCGCACACTTAAGCATCCTGGTCATTGTAACTTTCTAAAAAAAAATTCCTATTTTTCCCTAAAATGTTTCTGATCATTTGTCACTTAATTTTTATACGTTGTAATTTCACATCGAGGGTGGCAAAAGTTCTGACATGATTTATCTTGGTTTCATTTTTTTCATCACACAAACCTGCCATTTTTACAGGGGTGTGTAGACTTTTTATATCCATTGTCCCTTTGTCTACATATTGTATTTATATGGACAAACTTATGATATACCAGTATAGACAATGTCATCATACTTTAAGGTACAGTATTTCCCTTCTTACATATTTTAAAACAAACTTCTCTATATTGTTTTGAAAATCCACCAAAAGTTAAAAGCAATCCTTATATACTGATTTTGTCCTTTCCCCCCAATTTTCTCCCCAGTTGGGTCTTGTCGATTCCCACCCACTAGATAACTCTCAGCTATCACACAACAGCTGCCAACCGGGGAGAAGTGAAGTCTAACACATACTTCCTCTGAGACATGTGAAGCCAACCTCCGCAGCTTTTTCAAACTACTGCTCATGCTGCATCACAGGGCAGTGTAACACACTTCGAGGAAAGTGCTATTTTGTGTACTATCAGAAGCTATCAAGAGAAATTGGTTTTGTCATTTAATCTAATCCTCTTTGAAAATCATCATATTGGTTTGTATGTTTTGAATTGTTAATTTATTCCTTCCTGATTCCATCTTCAGTAATCACTTTATCCTGGCCAGGGCTGTGATGGATTTGGAGCCTATCCTGGGCATTAGAAAGGAACACACCATGGATGGGACCCCAGTCTATCACTGGGCACCATGCACACACATTTGCACACACTTATACAATCAGGAGACAAGAATCTTCTGAATGACATTGACATAGGACATTGCATTTGACCTGAGTCAGTCAAGCCTAGCACTCACTTTCAAAGTTCCTGCTGTTTAGGCAGGCCGAAGGACAGCATGGTAATCGGGAGAGATGGGAGAGTATTACACGGAGACAAGCATCCTGTTGGTGCTCACAGCAGAGATGTAATGCCGTCTGTCCATTACGGTCCAGTGCTCCAGGGTCCGCTCCTCCCTGAAGAAGAGCCTCCACCACACCAGGCTGATGTGTAATGACTGCCAAGTGGAGAGGAGTCTGAGGACCAGAATGAGGAAGGAGAGTGTTAGTTTAGCTGAGTCACAGACAAAAATGAATATTAAGTAAAATGAGTATTTCCATCCTCATTTATACTTCACACTACCATCCACTTTTATAGGAACACATGTACACCTGCTCATTTATGCAATTATCCAATCAGCCAATCATGTGGCAGCAGCACAATGCATAATACTAATAATAGTATCATGCAGATACTGGTCAAAAGCTTCAGTTAATGTTCACATCCAACATCAGAATGGGGAAAAATTTGATTTCTGTGACTTTGATTGTGGGATGGTTGTTGGTGGCAAATGGATTTATCTTCTGGGATTTTCAAAACAACAGTCTCTGGTGTTTACACAGAGTGGTGCAAAAAACAAAACACATTGAGTGAGCGACGGTTCTGTTGGTGGAAAAGACAGGTCAGAGGGAAATGGCCAAACTGTGGTGAGCAGAAAAGCATCTCAGAATGCACAAAACATCGACCCTTGAGGTGGATGGGCTACAACAGCAGACCACATCAGTTTTCACTCCTGTCAGCCAAGAACAAGAATCTGAGGCTATCATGGGCACAGACTGACCGAAACTGGACAGTTGAAGAGTGGAAAAAGACCAGGTGATTTTTTTTCTTTTTTCTAATCCAGTTTCAGTGAGTCTGTGCCCATGATAGCCTCAGGTTCTTGTTCTTGGCTGACAGGAGTGGAACCTGATGTGGTCTGCCCACCATGGTTGTAAAGAGTGATTATTTGAGTTACTATATCCGTCTTGGCAGCTCGAACCAATCTGGCCATTTTCCTCTGACCTCTCTTATCAACAAGGCATTTCCACCCACAGAACTATCACTCACTCAGTGCTTACTGTTTTTCACACCATTCTCTGCAAACTCTAATCACTGCTGTGTGTGAACTTCCCAGGAGATCAGCAGTTTCTGAAATACTCAAACCAGCCCATGCCACTGTTAAAGTCACAGAGATCACACTTTTTCTTCATTCTGATGTTTGATGTGAACATTAACTGAAGCTCTTGACCAGTATCTGCATGATTTTATGCATTGTGCTGCTGTCCCACGATTGGCTGATTGGATAAATGCATAAATGAGCAGGTGTACATGTGTTCCTATTAAAGTGGATGGTGAGTGTAAATATACTGTACACTACATTACTTCAGCAGCATCTTTACAGCAGAACACTGAGAATTGGCCATGCTGGATTATTTAGACTGTAAATATGAATCATATCCTGGTACATTCCCATAAGTGACTCTGGCTCTGACCCATTCAACGGGTTAAAGGTCAATGCCATTACCAACAAGATAAGGCACAAACACACTTAAATACACATAAGCATGCACCCACACAAATATTTGCACTCACACATACCTTTCTGTTAAACTACACACACACACACATAGTACCCTTAACCCTCCTGTTATCTTTTATGTTGACAGGTCTGTCTAAAAGTTTCACTTTTCCATTCCTCTCTGATTTCTAATTATATGCTGATAAATGAGCTTAGTTTCAGTGCCAAATTTCCCTGTTGCCTGGCTCACCTCAAGCTATAAAGGGGAAAAGAACAGACAGGGAAAAGTACAGAGAAATGTATTACAATAGAAATTCCTCTGGTGTCACAATGCCTGTGGCACTCCTTTCCTGTGGAAATGATCCAATATCTGAGAATCAGTTCTGAGTCATCAGACGTCATACAATCTTACACTTGTCTGTGTATGTGTATGATCACACATGTACTTTTTCTTAATTGTGGGAACATAGTAATCCACACCAGTAAAAATAGCATAAGCATATGAGAACAGTCATTCTTAGACACTGTTTTTTTTTTTTTTATCTGGAATTGCAGGTCATGTGTAAATATAAGTGATAAGCTTATCATTATTCAACAGCCAAACTAAAGTTGCAGATCAGCCCAACAAATTAAACATTGTAGCTTTAAAGCAAATATAGAAACAGAAAGAAAGAAAGAAAGAAAGGGAGAAGGGAGGGCAAGCCGGAAGCAAATGAGTGGAAGGGGAGGGAGAATGGAAGAATTGGATTAAAGAGGGAAAATCCCTTTCCTCTCCCTGGCATTGTATCTTTAGAATCACATTTCTGCCTGAAAAGGGATTTAAAAAAAAAAAGGGATAAGTGGATGTGCTAGCTGGGGGAAAATATTTACATAAGATAAATTCCAATGACAGAGCAAAGTGTAACTGGGCAAAGTCTTAGGAGTGTTACTGAAAGCAAAAGTACAGGCGACAAACAGTGTTTGATACAGTATATCCAAAATAATCCTTCACATGAATGTTGATAGTGAAATCTGTATTGAATTATTTGTACTTTGGTTAGAATGTGCACATATACATATACATATACATAAACATACAGATACAGTAAATGCATAGCTGTTAGAAGTTGGCCTGTTAATGCTTTTCAAATAATAATAATAATAATGATAATAATAATAATAATAATAATAATAATAATAATAATAATAATAATAAAATCAGAGGCTCAATTAAAGAGAGGGAGAGAGAGAGAGAGAGAGAGAGACAGAGAGAGAGAGCGAGCTAGCTAGGGGAAGTCCCTGCTTCTACCCTGTGAACTACAAGAAGGTATGTTGAGAAACAGACAAAATGTGAAAGGCATCATGTGACTTCTCGGAATGAGGATACTTAAGTTCATGCACACACACTCACACGCACACACAGCAGCTGCTTTAACCAAACACACATTTACAACACACACTTACTCACAATGCTTACATTCTCCTGCAGCTCATGTTCAAAGCTTTGGACTGAAATCAAACTGCAACAGAACTAGAAAAAATGCACAGATAGGCCATGCACCATTTATTTGCATAACAAAACATAGTAATAAAAGAACACTTCCTTTTCCCCTCTTTTATCTTTGTATATCTTTGTCAGAGATATTCCTAGAGCTATAGAGTTTTCACTCATCAAGACAGGATGGTTCAGAAACTTTACAACATTTTGAATGTCAGTGAGTGATGGTCATGCCAGGCTCATAGGTATACAGATGCTATTTACGTAGCAAGAAAAGCTAATACAGAGAGGCTAATACTAGTCTTAATACTTTCCTAAATACACCAGTCAGCTGTACTTAGTTTTGAAAACATGACTTCTCTGTATTCCAAAAAAAAAAAAAAAAAAAAAGGCTGTTCAATGTCAGCTTAAAAGATCTTAAAAAACTGCTATAACATTTTCTTTTACACATCCCTTACATTCACACTTGTATACATGCTCTTAAATGGAATGTACAGTTGTTCAGTTTTGGGGAACTGATGTGAATGAAGACAGGATATCACACAAGACATATTGACAGTTCACAGACACGACTGAGGCGCAGCTTCTGGTAACTGGCTTGCAGTATGTATGCTGAGTGAAACCTCAGCATGAAGTATGGTGATTTCTGAGGTTTGGGTAAACATGAAGTGGCTAGCTCAGATGATGAGAATGGTGGAAATGCAGCTTTAATGAGAGAAAAAGAGAGAGAGAGAGAGAGAGAGAGAGAGAAGAGAACAGAATGTGAAAGCTTGGGGACACTCCACTGAGTGTGAGCCGTAATCATAGAGCAATGTGGGAAGTTGGAAAGGCAGTTCCCAGCCAGAGGAAGACTGGTGTACCATATACACGGTGCTCATGAAGGTGCTCATTTAAAAACAGAAGTGAGGTGGCACTGAGTCAGGGATTGATAACTTACCAGAAAGTCATGTGCTTCCTCTTGTTTTCTACTACAGTCCCAAGGTGCAATATAATCTGTATGTGTTACTATGTTGTTTATTGTTTTGTAGGCATGTCTAAGTGCACGTATCCTACCTGTCTTAGGTTATTATATAAGTCCAGGTCTTTGCGTGCCTGACGTAAAATGTGGATCAGCCAGTGCACTACTGCCTCTTTCTCCTGTGCCACAGCAATGTGTAGAGCCCTGCAATAACACACAAACACACACACACATACTGGCTTTAATATCTTTTTAAGGACCTTACATTGACATAATTATTAATACAGATAGTCAATGCTATGCCTACACATAAATCTAACCCTAACCTTAACCTCAGTAACCAAAAGGAAATCTTTTGGCTCTTTTAGGCTTTTTAAATAAAAGCTGCAGTTTCTGAGAAAAAAAAATGCTTTCTTTGTGACCAAATGTCCTCACCTGGTCAACAAAAGTCAGATACTTCTATCCTTGTGGGGAGTTTTGGCCCTTGCCAAAATATAAAAATCATGCCCCCAGCACAGAGAAGTTGAAATACCCACCCAAAACACACATTACTTTTAATATTGGACATTGTGGGTTTGACAGCTGGGAGAATGATGGACTGATTAGCATAGTGATCCATCACCTGAATCTGTGACTCATGGCTTGTGAAAAGCATAAGCTTACATGAGTCATTTTGCAAACAATGTCCACATATGCAACCAACTTCAGTAAATGCAGGGAAATCCTTATCTCCCATCATCTCACAGAAAAGCTCCACCTCTCTGTGTGTAAAGCAGCAAGAGGTACATCGATGTGAAAATGATGGAAGGATGCAAACGTTTTTTTTTTTGGTCTGTGTGCTTTTTTTCTAGAGAGGCTTCCAGTAACAGCTACTTTGGTTTGAGGTCATTTCCTGACATCTGGGACAATGGCACTGTTCTATCTGTTTTGAATAATACTACAATTAATGTTAATTTATAAGAACTTTCAGTGACAGTCAACTTTCCCCATGAACATTTGAATAACGCTCACAGAACACCTGGAAACAAAGTCAACACCTGTCTGTGAATTCAGTCTTACTGTCTTGAAAAAAAAAGAGGAATATTTTCATGCAGAAAATTGGGTTCCTAAGCTGAAGTTATGGTATTAACCTAAATACACTGTATAAGAAAAAAAAATAAATTAAAAGGGCCCACGGTAAAAGGGCTTACGGTGCCCCACCAGGAAATAGAAAAAAAAAAAAAGAGCAGGATTTTTTTGAGACCACATTTCCTTAATGTAAGTGTGCAAATTAAATAAGGAAATAAAATGTCACTTTTCACTTTAAACCTTTCATCTATCAATGTTGTAAAGTGTCTCCATATTTTGCAAGCCCATAAAATAGTACTTGGGATTTTAAGCATAGAAGAATGTGAACTTCCCTTTCAGGGTTCTTAGAGAAAGCATCAAATCAGAGCAGACTGGACAAAATCTGGCCATTAATATTTTCTTTCATATTTGTACAAGTTTAGAAAACTGAATGAGCACACATCCCCAGGGAGATAAGAAGAGCTGACTCACATTCCTGAAATGGAAAATGGAGAGTGAAGTGCCATGATTGCTTCATGTTGGCCATTCCACACAAAGTACTCAACAAGGAAGGATAGCAGCAGCCTACTATCACAATGATACACAAGCACACACATTTTCCCTTCTTTTTTTTCTCTTCTTTTATTACATCCATGCACTATAATCTTAAACACATACAGCAGAGTATTCTTTGTAAACCTCTGCTGTATGTTTTTAAGATTATATGAACAGCCAGCCAGTCACCATTCGTACTACAGTGTGACAGTCAGTCTGTGTGATGCAATCACTTCAGAGCTTTTACACATAACCATACCATATATGTTCCCGAAATATATTTTTTTCTTCATTTATTATGCCAAAACAGCAACTATAAAATCCAAATGCTACAGCAGGGATCAAACTGAAAGAGGAAGCTGGACTTAATGACTGTTTTAGCTAGCCATGACTCAGATGTACAGACGTAGCCTGTAAAAAATTGCAATGTCACACATTCTCTGTTCCCTGGTTCTCAGTTTAAAAAGCAGAACAGGCCAAAAAAAAAGGCGTTGGCTTTCTCTTGACTTACTGTCTTTCCCATAAGTGACTTCACCACGCTTGACACGTTGCTACAGAAATACGCATTTCTATCACAGGCCTACTTATCTTAGAGGTATATTTATTTTCATCATATTAATTAAGACCATTAATTATTGCCCATGATGCAGAATAAACAATTTCTTCATCTCTCCTGCAATATAGGCAAAACTGATACGCCAGAAGCTTGCAATATGCAAAAGGCCACTTTAACGAACAACATTTTTATTGTACTCTGACAAATCTTAGATTCTTATCTCAGAGCTTTGTAGGTTTTCCGTGAGTGGGCTGATAAATTATGGTAGTGGTATTATGAAAAAAATCAGCCTGACACAGTGACAGCTATGTTGTTTTAATATATTTCAATTACAATTGTTATATACTTTCAATATGATATTTTGTCCATTTTTTGGCCCTACCTGAAACTGTGTCAAAAGGCAAAAATGGTAATATTTAACCTCTGACCACTGCAAGTGTTCCAGCAATGAACGAGCATCTGGATTCCTCTAGAAAAAAAAAATCTTCCGGTTCAGCGTGCAGCGACAGATCCACCATCTGATGCACTTCATCCGACCAGAAGGTCTTTCTTCTCCTTTAGTGATCTAAAAACATGAAAATCACTGGCAAGAAGATTTGGTGAGTACGGTGGATTTCGCAGATGCTCAAACTGCAGGTGCGTGATGGTCGAAACAGTCTGATGCACATTACGGGGCTGTGGATGGCCGTCCTGCAACAAGGCGCCCGTACGCATACGTCCAGTCTGTTTTGACCTGATTGCGGGTCGTAAATAATTTCCTGAGGAGATCCAAACATGTGGCACTGGTGATGGTGATACCCCTGGACGTGTTATTTATTTATTTCTTTATTTATGTCACACTTTTAAGGTTTTCATTTGACTTAAATAATGAAGTTATTTATTTATTTATTATTGACATTTTAATGGCGATGGATGGTATTTAATGGACAAGGGTCACATTAGACCCATGACACTGTTTATGGCTTAACATCTGTGTTTCAGATTTAATGCAAATAATTTTTCTCCACACGTTTGGCAACAAACTACAAGCTGATCTATAGTCAATAATGGAAACATAGATTTACATTTATCGGCTTTGGCAGATTTGGCAAATCTCATTTATACGACTGAGCAGTTAAGGGTCTTGCTCAAGGGCCCAGTAGTGGCGGCTTGGCAATGCTGGGATTTGAACGCACAACCTTCATGACCAGTAGTCTAATGTCTTAACAACTGAACCACTATTGAGCACTGGTATTCCAGCCAAGTAGATTAGGCAAAACTGGTAATGCTTAGATCTATGTAGTGTACTTTGTTTCTGCTGTTCGACGTTTGCAAAGCCTTAGGAAGTAAAATACATTAGGCTGAATTGCATACAAAATATTGGAACTGCATAAATATGTATATTATTTTAGGTTAATATCTAAAATATAGTTAATATAAAAACAAATAATATACCATGTACATACACCTGAAATAGTGTTAAACAAAGTTTGACCTTTGACCCTTGGTACTATGTATTAAGTAATTATACCCCCATTTTTAATGCACTCCACTATGAGGTTTTGAGGAATTATGGTCACAGTTATGGTAACTTCTTGCTCTGTATTTTCATGAAATACAATTGAAGTTTGGCTGTACTTAACAAAGAACTGTTTTGCCTTTACTCTTCATTGCTGATCCACTCATTCTCACAATCTCATGCTCTCTCTGACTCTGTACTCTACAGATGAAACTTTAGGTTCCTGGAAGTGAGTGAGAGTTAGTTAGACCGCAGCCCAGATAAAGCCAGTGCTGCGTATGTGCGGCATCCTGTACAGGCCAGAGACACACAAACCTCACATCCCCTGTGGCATGGCCCGCTGTGGCAGTAAACAAAGACAGAAGGGAAGCTGAATATGGCACAAAAAGTCTGAGCCAAGCACTGTGTGGAACTGTTTACCAGAAACCAGCCAGACAGCTGACAGAGTTTCAGCAACAGTACATAGGACTGAGAAGAACACAATGTCAGAAGAGGAGTCTTGGTTTGTTTTTTGCAGCATGCAGCCATAATGGCTAGGCAACAGGCAAAATGAATCAAAATTGCCAACACAGATAGACTTTCTTTGCACACCTCTATCATACTTTATTTGGCACCAGTATCAGCTTAAAAACATGAAGCCAGATAAACGTCAGTTACAGTAATGCACAAGTCACTACCTGCATGCAGAGAAGTGGAGCTATTCTGGCCTGAGATGATTTAACATAAGAAAAATACAAAATAGGAAGAAAAAAAACAAAGCACACACTTAAAGTAAGGTATGTTTGACTACTGTCTGACTCTAAAATTCCCTTTTATTGAGCCAGAAACTTCAACTTCAAACATTAATGCGCATCCAATGAATGTTGCAACCTGCTGCATGTAAATGAAGTTGTTTCATTCAGCTTACTTGAATGCTTGCTGTGGTATGTGTGCTTAGTGCAGCCATAGTGCACACACAAAAAGAAGGTATAACCCACTGTATACCTCAGAGGTATTGTGTGTCTTAAATTACAACAATAGCATTGCAGGATGCTCGCGACACTCTGCTTTTCTCTATACTGTGGCTTTAGAACTGGACTTTTCCCCTATTTTAACACCCGGCACACAGGAATATGTTTAAATGTTTACTGCATGTTGTGTATATTTATAGCATAGCACAGGGGCTCAATGGCTTGTGTACATGTAACCATATCAGCCACATCATTCCACATCAGATTGTATAGCCACAGTAAACAATTGATGAATTATATCCAGTATCAGATGGCTCAAAGCAGTGCAATGTAGCCAAGTTAAACACTTTTTCACTGGATTTCAGTGATGTAGTTCTATTGTACAGGCTAACGGTAATAACAGACAGGGACCGAAACACCAACAAACACATTAATGATAGCCTACCTGCTACAGGTGCTGACTAAACAAAAACTGCACAACACTAGGTGTAATCTTGGTTGGAGTGGCTGGTTTCAGCATTGTCATTGTTTTCATCCTCGTTCTTGATAACTTTAGGATTTGTGTCATTAATTTTAGTCGTCATTGAAAGATTACTTCTTTACTTAAGATTTACTTTATTTAAGATTACTTCTTACTACTAAAATCGGATATTTTTCTGCTTCCTGTTTGCCATTTTTGCTCGTCAAATGTTTGGGTGGCATTTCTGTTTTGGAGACTTTAGTGTGACGTCCTTGCTATTATGTCCTCAATTTACTCATTAACTAATTAATGAGTTATTAATGAGACTTAATGTCTGTTTTGAGCAGGTACAACTGTGCAACATCTGGCTGAAATATCCTGTTTCAAGATACAATGGCAGTGAGCAGAAGTAGCTTGTTTAAGCTCTAGTTAATAATCATTCCCTGTCACTACCTGAAGATTAAGCTAAAAACCTCTCTCCTTTTCATAGGATCACTAACCGAAATCATCTCGCCAAGAATATGTCAGGTTCCTACAACATCCCATACACTCAACTCAGACTTATCCACGTGTGGTGGAGCAGAGGTGGCTAGATAAAGAGAGGACAGAGGAAGCAATGTAATGAAAGAGAGACAACTAGATAATTATTATATTATTACATAGATAATGACATATCTATTTAATGCAAGACATGTTTACAATAAGCTGTTCTATTATTAAGGGTTTGGTGGACAGGGTCTATTGAACATTCTGCAACACTACTTCTCACATCCTGCATACAAAACACATCTGAAAAATTATTATTATTATTATTATTATTATGTGAGATAATGTATTAAAGCATACAAGGTTCAGAGAGTGAAAAAGAGAAATTTAAAAAGGAGATAGAGAGATAGAGAGAGAGAGAGTGTGATAGAAAGAGAGCAAGATAGACATGGGGAGAAAGCAGTGAAAGCGGAAGTGGGGAGCGGATGTTTGGGTTTTTGAGCCCATTCATTTAAAAAGGACTTAAAAAAAAGAGAAGAAGGGGAGAGAGAGAGAGAGAGAGAGAGAGAGAGAAAGACACCTGAGTAAACCGCAGACTCGCGCTCACACTGGCTTTCCCGAAAATGAGGGTCTGTAAAGCGCTGAGAAAAAAACAAGGTGAGAGGATGAAACACCCATTGACGTAAGAGCCTTAAAGCAGCAGATTACAGAGAAGGGGAGAGTGTATTTGTGTGTATGTGTGTGTGTGTGTATGTATATATGTGCGTGTGTGTGTGCGCATGTGGTGTGTGTGTGTGTCTGTGCTTCATGCTGATTTGTGTGCTGAAATACAGCTACTGATGTAACAAGACGATACAAGCCAGGAAATTGTGTTATAAGAGAAACCACAATTTACCAGCTTAATTCATTAGCATATGATGGCAGGGTAAGTTTAAGAGTGAAAAGAGCAAAAACAGATCAAAATAAAAGTTGTGCAATGTAAAAGATACAACTTACAGTGAGTGTGTAGAGCATAAATTGAAATCTAAGCACTCAACAACTTTCTATGGTTGAAACTCTGCCCTTCTCACTCATCTCTCCTTTTGAGTTTGTACACTCGCTCCGTCTGATTTGCTTACGTGTATAAAAAGTTTTTGACACATGTTGACTAAACTTGGGTGTCGCTTAAGCAGGTGTCATTTTTGGAAAGCCAAGTTTCACTCACATGAGTTGAGAGTGACATTTTCATAGCTGTCACCATGTGGGTGGTTGTTTAGGTCTTACAGTAAGGGTGTGTTTGTCCATGCATGACCAAACATTTGATATATTCATCTGTAGCTTGGCCCTCCCGAGCTGTCTATATACACATTTACAGCATATGGCAGATGCCATTGTACAGAGTGGCTTACAGAAGTGGTTTGTAGGCTCCATCGAAACCTTCTCGCGCTAGTTACACATTGTCACCTTTTCATTCAAACATCACTCAGTCTATTCTGCTTCTCATGCAAAGAAGGAGACCCAGTGAAATACAGGGCATTATTTATGTACAGTACTACAGCACCACTGAGTCTAATGTAAAATGCCTCTAAACTTTTCACCTCGTCCACTCATTTTCCCCCACTGCATCAATGCCAAGGAGAGTCAATATGCTGAATCACAGGAGAAAGGGGTTACACTGTATCCTCCCTACAGGAAATAAAGTGACTGAAGAATAGGGTGGGCAGAGATACACTGATACCATTTCAAAACCACAACAAAAAGTGAACGTAATTCCAGAAAAGATTATTTGAATTGAAGAAAATGCTATTAATACAATAGTTGCTTTAAAACTATAGTGTGGTTCAGTCAGACAGGTCTACAGAAAGTTAACATTAAACTGAGCTGAATCATTTTCAATGGAATTGCGTGAAATATGACTGATTCCGAGCACAGTTGTGCAATAATTCGACAGCATTAAAGTCCAGTGCCTTCCTATTTGCATATTTGTCTTTCAGACACTCTCCTGCAACCAATAGGAGTTAGCAGCAAAATTATTTAATCAGAGGCCAAACTCGGGTGGCCAATTTCTCAAATCTGACTGGTCAGAAAGTGTTGATTAGTTTTCTATAACAATACGGCTCTTAGGAATAAACTAACAGCACCGTGTTGCTATTTAGCAATGAAAACTTATAATGGTTGGCATGTTCGAAGCTTTCTCTAAGGAGACATTTATTTAACATGTATGGAAGGATAGTTGGGTGTAATAGCCAGTCTGTTAACACCATGAGATGGTCTTGAGGACCGAGGACTTTGCACATTTTTGGCTTCTCTGAAACATGACAAGCTGTGTTTTTATGTCTTATTACCATCGAGAGACAAAAACAAGTGGCTGGTGAGAGAATGACTGTTTTTATCTGCCCTAGCGTAAGTAATAACAATGATGACTTGTTTCATGGATGTTCTACCACATTAAATATAAATATAAGTGGTTTAAAGAAGTATGTGTTGCTCATTAAAAATTAATTGTAATCATTAGCAAAGTGTTGTGGTAGAAAAGGAATAAAACACACTATAAGAGCACACCCCTTGGGGGACTGCAGGTTCGAATCCTGACAATGCCAGAGTCATCTGTGGCATACTGTCTCTTCCTTGTCAATCAGAGCGACATTAACCAGTCATGCACGTGTGTGGCCATGTATGTGGAAGAGGGCAGATAGAGCTTTCCTCTGAGTTTGTTACACAGCCCTGTGATGCAGCACGAGCAGCAGTTCGAAAAGATGCTGCAGCTGGCTTAACCTGTCTGGGAGGAAGCAGGCGAAAGCCCTAACCCTCCCCAGGTGGTAGCTGTCATGTGATAGAGAAGAGCTAGTGAGTGGGAGTTGGCGGATGACCAAATTGGGGAGAAAATGTTTAATTCCTTACAGAGCTACCTGTGGTAGCTCACAGTGGCAGCAAGGTAAATTCAGTCAGCCACTAAATCAAGCTGTCTTCATAGAAGGTATCAACAATTTATATTGAAAAAAGATATTTTTTTGTAAAAACAACTGTGGGCAATCTTAATATCATAATTTATCCCTGAACTTCAAAAAGGCAAACATCATTAAAGGTATTGTCCTGAAGAATAAAACACTTACGTGTCTCCGTCTTCATCCTGGTGTGTTGCCAGATCTACCTCATGCCGCAGGTGATCAGTATCTTCAAATGGGTGAAGCTGGGCCGGTCTACTTGTATACACGTGAGATGGATCATATGTAAGGTCTATAATGATGAATAAGCAAAAGAACCATTAAAGTCCACAAATATGCCCTAAAGACTGCATACAGGTTAGCTAGTATAACATCATCCAACTCAAATTACTACAGAGAAACTCAGTTGTATAGCAACAGAGCATTCATTACAACAGAAGCTCAATCATTGCATTGGGACAGAATATAACAAGAAAGTTCAGGATTGCAGTCTGAAACTGGTAAATCTGTAAGTTTAGCTACAAGGCAACCTTTTCTGTGAATTTTCTGGTTAGACGTTTAGGCTACAGCAGCACTGTAGACTGATCTGAAACGCTGACAGGGCTGTTTTCCCCAGAAGCAGTTGGGATCTCACTCACAATCAGCTGCTGACCCACTGACATGTTCTTCAGGGGGCTACTAAGCAAACCGAAAACTTCCTGTTGATTTACAGAAAGGTTTCACAATGACAGCATGCACTTGCTGGACTGACCATGACTGCGCAATCTTCTTTTTGCGAAACTTTCTTTCTCTATCTATCTCTCTCTCTCTCTCCCTCCCGCACACACACACACATGCACACACATGTACACACATGTACACGCACGCGCAGAGGGTGAAAATACCCTAAATTGGAGTTGGGAAGGTGTGGGTATCAACTTTAAATTGCCAACGCACGTGCTACAAAAAAGTTCATCACAGTGATAAAACAATAATAACATCACGTGCATTTATGTATGTTGCAGCCTATATATCATAATGTATACTGCATGCATAGGCTATATGACTATATGACATGAACAGTGCATGGGGAATAAACATCATTTGTGTCCAGATCTCTATAGAATGCGTCGTGTTTGGCTTTCAGGCAAAACAGCAATTTATCAGTTTCTCACGATTCTATGTACAAATGCATGAAACAGAGAGAAAAATTCGGACTCACATGATGGAGTGGTTGGTGCTAGCTGTAGATCGCTTTGCGCTCCTGCAGGAACCGGACTCGGAACAAACTGCTGCGTCTCCGCGTTCAGTCCATTGCGGACTCTGCTGCACTTGGGCACTTTGGCAGGACTAGGACTTGAGTCTGTCTTTAAAACCTTGCCCGGTGGCTCTCCCACAGTGCTTCCTGACTGGTCCAGAGGTTTATGGTCCGGACGGACAGGACGTTTTCTTATCGGAAGTTTTGAGGTAGAGGTCTCCGGCGACTTGCCATCACTGTCGGTCAGCCTCTCACACTTCACATTAGACGGTAGGAAAGCTTGGCCATGACTATCCTTGCATTCTTTGCTGCCCGGTTTTATCGCAGAGGAAAAGGAAGGAGATCCTCTGGAAGTGCACCCCACCTCCTCGATCTTTGGTGTCCGATCTACTATTTCTCGTGTTTTAGTTTGTCTTGTAGTCCGATCTGTGATGTCTCTTGTTGTGGTCCTCAGGTCGAGCGGCGCAGATGCTTCAGTGTGAGCACCGCTCATGGTCATGGTCATGAATCGTAAATAAGCTCCCTTAAAGATGACCTCTGCCTTTTTATTCAGCCCGGTGGCATCTTAAATCATGTTACAGGTGCATAAAGCAAAACTCAGGAAAAAAAAAAATCCGATAAAAATCATTCGATCTGTAGGTTCCTACGGTAGCTTGTTAAAATAAGCCACGCAAAAAAACAAAACAAAACAAAACAAAACAAAAAAAAAAAAACAATACATAACACTAACCACAATAACGAGCGACTCATGTAACTACTGTTACTAAAAACATTGCTTCATTCTCATTAAATACACTCTGAAATTGGATTACTATAGGATGACATGTGCGTAATAACGCGCAACACGTAGCCTGCTATCCTCAAGGGTCAAAAACACTGCGCAGTGTCGCGGATTGGATTAATCTGATGATCTGAACGTTTAGTTTCTGTTCTCTTTCTTTCTTCACACACACACACACACCCCCGCACACGCGCGCGCACAGAATGGGGCTTTTCCCTCACACGAGTCTTCATTTGTCAAGCGAAACCACCGCATTTTAATCGCTGTACGATACACCACGACCAGGACGCATATCCCTTCTGGACATGTCAAGGCGCAGAAAGACACTATGGTCATCTACAAGGCATTGTAGGCTCATTGTCTCTTACAGAGAAGTCAGTGTATTTTGTAACATTGAGCCTATTCTATTGAGTCTGAAATGAACCACTTTCTTGGCTTCGTTGCCGGTGAAATATCGAGTCTGCACTGTGTACTCTAAATGCTCCTAGCTTTGTATATGTCTGTAAAGTCTATTCCCACTAACTTTGAAAAGCAACGCATGAGTGAATCGACGCATTTCAGCAGGACTGCTGTTCTGTTCTCGTTAGCGGTAATCTTATCGCATGGATTCACCATTTGCGCGCTTTGCCGCAGAAGGAAGTGGACAGCCCATGGGGATCTCCCTCCTCTGCCTCTTATCGGGAAGCCTTCTCTTCTCAACTTCTTCCTGTACAATCCTCAGCGGATCAGAGCGCAGCTGTTATTTGGGTACAAAAGACTTGCAGAATGTCATGTTCTCAGTAATACCTGATGCTGACTAAATCTCATTCACACATCTGCCAGTGTTTGTCTTGGACCACCTCTTTGGTGTTTTCACCCCCACCCTTTTCCCTCTTAAAGTCTTCACTAGCTGTGAGATTTCATTTACCTGGGCCCATTTGGGACTTTCCTGAACATTATGGGTGAATAGGCTGTCAAACGGAAAGGCTTAATGAGCCCTAAAGTCCCTAAAACACCATAAAGAAGCGCTGGCTATTTTGGCAGTTTGTGGCCTGTAATATCATCTCCATGCCATGATAGCATACCACTGAGAAACCCACACTCATGGGAATCCAGGCTGTAAACAGAAGTGAAAAGCTTCTTAGACCTTCGCAAGAATCATTTGCATAACTGCACACAGAGAAGTAGGTAGTTTCCTAAAGGACAGGAGAAGTATGAGAGCAGGCAAGGGCCAGCAACAGCCTAAAGCAATACCCCTTAATGGAAAAGTGTCCCGAGGTTTCGAGCTTTACTCATGTTCTTTTAAAGGTCAGATTTAAATTCTAACAATACACATACAATACAATGCACAAAATACACAAAAATAAATCCATCCATCCATTTTCTGTACCGCTTATCCTACACAGGGTCGCCAGGTAGCCCGGAGCCTATCCCAGGGGCCTCAGGACAGGAGGTGGGGGACACCCTGGACAGGGGGCCAGCCCATCACAGAGACAAAAATAAATAAAATATAAAATAGTAAATAAAAAATCTAATACATTGAGAGTATTGTAATATTTTATAGCTGTCCATGCATTAAAAGGTTTTGTGTACCAGAGCTGTGGCTTTGTCATAATGGAAGCACATATCCAAAGGACAAATTGTACAAATTGTACACCCAAGCTGTGAATATATTAATTAAACAAGAGGTAATTTGACAATAAAGAGGGCCCTCTGCTGACACGAGTCGATTAACACAAAATATTGTTTTAGACAGGCGACTTCAATGTGTGCTATATTCAATTAAGAAAGCATCCTGCAATTTTTAAAAAATTGTTGTTAAATCAGCCTTTCAATGATATATTGAGATGTTCATTTTGTAACCAGTTATCATAGTCGACTTGAAAAGTGTTCAGATTCAAACATTTGCACCCTCCGTGATAGCTGCTAGTGCAAAGTGCATTTCATATGAAGCTGCTGAAATGCAAACTGGTGGCAAATTAGTTCGTTTTAAACTATATAGTTTTAAACTAAACTTTTTATGACTCTTGATATAGGGAAAAAGGACTGTAGAAATCACCACAAAATATAAAAATACATTGCAGTATGATTGAGGGGCATGTTTGTAATAAGGCATACCGGGGTTGCCTGCTGTCCTCAGGGGGTTAAAACACTGTGCACTGTCATGGCTTGGATTAATCTGTTGATCTGAAATCATTTTCTCAGTTGTGACCAGATATAAATAGCATAAGTGCAAAAAAAAAAAGCACACAACTATCATCTGTCAGAAAGGTTTATGTATCAGGCAGTCTCAGGGGGTCCCCTTGTGGCAGAAAACACAAAAAAGAAAAAAGCAGAAGAGGAGAAACAGATCCAAAACACATCACATAAGAAAATTAATGCGAAGTAAGTGCATTTAGTCAGTCTGGGTCCCTGGAGGACTAGTGGTTAGGCCTCGGTGCTCTTACTACCACAACCTGGGTTCAATTCCTGGCCAGGGAACAACAAAATGATGCTTCTCCCAAGCCTGGAGAAATTTGGGGAGATAAAAATTGCGTCAGGAAGAGCATCCAGTGTAAAAACTGGCGACCCCTAATGGGAGCAGCCGAAAGAAGAAGAATTTCATTGAGTCAGTTTGTCTGCTTTCTTGCTTCCTCTTCTTAGTGTAACTGAGGTGGAATGGTTATGTGGCTAGCTAGTAAGTAGAGTAAAACCTGTTAGTTGCTACTAGCTATGGCCTGTTGACTTTAAAGATAATCACTGCAAACCCAGCTTCATTTTAAAGTTAGCAATCAGTTTGAGAATGACTTTAGTCTGTGTTCCAGTGACACAACAATCCCAAAATAATCATGGCCTACATATACTGAACTTTGTCACCATGGCCTATAGGCAGTGGATGCCTAGCCCTACACTGACATGCTACTCCATGAGAAAGATCTCTTCCTCGTGAGCATTAGTTAAATGACATACCACTTGAGGAAGTTTGTGCTGCTGAGATGTAGGCATGACTGTGCACTTCCTCTAGGATCAACAAGGTTAACAGCACCCCTTCCCAGTGGTATGAGTGCAGCGGTCAATAGCTTTCCAGTTAGTCCTATGATGTGTCAGATCTTCATGACAATGTGGCTTACATTATGAGATGAAATAGAATCCTAATTACACATGCAACTGTGGTTCTAGGAATCCTGGAACCAACGCCGATCCGAAAGGAACTCAGCAAGAAGGTCCCAGGAAAAGGTACCTGTATGACAGTGGTATTTACTATAAATACTGCATCATTTGTCATATCGTGTGCCCTTGGCATGTGTGTGCACAAGAAGGTATTCATGTGATTCAGCTCTGTGAAGTTGGCACCCCATATAAATAAGTTGCCACCAAAACTATGCCACTCGTTTGTGCTGTGTTTGTTTGTGCTGATTTGTGCCGCAAAAATGAACGTTTGTGCTGTGTTTGGCGTTCAAGATATTAAACATTCTTTTTTTTTTGGCTGTGTGACCTTACCTTACTTCCATACCTTAAAAAAAAAAAGGATAAACGTTAATAGCAGCATCACGCGAGCACAAACGAACTAGAGAGTTTGAGGTCTGTCAGACTTTATAGATTATGCAGGGCAGCGCAGACCGATGCGCGTGTGACATCAAAGTACCGCGAGAACGATTCGAGAATTACGCAGCACTGATCGCAGCACTGTGCTCTCGCGGCACTTTGGTGTAGACGCCGATCGGTCTGCGCAGCGCCGCGTGAAGTCTAAACATAGCTAATGTCTAAAGATGGGAACAAGTTATGTTGTTTCTTTCTACGGCACAAAACAGCACAAATCGAGCACAAACGAACGCCACCTGTTTTGGGTGATTTAAACGACATGGGGTGGAGAGTGACGTCACTGCCCCGAATAATACGTGTTATTTCCAAGTCAGGGAAAAACATACAGTGATCATTTTAGCTGCACAAACCGGCACAAATCGAGCACAAACGAACGGCACCAATTTGATACGATTTGGACGACATGAGGTGGAGAGTGACGTCACACAGCCAAAAAAAAAAGAATGTTTAATATCTTGAACGCCAAACACAGCACTAACACAGCACTAACGAATGGTATCGTTTTGGTGACAATTTATTTATATGGGGTGCCAACTTCACAGAGCTATGTGATTCTCACTGCTTCTGATGGATATTTAAGGTTCAGAGAACTACGGTTAAATTATTTTAAATTATTATCCTTTTTTTTATTTCAGCATTAATGTTTTTTGAATAACGATGTATTGGGGAGCACAGTGGCTCAGAGGGCCACCTCACAGCTCCAGAGTCCCCAGTTTTATTCTTAGCCTGGTTTACTGCCTATGCAGAATTCCGTATGCTCTCTCCATGTCTTCCAAGTTTTCTGGTTTCCTCCAGCTTCCCAAAAACATGCCAGTAGGTGGATTGGCTAAATTGCCCTACGTGTGAATGAGTGTGTGTGCATGGTACCCTGAGATGGACTGGCATCCCATCTAGGCTGTATTCCCACCTTAAGCCCAGTTCCTGGGATAGGCTTTCCATTATTGAGTGCAGTGACATGCTTTCCCTTGAATATTTAATGACACAGTGCACTTACTCTGAAGAGTAGTGGACGCAAACTGTGAAAAAACACTATTAGGTCAGGTTTACACCAAGTTTGACCAAAGGTGTTTCCCCAGAATATTCTATATAATTCTATATAGAATATAAATATATAAATATTTATCTATATAAATATATTAATAAATTATTCATGAGCATTGAAATGTGAAATGAGTCAGAAAGTGATTTTAAGGAATGTAGAATTTCAGATATCAAAAAGTATAAAATAATATGTGCTGTTTATCAAAGTCCTGTTGCTGATTGTTTTGGAGACATAAAAGATAACCTTTTCAGAGAATGAGTAACACAGCAAGTAAAAATCAGTGCACAGACACATCTAACCAGCTAGGTTCAAGGGCAATAAACATCTGTCTGCTTCCTAAACTATGTTGTTTGTCTTTATTCTGTACTTACACTATGTCTCACCTTGACATGATGTACAAATAAAAAATGTCCTCTAGGGGGTGACAGCATCTAAATGATTTAACTCTGTGTTTGTGTTGGGCGATCTTATCAGGAAGGGCCAAAGAAAACATGATGCATCAAAGTTACTTGATTCAGCTGTGTACATAGTTTCCATGTAAATTAAATAAATCACACCAGCAAAATTGTTGAAAAAAAAAAATCAGCCGAAATACAAAACTGTTGATTTTATTTGATTTACAAAGTCGGCAAACCAGAAATCTTGAACTTTAAGCTAAAATGCTAAGCCATGGCAAAATTACTAACCAAAAGCACCAAAAGAACTTTTTCTTACAGTCCCAGTGTGGTCCCATACCTATTTTTGAACAGCAAATGTCTAGTGTGTCTGAGCCTTTAAGATGGCAACTTTCAGCCTTTGGTAATGATAATCTTTTGAAAACATGTTAACGCTATAGATGATACAGGGCCTATGGCTTATTAGCAGAAATATAAATTTCTTTTTCAAACATAAGATAAATGTTTCCAAAAAATACAAATTCTATTTAAATTAACTATAGGTATACATATCAAATAATAAATAACACATATGAATCCCAAGATGAACAGATGTCAGGAGCAATATCCTCAATTAGGTAGAAAAAAAAAGGAATTATATCAAGCAATAGAAAAATGTAACTAGGGCATGTAATAGAAAGTCTCCTGCTAAGAGGGCAGTAATGCAATGATCTTACCTGTGGATTAATTAAGCCTAAAGAATTCTCAACACAAGCAATATGTGGAAAAATAGATTTAGCATCAGCTCTTTAGATGAATGAAAATATATTTAGTATATTATATTTATAATTAGTAAAAAAAACAAAAGTTTTCAGACTCTTGGCTAATGCACACCAAACTGAGCTCAGGTCTATCCAATTTGCTTTGATTATCTTGAGACGGCTCTTGACTGGAGTCCACCTGTGGTAAATTCAACTGATTGGACATGATTTAGAAGGGCACACACCTGTGTGTATAAGGTTCCACAATTCACAGTGCATGCCAGACCAAAAACCAAGGCATGAAGTTCAATGAACTCTCCATAAACCTATGTGATCAAATTGCGCTGAGACATAAATATGGGCAAGGGTATAAAACCATTTCTACCCTTGTGCTCCATAATTATGAAATGGAAGAAGTTTGGAGCCACCAGGACTCTTCCTAGCTCTGGATGTCCAGCCAAACTCAGTAACCAAGCTAGAAAGGCCTTGGTCAGGGAGGTGACCAAGAACCTAATGGCCACTCTAATCAAGTACTTCAGAAGAACGACATCCATGTCAGAAATACTTAATCAATCAGGCCTTTATGGTAGAGGACAGAAGCCACTCCTGAATAAAAGACATATGGCAGGAATGTCAAGGACTCGGAGACCAGGAGGAAAAGGATTCTCTGATCTGATGAGACAAAATACCTCTTTGGGCTCAACTCCAAGTGCTACATTTGGCAAAAACCAGATACTGCTCATCAACTGGCTAATACCATCCCAATGGTGAAGCATAGTGTTGGCAGCATCATGCCGTGGGGGTGCTCAGCAGCAGGGGCTTACTGCCAAATGAAAACAAGAAATCTGTTCAGTTATCTCTGTATTAACCTCTCCTCAACCTCCTCTCTTTTACTCAAGCATCTCTACTGCTCTTTTCTCTTCCCTCCTTGGGCCCTTCCCTTTCCTCTCTTTTCTTCTGCTTCATCATTTCTTTTTCTCCTCACATCTCTGATCTCCTCACTAGTGTCATGACAAGAATAAGTGGCCTTTTCATTTCACAGCCAACCACTAGCCTATTACATGGTAATAACCTGGTTGCCAAATGTGTACAACCTTTTAAAATGGAGAATGTGACTGTGCTCAGAATTAAGCAATCACATTCAAATTCATGTTTAAAAGTAATGATCAATCACCTACCATCAGTGAAGGTGTCATCCAACTGCTGAAGCCATGATCCACAAAGAACTTATAAAGCATATACAAGATCTCATTGTTGAAAGATATTGATCAGGAAAGGGGTTTTCCAAATTTCCAAATCATTAGATGTACCAGGGAACACTGTAAAGGCTATCATCAACAAGTGGACATCCTTCCAAAATTGACAAAAGCACAAGAAAAAACTAACCAGGGAGGCTGCCAGGAGACTGGCAGCAACATTTAAGGAGCTGCAGCAATATCTGGCAAATACTGGTCAGAGCATGAACTCTTCAAATTGAAGAAATTGACTGTTACTCCAACCACACACAAAGACAAACAAAGACATTCCTTTGCAAAAACCAGACATAAGATGACTCCAGCATGTCTGGGCTTAGATGACCATCTATCCAATATGAGGGATCCTAATGGTCATCGGAATGCAGGAACACCCCAAAAAAAGGGTGTAAATTACCCCTCGTTGGAGCTGAGCTCTAGTTGACCAACACTTAAAGGGGCCTTTTGTTTGGATTACGTGTCTGGCTGAGCTTCTCCCAATCCACACCACACTACATCCTGCTGAGTCAGCAAAAAACTCCAAACCCAATGCTTCTCAACTTTAAAGGTGTTTCTTCTTTCTTTGTGTTCTTTCTTTTCCTATTACAATGTAGTCCCTGGCTTGTGCATCAAGTTTATATAGTGAACATGCCCTCACTACATAGTGTATCAAACAGGAAGGCAAGGATCTAAGGTTAACATGTACAACTCAGTTATGGCAACTTCTCACATAGTGGGAAGCCTGGCACTACCTCTGAAATCATGTATTCGAATCATTATAATGCAACCTTACTCTTAATGAAATTGTATAATAGTAGACCTGTTATTAATCTGTAAACACTCCATTGTATCCAGAAGCCAATGGTCACACTTATGTATGTCGTGTTTGGTGTCTGCGTGTTTGTTTTCATGTGCCGAAGCTGTTGATGGTTTGCAAATCTCAATATCTCATGTCACACAGCTATTATAAGCATTAAATACAAATAAGGCCAAGTTACAATGGTCATTAAGAAGTATGTGACCCAGGAGCAGTCACATGCAAATTAGCTGGAGGACCAGGCAAACTGGCCACCAATCGTCTCCAAGCCGACCCACAGTTGGTTGAAAACCTTAGGAGCCTGGCTCAGTCAAACTAGCATAAAAACTGCATGCCAAAGCAAGTAAGTGAGCTGGAACAGGAGCAGAGCTGGAACTTGCACCAGAAGACCCCAAGGCTTTCATTGCTGAACATCGCCTGACTTGACCCTTCGCCCAGCCATCCAGACTCCAGCCTCCCTTTCTGGTGATGATCAGCAACTTCTCCAAGATGCTCCAAGTCCAGTCCGACTAGAACCTGCTGACCACCAACAACTACTTCCATTCACCACCCAAGCAAAACAAATACTGATGCCTCCCAAATTCATTAAGCTGGTGCAGTAACACTAAGAACTCTCTAACCAATTCACAAGTTAATGCTGACATATTGATGGTTCACTCAGGTCAGGATCTAGTGACTTCTCATACTTTTGTCTAAGAACTCAACCTTCTGATTGTTATCATTGGATCTTCTCATGCCATATTCCTACATGTATGAGTATGTATGTCTATGTGTGAGTGTTAGTTGTATGTAGTAGTCTTAGTCTATGTGTGTAGTAGCTTAGTGTAATAAAGCCTCGTCAGTGTTCAGGGTAATGTTGTGCTGTGTTTTCTTGCTCACCATCTAAGTTCCTAAGGTGCCTGATCTTAGTACCCTGCTCTAGAAAGGTCATCATCTAAGGAAGTATTTCTCTCTGTGGTGATAACTTACCAAAGTTGGTAGACGCCTCACTAAACATTTTGGTGGACGAAATTAGCAGTTAATGGCGTAAATTAATTCTGATAGAATTTCCCCAAGATAATCAATATTGCTATTGCATTAATGACCTTTACTCCCGTAATAACTGGAAGATTAAACTAAGTCAACATCTAAGTGAGCTAAATTCCTTACACATGCGACACCAATCTCTTGTATTCTACAAATGTCTGGGCTATGGGATAGGGTGGCTAGACAGTCCTTTCTCACAACAAAAACTCTATTAGTGTATTGGTATCTTTTTTTGCTGAAAAACCTCTGACTATCCACTACTGACTACTCACATGCTGTCCTCTGAAAGTGACATGACACTATTTTTTCAAGTGGTTAAGGAGGAATTATTGAATGAATGGCAACCATGGTAACTAAACGGGTCAACTATTTAAACGGTATGTTGCCTATATAGCACAAACAGCTCTGATGTAGTAAGGCCCATAGGTGCCTGATTTTGTGTGAAAGTTGGGGAGAAAATTTACAAATTCGTTTTAGTACTATTTTCCTTCCATTTCAGTAAAACAACACTTCTTTTCCATTGAAGCAGAGTAATTAATTTTTAATCAAATTAATTTAATTAAGTAATTATTTATTTAAAAATATCCATTCCAGTTTGACTTTATTTCAAATAGCTACACACATGTTTAGGAGCCACAGAAACAGCTTTTAAAGACTTGGTAAAGGAATATTTTATGACAGTTCCAAATGCTTATATGTAGGTGGTTAACATAAACCTTTAGAGGCTTTAGAGGCTATACAATACAGGCTTCTCTCTCTCTCTCTCTCTCTCTCTCTCTCTATCTATCTCTCTCTCTCACACACACACACACACTTCTCTTTTGCCCTTAGATACATATTCCTATTACGATACTACACTCCCTCTGTCTGCCAGCATGAGACTTTAAGTAAACCAACCCGTTTGTCAGGCTATTTCCTACCCGGAAACTGATCAAAGTATGTGTGGGGAAGGCAGAGAGTGAGTGAGAGAGAGCGTGCGTGTGTGTATGTGTGTGAGAGAGAGGTCTACTCTCTGAATGAGCTCCTGTCCTGTGCAGACATACTCGGAACTTATTTTGCAACCCATTTTGAGATTTAAGACAGAATCAGAGGATGGGAAATGAGAGCACCACATGGATACCAAATATAAAGAGCACAACTGTGAGTAAAAAACAGGGTTAATAGTAAAGGGGGTGAAGAACAAAATAGACAGCAATTGGCACTCTCAATATTTCTATGTAGGAATGTATGTTGTCTACATAGTAGTTACAAGAGGAAAGAAGCATGACTTGATGTAGACATGTATAGTTTTTGGGATAGTTGCTTTGGAGCAAAATACTCTGAGCAATTTCAAGGATCTTTTATCATTTCTTATTTTGCGTATTGGCTTTCCTCCACCCCAAGAATGGCATTTGCACAGACTTGTCAGACTATCACATGCATGGAATCACATTATGCATCATTATCAAAAGCACTATGAAATATAGAACTGAAAATAGTATTAGTGTGGCAAGACAATGATTCATTTGTTGTGTATTGTGTAATGTACTGCCTTTGTTCTGTCACCCGTGGTTCAGAACAAAAACATAAAAGGTGACTTGAAAGGAAGTGACCTAAGCTGAAAGGCAGAGCAAGGGACTTGTGGGGGGCTACCTGATGGTTGGATGAGCAGTAGATGGCTTCATCTCATTACTTTTATAGTAGGCACTGAATGACAGGGAGCAGTCTTGAAGCTACTGTGTAACGGAAGTAACTGATGTCTAGAAGCATAGAGATCATCACAGATCTAAACACATTCTGAATCCTGACCAGATGGGGGCTGGCGTCTGCTCCATGTGCATTCATCTGTAAATCTACTCAGCCAGCAACCTCGTAGAGAAAGACACCACATCACATGCCTTTTGGTGATGGCTGGAAGTCTGTTGGGATTCGTCCGAAGCTTCGAGACTGATTCATCTAGCTCGGAATCTCAGCCACCAACAAGCACAGACTATAAACTCCTCGACAAGGCTCTAAAAAGACTACACAAACTGCACAGGCTGTGCACTGATCCACGGCTATGTCTAAAGAATAGCCCACCTTACCTCCCTGAGCTGGTGAGGGAGACTGTAAACCTCGTGATGGATATATGGACTCCTTATAGAAGCTCAGTCTCAGCCGTGCCACGAGGGGACGAGGGGGAGTACCTGAGGATCCATGTCCAACACTTGCTGGATAAGACAGACAGGGCCATCCTGCTGTTCAAGGAGGGCAAAGAGAAGATGTTTGAGGAAAGGTCAAACTACAGGTGAGGTCTTTAACTGCAAAGACAATTTTTATTTAAAAAATGTGATTTTTTCCCCCTGTAAATATAAATTCAGATTCAGAAAAGTACATACAAGAGGAACACGAGGACCATAAAGTAGAAATAATCATAAATGTTTACATAATATATAACCACATTTCTTTTAAAGACTAACACTAAAAGCTATTACAAATTTGAACGTGTTATGTATCCTGTGGAAGTGAGACATAGAGATTATTCTTTCCACACATTTATCCATATTGGATTACCTTCAAAAGTGGCTGTAACAGTCTACTTTCTACTCATTTTTAGAAACTAAAATATTTGCTATTTTATTTTCAATTTATCGCCTGCCTACATGAAAGATAACATGCATATTTTTGTCTTCAGCGCTAAGAAGAGGCCAAGTTGCTGATCTGTTCTGAATACTAATGGTCTGTGTGAATGAGTACTGCAAGCCAAAGGCCTTTATAATGCTAACAGGGAAACTTCCATTTGCAGTTAAATACATGAATGTAACTTACAAACTTCAAATATTCTATGAACACTGTAAGCTTGCTCAGAACAAAAAAAAATCAGGAAACAACAAAAATTACTAAATGAATACAGAAAAAATGTTCATATATGCAATGTACATTTACCATCCAAGGGGAAAAAAATCAAATAGCACACTAATAAATAAATAAATAAATAAATAAATATTGTACAATAAACCATATGCCAAAATGTACAAAAATAATTAAACAGGAATGTTATTAATATTACATAAAATAATCAGAAATAATGGGATAGAAATAAAATCTAAAGAATTAAACTGAAACAAAAATAGTGTTGTGTATTTTCTTTTAATTGATTCTTAATACAATATATTCATCCATCGCCTGCGCGTTTGTCAACTTCTCAGAAAAGAAGTGTGTTTCTATTTGCTAACGACTTTTATCATTCTGTCTGTATTAAAATAACCACATTTTTCCAGACATGCAGTACTCATAGGAAGAGAACATCTGTAATTGTCCAGCAATATTCAAACAGCAAAATTGCATAGATGTAATACTGTATAGCAGGGCTGGCAAGGCGAAAAAAATGGACTCACTGGTCACATCCACACTTAGTAAACTGTAGCTTTCCTTGCTGCTGGGGTGGTATTGTCAGGGGTATAACTTTTGTACCTTAATTTTTGTATCTTTCACCTGGAAATGTGAATTATGCTATACTTTTAAAAATTATTGTACCATAAATGTGCCATAATATTTTTTAGGGTAAAGCTTTAAAGGTACACTGCATGCATCTGTCTAGGCAAAAGATACGTACTAAAGGTACAAAGGTGTATGCTAGAGGGTACCTCCCTAGCAAAAAGGAAAGGTACAGTTTAGTTCCTGTTTTTTTTCTGAGAGTACCTGGAGTTTAAAAGCGAAGCCTTATCTATATGGACAATTTTGAACTGTATCGGTCAGTGTCTCTGGGGTGGTACCTTCCAGCGTATGTCTTTTGTGTCCTTAGTAACCTGAGAAGGAGAAACACATAAGATACATAATTAAGGATAGCCGTTGTACTTTTGAAGGTCAATGTACATTGTTTGTACTTTGGGAATCAGAAATGTGCATGCACAGTACCTTTGTTCTGATAGTGTAGCATGGTTTCCATATAAAAGGGACAGCACATCTTTCTTTACATTAACAGTGTAGCCGCATTCCATAGCGACAAAATCCATAGTCATTTCCACGTACTACACATCTTCAGAAAATATCCCAGAAATGTTTACACTGTTCAGAAAAATAAATTAGGCAAAATGTATTTACTAAGCAATTACATAAATAATCAGCTGACTTGTTTTAGGCTAGCAGTATTATATCTGATATTGTATTTATATCATTTGTATCACCACCGACAAAATCACCCACACTGCCTGTAAAATCTCATTTATTGGCACAGAAGTGGTTTTGACATGCCAAAGTGTTTTGGCATTTATGCATACTAAATGATTGTGGCTTATACATGAGTTGCACATGAGATATGTTACTTAGACATGAAGTAAATTTGACTTCAGTCCTGAGCTATGGCTTGTGACATGAACTGTACGCGAGTTTGGACATCTATCTAACTTTATATAAAGTAACTGATTATTATTATCTATCTTTCTCTATTATTAGAATGAAGAATAAAACCAAAATGATAGCATCACTGAAGGCTCTTCTCTTGTGACACCAGTTTAATCAGATAATGAATGTTGAGTAAACACATATAGCACTTAAACACACACAGTGAAACTAAGCTGTTAAGTATAAAGTAAACTAATAAATTAGTAACGTAAAGCGTTAAGTAGAGAGTATTGTGTTAATTTGACAAAGAACCCTTTCTTTTTGAGAAATATGAGAACTGTAATTTAATAGTAATACACAATACTCATATGGAAATTCATCTTATACAACAAAGCTCAGGGTTGCATACCATATTTCTATATATATTATAGGCACACACTGAAATAATATGCCAGTGGAATTTTATTTAGCCTTATGAAGCATTAAGTCTTTGATTACAGTGTTACAGTGTTTGTTACTACAATCACTTTACAATCATCACAATCATCTTAAACATTAACCACATTTCAACTTATGTGAAGAGCTGGAGTGGAAAGTGAAGATTAAAAAAGCACACTGATAACATGACTAATGGAAAATTAAGCCTTTGAAAAAGTAGCCCCGAGAAAGAGGTAAACATGTGCTCATCCTGTCAGAGTGGAAAAAAAAAAAAAAAGTCCTCAGGCCTCAGCAGTGCTAGTTAACTGTCTAACAAGATTCAGGTATCAAAACGTATTTAGGGCATCAAAACTATCGCTCGAAAAAAACTGTCTCAATCACCTGAAGTTTTACTGACCCAAGAATGACTGTGAAAGCGCCATTTAATCCAACCAGGTTTGAGCAAGAAGCATGTGCATCACATGTAATTGGTTTCCGTTAACTGAGTGCAAATGATGATATAGTTATGCAACTTTGGATATTTAATTTTGGAGGCAAAAAGGACGGTTGTCAAATGAAATTTATATCTAATGTTCTTTTGCTGCTGCTGTAGTTTTAATGAATGCACATGCACAGGCCTAAGGTCTGCTAATAATGAACTGCAGTGCTCTTGGGTTTGCAGGGAAGTGCATAGGGTTGAGGGATTGTAACACATAGCAGATCTGTTTGTACCACCAGTGATGCTCATGTTGCCATGACACTAGTCTACGTATGGTCAGTTGCCAATGGAAAATTCCGTCGCTGAACTACAAAGACTTAGGACAGGAAATGTCAAACTGTGACTTCCTGTTTGTAGTAGCTTGCATGCAGACATTTTTACAGTACGTTTCTTGGTCTACAAGGTGTCTATTTAAACTGTGATTAAAGGTGTGTATGCGGTTCAGTAACTCTTTAGCATGTTGCCTGAGCATTTATAGTCATAAATATATGGATAACAATTCTTTTGACCAGAGAACCTTTATGTTTGCTTTATTATTAATGAATATAAAAGGAAGGTCAAATATTTAGTTGGTCCAACTAAGGTCATTTTGTTATGTGCTGCTCTTTCAGGAGAAACTTGACAAAGCTCTCTTTGCTGTTCAGTCATATGCTGTGGGAACTACGGGCTATATTTCCAGGTGGCCAATTTCAGGGTGATACCTACAACCTGACCAAGACAGAGGCAAGAGAGTTCTGGAGGAAGATATTTGGACAGAAGTGGGTGAATGTAGCCATAAATCCTGTACAGTCTTCATATGTTTATAGGTTGTTTTCAAAAGAATGGTTATTCAATAATTCGTTTTTTTTTTTTGTGTATATCTTGTTATACGTCCAGAGCAATTAATATGAGTTTGTGTGCTTTCCATATGCAAAGATTAGTTTTTTTTTCTCTCCTTGATCTGTTTCACATTCAGGTGCATAGTTAAGTGGAGTATGTTTAAGCAGCATTTGAAAAGTGTTCATAACTTTGAAGAGGGAATGGAGGCCATGGCTCTGAAGTCAACAATTGACCTCACTTGTAATGATCACGTTTCTGTCTTTGAGTTTGACATCTTCACCAGACTGTTTCAGGTACCTGCATTGGATGGAACCATTTGAAAGCCCTTCACTAGGAAAACCCTTCACATGGTCAAAGTGTAAATGTTAAAATTTAGAATTATAACTTTAGACTTGGGAATGAGTTTATGACATTTAAACACCTCGTCGTCATCTCTTCACTCGGCTGAAAACTGTTCATGCTAACATTCACTATTGGCTATTGACAACTATTGGCTAAACTATTGGCTAAATTCATTGTTGTTAATATCATTTTATTAAAGCTTTTAAAAAATAAAAAAATATTTAGAGTGTGTGTAAGTGTAGAGTGTGTAAGTGCTCTTCACTGTTTTGATGATGATGTGCGGGACAGGTGTATCGTGGCCATTTTGTCTACCAGTATCTGAACACAAACTGAATTACTAGGCTTATGTTTGTTTCACTATGACATGTCACATATGTATAAACAAATGTAATCAAATCGTGAGAAAACCGAACTTAGTTAGCAAGGCTTTAGTCATTTTTTAGGCAAACTGAGTGCATTTACCAGTCAAAAAAGCAAGTCTACAGCCAAGGCAAGGTTAAAAGTAGCCTAAATAAATACATTTCCACATTGATTTGTTAAAAATGTATTTATGTTTTCTTAAAGTAGACATGTCTTAGTATATTACTGACAAACCGGCATATAGATGGGATTTCTGATCACTACACAAACGTCAACGCATTAAACAATATTAGAAAACTTAGATACATTTAAGGAAAGAATAGCGTTGATATTTTGCAGGATGTTTTCTTATCGCTTTCATTTTTAGTTTTATCTACTTTTTTTTTTTTAGCTTTCCTTTCAGCTTCTCTGAAGTATTTGTTAGCAAGATCATAATCATGTTAAATGTCTGGTTTTGTCTCAGCCGTGGTCGACACTGCTGAGGAACTGGAATCATTTAGCAGTGACTCACCCAGGTTACATGGCCTTTCTCACTTACGACCAAGTACAAACCAGACTGGATCAACACAAACATCGTCCTGGCAGGTCGGTGTTACTAGCACAAAGAAAATCCTTTGTAATTATCTGGATTTCTGCACGAAAGCCTCAAAAATATTATCTAATCTACATCTAAGCTATAATAACAAATAAAGATGTCTTATTTAACAAACACCACAAAACCTTTCAAATGGCCTTTTAACCATATCTCATTCTTTGTGGAATATGAAGCAGCAAATATTTTTCGCTAACTACGCTGTGAAGCTGTGAAGCTGCGCTGTGAAGCCGTGAAGTCGTGCACTTATGACTTTGACTTTTCTCTTTTTCTGTGTTTTCAGCTACATCTTTCGTCTCAGCTGCACCAGAATGGGTCAGTGGGCAATCGGTTATGTGGCCGCCAACTGCAGCATTGTACAAACCATTCCAGAGAATACACCTCTGTACCAGGCTCTAATACAAGGCTTCAGACAGGGATGGTAGGTGCATATGACAGAATTTCTAAAGCAGAAATTCAAAGTTTAGCTTAATGCGATCATTTCGAATGTGTGTGTTTGCAGCTACTTGTACCCAGACGGACGTGATGTGAACCCTGATCTCACTGCCCTGTGTATGCCATCTCAGAAGGGTCGCATTAAAGTTACAGAGGTAACATTACAAGTTCTAAGTGTGGAGAGTGACAATTATATTGAATGTTGTTGGCTCTGTTGTTATCAACACATGGAGCAAAGATAAAAAAAAACCCAAACAAGTTTAAATGAACATATTCAAATGTGTAAGCATATTCATTTGAACAGACGACATGTTATGCTACATTATGAGTAAGATTACAGCAAGTCACTTCCCCTATACAATATGTAAATTTTGTGGTGGTATAAATACTGTTTATTCCTCTGATGCTGAGGTCAGCGATTGTTAATTTGCCTATGTCTTAAAATTAATCCTGCAAATACACATCCTTCTCCACAAGAACCAGGTTTTTGTTTAAAGGCTGCTGTTTTGTTTAAAGCTTGATATATCAGGCATATCAAACCCCACCCCCACCGTCACCCCTCACCCACGCTTGTTTTTCAATTCCACCTATGTGGTTTGAAAAGAAATGACCCATGTCTGTCTAGAAGAAGAGTGGCTCCACTTGGTTTAATGTTTTTCAAAATCATGTAAGACTAATGAAATATTGCTGTTGAATGGTAGGTCACAAGAGCATAAGTCCGAAGGGCTACAGAAACAATTCCCTTGTTAACAGCATTTGAAACACAGTGTAAAAAACCCAAAAAAAAACCAAAACAATATTAACCCTTGCGACTGATGATGCCACATTATCTAGCAGAACTGAGAGGCACTGTGGGATAGAAAATATTCATTTATATGTTCAATTACTATATTCCTTTGATCAGCCTCATAATGAATCCATGGATGTGAACTTGAGTGAAGAATCATGTAGCTCATGAGATTCAGTATTTCTATTTATTTATATGTCTATTTTAAAATACTTGCTTGCCACCTCTATAGTAATAATGTAATTCTCTCTCTCTCGCACGCTCTTGGTCTCTCTCTCTCTCTCTCTCTCTATGTCTGTCTGAGCAGGAGCAATATGAGTTATATTGTGAAATGGGCAGCACATTTCAGCTGTGTAAGATTTGTACAGAGAGAGAAAAGGACACTCGCATTCAGCCTTGTGGACATCTGCTTTGCCGGCCCTGTCTCGCTGGCTGGCAGGTATTCAATCTCATTCTGATCTAACCAGTTACTCAAGAAAACAGCATTATGTCACACAATGGAGACTGTGTATATTGAAAAAGACAACAAAGCACATGATTTAGATTAGTAATAGACATTAGATAAGATTATTTATTTACATGTATTATTTATTTATAATTATTATTAGATTTGATCTAATAATAAACATTTAAGAAAGTTTATTCAGCACATGTGTGTGCTCTGTGTGTGTGTGTGTGTGTGTGTTTTCACATCCTTTGTCACACCCAGCAAAGTAGCATTTTCATCTTCAAGCCCAAATGCACATCATGTGCATTCACTCTGTTTTTTTAGAACTATGGTTTTCCATGAACTTGTCATTTTGCATAGCAGTACACCTCCGAATCCCGTGTAAAATAGTACGCATGCCTCTAATGAATGTTGCAATAATGCCTTAACTTCCCTTGCAGCTATTGTGCAATTCAGTGATACCTATATGACAAGAAAAGGAAGTGCTTGTGCTTAATCACGTCTCTTTTCCAGTTGCTTGATGTAAGTTGCTTGTACGTGTGTTACATTATCACTCCACACACAGAAGTCAGATGCACACACCTGCCCTTACTGCCGCTGTGACATTAAAGGGACAGAGTCCATCCTTATTGAGCCATATCGGGCCACGAGAAATACCAGACTGGGAAGAAGAGAAGAAGACGAGGAAGATGATGACGACGATGATGATGATGATGAAGACCATGAAGATGTGGAACTAGTCATGAAAAAACTGGCTGCCATGAAGAGGGTGAGAGATGGTGCCCTGCATGCATTAATCGAAATATTCTGTATCAGCACCTGTATAGTTTATAGACAAGTCTTTGAAAATCCATCTTTAATAAACATTTCACAGATGTTTGTGGGAAAATCTATATTAGATTGAGGTATTGAGCCTTTGTTTTCACATCCTCCTTTCATGCATCTTCAATATGAATTATGTCCCGAGAAAATTCTGACCACATGAGTTAACCGTGTCTGTCGTTAGCAGATGTACCACATAAAATATGCAAAATAGCTGGCAATAATATCTGGCAATCAACTTCCTGTACATTTGTTTTCCAACTTCCAGTTATTCTATGCAAAGGTTAGGTGGCGCATCTACTTCCCATAAGGGTGCTATTTTTGGAAGTCAATGACCATGCGATGCACTGTGGCATATTTGGAGGACTTTGATTGTCAAATGTGTCCAGATGAAACATTTACACTTACACTTTTACACTTACATATTTACACTTGTATAACATCTGGCTAAAATGTGTCTGCCCCTGAAGTGGTTTGAGTGATCAGATTTGAATTGTTTTAAACAAGGCTTGGGTGCCTTTATACCTATATATATTTTATGTAATAATCCAAAGATTTGTGTTGAACTCTAATAATCTCAGGTTTTTATTTACACTTCCCACCTGCCATAACAGGCATCACAAGAGGAGCATCAGGTTCCTAGTTCCAGTTTAGTACCTCCTCCACTTCCACCAAAACAGAACACCATGTCTTCCCCATGCCAGTCTCCCAAACTACACAGCTGTCCTCCCATCAGAGACAGGCTGGTTAAAGGTCACAGTAACTCAGTGAGTGCCTTTTTTTGCAGTCAGTCAAATATATTGTTGTTGTAACAGTTGCCACATACTTATTTAGCTTAAAATTGAACGTCATAGCTATATGATTACAGTAGTAGTATTAATTTTATACAAGAATGACAAAATATCAGTACTCATTTCAAATGCCTTAAATAAAATTACAGATCTTCTTTATGTAGCATATTTATATAATATTGCCTGTTAAAGCTTGTAGCATATAAACCAGTGTGCCAATGAATGGTAAAAAGCCTTATACCTGGAACAGTATATGTGACTTGATTGAATATCAATCAATGTGTGAAACAGCTTGTATGCAATTTCTGTATGTACATCGTTCATATAAATACTCTATTTATTTTCTCTGTAGGCTACCTGTAACAATGTGTGGCATTCAGAAAACCATCTAAATCAGACTGAGGAAACCCCAGACAGGTAAAAAGAAAAACATAAATCTTGCATAAAGCAAGATATTATATATGTGTGTATATATATATATATATATCTTGCTTAAACTTACTTTTACCTTATTACCTTATAACTTAGTTTTACCTTATTGTCTTATCTGTAATTTAAGGCATAATTATATTTCTAAATAAATATTTTAAGTATTAAAATATTTTCTCACTATTTTGTTCTCTTTCTCTCAAGATGGCTGCAACGTGATGCTGAGCAGAGCCATACATCATTCTCCCAGTCAAGCAGAAAAGGTACCCCCCCCCCAAAAAATAGTTTCTAAGTAAGCATGACTGAGTAGACCCAAATGAGGATATGAAAAATGGTAATGCAAACAGTGGCATAAGCATTTTAGACAGTCACGTTCAGAATGGAAGCTATACACTTTTGAACCAATTTTGTTTCATTATTAATATGTTTTCATACACTATTTGACCATTTTTGTTACTTTGGAAAAGAAGGAACATTTCTGATACCCACTAAAAGTCTTGTCACCATAAATTACATGTCTTTGTTTCTTTCACCAATACACTGAAAGAAAGTACAAAGAGTATTGTACTGATTTTAGTCCATAGATGCTTATTGATAAAATAATGACTGGAAAAGTAAGCCACTATATGTTCTACATCATATTTCTAAAGGCTTCAGATTAAACCTGTCAACTCATCTATATTATACACTAATCCCATCTGTTCAAGAAACCCCAACGTTCGCTGTGTCAAACATTTTACTCGTACACTGACATCTTGTGGCTAGTATTAGAAAAAAAAAAAAAAAATCTGTTTTATAAGAAAGGTATGACCACATAGCTCTTTCCTTTCTCAGGTGCAGTCGCATGGACAGGGCCTGCACATTCAGAAAAAAAGAAGAAAGAAAGAAGAAGTGAGGAGGTAGAAGCCAGGAGTGATTTGGAAACAGAGATGCTAGCAGGAAGACACAGTCAGAAAAGCTCTGAGGGACAGAGACAGCTCTCATCTTTGACATTCCTGAAGGATTTCACAATGGAAACGAATATAACGAAAAACTGAATTATGCTCTCTCACTGTAAAAAATATGTGAATGGAAAAATGGGGAAAAAACATTCCGAAACATCAATTTCATATTCACAGATTCAAAACACCATTGTTTACTGTAACAATTTCTAAACCTTAACAAATTTTGCTGTATAAAATACTGTCTACCTTCAAAAGTAATACCATCGTGTATTAAACAAACTTTTACCTTCAAATTTACATATACAGACTGTTACATATACAGACTGCACTTGTATCAGTGGACCTTTCATGAATTTAAAATATATATATATATATATATAAAAATAAATTACATATAATATAATTTTATGAATTTGTCCAAAAAGAGTTATATAATAGTTACATAATACTACACTTACAATACTTACAATAGAATGTTGTTGAATGACCCTTAATGTTTTCTTGCCAGCAATAAAACGTATTGCTATGTAAATAACAAAATAGAATTTATTTCATGATAATATTATAATGTTATTTGATTATTTGTAAAGGTTAGTGCAAAGGAATATCAGGGCTGTGTGTGTGGGTGTAGTTTTGCAAGTATTTCAGGGTAAAATGGCTGTAGTTTTTAAAAATAAATTCTCATATATAGGGTATGGCAACCACAGCTGCCAGCGTTTTACCGTAAAATGCATGTAAAATCCACCTTACATTAAAATTATGTTTAGTGCACAGTAATACCGCATATTTAATGGTAATGCTATAAAAGCAACACAAGGGTTGGGCTGTTAATTTTACAGCAAAAATCTGACCTTCAGTTTTTTTTAGTGCCATTTTCAAAAATTGTACATTACTGTTAATAACCGATGGTCACTCACCGTAAAATATACAAGCAGTGTAACTATTTAACTGTATCACAATGAATGGTACTAGCATATATTTTACAGTAAAGTTCTGGCAACCACAGCTGCCAGTTATTTTACAGTACATTTTACAGACTTTCTTTACTGTGTATATAGAGCAAACAATCAATAACTTTAATTGGACTTGATTTCATCTAATATACCACAAAATATTTCACGAAAAGAAGGAGAGACAAAAAGACATTCTACCTCGTTCTACCTGACGTAGAAGCATTTACATACTGACATACTGTATGTTAGATAATATGTAATTTGAGATATTGAGGTATTTACTGTAGCTTATGCAGAGTAAAAGGACACTGAAAAAGAAAGAAAACTATAAAAGACTATGTGGGCGAGCAAATTTAAATCAGAATTTATATTATAGGAATCCAAATAGAAACACTCAGATAGAAATGAATGCTTTTTGTGCAAGGCAACCATGGTCAACATCTACAGTGTCTCAAATAAGATACCTATTAAAATATCAGCTATTTTGAATAAAAAAATGGTTTATAAGAGACAGCCAAAGTATTCTACTTGCAACAGTTGAAATTAATTCTAGAAATATAACTAGACCACACATTTTTTTTCTATATCTGGTTTGATAGCAATAGCTTACTGTACATACAGGTACTAAAGTCAGTTAGGAGTTATGTGTTAAACACAAGTCACTGTCACAGCAGGGGTGTTTTTATTCATGTATCCGAAATCTCATCGCTTTTTCTGATGAGTGTGTGGAGACAAAAATCATACAGGATGACAAATGGGTGAAAAAGAGTGGGAGGTGGACAATGAAATAAAGAGTGGGATGAGGACCAAAAGCAGTTGGAATAGAGAAAGAAACTCTCAAGGATTTGCGGCCATGACGTCTCTGATCCAGTAGAGGAACTCGCACACTTTGACATAGACACCGGGGTAGCCTGGCAGGCCACAGCCTTGACCCCAAGACACCAGGCCATGCACCTGTCCATAGCACACCAGTGGACTGCCCGAATCTCTCTGGAAAGACATCCAAGATCACATTCAATGTTATTCTCATTCAATCATCTATAGATGTGAACAAATATGGCTTCACTATTCTGATTCTAACAGGACATAGCGCCATAAAGTAAAGTCTTTGAGTTAAAAAATGATTTGTCTTGTGAAGTCTGACATCCGTTTTAAGCAGGTGCAATTTAAACTGAAGAGAGACTGTATTTACGTACAGTACAGGCATCCTTGCCACCCTCTTTATGGCCAGCACACATCATTCTTCGAGTCAGCATACCAGGATAAGACTTCTGACACTCCTGATCACTCATAACTGGGACATCAGCACACTGAAGACGAAATGGCATGAATACTGTTTTGGAGACAAAGGGGAAAAAATGCAGACTGCTTGATCATATGTTCAGACTATCTAAAAACCTCTTCCTAAAGACACGCGCATAGAGTGGTCATCCCTTAATGTAAGAGACAATATTGCTAATTAAGTAAAACATATATTTGAAATGATAAAATACATAGCTTAGCTCTGTTACATGCAGTATATCAATATCAGTGGTATACTATTTCAAATGTCATTTGTCAACTATTTCTAGCTGAGTTTAGAATTATGTATGAGTGTGATGATCTTACACTCATTAGCGTAGAGAGACCCCCAGCCAGAGACAGTACAGGGCATTCCGTCGAAGGGACAGCCATTCGGCACAGATATTGGCTGCACTGCATAACTCAGTCTCGCTGGGTGGAACAGCTTAATTAGCATAATATCGTAGTCCAGAGTCTTGTAGTCATACCTAGTGTCAAGACAGGATAGGGGACAATTTTAGACATGTACTGTATCCATTGCATTCTTATAATTTCTATGTGATAGAAGACATATGCTATTTAACATAGTAGTAACAAGTAGCAGATCTGTCCATCTGAATTTGTTGCAGCGGGAAAAAAAGTACTTGCTTGGGGTGCCAGATAATAGTTTCTATCTTCAGAAGCTGCTCAGTTCCCTCAAACACACGGACATCGTGATCTCCCAAAATAAGCTGCATGCTGTTGGGACTTAAAAAAGAGGATAAAGATAAAGATGCATGTCAAATTAAGATCCTAGAGCCACGTACATGCAAATTACGTTAACACATAAAAATGACTACTACAAAAGTTTAATCAAATAACAAAAAAAAAAACCCTAACAAACAAACACCTGATAAAGCACTTAAGAATAACACAAATATACCTATAAAACCATTTAAGCAGTATGTGCCAGGCATTAAAAAAAAAGCCTAAACACTTTTATTTAGCAAATATGTTTTAAGAGCAACATAAGGCTCCGGAGTTCTAAATAGTTCAGATAGTCCTTGTCATTTACAAAAACTGCAGATAAGTCATGATAAGCCTGATTCTATCAAAGACCTCAAAACAGCTGTCAGTGATAGAGTTGACAGTGCCATGAGAAGAACACAGAGCCTCTAGATGGCTTTGGATTAGGATTGCTAATCCATGGTTGAATGCTGCTGGGATACAAGCTGGTAAAGCATCTGATCAACCCCAGCTGGGTCACCTGAGTGAGGTCGAGGACGATCTGAAACACCTGATTACCTGAAGGAACATCACTGATGATGCATCCCAGCGCAACCTAGGATGTATTTTCTCATCAAAAACATAAAATTTATAGATGGCCAAGGCTGCGTTAACAAAAAGGACTACTGTTGCTAGTACACAATTATTCATAATTAACTCACATTCAGGGAGGGCAATGCCCCTATTTACTGCTAAGTAAATTCATTTAACTTTTGCAGGAAGTCCTGGAGCCCGAATTATGAAGAACTAAACAGAAGATCTGAAGGCCTTGTTTTCTTCAATTTCACACAGTTCGGGATTGTTATGTCAGAAAACAGTAAGAAGCTATGTACTGAAGTTACTTTGAACAGAACAGAAACATACAGTTATCTCTTGTCATTGAATGTTTCAGAGGTGATTCAGTGGTAAACAAATGGTACTTTAAATTCGTGTGGTACTTACTTGTACCAGCACTGGGCGGTAGAGAGCACCCACTGTTCATTGATGAGCACTCCTCCACAGAAGTGGTAGCCATAGTGCAGAGACGCCATCCATGGCTGTGAGTGAGCAACGCACTCAGAGCCTCCGACAATTCTTTCGTTGCTACTGGGTGCTGCCACTGCAATCACACCGAACAGACACAGATACATACACGTAACAAAGTTACACAACAGCTGAATCTCCTTATTCCAAGCACGTTTCTAACCATGCATATTGTGTCTGTTACTAACACAATGTAAGAGGTAAAATGTTAATTTCTTTACCAGCAGCTCCTACTAGTGCCAGCACAATGATCAAGCTCATGTTGATTGCTTCAGCAGCCAAACAGAGTGTCACATAACTTCGTATATATACCAGCTTTAGCCCAGTTACACGCACACACACGTGGCTCAAAGCCACTGAAACTGTTCAATGTTTAACTTCTCTGAAGGTTTGACATGACCATGGCTTGCTTTATAGATAGCTGTGTGTTATTATAATATAAATGAATCCTAATGGCCAAATGATCTTACCTGATTCATAGCCTCAGCCCATACAGGAACACATGAACACTTGCGTCAACATTAAACATATTAAGTTTATTTCACTGATGCCTACTTCATATTAGAAACTGTCCTAGGTTTAATGCCAGATGCTGTGTGAAAGCAACCACATGCTGTAATGACCATGACACCAAATCAGTATCACTGATTCATAATAGCAAACAAGATTCAAGCACCTTGAAGTATTTTTCTTAGGATAAAGATAAAGTTTCCATTTAAGTGAAAAGGAGAATGTGAACAGACATGTTGATCTAAGCTGCTATACCTGGCCAAACCTCTCTTTATCCAAATCTGTTGAGCTGAATGGAGCAGAACTCATTTGGCTCAAAATTGCCAAACTGCAGAAAGCATTTGGTAGATCACATAAAATAAAAAAAAAAACTTATAATAACCTAGTTGCATAAGTGTGCGCACCCCTAAACTAATACTTTGTGGAAGCACCTTTTAATATTATTACACCACTCAGTCTTTTTGGGTAAGAGTCTATCAGCATGGCACATCTTGACTTGGCAATATTTTCCCCACTCTTTCTTGCAAACTCATTCTATAGCCATCAAATTGTGCGGGCATCTCCTGTGAACAGCCTGCTTCAGGTCACCCCACAGATTTTTAGTTGGATTCAGGTCTGGGCTCTGGCTCGGCCATTCAGAAATATTGATCTTCTTTTGGTTAAGCCATTCCTTTGTTGATTTGGATGTATGCTTTGGGTCATTGTCATGCTGAAAGGTGAAATTCTTTTTCATCTTCAGTTTACTAGCAGACGCCTGAATGTTTTGCATTAAAATTGACTGGTATTTGTAGCTATTCATAATTCCATCCACTTTGATACATGCCCCAGTTCTGGCTGAAGAAAAGCAGCCCTAAAGCATGATGCTGCCACCACCATGCTTTACCGTGGGTATGGTGTTCTTTTGGTGATGTGCTTTTTTCGCACCAAAAATTTCTTTTGGAATTATGGAATTAATATAACTTCTGGAATTGATCTCATCAGGCCATTTTACCACATGGTATAGGGTTATTTAGTTGGGCATGAATGTTTTTTGTGAGACAGGGCTTCCATGTAGCCACCTTACCTCATAGCTCAGACATGTGGAGAATACGAAAGATTGTTGTCACATGCAGAGAGTAATCCATACTTGGAAAAAGTTCACTTAAGTGTTAGAGTATATCTCGTTCACATTAGCAGTGTGTGAATTTTCAATGTGTACATAAGTGAAAAGGGAGGAGGGAATGAGAGGGAGTGAGTGAGTGAGAGAGTGAGAGAGACAGAGAGAGAGAGAGATAATCAGTGTTCTTCTACACATGTGCTGCAATGAGATAAACACACGGCTATAAATACAGCACAACTGACCATATTGTGTCTGTACAGGTGAGCACAGAGGTGCAGCATGATGATCTTATTGTTAGCTCTTCTGGGTGCTGCAGGTAAGGAAGAAAACAATCTATTTTCCTATATAAAGTTTAGCACATGCATGGATTTGTTTTGCCACATATTTTATGCTACATTGATTTAAAAGGTAAAAACCATTCCCTGCTTTACTCTGGCCTAATATATTATATATTTATTCCACCTTTCTGTGCCTTTTAGTACACTGGGTTAAATGACTCTACTTCATTATTTTTTTTTACGTATGCATGTGTTTCAGCGGCAGCACCACTGGATGACAAGATAGTTGGTGGTTATGAGTGTAGGGCTCACTCTCAGCCCTGGCAAGTCTCTTTGAATGCTGGATATCATTTCTGTGGTGGTTCCCTCATCAATCACCAGTGGGTCATCTCTGCTGCTCACTGCTGGACTGCGTTAGTATTAAAAATCCATTCCATTCACAAACACTTTTTATCTGTACCCATTTGCTGCTAGAACATTCTAAACACTTCAGGTTTGTACATTGTCTTCTGTTCTATGTGTACATATATACTTTATTTCTGTCACCTCAGTCCCAATAGTCAGATAGTTATCTTGGGTGAGCACCACATCTGGGAGTATGAAGGCACAGAGCAGTATATGGCTGTGGATGCCATCTACTGGCACCAGAGCTATGACTACCAGACAATGGACCACGACATCATGCTGATGAAGTTAGCCCACCCTGTAACGATAAATGAGTTTGTGAAGCCTGTTGCTCTGCCCACGAAATGCCCCACTCCAGGGGAGATGTGTACGGTGTCCGGCTGGGGCAACATCTACTCAGACTCAGGTCAGTCCAAGTGAGGCAATAAAAAGGCATGCAACCAGTATTGCTTTTTTTCATTGAATTCATTTTAATATCCATCTTTGCCTAAAATAGGCCAAACACAATAATACAATAATAACGATTCACAAAATACCCTACCAAATTTTCCATGTTGCGGTCTGTTTACCTTAAAGCGTTGTCACATTCCTAAGGCACTCTAACATTTTCTGTTTTCCTGTTTTCAAGTGTTCAACCCATTCCACCTCCAGTGTGTAGAGGTTCCCATTCTTTCTCAAGAAGTTTGTGAGAACTCATATCCAGGAATGATCACAAATACCATGGTGTGTGCTGGTTATCTGGAGGGAGGCAAGGATGCCTGTCAGGTGTGCCACATATTCTTATATTTTGTATACGTCATATATAGTATAAAGTATCATAATAGCATGTGTTATATGTGGGTTTTTCATAGATTTATTTACAAATCTACAACCACACTGTTACACATTATTACTACAGCATTTTCAACACAGATATTTGCACTGTGTCTTATAGTCCTCATACTGTATCTTTAGCCCTTAAATAAAAACCATTACAGACATGCCATTATATTTCTATTATATTATATTATATTCATTTGTGAGTGGTTTAAAAATTCAAATGCTTAAATGTAAATACATTCTATTAGCAACAATCCAACAATGCAGAAAATCTTCTTTCATGTCTTTCACTCACTCTGACTCTACATGTTTTTCTCAGGGTGACTCTGGAGGTCCTCTGGTGTGTAACAATGTGCTGCATGGTATTGTATCCTGGGGTTATGGCTGTGCTCAACCACATTATCCTGGTGTCTACACTAAAGTGTGTGCTCTGCTGCCATGGATCAATGAGATTCTTAACAGCTATTAGTCCTCCAGACAACCAAACCAGTTTACCAGACACCCCCATTAAGATACACAGAAGATGCACGGAAATAATACTTCTCTTAGACTCCTATACTGCATTGTAGACAACTGAATAAGAAAAATAAAAATGCATACAGAAGTATGGAATAATAGACTTACTTCTCATAAAGTGGAATATATTACAATACATTTTCGAAATTCATGTGCATGCCCATGAAACTGTAAATGGATTTTCATGAACAAACATTACGTGTAATTTTTTTCACATCTAATACATAAGTGTTAAGCATGTAAAAAGTGCTACTGGGGCTTCTTTTATTATTTATTTGTTCAGTTGGTTTATTTCATATGCAGTTTTTATATTCTTTATGGCCATTGCCAGTTCATTATCAAATGAATAATGTTCAATTATAAAACATTTCACACATTTGTCTATTCCTACTATATTGGTTGCACCTATGGATATAATTAACAAATAATGGCTCTTCTACGTAGTGACTTTCAAATATTGTCCATACCCATGAATGTCATATGCAATATCACAGTCAGAAAAAGTTCATTTGTAAAATTAATTCTCAAAGTTTTGCTATACATAATGTAAAAAAAAAAAAAATTATAAATATTGTAAATACATGAAAATATTAAATACAAAGCTAAATGTTAAAATCATTCATGCATCTTCAGTAAGCACTTTATCCTGGTCAGGGAAGATTATCCTGGGAGCACTTGACTCACACTTACAGGCAATAACTCAGCCAATCCACCAACATGTATGTTTTTTTGGACATTTGTAGAAAAACATGGAAGGAAACCCCTAGCCAATACAGGCAGAACATATAAAACACAGACAGTAACCCCAGCTCAGGATCGAACTGGGAACCCTGGAGTTGTTAGCTGTTATATGTTAAATATAATATATAAATTTAAATGTTAAATGTATGTAAATGCTAAAAGTAAGAGGTATATTTACACATAGTAATTTCCCACACTCTCTGAGTTTTGCATCATTTGGAAAAAAAAAAAAAAAGAAAAAAAGAAAGAAAAAAAAAAGCACCAGCAGGGTAGCTAGAGTGTTTCTCCCCTTCATCTAATCACGGACACAAAGTGCTCTCTTGTTCACGGGCATTTATTGCACATCCATGTCTTCAACATGCCGTGAGAACTGAATAAATAAAAAATAAAATAAAATAAAATAAAATACACTTTTCATAACTGAGTGATACAATACAAGCTTTCTCATAAGAAATAATAAATTACAAAAAATAAACAAATATTCACAACACAAATATAGCATGAATGATACATTACTTCAAAGCTAT
>CM075003.1:15515485-15543768 GCA_037576675.1 Pangasius sanitwongsei
AGTACGCAGTTCTGTTTGAAAGTGACCAAGTGACAATAGTGCAAATGATACAGAGTTTGATATAAATAGCTGAAGTAGTGTAAACATAATGGTATTGTATTATGTGTAAACATAATAGTAGTGCCTAAGACTTCTGCACAGTACTGTACATTGTTGGTGTATTGTTGAGATAGTTGGCGTATTGTTGACTACAGCACTACTGCTGGTTAGATATTTTTGGCTGGTGGACTATTTACAACCGCAACAACAAAAAAAACGAGCAACACTTCTGCGCCTGATGCACTCATACTAGAGCCACAAGCGCTACCATGCCAGCGTCACTGCTGTGCTGAGAATTGTCAACTACCTAAATAATATCTAGTCAGAAATAGTTCCCTTTCCACTGATGGCTGGAATATGAGGAGAGAAAACAAATGCGTTAAGGTCAGTGATTATATACATAAAAAGTGCCACTTGTGTAGTATTGTAGTAAAAGGACCAATGTACCTACAAGCTATATTTAATATGCTGGCAAACAAATGTATTTCAGCCATAAACCAAATGGTTATCAGTTATAGGAATTCATGACAGTTAATGGAAATCAAAGTGTCATTGAACTGTCCTCATTTTGTTCCCAAAAACATTTAGTGTGCCACATAAGATCCCAGAGGAGTACATCAACAAAATCACAGAGGCAGTCCAGTCTACAAGCCCAGAGACAATCCCTCAACAGTTTATGACGTTTCTGAAAGTGTATGATCGATTCAAGCTGGATGTTGCTGTGACAGGAGATTCTGGCTCAGGAAAATCTACACTCATTAATGCTCTCCTTGGACTGGATCATGATGCTAAAGGAGCTGCACCAACAGGAGTTGTGGAGACCACAATGAAACCTGCAGTGTATCAATATCCAAACTGTCCCCAAGTGAGACTGTGGGACCTTCCAGGGATGGGCACACCCTCTTTTACATCAAAGAGTTATGTAGAGACAATAAACTTTCATCTGTATGACATGTTTTTTGTAGTGATATCTGAACGATTTAGAGAAAACAACATGCTCCTGATTGATGAAATACATAAACAAAAGAAGCCTTTTTATGTTATTAGAACAAAAGTAGACATCGACTTGCGTGCACAGCGTAGGAAATATAACTTCACTGAAACTGGTGCTTTAACGGTCATGAGAGATGAATGTTTAAAATACGTAGAGGAGAAAAACCTGCATCCCCATATCTTCTTAGTGTCAGCCCATGATACACAGAACTATGACATGCAGAAACTTAAGGACACCTTTGAGAAAGAAGCTCCAGAACTCAAAAGAGAAGTTTTTCCCCTTTTCCTGGCGAGTTTGTTCAGTGGACATAGGAGGAAACGAAGGTGAGTATTTTGTGATTATGTATTTTTGACATTATTTAAGAAATAATAATAATAATAATAATAATAATAATAAAGTTTCTCTCTCTCTCTCTCACACACACACACGCACATGCACACACCAGGACTTTCATGCGGCATGCTTTGCAGAGTGGGAAAATCAGTGAAGAAGAAGTACTGGACCTAAGAACTTTCTGCGAATGCCTTGACATTGCAAATGGAACTGAAACACTTACGACTACATTGGAGGCTCTAGACCACTTTCAGCTTGACGTGGCTATTTTTGGGGAGACAGGATCTGGGGTAACTACTCTTCTGAATAGCCTAATGAGACAGCAGAATGGTGTCTTTTGCTCAGTGCTTTCTGAAATGCCAGCAACAAGTCCTCAGTACCCAAATGTCAGATTTTGGGCTGTTTCAGGAATAGAGAACATTATGACAAACTCTTTGGAGGGGATGAAAGAAATTCTGGATCATTTTGATTTCTATGTGCTTATTGTGACGGATTGGAAGAAGGCACACCACACAGACCTCGCAAGAGTTGTTCAAAGGTTACGGAAGCATTACCACTTTGTCCAGACAAAGATTGACTGCCATTTGCAAGCCCAAGAAGATTTGTGTTGTCCTGAGACTGAGATTCTGGATGGGCTTCGAGCCCAGTGTGCGGAGGAGCTTCAGATGGCAAAAGTTGACAATTCACAACTGTTTCTCATAAACAGCTTAGACAGAAATGCCTTTGACTTTGTCAGTCTGGAGAGTGTATTGGGCAGTGACCTGGACACTATAAGGACAAGTGCTTTTGCATATTATATTGATAAAATTGTGAGAAACAAAAAGCAAGCACAAAGCACTTGTCAGATACTATAGCTGCTTTAATGTCTCTGAGGTGTTTTCAGTGACAGTGGACTATTTCTGAAAAAAGAAAAAAGTGAAATAGCAATATGTGAGAAATGCCAACTTTTACATATGTACTAGAAATCTATAATTAACCAGTCTCGAGCTTACTAACAATCATTTCTGGCAATCAAAGTGAAGAAATTCATAGGTGCTTTCCCCACCCAAGGGACGAGACATGTATTGAAATATACAATACACGTACTTAAATATCAAGTATAACTTAAAAGTATATGCCAAAATGCCACATATCAACAGAATGTCTCTTCAATTACTATACAATCGTTAGAGTTATTACCTATTTGATCTTATACTGGCCAGATTGTATTTTTTTTTAAATTACACCTACTGTAACTTATTCTGTCATCTTGTACTTCTTACAACCTAGGACTGTGTCACTACAAACTACCTCATACCACAGTAACTGGTTTTACATGTTGCATTTACAATCAGAGAAAACTCATCGGGAACTATCACAGGGCGTGACACTTCTCACCTCCATGTTGTTCTGCTTTTGATGCAGGTCCAGAACCACATAATTATTTGTTTTCCTTAAACATCTTGTATTGCTCTCTTTTTCAGACTGTGATTGTTTGATATGTTTGTATGTTCAGGGCTTGTATTCTTCCAAAGGTGCACATTTTCTTACCAATCAGTTATCATGCAATACAAGCTACGTTTGTCTACTCTTGTTACTTTTGTTGATCATGATGATGATTATTATTATATAGGTTTTATTAGATACTTATTTTATTAAATAAATATGAGTCAGGGGCATGGCTCCAGGGCCCCCAGTTCAATCCTGAGCTCAGGTTACTGTTCTCCCTGTGTTTGTATGGGTTTCCTCCAGGTTCTCCGGTTTCCACCCACCTTGCAAAAACATGCAAGTAGGATTGGATACACTAAATTGCCCCATGTGTGAATGTGTGTAGGTACGTTGCCCTGTGATGGAGTGTTATGGACTGTTATGCCCAGTGTTCCTGGTATAGGCTCCAGATCCACTGCAAACTGGCCAGGATAATTTGGATACTGAAGAAGAATGATTGAATGGATAAACGAAGGAAGAGTTTGTTTAATTATCCACTACTTTGCTTAATAAGCGTGCATTAGCATAACTTTATTCAGGGTGACAAAATCTCTAGCACTGGGTGAGCACACTTATTAACTGAAGCTCACATATTAATTGTCTCACAGCCCTAGTAATTACATGGAAAGAACTGCATGCCTGTTGAACTGCACTATATTGTAAAATGAGACTTTGAACTGGAAGCTAATATTATACACTCAAGGGCCAAGCCCAAAATGGCAAATATGAAGCTTTTAATGGTCTTAACAACAAATCATTGGTCAGGAAATTAGCAAGAATTAAACAAATGCTCTCCTGAGAGCTCCTGTGCCACCATTTGCTCATTTACTTTTGGTGCAGTGAACTGTTTGGGGAAAAGCTAGAAACAGGGAAATTCATTTATATAATCTTCTTGTACATGTAATTTGGTGTAAAATTCAAACTAACACATATCGGGGCATAGAACATTTTCCAAAAATATCTACTGGGATGTTTTTTTCTTAAAATATTAGTCATTATCGGGTTATTTGCCACATCTGAAGCTTAATATTTTGCCCTTTTTTTGCCTAGGAGTGTATTATTATTATCTTCACACACTAATGCTGTAGAAAGATTTATATATATATATATATATATATATATATATATATATATATAAATAATATGCACATTTGTTTATAGCACGATATTACAAAATTATAATTATTAATTATATTTAACCATTAAATATATTCAGAAAATACTGTATGAAATACTTCTGAGTATGCTAAAACATGACAAGCATTTGGCTGTTTCCGAGTTGTTGTTGTTGTTTTTATACGCTTCACATTTGTGTTGTGGGATTTCTTGTTGTGCCGCAGAAAAGTCTCGCGCGATTGGCTGTTCAACACAAACGTCACGCTTTAATGTGCACGTGCAGCATGAATGAATGAATACATACTGTAATATACTGGGTTAGTGCACAGTTATCAGGATCAATCAGGATAAACAGACAGAAATCCTGTTTAAATGTTAGGTTTTATGTAACAAATACCATGCAAAGTGTAATGCATTAAACAATCAATATAATACAACTCAATGAAAGTTTATGCGATGGACAGGGAAAGACCAACAACTTTGAACTGAAAAAAAAAAAGGAAGAGGAAGACATGGGCGTGAGCCGTCTCATCTGACTCACTGAAAAGAGCCGGAATTCCCATAAGTGCTAAGGAATAAGCGCTAGGAGCGAAAACAACAACAAAGTATATATATATATAAAAACTCCAGCCATTTAGCGGAGTTCGCGCTAGGAGCGAAAACAACAACAAAGTATATATATATATATTTAAAAAAAAAAAAAAAAACTCCAGCCATTTAGCGGAGTTCACCAATCAGGTACTCCCGTTCCGATCACGTGACACCTGAGCTGCTGTGTCTGCGTGTATGTAACGACGCTGAGGTTTCGGTTCTGCACGCTGACATGTGGTGTAAAGTACTGTTAGGTCAATGTGTTTTTGTTGTTGTTGTTCCCGGCATTGCTTTTGATTAAGCTACTTAATAACCACAAAAAAAAAAAAAAATCCAATATAATATTTTAATAGGACGGCAGTAAGGCTGATCGCTTTCGCAGTCACAGTTATCGTCATAAAATCGCATGTCCTCTATCCAGAACCTCTTTCTGGTGTTTTGGTAAGTTTCATTTTACTCAATTTAGGCCTGGCTACGACTGAAAAGCAACTTTTCCAATGGCACACAGTATAACCTAGCTAATTTGCTGACTAGTTGCTGTCAGAAACATAAAGCCTCCTGGGCTGGGTGTGTGTTCTGTCACAGCACTGACCTGACTATACTGCAGGTACAGAAGTCAGAGCTAGACCACACAGACATTATCTGCAGTACAGACGCTAGCTTAGCTGAGCATGCTCATCTGTTGCTGATACACGCGTCCCTTTCTTAATTACTAATTGGTTCGTTAACTTGCTAATTAAATGTATCCGCGCTAGCTAGGTGTTACAACAAGGCCGTGAAGGAAACTACAGAGCTGAACAACCATGATCCGGAAGTAAATATGAAATTCAGTTTTTTTTTTTATTCGATTATTAGCGGTCAGGTGCAAACATGTTAGGACTCATTCGCCATGAGCTACGAGATTGTTAAACGATGGTTTACGCTCCTGTATAAGCTGTTGATCAGTCTGGTTTCAATTTTTTAATCGTATTTTATTGCTGGCTGATGTACTACATTACCCACAATCCTTAGAGCTCCACCAATGAGGGACATTTCTGCCGTAACCGCAGGTGCAGTGCACTGTATCTGAGGCACTGTTTGTTTCTGTTCTGTGTTGTCAAACTGGGCGAGTTCCCGCCCAACTGGGCTCCTTTTGATGACGTAAGACCGGAAAACAATGCATTGGGCGGGTTGATTAAATTTGGGCTGCTTTTTGATACAGCTGGCGGGTTTTTTGTTTTGAAAACAAACATGTTATTTTGTCAATTCCATAAAACAGAAATTTACAATAAAATATCACAGATGTTGAAATGTCAACATTACATGATATAGTTCACTTTAGGCAGTACGGTTCAGGGAGTCCTGTCCAGATTTCAAGCTTGCGTTGGTGGGTTATGAGTTCAGTTGGAGTGGCTGAGCAATATCAGCGTAGCTGGCAATTTATTTTATCACCATGCCACAATGGGCTAAATATAGAAAGTCTTACCGAAAAGAATGGAAGAGCGACCTATCTCTGAAAACATGGATTGCTCCTGTGGTAGGAGCTGCGTCGAAGGCATTTTACAAGTACAGTACTGTCAGTCAGCAATCAGAGCACTGTTAAATGATTTAAAAGAACACCTTGAACATTAAGCCTTTTCTATGACTGGTGTAGTGTGTGTATGTCCAAAAAAACAGAAAGCAAAAATCATGTTGTGTATTATATTCATATTTTGTTTGACGTCTTTGTTCCGTATTTAAAGACGATAAAGTTCTATTGTATCAGTTTAACAGTATGCGTTTTGTGTTGGTGTTTGTTGAAATAGGCCTGTTTTACGCTGTAGTTGGGCTGCAAATCGTCAATCCAATCTGGCAACACTGTTTCTGTTACAGGGAGGTGAGGATTTTTAGTGAAGGCCAGTTGGCCAGGCTGCTGTAGTGTTTCCACAGTTCATAAACCTGTCCATATTGTACGTACAACAAATAAAACCACATTGGCTAACATTGTTAATTGAGCATGTGGCTTTCTGACAACTTTTAGTATGAAGGAGTCCAAAGTTAAACACCACACAGAGGCCTGGCTTGCCACATTCTGTAGTAAATTAGCAAGACTAAAAATGACTGTGAAATAATGTAGAGCAGTGCAATAAAACACTGCATTGCCTATAAAAAAAAAAACCTACAATATACACTCATCAAGCACTTTATTAGGAACACTATACTAATATTGGGTAGGGCCTGCCTCTGCTTTTTCATGTTTTTCATGGCATGGATTTTACAAGCTGTTGGATACATTCTTTTGAGGTTCTGGTCCGTGTTGACATGATTGCATTATGCAATTCCTGCAGATATTTCAGGCGCACTTTCATGCAGCGAATTTCCCGTTCTACCGCATCCCAAATGTGTTCTATTAGATTTAGATCCGGTGACTGAGAAGGCCACTGAAGAACACTGAACTCATTGTCATGTTCATGAAACCAGTTTGAGACGACTTTTGCTTTGTGACATGGTGCATTATCATGCTGGAAATAGCCATTAGAAGAGGGTTAAATTGTGGTCATGAAGAACATGGTCAGCAACAATACTCAAACAGGCTGTGGCTTTCAAGTGATGGTGGATTGGTATTAACAGGCTCAGAATGTGCCAAGAAAACATTCCCCATACCATTACAACACCTCCACAAGCCTGGACTGTTGATACAAGTGAGGTTGAGTCCATAGATTCATGCTGTTGGGGCAAAATTCTGACCCTACTATCTGTGTGCCTCAGCAGAAATCGAGATTCATCAGACCAGGCTATGTTTTTCCTGTCTTTAGCTGTTCAGTTTTGGTGAACCTGTGCCCACTGCAGCCTCAGCTTTCTGTTCTTGGCGAAGTGGAACCCGACATGGTCTTCTGCTGTTGTAGCCCATCCGCCTCAAGGTTCGACGTGTTGTGCATTCTGAGATGGTTTTCTGCTCGCCACAATTGTACAAAATGGTTATCTGAGTCACTGTAGCCTTTCTGTCAGATTAAACCAGTCTGGCCATTCTCCATTGACCTCTCTCACCAACAAAGCGTTTCTGTCCTCAGAACTACCGCTCACTGGATGTTTTTTCTTTATTGCACCATTCTGAGTAAACCAATAGTGTTTAATTAAAGACAAAATAGTATGTGTAATTCTGTGTATTTTATCTACAGTACATAGTTACTCATAAATCTCATATAGCTACTTTAGCCAGTAACAAGTCGTTTTACTTTCTTAAGTCAAAGTATAGGATATTATTTGAATAATAAAGATTTTTATCTGTTGTGTTTTGCTTCTCTGTCTATTTGTAAAAATAATACAGGCCTGCATGACAAAAGGTGTATATTTTTTTTACCGTTATATGCTTAGTTAACAGCATGTAGCTGAGCATCAAAAAAGAGAGGAACACATGAGAAGGTACACTACACATGATCCATCCATCCAGTTTCCGTACGGCTTTTCCTACACAGGGTCGCGGGGAGCTGGGAGCTTCGAGCCTATGGACAGGGTGCCACCCTGTCACAGGGCACAGTCGCACACCCTTCACACAATTTAGTGATGCCTATAATGCATGTCTTTGGACTGGGAGAGGAAACCCCCGAGGCACAGAGAGAACATGCAAACCCCCAACCCTGGAGGTGCAAGGCAAACATGCTAACTACTAAGCTACCATGCCGCCTTACGCTACACCTGAGATTACGTTAATCGTGGACAGTTAAATATGGTGCACATGGATTTAAAATTTAGGAATTCAAACTTACCCTCTCGCATTATGTCAACATTCTGGTTTCATCCAGCTTACCTGACTCAGCTTTCATTCAGGGGTACACATGCTTTTGTTTAAGTTACCGGAGATGACGCATGTGTCTGAGGAAGACCCAGTCGTGGGATTTGTGATTATTAGCGAACATGTTTTCAGTTTTATTTGAATTCGTTTATTGGACATCTGTGTCTCCACAGGAGCTCACCTTGAGCTGTTTCACTACCGCTGGGCTGCTGATCTGACGTCTCGGGGTACTGTTTGAATAATTCTTTGTTGCACGCCGGAGTGGTGTTGTGTGTAACGTTATGTAATGTCACGTTAAAAAACGAACGATGACTGGTCATTTTACTGTCTGTCAGGTGCTCACTTCCTGTCTGAGAAGGCGTTTTTAGCTAGAATAAGGAAGAATGTGCTATATGGCATCAAATATATGGCCGATAATAATAATAATAAAAAAAAAGCCAAATATCTGCCAATATATCAGCTAGTGTGTAATTTTATATATATATATATATATATATATATATATATATATATATATATATATATATATATATGTATATATCCCAGGAGATTAGCAGTTATAGAAATACCCAAACCGGCCCCTCATGGCACCAACAATCATGCCATGGTCAAAATTCACATCTTTCCCCATTCTGATGGTTGGTGTGAACCTTCCGTGAAACTGCTGCGCATCTGCATGACTTTATGCATTTCACTGCTACCATACGATTGGCTAATTAGATAATTCATAAATGAGTAGGTGTACAGGTGTGTTCAGTGTGTGTTACAGAACACTATCTTTGAACATAAATGAATGTATGCTTCATACAGTCATTCATTTTGGCTTTGAAATTGTCAGAAGCATGGTTCATATATACCCACTGTAGAACTGTAGAGACTGTTGTGTGTGAAAATCCCAGGAGATTGACCTGTATCTGCATGATTTTAGGCATTGTGCTGCTACCACGTGATTGGCTGATTAGAGAACTGCATGAATGTACAAGCGTACAGGTGTTCCTAATAAAGTGGACTGTGAGTGTAGTTTGGTTCAGTGCTCTAAACTCCTTATCCTTGTATTCATGGCATCGTGTTATTTTACCCATAAAACACACATTGCACATTCAGCAGCTCTGGTTTCCTAGTGTTTTTTTTTTTCTTCTTCTTCTTCTTCTTCTTCTTTTTTTTTTTTTTAATTTGACTCTTGAATGAAATAGCTTTAATCCAAACCTCTATAACTCTGATAAGAGTAATTAAGACTAAATGTCATCTTGTGGAAGTTCAGGGTTAAAAACAAATACTGTATTGCTCCAATAAACGGCCAAGATATTAATGCACACATTGAATAAGTGGATTACTTTCATACAATTGGTGTTGAGGGTGTCTGTGGAATTTTCACAGTTAAAGGCTGGAAAAAGTTTGCAAACTGAGGGAATGTCCTCATGCAAGCCAGAAACTGAAGAACTAATATATTGTCATCTCACTGTGTATTTCATTACAGTTTTAGGGTTAGGTAATAATCATCCATTTCCTTGTACCTGTAATGTTATAGATGTTATAGCCACAACTCTGTACATTACCTGACCTTTTATAGTGTGAGCACATTCTGGAGCACTTTGGTGATCCCTTCCCATTTTTCATTAGAATATAGACCTCTGCAGATGTTCACAGTTTTGGCTAGAATGGTACATTGGGAATGTGAGATGGCCCAAAGAGTTATAGAGGTGTGGGAGTGTGGTGGGCCTTGGGCCTGTTTATTAGTTTGTGTGTAACTACTACAAAATTGATCACTTTTTCAGATTCCTTTGCTGATGCACCTAAAGGTGACAACTTGCTCTCCTTATTATTAGATCCTAATAAGGATTCAGCAACGAAAGTGCAATGAATTGCAGATGAGTAGGACAAGAAAAAGCTTGCGAAAGCCTTAAAAAAAGGTAACTTTAAAAGAAGGAAAAGTTTTTTTTTTTTTCTTTGAAGGATAAACCTGTTCAATTTTTCTATTAAATAGTTTTTGAGTTATGTAAATGTATTACTCTTAACTGGGTCATACTGTTTGGGAAGAAATTTGCCTGCAATGGTACTGTGATTGAACACTCTGATTATGGTCAGGTGATCCAGTTGCAAGGTGACCAAAGAAAAAAAATATTTGCCAGTTTCTCCTTGAGGTGAACGTTTCTTGTCTTTTGCCTTTTTATTTGTGTGTAAAATTTGCTGTCAACTATTATAGCATTATTAATGTGTTAATGTTCCCCTTTTTATTGTCTCTGTCTCCAAACAGATGAACATTGTGAAGGAAGAACAGTTGAAGGTCCAGGGCTTTTAAAATGATGGGCTTTCCAGAGGATCAAGGCCACAGTGGTTTAAGACCACAGATTTGAATAGGGCGATTACTTTCTGGCCATATGAAATGGCCATCTGCACCAATTGGCCATAACATTAAAACCACTGACAGGTGAAGTGAATAACATCAATTATCTCATTACAGTGGCACCTGTCAAGGGGTGGGATATAATAGGCATCAAGTGAACAACCAGTTTTCAACCAGTCGATGTGTTGGAAGCAGGAAAAATGGGCAAGCGTAAGGATCTGAGTGACTTTGACAAGGGCCAAATTGTGATGGCTAGACGACTGGGTCAGAGCATCTCCAAAACAGCAGCTCTTGTGGGGTGTTCCCGGTATGCAGTGGTTAGTACCTACCAAAAGTGGTCCAAGGAAGGACAACCAGTGAACCGACGTCAGGGTCATGGGCGACCAAGGCTCATTGATGCGCATGGGGAGCAAAGGCTAGCCCATCTGGTCCAATCCAACACAAAAGCTACTGTAGCACAAATTGCTGAAAAAATTAATGTTGGCTATGATAGAAAGGTGTCAGAACGCACAGTGCATCGCAGCTTGCTGCGTATGGGGCTGCGTAGACGCAGACCGGACAGAGTGCCCATTCTGACCCCTGTCCCCCGCCGAAAGCGCCTACAATGGGAACGTGAACATCAGAACTGGACCATGGAGCAATGGAAGATGGTGGAAGGATTGGCAACTGTCTTGAAGTCTCTCCATTTGTAAACAATCCTTCTCACTGTAGAATGGTGAATTTCAAATTATTTGGAGATGGTCTTATAACCCTTCCTAGATTGATGAGCAGCAACAGTTGTTTCTCTGAGGTCATGGCTGATGTCCTTTCTACTTGACATGATGTAGACACACACCAGAGTGCTCCAGAACACCAAACTGTCAAAAGTTCTGCTTGTATAGAAGTAGAAATACTGCTTGATGATTAACTAATCTTTTACATTTCATTCATAACACCTGGCTGCTAATTACTCTCTTAATGATTGTGGAAATAGGAAGGGTGTACTTATTTTTTCCAACCTGGTTTCTGAATGTTGGTTTACTTTTTGGGGGGAAAAAATGACATTTTGAAATCTGACTTTATTATTTTTTTGTTTATAGAAGTTGGTGAGGACCACCCAATTGTTATTTTGGTCTTGATAAATAAATAAAAACAAAGTACCGAAGGAAGGTGTACTTTCTTTTCCCCATGACTGTAGGATAAATCACTCTGTTGGTAAAAAAAAAAAAAAAAAAAAGTGATCTCAGTACTGACATGCCTAAATCTGCATTTGCTCTTTTGTCCTGCTACGTACTAGATAAGAAAATTTTGTGGTGTGGATGAGGAACAGGATTCTCTATATCCTGCTTATCCCCAAATCATATTAAAATACTTGGTTGAACCAATCAAAATGGGACACTCGGCTCATTTCTGTATACTGTGCCACAGGCACTGCACGAAAGCATGAATAGGCAAATTATCAGTTTTGACCTGTATCTCTTTAATGAGCGCAGATTTTCCCTAGTTTTCACCTTACCATAATATACAAGTAGTGATCTGGTGGTGCTGTCCACGCTGGTTTTGAAGTGGATATGGAAATGTATATAATGCAAGGAGGACCAGTCTTTTGTTTAGTGAGAAGTGGACTTGCACAGAGTGGCTTAGTGAGTTTTTGGCATCAGCAGTTTAGTGGGCTCATGTCTGTGTGAGACACAAGGAACAGACGGTGGAGGCAGTCTAGCCTCGGGCTGTCCACCGGCCTCTCTGTGCCACTCAATTAATTTCTGCAAGACGATGCAGGAAAGATGCACAAAGTTAATGATGGATGCTTCATATTAGTCACCAGCCATTTTCATCTTTTATATCTTTGTTTGTTTTCTCAGCTCTTTAAAGGCCACATTGAATGAATCAGTACTCTCAAGCTGCTGAAAGTGCCTGGTGGCTTTTTAAGAAACCATTTGGAAACCATTTATAGCATACTTTGGTTAGAAGTTTATGATATCTCTAATTACCTATGGAAATGGACAGGCATACGCGTTCTACTTGAGAGCTTGACACACTATAGCTCAGGATTATTCAGTCCTGGTTTTGGCAATCGGCAGACTGTGTTGTTTTTGTGCGCTTTTGCTAGAGGCCAGCCAGCTGTTATTGTTTTTGTCTTGATTGCTGTCTACCCAGTCACACCCCTCCGTTTTCATTTGGCCTACCTCTCTATATTCCTGCCAACACGCTCGCTTCAGATGGGACATTAATGACTATGCTCCTCAATAGAGGAGGTCAATGACAGCAATCTATTGTTTCCGAAATATAAACTGCCATGTTACATATGACCAGCAGATGGAGCTGTGAATCCACACCAGATAGCTGAAAGTAAAATAAAAGTGCTTATTGAAACAATCGAACAAGAAGCTGTGGATGATTTAATGAGAAAACACTTCCAAAGATGATATCAATCAAATAGCAAAATAAGTATTACAAGGAAAGAATGACATTGTCCTTGCTAGGATTGGTGGTGCCAATAATTGTTTCTTTCATTGCTTTTTTTTCATGGGAAAATATGGTATGTTTAAATTGAACCTGAAATTATGGATAATAATTCCATTATTATTATTATTATTATTATTATTATTATTATTATTATTATATACTTAATAAATATATTACCTACATTTATTGTTCTTTATATTTAGGTACCAATCATTCCAGAGCTCACTAGTAGTTAGGTGTCTGTGTGTGTGTGTGTGTGTGTGTGTGGCTGAGTTGAGAGAGAGAGAGAAACATAAATTGGTTGATTAAACCTGAGAAATAATAATAATAATAAAAAAAAGTATTGTTTTTGCTACGGTGTAGTTCATTGTGAAGACGATTTCATCAAGAATCTGCATATCGTCAATGGAGTTTTTAGGCCATATTAATCCACACTATGTTACTGAAGTACAGAAGGTGTTGTTCCAGCCCCTGTCACAGGCAGGTGACTATGATCCCTGTGTCTATCAAATCACATCTGTGGTAAAGATCAGACACTACTTCATTATGTACTAATTGTGTTTGGGTTTGGCAGCATGTAGAGGTGATACAATACAATTATATAAATAAATAGGTAGAGAAAGTCTGCATTTGCTCTTAGAATTTCTGAAATGAGTTAATTAAAATGTGTCTTTTACTAGCGAAGAGAATGCTGGCGCTTTTATTCCCCCCCCCCCCCCCCCCCAAAAGATTACTCCCACATTTTGAAAGAATAATATTGCATGTATTAATTATTGCACTTATCCATCGCAGGTGTGGACTTAATTGAGATTCACACATCTGGAGTGTGTGTTTGTGTGACCTTTTGATCAGCACAGCTTGCTGGATAGTAATATTTTCTGTCACGCTTCCACAACCAGCTTTATTAATACTGTATGGCAGACAACTCTCACTGTCCACCTTCTTATATCTCCAGAATGTGATCGCTTTTCTGAAGCATATTTCACTGACCCTAGGCTTAACATGAGCGACGTGAACTATGAAAAATAATATTCTACTGATTAAACTTCCTTACAATTCGCCTCTGATTATCTAGCTTATATACATTACTGGACTGAAATGTGTCGGTTATTGACATACTGTGTATGAAGTTGGAAAAACATAAATGTCACAATAAAGCAGTCCACATAGGCAGTGGTGTTAGTACTAAATCTTTTGGGAATATGATAACTCCGCTTATCATATCAAGCATTTATTGGAAACAAGTAACAACAGCCCTCAATTGATTTTGTTTTTTCTGTATGAAACAATATGTATTAATGTTTTTTTTTTCCTTCTTTTAGATCAAAATCAAAAATCAGCATGGGAAAGGTAAATAACTAATGCATATCAATTATTGTTGTTGAGCTTCAGAAATTAAAAAAATGCACGTAACACCTTTATAAGTGATGCTATCCACTGTGATAGCAATTATTTAGAAAACTTATTAGAACTAAGTGGTTAATTTGGTAGGAAGAACACAAAGTACACAGTTAAAGTATTGGCTGCATTCTGAAGGTCTTGCCAGCTCAAAAAACACTATTTGTCAAAACCTCCATGCCAAAAAGCTATTTGGAAGGATTGCCATAAGAAAGCCCCTACTGTTTCAGAGGAATAAATTGAAGCGCCTGGGGTTTGCCAAATGCTGTTGGCACATTGACTGGGATTGGGTACTGTGGTCAGATGAGGCCAACGCAGAACTTTTAGCCGGCAGTCATCACAGATATGTGTTGTGTAAAAAAAATGGGTTCATACATCAAAAGAGCACCATATCTACTGTAAAATACTGTAGGACCCTTGTAAAGATTATCATGAGACATGCATCATGAATTTTCAAAAATATGTTGGCCAAGCCCCTGGTCTGCCAGGAGGCCAGATCATTCATCATACCCATGATTTATAACACACATCCAAATTAACAGTGAAATGGTTGACTGAACAGTGTTTTGCCATTTAATCTCCATCTACTGCACACCTACAAATCCCAATGATTTGCATGGAGGAATGGGCTCCGTTCATTCACCAGCCTGTACTAGAAATTGGGATGTCAGTAATTATGTTTATTTTCTTTTGGGATAATAATTCCATTTAGAAACACTATACTTAATAAACATACATACTACCTACTTTATTTTCTTTACATTTATCCTATAAATCTAAGACTCACTGTTTTAACATAGATAACTCTCTCTCTCTCTCTGAGTGTGTGTGAGTGTGTGTGAGTGTGTGTGAGTGTGTGTGTGTGTGTGTGTAAAACATAATTTGGTTACTTGTAAATCGCTTTTAGATTACTACCAATTTCATAGTCAGATGTATTTTATGAAGAAGCAAATTTGTACAGTTACAATGGATGCATTTCTAAAATTACATTCATGCAAAATTGGATCAAAATGTACATTTACAGCATAAACCAGAGTGACTTACACTTATACAACTGAGCCGTTGAGGGTTAAGGGTCTTGCTTAAAGGCCCAGCAGTGGCAGCTTAGCAGGGGGTTTGAACTCACAACCTAGTCCAATACCTTAACCAGTATTCGACATTGGCATTGGTGAGTTTATTTTTTATTTTATTTTTTTTTTTAAATAATGGATTGCAACTGAACTATTGAACCATTGTACAATTCCCAATGGCTGATGATGATAATGAGTAGAGTGATATACATGATTTATACATATCTAAATGGTCACCTCAGCACTAGCGAGTGTTCTGTTTTAAAATAATGTTGGTGCATGCTTTTTTGTTTTCTTTAAAGAGAAGCAATCTTCAGTGATGGTACATGCACTGATTCTTATTTTGAATGAGAGTCTTCATGTTTCTCTAGTTTGCATTTGGCTTAGTGTCAAAATGCTGCTGTCTGTTTGAATTAATTTGCCCGTCATTACTTCTGAATCCACCAGATGGCAATATGTAATTGATACCAGTAAGCCTACCTTGACAATTTATACTTTTTGATATAATAAATACGTACAGTATTTTAATATGTTTCTCTTTATTAGGTGTGTGCCTGGACATCTAAATGTTAAAAGCATATCTTCAAATATTCAGGTAATCTTTGTTTGCCAAACAAGGTGGACCCTTATGAAACTGTAATAAATGCTGGCCTAACATATGGTGTAAGCTTATAGTCTATTCCATGGAGACAAATGGCTCATTCCCTTCTCCAAACTCGCACTTAAAAACAGCAGCTTTACTAGAGGTGGCATCGTTCCAGTTCTGAAGGAATAGTCTTAGTTCATCCTCTTCATCTGCTGAGAATGTCGAACCCATCCTCTCTTACCTTGTTTTTCTGGTTAAAGAAAATCATCCTTTACCCAGCAGTACCTGGTGCAGCAACAGCATGGAGCGGTGGGTTAATAGTGTTTCCTAGGGAACTGTGTGTAGGCACACAGCCTCCACTGCTAATAGCCCTAAAATATCCCAATTAAAAGTGGAGACGGGGGACTATGTGTTTTCATTGGCCCATGCTCAGTGTGTTGGCCGCTGCCAGAGAAAGGCAGGGTCTGGTTCTGTTGCAATATGTTCCTTTGAGCGTTCCGTTTTTAGAGATGAGAGGTGGAGAAAAGGATCCTTCAAGTGTCTTTGTACCATATGCATGTAATAGTTGACACACAGCCATGTACTCCAGGTTTTTGTGCAGCTCATACTTATATTGGGTTAATTGGTAAGACATGACAAACATGTGTAATTGTGTCTCACATTTTTACGCCGGGCCCTCACAAGCTTGTGGATGTAGTGGGCACACAGAGTAATTCTGTTAGCTGATTAACGCTGCACAATGAAAAGTATTTAATAGCTCAGTTTGTAATGAGCATTCATGAGTAATAGATTAATGAATTCAGTAGGATATTTTAGTAAGACTGTATTAATCTTCATGCTGTCTTGCTAAATAAATTATTTTCAGAGGTATCATCAGAATCACTGTACATTTTCTATATAGCACCATGAATATCATTTACTCTCCATACATATAATTTTTTTTTTTCATGTGACAATGTGAGATAAGAAAGGAGTGTTTTATAACACAGGCTGCTATGCCCATAATAAATGGATGTGACATCATGCCTTGTTATAAACTGACAACGTTATTCACAATCACTCATAAAACTGCCTTGAATTTGATACGCTCCATACATGAGTGCATGCTGTATTCGGCCCATTTGCATCAGTGTATGTTGCATCCAGTCTCTTACAAGGTGTGTGTGCATGTGTGTGTGGAGTGAGTGGAAGGCCCCCCTGCTGAGCAACTCCACTACACTGACAGGTGCTTCAGAGAGACTGGGAGTGATTTACAGCCATGCGCTTCCACTCAGCCAGATAGACAGCAGTCCAACGAGGCCCTTGTGAGTCCTGCATCATGCACCTGCCCTGAAGCGTGGACAGAAGCACCACCATCACAGTCTGTTTGTGTGTCCTTAAACATTTTACTGTTTGGTTGTATTATTTCAATATTGATTTAGCAAAGTAATTCATATTCTCAGATCTATGTGTAATAAACCTATGATTATTAAGCGTCTTTGCTTATTTTGTAGTTTAGCTCTATTTATTATCTATTTGAAAAAAACATTCCCCACAACATTACATCTCCACCACCACAGAACTGCCGCTCACTGGATGTTTTCTTCCCCCTCCTTCCCAAACCATTCTGTGTAAACTCAAGAGAAAATCTCAGGAGATTAGCAGTTTCTGAAATACGCAAACCAGCCCATCTGGCACTAGCAACCATGTCATGGACAAAAGTCACTGAGATCATATTTTTTTTCCCCTGTTGTGATGTTTGATGTGAACATTAACTGAAGCTCTTGACCTGTATCTGCCTGATTTTATGCATGCACCGCTGCCACATGATTGGCTGATTGGATAACTGCATGAATGAGCAGTTGTTCCTAATAAAGTGGCTTATGAGTGTATATATACTCTGTGTGGCATATAGATGTGGATACTAAATCAGGTCCCACAAGACCCAAGTAAAAAAATCACGGGATCAAGATTGGTTTTTACTTTCATAAGGGTGGGACCAGTCGGACACACTCAGAAAAAAAAAAGTGCTGTAACTTTCCTTGTCACTGGATTGAAAAACTGAAGGGTATGTTTTTCAAGTTTTAGAGTAATACTTTAAAGGTACACTAAACGCACTTTTCCAGGTAAAAAGGGGTACCTCTGACAAAGACAGGTACAAGTGTCTGTGGGAGTGAGCGGAACTGGTCAGAGTTCCTTCAGGAGCAGGTGCGATTGCTCAAACTTGCTGTGGGAGAAGGTGTGAATGATCAAAGTTTCTGTAGGAATTGCAGGATTGGTTAGCCTTGCTGTGGGAGAGGGTGTGAATGGTTAATCTTTCTGTAGAAAACAAAGGATTGGTCAAAATTCCTTCAGGATCAGGTGCGATTAGTCAATATTTGTGTGGGAACGGGTTTGATTGGTTAAACATTCTGAAATCGGATGAACGTTCTGCAGGAGCAGGTGGGATTGGACAAACTTCCTGTAGTAATAGGCAGGATTGGCTTCTTCTGTGTGAGGGCGTGTGATTGGTCAAAATTTCCCATGGAAGTGTTGACTGGTCAAACTTTCTGTAGGAGAGGACTGGGATTTATAAAATACGATCACATGCACACCTCCAGAACGTTACCAGAAAGCAAAAGGTGCTTCCCTGAGCTGCATACGGAGCTATGAAAGTGTCCTGCTGTCTGTGTTGATTTTACATTGAGTTCTGAGTCTTTTTTATGAGTTCTGAGTCTTTTTTATGAGTTCTGAGTCTTTATGAGTCTCTGGAGACTTACCATGGGGTAACTATATTTCTCTATGATTTTCATTCAAGAATAAAAAGTCTGACCAAATAAATTGATAAGCTGTGTGTTTTAACTATACTAAAAATACATGTGTACAAAGTGTATATTTTGTAAAAACAGCTATAAATATAAATAAGTTCAAGCATTAAATGTGTGAGACCGGGATCCCACCAGGAAAAAAGGAAAGAAATTGAATGAATTCATTTAGCAATTAATTAATGAATTAATTGAGCGAGCCATGCACAGATACATTTTCCTTTACTAGAAAGACTATTTTGCTGGAGACAGCACTTTCTCAGTGTGTTGGTTTTTACTGATAAATGTATACAATTTAATGAGAGCTTTCATACTCTATATGGCCAAAAGTTTGTGCACTCCTGACCCTCACACCCATATGTGAGTATTCCTCAAAATGTTGAAAGAAAATTTGAAGCACACAATTGTATAGGATGGCTTTGTTTGCTGTAGTGTTACAATTTCCCTCCACTGGAACTAAGAGACTCCAAGATGTTCAAGCATGACAATGCCTCTGTGTACAAAGCGAGGTCCGACATATGGGTGGGACCTCGCTTTGTTTGAATATATTCATCTATTGAATGTTTGAATATATTCATATTCATAAATATGAATACATTTTTGTATATATGAAATGTGAATTTTAAATCAGATACACTATATGGCCAAAAGTACACCTGACCACCACACCCATTTGGGGTCTTCAAACTGTTGAGGTCTGAAATTGTTGATACAAATTTGGAAGCACATAATTGTCTAGAATGTATTTATATGAGTGTAATATTATGATTTTGATTCACTGGAACTAAGAGGCCCAAATTTGTCCCAGCATGAAAATGTCCCTGTGCACAAAGTAAGGTCGATAAAGACATGGTTTGCCAAGGCTGATGTGGAAGAACGTGAATATCCTGCCCTGACCTCAGCCCCATTTGTTGGGATGAATCCCGTGTTTGGGATGAATTGGAATGTGGACTGCGCCCCTGCACTTCTGTGAGATTTCCTGCTTACAGTTGACTGAAATGTATGATATTGGGCTACAGAGTCACACACTGAGCTTCCTAATAAAGTAACCTGAGACACTGGTGAAAAATAATGGTACATAATAGCACAAAACATGAATGTACATTCTCAGAGGGAAAACAACTATTTTATCTTAATTAAGAGAATCTACATTGAATCGTTTCTGAACAATTTTATTTTGAAAGTTCTGTCTTCCACAAACAGTACCAAGAATTGTTAGAAAATTAGAAAAAAGAAATGCCTACTTAACTGATACAAGAAACTGGTAGTTTGGCCTCAACTTGGCTTCCATAATGCTGAACAGCTTTCAGGGCCATTGCAGGTGAAACAGGAAGGAAAGAAGTTTTTTGATGAAACAACTGTAATGAGTTAATTATTTGTGCTGCTACTTACTTGATGACATTGATACAGGTAACTTCAGTCACCGCCTTCTTAGACTGATTGATACAAAGAAATCAGTGGCAGAAGGATTCAAAATCCTGTTTTCTCCCCAGCAGATGGCACTGTACCAATGAACCAGTGTCGCCCTGTTAAAGGTGGACTGAAGGTCCATGTTTTAAAAGAACGTTTGACATGGCTTGTATTGTCATATAAGGAACAAAACGGATTTCGACCTTAGAATATTGATAAAATAAAATTCTCCAATGTATTGCTAATTAGGATGTATTCAGTTTGCATATCCTAATGCCCTAGATACTGTACCTGGCCACATGTCAGAATATCTACCCATCTCTTTCAAAGACTCATACATAAAAGGAAATTAAAAACAGATTTTCAGAGGAAATCTGAGTACATCCAAGACTGGTGTGTTTTGTTTAACACTCATGATGGTGTAACGAAATATACAAAATAAGAGGGGCAGGCAAAAGCTATGGTACAAACAAACAAGTAGTCCATAGAAATGCATCAGGTAATGGAAAAACTTGACAAGGTAACATTGAGAAACACGACGTATACATGCTCAGAGGTAAATGAGTCCATAAGTGGAAGCAGGTGTGAGTGATAATTAGACATGATGTTGAATGCTGATAGGTTCGAATAGAGGTGGAAGTGTCTGAGGGTCTGACAGTGAGTTACAATGTAATCCCATTGGAGTGAAGTCTAGTGTACAGTTTTAAACATTTCTCTAAATGTGTCTTAATACATTTAATACATTTACATTTAATAGTATCTTCCAAATTGTCGTCGTATGTTCTTGCCATACATACTTGTAACAGTTGGACCACACATTAGCTTCACTAAGTACATGAAAATGGCTTGTGAATGGAATCTTATTGGACTGGAGATGCTGTTTGGTTACAATTTCTGTTTTCTGAATGCAATAAAATTGTGAACAATTTTGATTAATTTTGAAGCTGCTAGAAACATTCACGGAAACCATCAATATAAAGATCACCAACACTCCGGGAGAGCTGCATCTTGTAGTGCTGCTGGAAGGCATCGTTGGGGTACATTAGCATGTACATGTCAGCAGTCATAAACTGATCGTTGTTTGTGTGTGCAAATGTTCAGTGTGTGAAGTTTGTTAACAATCAATGAGCAGCCAAGAAAGTGAATGTGAAAATCTGGGTGTTTTGTAAGTATCAAACAAAAATACCTAATAATACTTTTTAATCGTTTGAAATAGGTCGGGATAATGGATGAGCCAGCAGACTAAGATGGACATAAAAAATCTTGTCACTATTTTAATGCCATTAATTCTTTCTACCAGCAGTATGGGAAGAATCTCTCTAAAGGGTTATCTGCTTATCGCTTATATCCTAACCTTTGGCGAAAATAGGCTTCATTAAGAAATCATATTAAAAAAAAAGGGTTGCAGTAGTATATATAAATATACCCTGAGTTCCACCATGCTATGAGAAATGTAGTTAAACTACCACATTTGCTATGACCCAATACTGCTGTGATAAGACTGTTTTAAACATGTTTGAGCATGGGGTGTGAGACAGAGTCAAAGCTCCCACCAGTTTTCACCCTCCATTCCTTCACACGATTCTACTGGCCAGTCATTATAGAGGTGGGCAGGCAGTTTGGATGCTTCAGTTTCAGACATTGGCTTTATTGATTAAGTTGCAACTGATTGCACTGGAGTGATCTTCCAGAGCAGTGACTGATGAAATAGGTTCTGAATTGAAAGAAGTTAGTTCTCAAGTGACACTTGTCTAAGAGGAGTAGGCTTGGCAGGTGAAGATCTTATGCATATTTGACGATGACATCATCTGTGTTGTTCAGAACCAGGAGTGGATAATACTTAAGTAGTTGTACTTCGTTACTATGCTTAAGTATTAGTTTGGTGTGTTTATACTTTACTTGAGAATTATTGAATTTGAATGCTTGTACTCTTGCTTAGTTACATTTCCCAGAAAAAAACTGACTTTTTGCTTCTTAAATTTTTATTTAGACTTTCAGAGTACTTGGTACTATCAGAAAGGTCTCTTCTTCTTTCATACAGGCTATGCCTGTATGCTACACTCACCATCCACTTTTTTAGGAACACCTGTACGACTGCACATTCATGAATTTTTCTAATCAGCCAATCATGTGGCAGCAGTGCAATGCATAAAATCAGATACAGGTCAACAGCTTGAGGTAATGTTCAAGTCAAACATCTGAATGTCAAACATCAAAAAGTGTGATATCTGTGGCTTTGATCGTGGCATGGTTGTTGGTGCCAGATGGGCTGGTTTGAGTATTTCAGAAACTGCTGATCTCCTGGAATTATCACACACAACAGTCTGTAGAGTTTACACAGAAAATGCGAAAAAGAAAAATCATGGAGTCAGTAACAGTTCTGTGGGTGGAAATGCCTTGTTGATAAGAGAGGTCAGATGAAAATGGCTAGATTGGTTTGGAAGGAAGGAAGGATACTCATATTATCACTCTTTACAACCATGGTGAGCAGAAAAGCATCTCAGCATTGAACCTTGAGGTGGCTGGGCTGCAGCAGCTTAAGACCACTTTGGGTACCACTCCTGTTAGCCAGAAACATGAATCTGAGGCTATCATGGGCACAGCCTCACCCAAACTGGGCAGTTGAAGATTAGAAAAAAAAATCACCTGGTCTTTTCCAGTCTTCAACTGTCCAGTTTCAGTGAGTCTATGCACATGATAGCCTCAGATTCTTCTTGGCTGACAAGAGTGGAACCTGCATGGAGGTATCCATCATAGCGGTTTCTTGAAAGTACCCTGTGCGTCCCTCCGAGATTCTTGTTAGCGTAATATCTCAAGAGCGAATATTTGTAGCATTTATATGGAAATATCATTGTAACCAGCAGATGAACTGATTAGATTTTGGAACTGATCCAAACAGGGCCAAGGTCAAAAAAAGGTCAAATGTCTGAAGTATTTCTTCAATAGCTTCCTTTCTGTTTGAAGTATATTTTAAGGGTATTGCTGAAATACAAACTAGTAGCAAGAAGGAATAGATTTGTGACAGAGGCATCCCAGACAACACCACTGGCATCGAGTTCGACTTGTTATGTTAGGTCACTTCACTTTTGCAGGTCAGCAACCAGCTGACTATCTCCTTTGAACTGAAAGCTCTTTGGTTTTCCCCACAGGGATGGATGACGAAGTGGTTTTATATGTATGCAATCTCATATTTTTAACTCAGGCATACAGGAAATGATAAAAAGCAAATATTCAGTAACTGGAAACTAAGAGCAATTTTAAAAATAATAGAATTATTTCAAGATAGAAACTATTTTTTTTTGTTTACTCCTAAATGGCATAACAGGAAAGTGTTCATACTCTTATCGTAGTCCCTATAGTTATTGTAGTCCCTGTGCTGTTCTGTGTTTGTCTTGTGTAGCACCTTGGTCCTGGAGAAACGTTGTTTCGTTTCACTATGAACTTGTATATGGCTGAAATGACAATAAACTCCACTTGAACTTGAACTTGAACTTATCGGGAGATTGTAAGTTTGAATTTTGACAGTGCCACAGGCATCCAAGGTCAGGGGACCAAAAGTACAGAATTGTTCCTGCTCTCTCGGTGAGGAGGATGGCATTACTCTCTCCTCTGTCATAGAGCAGCACTAGCCAATCATAGGAACCTCTGACCTCCTGTATGTACGTGGAAGAGATCAACTAGTGCTTCCCTCCAAGTGTGTCTAGCAGACCTGTGAAGTTTCATGAGAAGCTGTTTGAAAGCATGTGCTTGCCTTCATCCTCCCTGGTTAGCAGTTGTTGTGTGATGAGGAAGAATAGCTAGTGGGTGGGAATTGGCAACACCTCAAATTGGAAGAAAAATGGGGTAAAAAAAAGAAAAGAAAATTCTGCCTATACTCTTGAGGAGATGATGTAAATATCATTCTTCTCTTATAATGTAAGCTTTTATCATTTTAAAAATGGTCACTATATCAAACAACACTCATTATTACAGCCTTATGAGTTTTTCTTCACAATTCTTAAAAGAATAAGCATTTTCACAAGGTAACAGGCATCCAGGCCATACAATATATACACCCAGTAAGATTCCCATAATGAGAATATTTTTAAACAGGATTCCAATTCACCATTATTTATGATTTACCTTTTCATTTACTTGCTGCACTGGGATGTCTGCTGGCAAAGGATGGTCTTCATCAACAAGTTATTTGGCATATATCATCATGCATCATCTAGTTTATCAGCTGTTGGGTTCAGCATTGTGTACTGGAACACTATCAATGCTGGAATGAATATGCATGCCTAAGCCCCTTATAGATTATTCTAGACTGCCTGTGTAAATGTGTCTCTGTGTGCTGCTCAAAAGAATGAAGGCTGATCTGACATTTAAATGGGCTACTGAAAATGGTATATCAGTCTAACATGGCACTAAAAATGCAACTGAGATATAGTCAGGAATAAATATGAATGACAACAAACTTGCAACAGTGCTCAGACCGGAAATTTTCTGGCCAGCTCTAACTTGTTGGGAGTGTCACATACTTAAATTAGATTCACACTCAGAGAGCCTGCAGTTTAGTACAAACAAATAGTCTCCAAGGTCAAAGTCAAAAGAGGAGATTATAGAAGATTAAAAGAAGTACTGGTGATGAAAATGAGCTTAGCTAGTTAGGCAATCTATGGTGTGAAATGCACAAGTAGTCAAGCACTGTGCTTTACACCAATAAGTTGTTGGCCAAACATTAAAAGTGAACTTGATTCAGGTTCACCTGCACCTTGCACTTTCAGCACTTTGCACTTGGTGAATTTGACTACCATTTGAGAAATTGCAAATCGAAGACTTCATCGGTCCAATTAAAGCTTACACTAGAGAAAAGGTCACCACTTCTTGGTGTAACACTCAAGACTATGTGAAAAGCAAAAAGTATTAGATCTGTATGTTGGCAAATCAAGTGTTTCAAAACCTCAGGGATATGATTGGCTGAGAAAGCCACAGCTGGACCTCCATCCATTATCTATACCACATCCTCCTTGGCGTCAATAGAAAGCCAACTGCAAATAATACAGGGTAATGCACAGATGTTGCACAGAAGTTAATATTAATTAGGAACGCTCAAGTTTATCTCAAAATGAAAATGTAAAAAGATTCCAAGGGACTTATTTGTTTATGTTCAACACTGTTCTGTTACAATGGGAAAGATGTCGCAGTGGCATCTGCATCTTCAGTTAAGCATAGGAAATGTTCAGGTGATCAGTGCTTCCTTGGCAATGTCATTGACTGTGAATCTCCAAACAGCATTGAGATTCAGGGCAGGGCACTTAGGGACAAGTGTACCTTTTTCAAGATCAAAGAATATCACTCCAAAATTAATGAAATATTTATAATGATTGAACAAAAATTTCAAAAATTCCCCCCAAAAAAGTATTAAGGAAATATTAATAAAAATACATTACAAATACAATCCATTAATTTTTTTAACTGTTCTCAGCCTGTTCCTGTATTGACTGAATATGAGGTTGCAGACATCCTTTCTTCAAAATCCCTTCATTCACCACCATGGGGAAAATGAAAGACCTGCCAATTATAAAAGAGACAGATGGAAAATGACCTTGGCAGTAGATACAAAGATGGAAAATAAACAGGTTTACCAATGGATAAACAGTTAAAAACACCATTAAAGTTACCAGGGTAGTCAGCAGAAATGAAGTGAACAGTGAGGGAGGAAAAAAGAGCCCAGCATTTGCAGTTTGGTTGAGTTTGATTGATTCTTGGGGTTGAACATTTTCAAAATTAATTTTATAGACGGCACCTTCTGCAGCTTCTGAACTTCACTACTGGAACTACAATTACAATTTAATTTTTTTTCTATGCACACCATCAGCAGGGTTGGCAGAACATGACTGGAGAAGTAAAAGCTATAACTACTTTAAAAATACAATGGTGGACCATTGATGTTTTCCATCTGTTTCGCAGCTGGTGGTACAGGCTATTGTGAATACTGATGGCATCGTAATTGTTTTAAGTATCACAATATTTTAGCCCAAACATGGGTTTCTCTCCCAAGCGGATAAGACTTGGCTGTAGAGGAGTCTTTAAACAAGATTGATTCAAAATATACATCCAAATCAACACAGAAATGGCTGCAGCACACACAATTAACCATAACCATCTCAATCCTGGGATTGAACTCTATTGAACGTCTGTGGTCTGAATTGAAGAGGGAAGTCCATATGCACAAAACTAAGAATAAAGGGGCTTGAATGGGGCTTTCTGCTTGTACGAGTGGGTCCAAGATCCCAACATGATGTGCTTCTTCAACTGTTTTAGAGATTACAAGAAGTGGCTCAGTGCTGTTGTTCTCTCCAGGGGAAACATCTCCAAATTGTAAAGGTGGTAATAATTTTGGCAAAACTTGTGTTTTGCAAAATAGATTGCACTATTTAAAAAAACCTTTTATGTTTGAATATATATTGTGGAATAAAACAACAATCACCTCTCCATGTTTATGCCAAAATATCTCTGTGCATGTGTCAATCATTTTAAATTCCTTTTGCTAGTTTTAATGAAAAGTGCCAGAGATTTTAGACTGTATGCTCCTGAGTTACTACAAAGGGTTCCTGAGCCACAGTGCTTTACTCATGGAATGCTTATGTATAGCCATGGAGGAAGTAGTATTGTACAGTAAGTTTTCAGAAAGCCAAAGGAGGTGAGGATGTCGGACGCATAATTACCCAACACTCACAGTGAAGCTGGCATGTGATGCCTTACCAGCACTTCACACTTGGTATTAACATCCATCTAGGGTGATTGGATCACAAGTGAACAATGCTAGGAACAGGTCTGAATGGGTCAAATGTGTCTAGTCATCTGATCATTAGCCCTGTTCAAACTTGGTACTGACATCTATCTCGAATGATCTGATCACAAGTGGACAAACGAGACGCCTGGTGATTGCATTTTGTCTGTAGGAGGGTTGCTATATCTGATACAAAATGTCACTTCAAAACCAAACCCAAAAATCCTAGCCAATACCAAAAGAAAACCCAAACCAGTTATCTATATGGTATGGCTTATAAGTGATATATAACAACGTGGCATTTCCTAATTAAATGGAAAATGAAAGATGTGAATATCTAGCCACTGGGGTGATCGGACCACCCAAGATAGATGTTAATACCAAGTCTGATCAGGGCCAAAGGGTGCCAGGTCCAGGCAATTCTTGAGTAAAATGCAATTAAACATAACCTTGATGCTGTAGAATACAATTACTCCAACTACAACGATAACTACTTTTTTTTTTTGATGTAGGACAACACAGAACTTTAAACCATCAGCCCCTGCTAAGATCATTTTGATGAAGTGTTAGATGTTAGATCCAAAGAAAGGAGTGTTCAATATGCACGGCTAATATACACTTACCGTCCACTTTATTAGGAACACTGGTACACCATGCAGTTGTCCAAACAGCCAATCATGTTGCTGCAGAGCAATGCATAATATCATGCAGATACAGGTCAAGAGCTTCTGTTCACATCAAACATCAGAATGGGGAAAGCTCCTGTGAGTGGAGGATCTGCAGGATGAAACACCTTGTTGAAGAGAACGATCAGAGGAGAGTGACCAGACTGGTCTGAGCTGACACGAAGTCTACAGGAACTCAAATAAGCACCCTTAGCAATCATGGTGCACAGAAAAGCATCTCAGAATGCACAGTACATCAAACCTTGAGGTGGATGTGCTACAAAAGCAGTTAACCACATCAGGTTCCACTCCTGTCAGCCAAGAACAAGAATCTGAGGATATCATGGGCACAGACTCACTGAAACTGGACAGTTGAAAACTGGAAAAAGACCAGGTGATTTTTTTTTTCTAATCTTCAACTGTCCAGTTTGGGTGAGGCTGATTATTTGAGTTACTATATCCGTCTTGGCAGCTCGAACCAATCTGGCCATTTTCCTCTGACCTCTCTTATCAACA
>CM075003.1:15543868-15593063 GCA_037576675.1 Pangasius sanitwongsei
GCCCACTGCTCCGGGTGTGTGTTCACTACTGTGTGTGTGCACTTGGATGGGTTAAATGCAGAGCACAAATTCCAAGTGTGGGTCACCATACTTGGCCACAAATCACTTCACTTCACTTCAGAACTGTCACTCACTCAGTGTTTTTTGTTTTTCCACACCATTCTGTGTAAAGTTTCTGAAATATTCAAACCAGCCCATCAGGTACCAACATCCGTGCCACAATCTGAGTCACAGAGATCACACTTTTTCTTCATTCTGATATTTGATGTGAACATTACCTGAAGCTCTTGACCTGTATCTGCATGATTTTTTTTTTTTTTTTGCATTGTGCTGCTGCCATGTGATTGGCTGATCAGATAAATGCATGATTGTACAAGTGTTCCTAATAAAGTGGATGGTGAGTAAAAGTAAAGAGGAGAGAAAATGTTGGTTGGTTAAGATGACCTGAGATGTGCTCCAAAAAGCAAAGGGTGGATGGTGTGTCCAAAACAATTTCTGTGTTATACCTGCTGTGCATCTTTACTATTTTTTTTTAAAAACAGAATGATTTATAATCCAGCAGCACACGTGGCACAGCCGGTAACGTTGTTGCCACACAACGCTAAGGTCCCCAAGTCGATCCTGAACTTGGGTTACTGTCTGTGTGGATTTTCGCATGTTCTCCCTGTGTCTGTGAGGGCTTTCTCTGAGTTCTTCGGTTTCCTCTTACCTCCCATGTAGACGGCCTGGCTACCCTAAATTGCCTGTAGGCACAAATCACTGTGTGAATGTGTGTGCGTGGTGCCATGTGATGCACTGACACCCTATCCAGGGCGTTTTCCCACCTCATGCTCATTCTTCCAGGGATAAACTCCAGATCCTCCGGAACCCTGATCATGATAAAGAGGTTACTGAAGATGATTTCAATGTAATCCAAGCATATAGTTAAGGAGTTGGTTCAATAATTAGGACTTCATCTGTGTTGCACAAGTTCATGGATGGTGAATTTTGCATTTTACTCTATTGCCTCTAACTCTTCTCTGTCTCTATAGCAAAAACATTCAGTATGTAGCCTATGTCCACATTGTGGAGTCCACTGTGTAAATGTTAGTGTGATTAAATTAGCATTAACTTGATTAACTTGCATGTCTGTTTCGTACTGTCTCTCTTATGTTGGATGAGTTTGTATTAATGCTTTTTGAAATGCATTTGTATTTGATAATTGTTTGCATGCTTTCAATTTTGTGTTTGTGCTGTGAGTATGTGGCTCATGATGTATGAGCTGACCACTGTAATTTAGTAATAGGAGAAAAAATTGTTTATCTCACCCATTAATTGCTCTTCAAATGTTCTCTGAAAAACAGATGTGCTGAAAAACAGATGTGCAAAACTGCAGTGGCACAAACTATCATCAGTTGCAGAGGTTACATCTTCAAGAAGCGAATGATTAAATAGACACTGTCTGAGCTTTATATAGAAAAACAAAGTTTAACAGCTTAGTTGATATAAAAAGAGGTTTAGTGAGTGAATAAAACTTGGTATAATGCATTTTTCTTACCAAGCAAATAAACATCACTGACAGACAAGAATGATTGTATATACAATATGGTAATTGGCTAAGCAAACACTGTTCTTTGAACACACCGTCATGTTACCATATACCACATCTTTATCCAACTTAAAATAGTCTAAATGTCTTGTGCAAATATCTGATTTTGAATCTTATTTCAATTTAACAACAATTTGATTGCCAAGAAGACCTTCTTCCATAATGTCATGCCTAGTGCTACACTAGTCTACGTTTTTCCCCAACAATATCTGGGATGGGTATTAGTTATTAAAGAGTACAGCCTGAATAATTTTGAACTATGCAGAAGGACTGTTTCCCTTATTGTTTATGTCTTGTACCATTTATAACTATTTGCTTTAATTATTTAGTGCACAGGTTGTATATATTTCTACACACCAAAATTTGTATGCATTCAAATTCATCATATGAATACAACTCCTGCTCCTTTTTTTTTTAACACACGTATACTTATTAAATAGATAACAATTAACAAGCATGTACCAGCACTGCTAATCCTTAGCAAAAGACATATTTTATTTATTATTATTTAGAAAACTGGCATTGACATGGATGTCAAAGATTCTCATTTAAGTGTCCTTTTACACTAGTGAGATTAATTTATCCTAGAACAGCTTATGTTTGAACGGTATGACCAATGTCAAATTCTACAATGTTTGTTGGCTACTTTCGTTATAACCGGAATCCTATTTTTTCCTAATTCCATTTTTACATGTTTTCTGACACACATCTTTTTTTCTTTCTTTTCTTTTATATTCTCATTTTCAACTACATTCTACTTGTAGGCAAAACTTTTAGAAAGTGGACCGGAGTGATTTTAAATAGCATGGAGTATGACTAATGATGGAAACATGTTAAAATCATTGCAAGAAAGTCCTTGGAAGACAAATGAATTTTCAGCAGAATAATTAACTTAATTAACAAATTTGCATGCATATTCATCAAGCTATTCAAGTCTCTCCAGCTCAGCTTGATGAACGTTGGTGTAATAACCATCTCATTTACATTCTGCCATCCACCGCCTTTTGTAGATGAAAATGAAAACTAAAGAAAATAGGGCACACACATATGAATGTGCTTATCTTCATGTATCATCTGAAATAGACCTCTGCCTCTCTTTTAGTCTATCTCTATATATGGCACTACACAGTTAACATACATTTATCATAATAAGATATTGGTGTAAGGAGCTCCAGAGATTCTTCTTTGGCCTCCTCTTGGTGTGCCCGCTCTGTGTTGCCTGCTCATGCGCTGTGCCTGTGCTTCATGCCCCTACCCCCTCCACACTCTCCTGGGTATAGAGTTGGCAGTGGTCCCTGACTCACGGCTCTCCGGGGCCGGCAGACTGTGGCGTGTAGAAATTGCCGCTCTCTCCACTCTCTCACTGTCTCCGCAGGGCAATCTTAAAAGGCAGCAAGGTGTAACGGCACAGACTGGCAGCCTGGCACACAGCGCCGGAGGATACCAGCATTACTGACAATCAAGCCGTACAACCCCACCCCTTCACACACACCAGTACACACATTTGTCTGTGCAGGCATTTAAGTGTGCTCTTTGGCGCAGCATGTGTTTGCACAAAAATCTATGCTGAGTATTTGTTCTATTTGTTCTCAATATGTAGTAGAGTTCAGATTTTTTTTGTTTGCTTTCCCTTTTCATTTGGTATATGAATATGCGCATAAAGGCAGCTACTGAATTGTGAAAAAGTACTATGGGTTTATCATTTCTTGTCGACTCAAATTTACGAGAGTGCCTTTCTTTGCATATGGGACAATTAAGAGGTGACAGCAATTTGCAAACACATTGGAAAGGTTCATTAAAATTGTTCTGGAATAGAGAAATCAGCCGTAGGCCTAACCTGAGTTCATTCTGACTGTGCATACTTGTGATAATTTGAGCCGAACACAACATATGTTCGACATATTCTGGAGAGCTATGTTTCACAAAGCATCACAGCTTGCTGTAGATTCATTCATGATCTTTACACAGGAAGAGGTTAGTATAGCAGCTGAAAAGTTGTTGATCTATATATATATATATCATCTACACTAATGCAGTCATCAGCGTTTATGTGAGAGCAGTGCTTCATTGCTGCAGCTTTTCTAAAGAATCTAGTAATGGAGGGGAATCAATTCATCTCAAACATTATTATGTAATGTATAAATAATGGGGTACCCCAGGGCTGAAGGCTTCCTGGGATGAAACCAAATGAAAACAATACAAAACTGCTGAAACCTCATATCTCCACAAACAAGAACTTGTTGTGGAGTTTTTTTTTTTTTGTGCTACATCTGTGTCTTGAGCAATTTAAATTCTAAGCACACTAATTAGCTCTGAGGTATTTTCTATACAAGATACTGAAATGTAAAATGAAACATTTCATTCATTCGTGTGTTCATTTGTTTGTGTGTGCATGGCTATGCATGTTGTGCTTTTCTTGATGAACAGATTTGAATTTAAAACATTCTGCTTAGAGCAATATGGCCCCATTGTCATTTTTTCTAACTTATCAAAGGGGTTGAGACCCGACGGCGACATCGGCACCGACATTTTAACTTATCATCCACTGTGATTTGAAAAGTAAAATGCCACAGGGTTTGAGCAACTTGAAGGGTCCTTTGAAGGTGGCACATCCCCAGTAATTCAAAGCAAAACATGGCATAGCCTTACAGAACCCAGACCATGCTGCGCATCGTTCTACTGGTACCATGCAGAGAGCGTTTGATGGTGGTATGGGGAAAGTTCTGAAGAAAGTCCCAAATTCACAGAGGAATTTGATTACCTCTATCCATTATCCGCACAGTGAGTGATGGAGCCGCTAACCATCTGTCATCTGTTTCATTTGCATCATCAACACCTGCCTGCCTGTTTATTGCTCACCATTTTCATAACCCTCTCACACTTTTTTACGGCTTTGATAGAATCTAAAAATTGTTGTTAAAAGACAAACGAATGCACTTGAGCCCTGAAAAGCATCTTACAGTTCAGTCGTGCACAAGTGAATCATTTGATCTTTTTTTCATTTGATATTTATTAGTACGGCAAACTGAAATTGAGAAATGTTCACGCTTGACAGACATTACTTTGACACTGGAAGCATGAAATATGTTCAGCTCACCTGTATTCTAGAACAGAGCTACACGATGGTCTGTGTATTAGCATTGTGGAATAGCTCAGTGTAAAATAGCACAGACTAACTAACGAAAGCTGAAATCATGTTGTTTGAGCCTTAGCTGTGGCCACTCCTGTTATTTCTTTGTGTGTGTGTGTGTGTGTGTGCATCACTCTCTCTCTTCTCCTCCTCTCCAGGTGGCGTCTGACACTACAGAGACTGAGGGGTTGGGCTGTGGCTCCAGCTGGTGATACACGTTCGACCATGACACTTTTTTGGAGTGGGCCCAAGAACAAAAACCACTCCCACTCCTGCCTTCAACCACTTTTACTACAACAAAAAAACCTGCAAAGTTCAGCCAAACTGCTCCGTAAAAATACCTGCGAAAAACCATCCAATCCAGTGGCTAGAGACCAGCATTCTCTGGAATGCCTACCAATAGCATCCTGGACAATAAGCTCCCAGCACAGAGAGTGCATGTGACACAAGAGCTTCTAAGTGGCAAAGATGAGGTCCGTTGGTTACATAGGCAAAATCTTTTACAGCCAAGAACTGAAAGATGATAACAGTTATTTCCTTTAGTGAATCCAAAAAAAAAAGTGTTGAAGAATTTTTATGAAGAAATTATATTCAGAGAAGGAAGAATTCGGAATAATGCAGTTTCACTGGATTTCTTTTTTGTGGTATTCCTTGGCAGATGTGCGTGTTGGGCCGTGGAACTGGTTGAATTCCTTTAAAGCTTGAACATTTCCCCTGCTGTTGTTGATGCAGGGGGATTCAGGCATTATCATTCAGTGATGCCGCCTCCCTCCTATCCACCCCTCATCCTCCCTGAAAAACCACACACACACACATGCACATGCAGAAAATATGCCACATATGTGTACACATAACTACTACAATGCAGCCAATTAGTGTGTGAGAGTGGTGTTAACCTGTGACTTCTTAGAGGGAAAAAAAAACACGCTCAAGCCAGACTACTACTACTACTACTACTAATAATAATAATAATACATTTTGTTGGTGTTGTTTTATAATTGTTTTACTGACACTCATAAAACGAAACAAAAAAAAGTTTCTTAGACAAAAAACACACCCAAGCTACTCCTACTAAACTTGTAATAATAATAATAATAATCATAATAATAATAATAATAATAATAATTTTTGTTGTTATTGTTTTATAATTGTTTTACTGACACTCATAAAAAAATTAGAGAAAAAAAACACACTCAAGCTGCTACTATTACTAAACTACTACCACTACTACTACTACTAATAATAATAATAGTAATAATCATCATCATTATCATCATCATCTTCTTCTTCATCATCATCATCATCATAGGGATCTATACGAAATGTATAAACCATTTTATGAAATGGCATACAGCCTTAATGATATACTGTTAAATTGGTTAGCATTTCTGTTTAGAAAATGCTTTAGTTTTTGCATACAGTGGAGTTACGTCCGCCATGTACATGGACTTAGCATTTAGAAATTGTCTGCACTGTATACTGTGACAAAAATTTACAGCATTCGGGTTTGATGCCAAGAGACCATTTGGTCCTTGTGCCTGTGCCTCTTCACTCTCAGTCTCACCCCCCTTCATCTCACACACACACACTTGCACACGATTCTTTCATTTTCTCACATTCATTCTTTGGTCGATATGAAAACCTCAGCATTTCACATATTACATATTGAGCAATCATTAGGAAAATCATTGTCCTAGAACAATCTATTAACATAAAACCCACATTAATAATTCTCTCTTTAAATTGATAGGCAAACTGTTTGTCTTCTCAATTTATTTCTGACCAACACACACAAAAGCTGAATTGGAAGTATCTTTTTACCTGTTTTGTTGCTGCTTTATTGTATTTTAAAATTTCTGACATGTATTTTAAAATTCCGCATGTTCTCTCATGACATCGAAACAAGATTCAACACTGACCACAACCACTACTTTAGAAAATCAGATGTGTTGCAGCTCACAGAATGCTCTGACCAATCATTTCCTGCCCAACCTTCCCTTTTTATTTTAAATCAAATCTTAATTAATGCCTCTACTTAGTCTGACAGCACTTTTCAGCACTTTTCGAGACATTTCTTTCTAGCCACAATTTAACACAATTAGAGGTTGTAACAAATTAGCACTCGTGTAAGCAATGCTTCACCAGGTGAATGAGAAATTTTCACAATTTCTTTAAAAGGTGATGAGAGTGACAGTAAATGTCAAATGCCATTGTCACAGAGTCTCCTGATTGGTTCCCTCCTGCTTCGACTCTGCCCTGACGCTACCTCTCCTTATTACCTGCTCTTGTTCTCAGTTCAAGTGCTCATTAACACACACGTATACACCCCTGTTTCCTGTAATATTTTGCAGTCTTGATGGTTTATACTAGTGCTGCCTGGTTATATGCCTAGTCTCCTTGCCTGGCTTTTTCCCATGTTCTAAAAATGTGATATATTTGTTCTTGTTTAAATAGTATAGATTTGATTTTGATAACCCCATCTGCCTGCATTTTTGACCAGGTGTCCTGGACAGTCACAAATGAAGCAGCTCTGCACATGCATCTTACTGCTTATGAGTCCCATACATTACAGCCATCATGTTTTGGATGCAGTTAGAGCTCTTTGGCATGCTGCTGATATTTGATAAACTGTTGATCTGACAAGGTTAAATGCTTCTCTGAACTTCACAGTAGCTGAATTGTCTGGACCATTTCCAGGGTATTGAGCCAAAGACCTCAGGTCAGACACGTGTTTCAGTAATGGCTGGACCCTACTGCACACTGAAATCGAGAAATCTCACGGCAGACCTTTTTCTGCACAAGATATTTATAAGAAGCCTCCAGTCACTTTTTTTTTTCCATTTGGTTTAAACGTGGAATACAAATGACCTTTTTGTCCAATTTCCTTTTTAAATGGCCATTAAACGTGCTTCTGATTAGCCGTTGTCTAGTACAGACAAACTTCATGCAATTTGTCCAAATGGGAATAGGTCTTACATATTTAATATCAGGCTTTTAAATTCACATTAAGAGCCCTGTGGGTTGATGAGATCAATGCTCTGATTAATTGGATCACAGTGGGTCAACTTTACAATGCTTAGAACTTGCTTGAGTTCTTGTAACAAGAGGCCTTTAACAGTATGGCATTTAAACTGGCCCATGTCTTGAATGCATCAATTATTTTTCCTCTCTCAGTAAATCCATAAACAAATATGTGCTAGGAAGAATCCTATCACTTCCGTGTTATGGAGTACACGTTGATCTCGGTCAGCATATACATTGGGTAGCTCATAACTCCTGATACTAAAACACTTGCACCATGCCAAGATAATAGGAGAATGTGCCAAGTTCAGAAATAGGGGCGTTCTTTCAACCAGGACGAGTGCCAACCTGACACCAATCTAATATGTAAACGAGTTGCTGGCTGACGATGTGGTTGCAACTTCTGTTTGGAGGATCACCTGCACCCACCTCTCAGAGGACACGCTTTTCAAAGGGGCTTAGCTCCTTAAACCTTCTAATTAAAATGAGAAATCCCTCTGCCTCACCCCCCTCTGCCACCAGCACTGCAAAAAAGATTATTAGGAATTTAATGGGGAAAATTCTGTGTCCCACACCATCTGCGACCCGGGACTTGTGGAGAATTTTGGGAACGATGACAGAAAGGATGAGAAAGAGGGAGAATGTGTGTGTGTTTGTGTATGTGTGTGCACGTGCGTGTGAGCAAGAGACAGAGAGAGAGAGACAGAGAGAGAGAGAGAGAGAATGACAGCTCTCTCTCAGCCAAGTGGAGGTGGTGGTGTGAAGAGAAGGCCATAGCCCCACACAGATAAATCAACATCACGCGAGCACAACATTTTTCACTTTTAATTACCCGGACGTTATTATTAACAGGCTATTCATTCTGAGCCTTGTCTCGCAGGCACTCAGGTGTCTGTTACCCAGGGCTACTGAGTGAGCCTTTGGTAGTGACAGTGAACACACTAGAGCCTTTTATTGCATGCACACACTGCATGCAATGCTTTAAATCCCACAGAAGTCCAAATTCTACTATTCAAAATGAGAAAATTGGCATTTAATACGTTCTGATGACCAGCATTGCAGTTTACACATGTAAATATCTACATCATGCATATACAAAAGAGAACACAACGTATATGACAATATAAGACAGCTTCTTAAATGTAGAAGTAGGAGAAGGCCAGAAGCTGAGATGACAGGGACATGCAGACAAGAAGGATGAGCAATGAGCGCTGAGCAATAGCACAAATGATTCAGATACCTAAGCGACTCACCTACAACCAGCCACCCACATACACACCCACACACACTGCAATACCATATGTTCAATCATGCCATTAAGACTGTTCACATACATTAATGCTGTTCAAGCCGCTTACTTGAAACAGTCTGATGATATACCAAGAAGGTTGTGTACTGGTATTTTATTTCAAATGGTCAGAAATAACCATTAAACTTACAGAAATAGTGGTAGCTCTGTTATGCTGTGAGGAGCATCTTTTTTTGCTGGCATCATTTGGATCCATTTGTCGCCTTCCAGGAGTGGATCACTGACTTCCAGCACAAAGTAACTCTAACTGTTCATCTAACTTTATCCTGTGATGAAACATTTCTATCCTGATGGCAGTGGTGTCTTCCAGGATGACTTTCCCTCATCCACAGGGCATGAAGGTTCACTGAATGGTTTGATAAGTATGACAATGATGTAAATCATATGCTGCGGTCTTGTCAGTCACTGGAGCTCTACCTGATTGACCTGGTGTGTTAGACAGCGCTCTCCACCACTATCATCAAAACACAAACTGAGAGAATATTTTGGAAGAACAGTTCCAGAGATGTGTAGTGTCTATTCGAAGGCAAACTGAAGCTCTTCTGGCGGCTTGTGGTGACCCCAACACAGTACTAGGACGCTTGATGGTTTTTCCTTTAATGTGTCTCACACCTGTAATTCTAATGTGTGTTTTGCTGATGATTAAACAGTCAGTGTTAAATGTTTCACGTTTTCTCTAAATATTATTTAAATTTAAATACATACATGCATACACACACATACATACATGCATGCATACATACATACATGCATACGTGCATACACACATAAGAGAGCAATTGGTTTGGGCATCTGCAGAATAGCTTGTGTCGGTGAATTTGAAAGAGCAGTGTGTGGCTGGTGAGCGTTTCATGTCACTCTTCGCAGTGTATAGCTCGCAGTGAGCAGTGCAAGTGTACCTCCACATCTCAGCTCTAACCCGCACCATCTGCCGCTGCGCTCATGAGCAGGAGACGAAGGCGCCGCGCTATTGTCACTCACACAGAGAGACGAGCCTTTTGCAACTTCCCTCATCACAGCTTCTTCCCCTCAGCCGGCAAAAACACATCTGACTTTAACACCGAGATAATACCCTTCTAGCGTACGCAGTCAAAATGTTTATATCCTGCTTTATTTCAACGCAATATATAAGATATAACGCAAGCTTTAATTAGTTTGCTCATTTTTGCCTTATTGCCTCCTTATTATTATTATTATTATTATTATTATTATTATTATTATTATTATACCATAAGCATCCTTAAAATAAAATAAAATAGAATAAAATAATTCTTGATATGTGAAAATCAATACAAAATCAATTATGTGGCGTTCCTAGTTTATTGAAAAACTGAGATTTCGTTTATGAGTGTGTTGTTCTCTTCTTCGGAGTGCCATATTTTTCTAATTGCGTGGACAGCGCCACAGTGATTTTTTGTTTCTTATTGTCAGCAAATTTTACAAAAATCCTAACAGTTGGTAAACTTTAATTAGGTTTTGCTGTAACGTGCTAATTTCAGTCAGCTAGTGAGACTCAGTGTGTGTGTATAAATATATATAAAGAAACAGCAAAAACTGCTGGGTCGATGCTTTTGTAAATGTTCTGTTAAATTCTGTCCCGCTTTGCAGGTCTTCAAAAAGTGAACATGGGAAACTGAACCGAAACATTTCAGCTGGAAGCGTCAGGCTGTATTTATCCTAACAGGAGTCTGTACTTGGGCCTCCAGTCCTGAGCAGTGGACCACTGGACTGAACCTGTCCAGTCGAGGCGCATCAGCCTGCAGTGGGACTGATTTCTGTGGATTGGCGGAACCTGTAGCGGCGCCCTGTGTGTGTGTGTGTGTGTGTGTGTGTGTGTGTGTGTGTGTGTGTGTGTGTGTGGCGGAAGGAGCTCATCCGCAGTGTGGCTGTGCTCCAGCTGCTGCGCCAAACTCACACTGTCCTCTGATGGACAGATATCCATCCAACACCACTGATTTATTACTCTTTAGGGTCGCTATCAGATTTTCTCTCCGTATATTCTTCAGTTTTCTAGTAAAGGGTTATCTGGGCTACCGACCCAGTGTGTCTAGTAAATAATAAACTGCAATTTTAGCCTGCTCCTTCTGCTTATAGCAAGTAATAGAAACTATACAGCTATGCTTATATTAATATAATAATATATACATCATATATATATATATATATATATATATATATATATATATATATATATATATATATATATAGGCCCAAATTATATATAATTATATTGAGCAAGACATAACAACAAAATATAATAATAATAATAATAATAATAATAATAATAACTTTATTATTATTATTATTATTATTATTATTATTATTATCTTAATTTCTATGCAAATGCGACATTTTTATCAAGTCTTTATGGAAGGTGGCGGATAATAAGCTACATCAATTGAAAACGGACTTAGAATATTCAATTTATATTTATTTTATTTTTTACAAAACAACTCAGTGACAGTGTACAAATCTGCACAAGAACAGTTTTAGTGCATTCCTTAGCGTTTGCACAAAACCTCTTGTGGTAGTGTTGTGAGAAAGATGTACAAGATTCCACCACTGAAAACATCCATTACATTGCATAACTGATGAGCAACTAGAATCATTAAGGCAAGGAATTCCCATGACATGAGTTCACTATACATGACACAAATCTTTCAATCAAAACATTTTTACATGCTTCAAATAATTAAAAAAAAAAAAAAAAAAAGCGAATCAGTTGGAATCAGTTTGTAGATGTGATTGTTTCGAGCCTGTGCGCAACATCTCCAACATCATGTCATTAACTGACTGTACATTTTAAAAAGATATACAAACAGAAGAAATGTCGAACAAGCTGTTGCATAATGTAGTTACATCAGCAAGCTTTAAACTTTCCACTGGTCATGAATTGAATGTCATGGATGCATTGTGCGCACTGCTTGTGCAGGCCTGTGAAAACTCTAAAGAATTTATTATAGCTAGAACACCTCCTAGAAATTAGATTGTCCACGTCCCAAATTTTCAAGGTCAAAGAAACACTAAAACAAATTAAGAGCATAGTTAATAAGTTTTGTCAACTTGTTATTTTTAAGGGATATATATAAATTTCTATGTATATGTATATATTTATATATATTTCTATAAGTTATTTACTGAAGATATGAAATAGGCCATACGCCAACTAATCAATCCAGACATTCAGTTGTTCACACATTTCACGTGTCAAACAGGAAACAAACAACGACACTGAAAATGGCGTTTTTTTTTTTCCCTCCTTGGAGCATTAAGAGTAAAATCAGTAATCAAATAGACTCTTGGTATGTAAATAAATAGATGTACATACACAAACGGAATTGTCGGCAGTATCCCACGTGTCAGCTGATATTAATAAAAGACGTAGCGATGATGTGGATGCTTTTACATCAGGCTATTTTACTGGAGAAATGCAGGACCTGGTGGCGTGATCATTGGTTTGGACTTGGAAAAGCCCGTGTGTTGCATAGATGCCTTTGCATTTATTGCTCTCGTTTTTTTCTGAATTTATTCCAAAATTATGAGCCTTGTTTTGTACTGGACGATTTGATAACATGAGACAATTTTTTTTTAACTTACTGTAAATTTTCATGAATGAAATGTGGACATTTATTGCAGGATACTCAAGTGGAAAAAGCGTATAGTAGGCCTACTTAAAGACTCATTATAGAGAGAAGATCCACCGTGTCCGATTTTTTCTTTTTTCTTTTTTTTTTTTTATCAGCATGGTGGTATTTTTTTCTGATTGCAGTCTTTTTTTCTCTGGATTATGATATTAAATGAAACTAAACAAGAGCATCATTTATGGTTCTGGTTTTCAAGGACATTCCACACCAAAATGCCCGCCCTAAGCAAATCACTCCATCCGGTTAAGTCGAATACATAAAACATCAGCTGGCCTACAACCAAAGAGCTCCTAATGGAGCGCGACGTAAATAATACATGTTGCGGGTTTATGTTCGTTGTTTTCAGTAATTACCCCGAAAAAGGTGAGGGAAGGGAAGGGAAAGGAGGGGAAGGGAAGAGGGGATAAGTTTGCCTTTCCCGCTCTAATTATGAAAAGTGGCGTTCAGTTCGTCTTGCGCAGGGTAGAACTGGCCGCGCAGGTGGAGGTCGTAAGGGAAGTGCAGGTCGGAGGAGGCGCGCGCCACCGCGCTCTGGCTGATGGGGGAGCGGCCCGGTACAGCGCAGTAGCGCATGCCGTAATGGCAGCTCTTCCCATAGTCACCCGGCTCCTCGTGTTTGAGCGAGAAAATCCCGTTGAAGTTCAGCGGCGGGCTAAGAGGTCCGTCAAACTGCGGGCTCGCGCACTCAGGAGACGCCGACTCGTAGAATGACTCGTAGGCGCCACAGTAGCCGTACGGCCTGAAGGGTTTGACGCCGTCCGCCCCGCCACTGCTGCCACTTCCGCCGTGCCCGGTAGCTGCCAGGTCGTCGTGGTAGGCCGGGTACACGGCTTCGTACGGCGATCTGGCCGGGAAGGACGCCTCGGCGCCGTGATCGGCGATGAAGCTGCGGGCGTTGAGCTGCAGGCATCCCGCCACCAGGTTGGTAGTGGGCTGGGAAAGGCCCTTGCACAGCGTCTGGACGAAGCTCAAGAGGTCAGGCCTCTTACCAGTGCTGAGGATTTCCGAAAGGGCCCAGATGTAGTTCTTGGCTAGACGCAGCGTCTCGATCTTGGACAGTTTCTGCGTTTTTGAGTAGCACGGTACCACTTTGCGCAGGCTGTCCAGCGCGTTGTTGAGGCCGTGCATGCGGCTCCTCTCTCGCGCGTTGGCCTCCATGCGCCGCAGCTTCACGCGGTCGATCCGCTCTTTGGTCAGCTTCTTCTTGCGTGGCCCTCGCCGCCGTGGCGCGTCGTGCTCGTCTGGGCCCTCGTCCCGCTCGTCCTCGTCCTTCTCCGACTCGTCGTCGTCCATCGCCTTAAGGTCCGAGTGCGAGAGCGGCTCTTCTTTTTTGAAGGGGTCGTGTTTGGTGACCTTCGCCTCGCCCACGCAGTCCCGCGGAAAGTTTGCCACGAACTGAGTGTCCATCATCACCGGCTCTTCAAACGGTAAAGTCAGCATTGTAGTCCTGCTAGACATGGTGGAGAAATAACAGCCATGAAAGGCTTTCAGTGCAAGACATTTTTATCCGTAATCTATCTAAGAGCATCATCAAGCTCCGGCGCACCGTAAACACTCTGCATTTATTATTTTTATTTTATTTTGAAGTTGCATCCATTCTGTCAAAGCTCACCTAAACCAGATCAGATATTATAAGATCAGCATTTACATAACCGAGAAATACACAGATCAGCTATTCATATAATAGCACTATCTAAAATATATGATAATTATATATATATATATATATATATATATATATATATATATATATATATATATATATATATATATAAAGCCTATAGACAGAGCTGTCCACACAGACCAGTGTCAAAGCATCCGTCTTGTCTATTTGGCATCATCTTGCAAAACGTGTTTGTTCAATTATTCCCCATAATATGCGAGTTTGAAAGGCACAGGAAACATGATGACAAAACACACACACACGCACACACACACACACACACACGCTGAAAGCGCGTTCACTTTTAGCCTACCTGGATCTTCTGGGTCAACGGGCGATGTCCATTTTTCTCAGTGTTAAGAACTTCTCCTGCCTGCTGCAGGCGCGCTCGGCCAAATGCGATTCTCTCACCTCTCCGTCGCTCTTAGAGAAATGACACCGATGCCAACTGCCAGAGCTGGTACCCATGCCATCTGCTGCTGACGTCACGTGGCAGTGGCCGTCACGTGGTTGGGTCCCTGGAGACATTATTTCTCCCTGATCATCTGGCATGCCTGTAGCTGGGTAGCACTGGTAAAACCAGAATAAAAGCGACAACAGAGAAATACCACACACCATCAAAATCAGATGTGTTTAGTGAAAATGTGCATTTAAAAATTGTTGCAATGCAACTGGGAAATAACAGAAAATCCATCTTCCGTATTGCGCCAAATGCGTAATACACATAATACAACAGAAAAATAAAAATTAGTTTTCATGAATGTTTATGAAATCAGGAAGCCATGATGTTTTTCAAAGGCAGTAAAATGGATTTTTTTTTTTTTTTTTTTTTGCTGTTGTTATAAAAAAAGCCTCATGACAGCAAGTGCTGGATGATTGATAGCTGTTGTCTGCTGGGTCAATCCCATCAAGGGCATTTGCCAACTGGCTGAGCCTGCGCTGATTCTCACCATCAAGGCCATCCAGAGCTGACTTTCAGCTGAATGTCATTATGAAGACAAGCTGATTAGACATAGAAAAATCAGTGGGGAAAACAATAAACTATTGAAGGATACCTTTGATGGGGAGCACAGTAAGAGTTTGTGGCCCTTTGATTTTAAATTTAGGGAGAAATGAATCTGTGTGCATTGGTTCTGCCTTGCACGTGATGCGGAGCATAATTGTTTTGTCCTTGCTGTTCCAAGCGTTTGGTGGAAAAGGTCTGAATCTCATCCAGACCCCCCGAGTCCTGCTAAGCAAAATCTGTAGTCTGTATTCCCTGTGTCCTCTCTCTCTCTCTCTCTCTCTCTCTCTCTCTCACACACACACAAATATACTAATGGTGAAAGAGAGACAGATTTTGGTCTGATGGCCTTGGTGACTTGTGCATCTGGCCGTTCCTTGTAGCAGTAATTGGCCTGCACTGTGACTCTTTCCATGCTGAGACATGACACCCATACATTCCATTATCAGTGAAAGCTCCTGCAGACACACACACACACACACACACAAAACCTTGCTCATTTATTATTCACATCAGAGACAGAGTTTGTGAAAATGCCCCAGGTGCTACCTTGCACAGATTTGAAAGGCGGTCAGAAATGCCAAACCATGCATACATGGCAAACAAAAACATACACATAATTATTGTTTGTGATTATTCTGTTGTTTTACCTGATGTTACAATACTATGTCAACAAAGACTAAAAAGAATAATTTATTAGAGATAATACTCTGTATTGTACAACTGTTGTCACTGAGGTTATGGTGAAGTTCGGTATGCTGTGCCTGTTTGGTGCAGTAATGTGTAAACGAGAGTATTAATGCATGAGTCAGTTAGACCAAGTGAACTTAGGGCAAATTCTTCATATCTTTAACTCCTTAAAATCTGATCTCATTATTCAGCTATTCATATCAAAGCCTATTGTTCACTAAGTATTATGTATTATTGAATAACTTTCAATAACGACAAAGTAACAGAAAAGGGCTATAATTGTGAAAGTGAGACTTTTGAGTGCTTTAAGGCATTTAACTGCATTCAATAGCACCATAACAGTTTAAACTTGCCTGGTGTGTCTCTTTCCATGTTTGGGCTAACACAGCACAGATGCACAGACAGAAAGACAAAGACACACACACACACAAAACAACTACTACTACTACAACAACTACAACAACAACAATAACAACAACATAAATCGTTGCCCTCCACCCTCTCATGCCTCAGCTGGTGACGGGCTTTCTGGTCCAGTACACACACCAACATCTGATGAGTCAAACTTCCCATTTCAGACTAATCACTTGACTGCACTAATTGCAAATGCAAATATGCAAATTCATATTAATTAATTACTCTGTTAATTAGTTCTCTGGTCTTTTTGGGCAATAAATCATTGTACAGGAGAAAGGAGAGAGTGCAGACCCGGCCCATTTCACATAAAAAATTTAGCGAGCACACTTAGAAATAGGCTCTGTCTGCTGCCAAAAAAAGAATAGAGAAAAGCTCCCTAAAAACGGTGCGTGGAGTTGACGCCTGCTCCCCAGCAGCACAGGCCTCAGACCCAGCAGACAAAATGAGGAGAAATGGGGCTTTCACAGGGAGAGCACATGTATCAGACACGCTGTCTGCCAGTGATTTAATTAACACATTATCAACTTTTAAAGACAGAGGGATGCCAGGCCCAGGATGCAAATGAAGGTAGTGATGTTCACACGTCAAGTGGCATGCACACACACACACAGACACACACACACGCACACACACGCACACGCACACGCACACATGCAAAGCAGACGCTCATTGAGATCAGCTCTGCTAAAGATGGCTTTTGGGAATCTCAGCTGCCTGCTTAGCCGTGACACCAACTGATAGTGAGGGGACCTACTGCAGAGGAAGGCTTTTATCTGCATATGGGACGTGCATTGTATTATATTCCGTTTGCATATTGAAAACATATTTGTATTTCTAATCAGGGATAATGTCAATATTTGTTCTATTTCTAGAATTGGAGCGAAAAGGCCCGTATTAGAGAGTTTTGCTAGTTTCTGCATTTCCAAGTAATCATTTTTATGTGAGTAAACTCCAGCATGATGTTGTTCCAGTGATGTGAAAATATGATAAAATAAAATCAAATGTGTCAACACAGACAGGTACAGAGGTGTAAGGCTGTCACTGTGTTAATGGTTAGACAGTGTGGCACATGAATAATGTATGTCTTTAAAAATGCATAATGTTAATATCTCAGAGGTGCAGGAGGAATGCCAGCAGTGGAAACTGTTGCTTTAAAATATCATATTTTCCAAAGGAATATGTCCTCTCGCTGAACCAGCTAGGGATTCTTTGAAATCAGAAATAAATCATTCTTCTTGTAAATGTGATCCACTGTTTTCATCATTCTGATCATGAACATAATTTGAGGCTTAATTATAAGATAATAAGGTATAATTATATTATATTAAATTATTTGAAGTTGGCTTCCTTGACACCAGGGAAAATAAATGAATCATGCAGATGAGCTGAAAAACCAGAAGTCACAACATTCACCCTGAAAGTCTTTTGACAACTTATTAGTTAGATTTCATTAGCCAGTGTATTGCAGAGAATTTTTTATAAGAATATATATAAAAAAATATAAAGTAAGATATTAATATCAATATGTAAACCCGTGCCACTTGTTATAATGTACGAAGGGTACTGACATGTTGGTCTGATCTGGAGGCTGTTTAAACCAGTCATATTCTGTGAGAGGTGGGAAGCTGACAAAAGCATTTGAATATGAATTTTGTATATTTGAATTATGAACATGACAGATTAAATAAAAAAAAATAATCTGTGGTGTATTTAGTCAATGTACAATGTGTCTATGTTTTTTCTTTATTTTGAATTTGCTATAAAGGTAAGATTTGCTTAAAAACATAATTCAAAATTATGGTTTAAGGTTTTGAGATAAAACAAAAACAGAACCCTAAATACAAATCTCAAAAATTCAAATCCCAGAAATACAGATTTTAGACATTTTGAGATTTATAAGGTTATGAGGATTTTTTTTTGTTGTAAATTTATGGGGCTTGTACTTAAAACCATAACCTGTAATTTCAAATTTTATGTTTTTAAAGTTGAATATTACTCATGGGAAGTTCATAACTAAGAAAAAACTTTGGCAAACATGCAAATGTATTAACCTACCAATTTTATAGTACTGTTTTATAAGGTGATAATAGCTGAGAGATATGCAAGATTGTATTTGTGTGGGCGTGAGGGAGCAAGGAAGTGTTACATGGTGCCAGGAATGTTGATTTGAGTATTGCTGATATCAGGACTGTGCCAGATCTGGCCATCAGGAATTGCTTTGTTCCCGGCCCTTGGCTGCTGGCTAACCTGCAGTCCTGCAGGAGTTTTTATATGGAAGAGCACAGTGTAGCACAGTGCACTGCTGTCAGGTGACTGCATGTGGTTACATGTTGCTCTGGATAGGAAAGTCAATTTGATGCCTGCATATCTTATATATATATACATATACTGAATGAATGAAAATTTGGGGCTGGTAAATACTCAAATACATTTGGTGACCAGACGAGATAATGTTAGAGGAAACAAAAATGTGAAGAAGGTTGTGACTGCTAAAATTTTAATAAATATTTTTATTTTAATAAATGAGCTTATATTGTATAAGTAAGCTTATATCACTATGATATTTGTAGGGTAGCAACTCCGACGTCCTAGATGCCGTGTTCTCTCTCAGTAATGTGAAAATATTATGACTTGGTGTGGCCCCAGCTGGTTCTTTGAATGTCATTTCATCATTTGCCATCAGACGCTTTCCCAAGCTTATCTAATTGTCTAAACTGGAATGGCACCCCATTGCACAGAGAGACACACAACAAATATTATTTTGGAAGCAGTCCTATTTTACCCTTTCACTGTGACTTATTATACACTCTTAAAGAGAAAGAGAGGACGAGATAAACGCTTGAGGCATGACTCTTAAGATGTGAAAGCATTGTTTCTGGACACCTCTCTAACCACTTCCTTACTCCTTACGTGACTCTTACATCCTTATCTTAGTGACAGCTGTCCTCTTTCGATGGAGGTATTATATTAAGCCTTTGGCAGCTAATAGTCTTGCTGTCTAATTGTGTTTGCTAATGATCCATGCTGAAATGGAGTAGTTTTGAGAAAGAAAGGGGATCAAATGCAAATGATACAGCAAATCCAAACACAAATCTGTGTGTGAGGCTATGTGCTTTCATATGAATAAAGTTCTATATATTTTTTTCTGAATAGATATTATTTTGTGTTTAGTGCACAGTTGATCAAGCACACACATTCACACACACACACACACACACACACATGGTTTTATTCCCATTTGTTCTATTTAGCGTTGCTCATACATTGTTCCACTTGTGTACCAAACCATCTGGCTGTAGTAATCTCTTCCTTGATGTAACTAATTTAACCTCTGCTGGTACCACTGCTTGGAGATTTGTGCTGGAGAGGTATTGGAACGCATGGCCACTGCTGGACCCTCAGGAACAGGCCTAAATGTCCTTGGTTTCAGCAGGCAGCTGTCCCCACTTAAGCCCTAATTTCATCTCCACTCTCCTTCCCTCTGTGGGTCCTGTGAATTCAGTGGAAAACAAGGCGCTGGCAACGTAGCTCCCAGCCTGCCCACTGATGGGCTCGGTTAATATAACCATCCACAGCACATTCTGGTAAAATGCTTAGGTACAGCATATGTACACTACATCTATGACACTTTTTGATAAACAGTTATCTATACGGTACCTGTACATACAGTACAGTGAGCACAGTGATCATTTAAGGCAGCTGACACTATCAGTGAAAGAACAGATTCATTTTTAAGATGCTGGTGGCTTGTGTGTGGTCATGCCTGTTGTGACATGTGTATAGTACCTACAGTATATAAGACAAAAAAAAAAAAGTTATGTAATAGTCACATTGCCATTGCTGTGTATTTGTTATTGCCTCTACTGAAATGTTGGCCTGCTTGTCTTCACAGCCAATCTGATGGCCCCATCTGGTCAGCCTGGTTGGGGTCTGGATTAGTCATGGTCTGGACCCTGTGACCACCCGACAGCCTCGCCAGGCTCTGTGCGTGCCACCCACAGACAGGCTGTAGCCGGTCCTGTCCAAAACCAGCGAGAACACAACAGCGTGCTCAAAACTGCCACCACCTTCTTGTTGCACAGATCCTTGACAATTGGCCACAAATGGGCTTCAATCCCACACATAGTCACACATGAGATGGACACAGATATAAAATAGACATGTCAACTTGGATAAATATGCTGCAATAAAATACAGTGTAAAATGTAAAAATGTAAATGAAAAAAAAAGATATAACACATAAAATAAATGTATATATGTGTCTTTTATTAATTAGACAATTGAATTAATTGAATGAACAGAAAATATAAAAGATAAAGAGAACCATGTTTAAATCTCATAGTTGTGGGCCTTTTTTTTTGCTCTACACAGTAAGGCTCTCTCTCCCATAGCTTAATGCCTTTAGACAAAGCTTGGTGTGGAAGCTGGAGTAACCGTAACAGATGTTGAATGATTAAATTAGCAGTTGTTGCCTGTTCAAATATTCATGTCACGTCAAGAATGTGTACCATTATAAACAAATTCCAGCCAATGCTGCTTAATTATTCTGTGCTTTTGTTTTCTTCACATATGGTTTGGAGGGAGAGGGTACTTTGTGTTAGACACTGGTGTAATATATTTTATGTGTGAAAACTGATTTAAGAACAGATCTTACGCCTGGCCTTAGACTACATTACATTGACAGTGGAGATATATATATATATATATATATATATATATATATATATATATATATATATATATATATATATATATGGATGTAGGACTTATTTTTGTTTAGAAAAAAACAAAAAACAAAAAAAACAGGTCCATTAACCTGTAGCATAAAATGTGTTCAAATTCTGTAGCCGAGCTTAAAATCTGGGGCCCTGAACCAAGTATCGCAGGGGGCACAGAATTTCTAACTGTAACCGGGTCCAAATTCCACAGTCAGACATCCATACAAGAAAAGGTGCTAAACTGTACATTTCATCGTTATTGGAGTGATACTGTAAAGGGTACATCTTTTGTACCTTCAGTATATATAACTTACCTGGGAAGATGCTATAGTGTACTGTTTAAGTGCATCATACCATTTATTTTAAAAGATATTTAAAGGTTCAACTGTGATCCCTAAACTCAAGTGCACCATAAATCATTTATAGGTGCACTATACAGCATTCTGTATATTTATACACATTATATATTATATCTATATTATATTACATGAAAGATATAATTTACAGCATTTTACAGGAAGAATATTTAATAATACATTTTCACTTATTGTAACTATTTTCTACGTAGAATAAATACCAGTCTATGGTTTATGAAATCTCCATAAATTTCTCAGTGGTCTTTTATTGCCATCTGCTGTTACAGGCATGCACGACAAGGAGCATCATATTTCCTGAAATACCTTTTTTTTTTTTTTTTTTTAAAACTACAGCCAGATCATAAAAAGGGTAACTACATTACCTAACAGGTTTGCACATTAAGTATGAATTATGAGAAACCAGTAATTTTTCAAATACCTGCAAATCAAGGCTGATCCTACGCAAGCTTCTCTTTTGCGCGCGCGCTCGGGAAGTCTAGTGACGTCCTTGGCTAGTTATTTGAATAAAGTTCTGACCTGTGGGCACGAGCCCAAATTAGACAGCCTGAAGCCGGAAGTCAAATAACCGTAAAATAAAGCTTTAGGTTTTAACGGAGACCTGCTGGCCGACATATGGATACGAGTTAAGGTGAGTTTAACTCAGTGCTGGAATCGTTACCAGAGTGAGTATTTTGCCTCTCTGGCTTGTTAAACCTTCACAAATCCATAACAGGATTTAATTCTCCTCCCTATGAGGAGAATTAGCGCGTCGGCTTTTTATTCGTTGGACATATTGGTTCATACATGTTTTACGGCGAACCATATACTACAGCTTCTCTATTGTTAAGGTTTCATTGTGCGCCTAGAAATTGATGAATGAAGTGTGCTAAAGCTTGAATTGCAGAATTGTAGAAGCTTTTAAGCCTCTTTTGTATAGGGCTTATAAAGCTAGTGAACGCTGCTCCGCTCATTACGCATCAACCTACAGAGAGTTTCTGAGCCGCTAGGACACCTGACCGACACAGTGCCAGTGTAATACAGAGAAATATATTACTATTAGTGCTTTACTGACCTGCTTATTTCCTTCATGTGTTGTTACTCCATCAGGGATTATTATTTTAAAGCATTTACTGGTTTAATTAAACTGTTATGCAGATGGAGGAGGCATTTTGATGGCATAGTGGTCCATGTTTGGTATTTTATAACATATGGCCTGTGTTTACCTGTAAACGTTTTTTTTACTACTGCTGTAACACTGCACACTTCCATCAGGATCACTAAAGTATCTATCTATCTATCTATCTGTCTATCTATCTATCTATCTATCTATCTATCTATCTATCTATCTATCTATCTGTTGGCATTGTGACAGTGAAGGCCATAACATATGATTTACATCATTTTCATAATCATCAAACCTTTCTGGAAGCCCTTGTGCCTTAAGGGAACATTGGCATCCTGGAAGAGGATAAAAATGTTTCATCACAGGAAACAAATCGATCAGTCAGAAATACTTTATTGATTTACAGTGACCCTTTCCTCTAAGGAACAGGTGCTGAACCCTGGTGCTGGAGTATCCCGTATCCTGTACATTTAGTGTTTTCCTTGCGCTGAAACACCTGCTTTAAATCAGGAAGGGCTATTACTTAGCTGATTAATTGAATTCGGTGTGTTGGGAGTAGGAAAAACATTAAAATGTGCAGGACCGAGAGGGTAACCATGCCAGCAAAATGTCCCACACAGCACGACAGAGCCCTTTTCTCAGTTCAACAGTTTAACAGGGAAATGTAGAATTATAAATATGAAATTAGCCGTTATTGAACTCTAAGTATAAAATTATGTGGCTTAAAGGTAAAAATTCATGGAACAATAAAAATATTTTCTGTACAGAACCACACTGACTTTATTTAGCTGCTTTTTAGTAAGTTTTAGTGCTCAGTAGTTTGCTCAGTCCTGATAAACACTGCAGCAGGAAACTACAACCATTCTAAGTAAGGAAGGAAAGGCTGGTTTGTGACCTGATCTGATTGACACAGCTCTGACCGAGTCACTCTCTGTTTACCCAGCATTGTCAGGTTGGTCGCAAGTTGCTTGCTGGATTACAAAGTGTAGCTGTTATTTGGATGACTTTGACCTGTGATGAGGTGGATTTTGTGACTGCGGAAATGGATGCGGATCATGTGAGTGATAAAAGAGTGAGGCTACTGGCGTCTAAAACCAGATGGAGTGAGATGGATGACGTAACCGCTACTCAGCCACTCATCGGTGCCGATGCAGGTAGGATGAGCCTTTAGGAATAATGGTGGCTTGACAGACTTAAACTCTGGCGTAAGACTGTGGCGTAAGAAACATTGTGCTTGATGCATTATCTTTGTGAATGATAAATGATGGTGTTGGTCATGTACAATTTATCCGTCGCGGAAATAATCCAAGAGGCCTTTCATAAAACAGACCCAGTTATTCTAATCCAAATGTAAAGTGGACACAGAAACTGAGAGAACATCGAGCATTAATATGTAGCTATTTTACTATTTGTTTTCAACAGAAAAGTGTAATCAAGACGCTGTTAATCAGTGGCATATTCACATTACTGAGTGAGTATTGATTGACCCTGTTTTGATTGACCCTGTTTTGATCTGACTTTCATGAATGTATCAAGGCTGTGTGAGTCTATACTGCATTAGTTTGTAAGATACACCATAGACATATAGATATATGATAAATCTTTGACAATTTTGACTTCCTCTTTTAGTAAAGACGCTAAACAAGAGAATATCCAGGAATATGCAGGTAAGACAGACTTTGAACATGTTACAAAAAGCATTTGACTCATCAGGCATCACTTGGCAGTGTGTAAAGTGTCATATTGGAATGGGAATATGTAGTATGTCAATGGAATTCTTAACATCTGCCAGTTTAATTGAAAATGAATTTTATGATATTGAAATGATGTAATATTTAGGTACCGTCGATTAAAAGAACGTTACAAACTACATGTGTTCAGATTTTCCCTTGGGAACTGATTCTAGCCATTTTAAGACGCCACTTAATGGGCAGTGGCTCTGCATGCCTGATCCAGTCAAACAACATGCAAAGTAGTCCTGGGCTGGAACAAGTCTCGGCTGGAAAGTTTACACACTAATTCAATCTGTTGAGGGTTATTGGCACTAAACACAAGGTTTAGGCTCTGTCACTATGGAATATACCATCAATATAGGTCAGTGTAGTTTTATGATGTAGTGCTCCAACTGTCACATGAGAGAGATAAGAAAATACCATGCAACTAAGGAGGTAAGTACACTGATTTTAAACCTGTTGCAGCAGCTTGCCTAAGCTTGTGATGTGCTTAAATTGGTGACTTGGGGATTCCTTGACTGTTAGGTTACACTGCAATTGATTTTGTATATGCTGTAAAATAAACAATGACACTTTGCTTATAGCACTGCATCTGAGGAAGACTGGCATGTCTGAAGATGACTTAGCACTTCTTTTAAAAGGTAAAAACACATTGCTGTTTTGAATTTTTCAGGCTTTGAGGACGAGTTAAAATGAAAATACTGGGCTAAAACAGGACTTTTGGTTTTAAACATACCCCTGATTTATCTGTAAGGTGCTTGAAGTTTCATTATTTTAGCTTTCAAGCTCTGACACACACAGAGCAAACCTCATTCCGGTGCTGGCTTATTTAGATTAGAGTGAAATGTATTGGCACAACACTGGGGCATGTGGAATAAGTTCATGTGGAGTCAGCTGCCTGGGAGAGAGGACATAAGCAGGAGGAAAGGTTCAGGGATACAACATTAAGCCTCTCTCCCCTGACTGGATGTTTAACCGTGCCAAGGAACTCTGCTAGCTTTGGCAAGAACTATCACACTGCTCTTGTCCAAACACCATCATGGTGTGAGACACACCAGTACGCTGCTGTCTGTCACTTCTGTCTGAGTCAAGCATTTGACTCTGTGTGTCTGTGCAAGTAAAGAATCACCATGCCTGCTCTGGATGCTCCTCGTAAATGGCGCAAGAGAGGGACATAATAAGGTAAGAAGGACTCAACATGACGTTATGAGACTACAGAAATTGAGGAGATTTGACTCTGTGTTCCTTCATAGTGGACAACGTCAGCGAGTCTGTCTCACAGCGACAGAACAGCTACAATTCCTACCATCTCTGCAAGCACAAATATGCCAACACCACAGAGATTTTGTAACAGCTAACCCAAAGACTTTTAGCATCACTTTGAGATGGCTTTGCTGCTTACCCTCTCAAAGTGTCATTTGTGTTGTTTATTGCAGTAGTTACTGTGAATTATTCAGATGCTACAAAAAAAAAAGGAACAGGAAAGGAATGCAGTTTTGCCGCAATGGGAGTTTCAATGGGTTAAAATATTGTTTTTATGGAGCTGTGTTGCGTCTTGTCTCAGTAACCAACATTCATGGACTGGATTTCAATGCTACCTACTATAGTTGTTTGACTTTCCATGCGTATTTATCTGTTCAGATACTTGTCTCGTTTTTTTTTTTTTTTTAGAGCTGCTTTTGCACACACAGAAATGTGTCCTGTGAATCTTTGTGAATCTTTCTGGGTTCTTTGTCTGCTGTCAAGCACATCGTTATTAATGGATCTGGAGCAGTGGTTTTCAAATGGCAGCCAAGAAGATCATAAGTCTTAGAAAGGGAAAGAAACCCTGAAAGGAACAGATTGCCAGTGCTCCACAGAATCAAACACAGCTAATGCTTTGGCAGAATAAGAGGCGACATAATAGGATAGGCCTGCATTAAGGATGCCCTTATGAGAAGATACTGAGGCTCACTTTGTCCCTGACATCATGCCAAAGGGAGCAAGTTGAAGGAAAGGTCTTGATGGTGCAATGTGAGAGGACAGCCAAATGAAAGCAACAAGGAGAGCAACTCTTTCCTAATATAGCTACTGTACTGCCTTAATGTCCATGACACCAAACAGAGACTGGGTTTCAGTGTTTGTTATGTTGTAGTCGAAGATGACGTTCTTTCTTTTTTGCCTGTTTCCAAAACAGCATCTTTATATGGTAAAACGACTTTGAGCACCGTGCAAGGATTTCTTAGGTAAGACCCTCGCTTATCTGTTTTTCCTTTTCAGCAAAATATAAATAGGAATGTGATCAATAAAAACAATAGTTCATTTCAGTAATCTCAATAACATGTATTTGACAATTCCATTTCTACATACTGTATTATTTATTTATTTATGGCACGGTGTATATGTTTTACTCCTGGCCAGTTTTAATCTTTTTTTAAGACTAAAACTTCTTTTGTTTGAGGCTCAGATGAGAATTTGTTTATTGGTATCTTATAAAATATTTCAGCTACTTATAGCAGGTCCTTGCTTATAAAACCCACATTCATCAAATTTAGCTTTAGCCCAAACATGCTACAAATATTTATGTTTAATTTGAGTATTTTTTGAATATTTTCTTTGTGAGCACACTAGAAACTGTAATTTAGTGTTTTCCCTGCTATAACACCTGTCTGAATGGGGTTCAATGGGTGTGGAAATTCAGGGAAAGCACTAAAATTAATATTGCAAGGTTGCTCTTTAAGCAGAATTGGGAGTCACTGCTGTAGCGGTGTCCCAGGATGTGACACATAAGAATGAAGGGATGTGTGTGAGGGTCATGTGATGTTTGTGACGTTGGTATGAGATGGGACAGGGCCTCATATTTCCCATGCAAATGTACAGACTGCGTTGGTTTGCATGAGGTTTGCTGGGAAAGATACGAGACATGGGAAACAGGGTGAGATTGGAAACAGGATTTAGGGTTGTAATATGTAGTGGCTTCAGGTGAACACTGAGCACTTACAGGCCTGTGGCTGAATTTTCTAATGTGCTGTCATGGTCTGATCACACTACAGTACATATCCAGAAAGACCTCCTCTGACCTCTGCCTGGAACAGCTTGGCATCAGGAATTTCAAGTCAGTCTGGACCACCAAGGTACCTTTCTTTCATTCACTTAGCCATGTTTCTTGACTGTGGTTTATACTGGATTTGAAACTCTCAGTAATGTAACTTTTCTAGTGCCATGGATGTGCTGACCCTCTGGCAGGATGATCCAGAAGAGTTGCTACTGGATCTGGGCTTCGGTGCTGAGGAGCCTGACATCACAGTGAAGATCCCAGCCCGTTTTATCAACCATCAGTCCCAGGCCCGCGGCATCAACATCCAGGTCTTCTTAGAGGCTCAGCAGAACCGCGTAGATATAGAGAATCCAGATGTCAGAAGTGAGCACTATTTAATTTCATTAGAAAACAGCCTAGCTCATTTTACGAATGTTAACAAAAGCCTGTTGTTGAAAAGCAGTACTTTGTTTTCCTGCAGCAGAGGGAAATGTTGTCTATTCATTTTCCGGATGACTGCAGTGTAGTGAAGGCCTGATAACCGGTGCCTGTTTGAATGCTATTTAAAATTTTGCGAGTGTGACGAAATAGACCTCAATCTCTATTTCTTTCTTATTTCACTCTCTCTCCCTCTCCCTCTATGCAGATCGGTTTAGGCAGATAGAGGTGCTACAGCAGGTCACTACAGCCTTCAGTTCCTTGGTGGGAGGTGTCAGTCCAGGTACACAGAGACCTGTGGAATCTCAGCTCTCAGAAGAAGCCAAGTTGAGGAGGAAACGGGTTGGCATGCTCTTCCGGAATGCCTCCAAGAAGTCGCTTAGCCAGCTGGGCAATTCCCGAGACAAGCAGCCACTCTGCCCTTCATTGGCAGGCCAATCCTCCAGCGTAGAACTGCCTGGAGATCTTCCCCTTGACAAACGAGTCCCGCTGAAACGTGCCAGCCTTAGCCCTCTGGTTGAGGAGCAGACCTTAGTCTCAGAAGAAGCTGAATCCACTGAGACCACAACCCTCCCTCAGGTTAAGAGCAGCAGTCCAAGGGGAAGTAGAGAACTGAAGAATGTTACATCAGCCATCGCCTCTGCAAAAGGGGGTACAGGAGTGCCAGCAGAGTCTTTTGAGCTGGAAGAGGTAATGCTATATGTGTATTTTCATACGTTTACTATTGTATGATTGTATTTTGCTCCTGTTTGGGCTCCCATGAGAATTTGTTTTCTAATGACTCCCCTCCAATTTATTTACATACTCAACCTTAATTCTTGTTTATGAAAGCATCAATCATTAAGCCATGCGACAAAATCTTTTCCTCTCGTGCAGTGTTTCCTAATCCTGATACTCCATGAACTACATTTTATCAAGGCACCTGACTCAGTTTTGAGCTAATTAACAAGCCCTTGATGAGGTTAAAACCACCAAAAACCCTGAAATTAGCCTATTAACAGGATCGCTGTGGTAAACTGCCAGATTGTTACTCATCATTAAGAAAAGTATGTGAGGGTCATTAGATATTTATCAGACAGAATGCTAGAATTGTCCTAATTAGTTCTATTTGTTTTCTGTCCTCAGATCCCGAGCTTTGATGAGGGAAGCATAGGAGGAACCTGCACTGGCACTCCTGATCAGCCAGGTTTGTGTGCTGATTTGTTTGTAATAGTTTTTAATTAGGTCCAACGTTAGCTATTAAGTGAGGTTTCCGACGTTCCAAAATTGTAGGAATTATATGTGAGCAGGTGTGATGATTAAAGTATAAATATGAAACCTTTTCTAGGACTATATTTGCTTCTTGAAAAGCAAGGGTTAACGCAGTATGTCACTGTAATTTAATGGAATTGTTTAATTGGGAGCAAACCGTGTTCATGTAAAAATGACATTAGGCTTGCTCGAATATTTTATTGCTCCTTAGAGCATAGGCGATGTAAAGTCTGCTTTGTGTCTATGCAGAAGCACTAATGGCATGTATTTATTTAGGTTTAATGCCCTGACGTAGTGTTAATTGAGGTGTATTTATGCTACATTTTGCAATGGAAAAAGTGATCAACTTCAGACAGTTGTTATTGTGATTTGTGTAGGTAACAAGCAGGCATGTCTCTCACGAGTGAGGACAAGTAGCTGTCAGTCTGACAGTAGTGGATTTTTGGAGGAACCGTTTGTTCCTGCTTACCCCAATCCCGGACCTGAGCTCATGAAAGTAAGACTGACCACTGCTATGGAAAAAAAGAAATGTGTTTTGAGGAATAATACATTTTTACAGAATTCAGCAAGTTTTCTTATAATTAAATGGACATATCTGTTCCATATCTTAATGTGTGTGATGCAGGTGCTGAATACCATGTCAGGGGATATTACAGAAAGCCCACAGAAGAGTGTGGACCTGCAGGAGACAGCAGTCCACTCTCCATATACCCAGGATTCTGATAAGTTGCTTAAACAGCCTGAAACCTCTGCAACAGACTCAAATATTGATAAAGCAATGGGACCAGCACATATTGGGATGATAATAAGTGCAGAAGACACTACAAAGAGGCACTTACAGGACACTAATAGAACGGATTGTTTGGTAAATAAGGAAGTTGTTCAGAAAGACATTGTTGGTGACTATGTGGGAGAAAGTACTAAATCCCCGAAAGACTCTCCAGGTTTCTGTGGCTATGGTGCCAATATTGTACAAAGTACTACATTAAAAAAGGACTCATCTGGTCTATATGACTACAGCATCAATAGCTTAAAAAGCACCACATTACAAAAGGACTCACCAGGTCTAGTTGACTATGGCACCAATACCATACAAAGTACCACATTTCAACAGGACTCACCGGTTCTACATGACTATGGTGCCAGTTTTGGAGAAAGTATCAATTCTCAAAAAAACTCACTAAGTCCGTCTCATGATGTGGTTGTGGGAGGTGATTCACAGAGGAAGATACAGAACTCAGATGTTTCTGTGTTTGAAACAGACTCTTCTTCCACTGACCCAAAAGCAGGTACAGAAAACAAAGTCCCATCCCCCACAGAAGGATACTATGGACGTTCTGTCTCAGTGCAGATGTGCTCGAGCTTGGCCTCACAGAGTTCTCTGAGAGGCAGCATCAGCCACAACTCATCAACAGGGCAAAGTCCCACCAGTGATGTTCAGCTCAGTAGAGAGTGCAGGGAACAGTTAGACTCAGATGTGGCTAATATCTCAGACAGTTCCCTAAGCACAAATATTCCTACAACAATGGAACACACATTAACTAACCCATGGCAATCTAAGGAGAGTTTCAATGGACCAAACTCGACATCACTCGATAAGGGCCGGTCTTATGAGGAGGACACACGGTGGGAGACAGCGCTTTGGTCAGGAGCTCAGTGCAATGGCTCCTGTGGGCACAAACAGCAATGCTGCTGCCAGAATAAGTACAGTGAGGAACAGTACTCTGGCAGCCCAGAACAGCTACACCCAGCCTCCAGCCTGCCTGTGAGTCACTCATAGCTCAAGGATAGATCAGTAGCCCAAGGGCAAATTTGGTTTGAGACATTTTTCCACTGCCGGCCCCTCTCAGGATGAATTTAAGATCTGCTGGGTTTTTTTTTCTATGTTAGTCCAGAGCCTTAACCATGGAGTTAAAATAAGCAAATTGTATGCTATGGTATATATCCAGTGTAAAATAGACAGTTGTTCATTTTTCTAAAGAGAAGTGTTGATTAACAGGGTTAAGGGCTAGCTTTCATAAATGGAGCAGATTTTCATTTGAATAGCTTATTTGCATGTGTGATGCAAGGGAGTGGAGATTGCTGACCACTTCAGCGCTCCCTACAGCACTTGCATAGACTCCAGAGGCTTCACCGATAAACACACTCAAACACACATTCGTTGCTAACACAAAGAGCTGAGGCTTCAAGTGGCTGCTTTATCTTTGTTTCTGCAGTATTCCATGGAGGAACTGATAGGCATGATGAGATGTATGTGGAAGTTCCGGAAGATGTTGACAGAGATCGAGGAGAGGCTGGAGGAGGAGCAGGAGACTGTCAATAGTTCTTTCTCAGAAGAACACAGGTTGGTCTTCATGCTTTCTGCCCTACAATAATTATCAATATTCTTATAGCATTGTGCACTACTGACATAATATACAAGCATACAGAATTAAAAGGTTTTTTTTTTTTTTTAGATGAAGCATAATATAGGATGAGACAGCAAGAATATATTCAAATATATTCTTTTTAGATTAGATGGTAAGAAATCATGTGTTTAACATTCGTTTTATAGTTTCGATTCATAATGTGAAATGCAGTTAATAACAATATAATCAATTAATTGTGATGCCTGTGATTAATTAGAACTAATGATGATTAATTCATTACTAATGATGTCCTCTATGTGTACGGATGTCCTGTGTATAAGACCTTTGATCCTAATTGTGATTAAAAACATAGACCAGGGCAACCGTGGCAAGATAGTTGAAATTAAGAAGCATCACATTTTTTACATTTCCCTCCAATTATCGCGTCAGCTCCTTTTTGCTGGATGTTAATCTACTTTTTCCACAATCTTACTTTTTGTCAAATTGTCCTGCTTGTAAGTATGAATTACTAGCCAATCCTAGCATAGAAGGCAAAAATAAGCATGCTGCAATAAGTGGAATGTGTTGAGTCTTTGCTACTCAGTTTATTAATTGGTTGTTGGTCCTCTATACTGCCGCCTATTGTATACAGAGACTCCACCTGCATGCTTTTATGCCTCTGCCACTAGGCGAGGGAGGCATTATGCTTTTGGATTTTTGGGTCCGTGTGTCCATCTGTCCGTCTGAGATTCTCATTAGATCGATATCTCAGGAACGAGTGGTTGAATGTTTTTTAGGATTTATATGGAAATTAGCTGATTAAATATTGGAATTGATACAAACAGAGTCAAGGTCACACCCAAGGTCAAATAGGTGAAATCATTTTTCTTCAATGGCTTCCTTCCGGTTTCTCACACAGAGGATACACTCACGTTCAGGAATTCATTTCTGGCAGTGGAGGCTTGGACACAGCTGACATTCTACATTTCTGCTTGTTCAAAAAATATATTAAATAATACTACAAACAAGTTTTATAGGGTCGTTTCGATTCGTAATCTCAGATTGTGTTTAGGTGTTGACAATGTCTTTCTCTTACAGGGCGGAGGTTCAGGACATTCTGAAGCTGAGAACAGCTGTCAAAAAGGAATCTGAAATGTTGGAACAGCAGCTCAGTGATTTGGTCCAGGCCTATGACGACAACATAAAAATGGTATCCAGCTCCTTCTCATTAAGCCAGCTTATTCTTATCTTTAGATAATGACTGATGAATATAAATTGGATGTAACCATCCGATACTCAGTATCGGTACCGGGACTGAAAGGCTGGATTAGTAGCAGATCTAACTGACATTTTCCAGTGCATTTTTATGCTGCTGTTGAAAGACATGACACACATCTTGCATGTTATTGTGGGACACAGATTGTCTTAACGCATGCTGTCCTCACGCCTGTGATGTCTCACATTACTTGGCAACAGAAGCGTCCAAAGAGTCAGTTTGTTTACTGTGAGGTTGTCGGTATCGGCTCAGTACTGGGTATCGGGTGATATTTTGAGCTCTGTTAACAATATTGTGTAAACTGGAAAAGTGTGATATACACATCACTATGTAATTAGTCTCTGAGTTCTTGATTCTTCACATTCCAGCTTAGTATCCTAACCTGCTCAAGGCATCAACAAGTCTGGATTTGAGGGATTTTTAACCTAAAGCTGCCTGGTCATGAGAGCAGAGGTTTTATCTGTGAATATATCACTGCCCCAATTTATACAACTAACTTGAAATGGAGTGTATTATGGAGATTGTATTATTGTATTTGTTTGGACAATGTTTTGTAGAAGATGAACAGACTTTTGGATGAGCAGTCCCACCTGTGCACTCAGCTGAGGTTTACACCCCAACCGGGGCACGTCTCCAAAAAAAGCGTGGGCATTCAGTGCACCTTGCTGACAGACAGCCCTGAGTCATGTCTGTCTACACAGCTCACGGACGACACAAGGCTAATTCACAACAGCGAATGGAGCCCTGGCGGCAAGGCCGACAAGCTGGACTTTGTAGGATTTATCAAAAGCGTATGTATTTAATTCACTTTTCAGGTCTCTAATATTGTGAGTCTTGCAATATTATGAACATTGTTTCATTCCTCTATTTCTTCTCAGTTAAAGGATGGACCCATCAGCAATGATTCACTAGAATGAAAACAGTAAGTGTCAGTAAAATAATGCTTTGTTGCTTTGTGTTCAGTAAAATATTTGTGATTTTTTTGGCTTTTAATGAAATTAGTTTAACAAGTTTAGATTCGTCTTAATTTAAAGGTTAAGGATAATATTAAAGTCTATTTTTGAGCTAACATGCTATAAAAAGTTTGTTAGAGCTTCCTTTTCTTTTTCTTTTCAGTTCTTCAGCATCAAGAGTGAGGAGGATAAATTAACCTTGGTGTAGTATTTTGATGTGTTATTCTAATTATATTTTTAAATGTACAATATTTTATAAGCTGAATTATTTTTTTAGTCAAATTCAATGAAATGTTGTGTATGTCTTGAATCCAAGACCAATAAAATCAGTCAATGTAAGAAATTTACAGATGTCTACGGTGTTGTGGTATTGCTCCCGATCATTTGGAAGCACAGACCTGTAAATCCTGAAGTAAAATACACAGTCATAAATTATGAAGACGTTCAATTATTTTTGGTGGTAATATGTTAGGGGAAGCCATTTATAGTGTATGTATATTTTGAAAACACTATAAAAAGAATAATAATAGTGCTTGCCAATGATTACTGTTTTGTTATTATGCAGGTAATATTACCAGGGTAATTTTGTGTGTGCCAACGTATTCCAAAACCTCTCGTTTATTATAAGATGATATTCGAAGCCCCATCAAACACATAGACACACACTTCGCTGAAGTGCTGAAGTGCTGAAGTGGAGTAAATACGATTCACAGCTCAACAGCAGTGACATCAAAGCTCTCACCCTGTTTCAAACTCTGCGAGCACTGGCGCCACTTAGTGAATCACCAACGATACACAGACACTAAGTATATTTATCTTCTCTAAGCTCATTTTAAAATTAAATTATCATGGGTCTATTATTAGATTTTTTCAAATAATAATAATAATAATAAATAACCTCACGTCACTCCAGGCCCATCCTTCCCCATTTATGGTGCCCTCCCCCGTACACCCTCCTGTTTGTGAGGCCACTCTGTCCACTCTGCTTAACATGTTGAAAAAATAATTCAAACTGTTGAAATAGGTTCACTAGAGACCCTTTGATATTCATACATGGTACATCATAAGGTCTTCAGTCGTCGTGACAACTGGCCCTAATAGAGTCGGGATTGGAGTGTGCCCCTCCTCTTTGGTACATAAACCGTCTTCGCTTTGATGTGACCTTCCACTCTTTCCATCTCTACCTCTCTGCACCACCGGGGTAAGTGTCACATTATTCCCTCTCTAATTCGAGCGTACACTCTTTTAATAGCATATTTATTTTGGAAAAATACTATTATGATGTGTGAAACTATCAGTCTTCTTAATCAGTCTCTTCTAAACAAAGTAATCTGTCTGTTTTGTGGTTGAATTACCAATCTGCATAGCAAAATTGCCAACTTGGATAGAGAACTCTGTAGAACACTTGGATATAGAACATTCGTTTTTGGATGGCATGTTTTCACTTAATGAACTGCATTAAGTGAGAATTACACTTCATTTCCATTTTTGCCTAAAATTGTGCATTTAAAGTTCTGTATTTGTGAGTCCATGGTACTGACTGTGGCCTAAATAATGGATGTGGGTGCAGTGAGAGAGTAAGCTGTTATCTGATATGTGAACAGACTGCCAGCATGTCTACAGGCTGCGTGAGGTCACTCTCAGAGACAGCCGAGCACAGACTCAACAAGCAGGAGCATCCCTGTAAGTATCCCTCAATCTCTCTCTCACTTTCTCTTTCTGTGTGTGTGTGTGTGTGTGTTTGTTTCCCTTCATCTGACTTTATTGCTTAGTATTTTAGGAGAAAATTGAGCATTGTGGGTCAATGCTAGAACGGGAGATGTATCAGTTGGGAACAACAAAGGACATGACAGATGGTGTGCTGCTTCTCACACACAAACCCTTGTCTCTGGGTGTGGAAGGGAGTGTTTGTCGAGTTTCAGTACGCTGTCCTAAAGCACCCTCACTGTGCCCCTACAGATGAGGACACCGAGATGGACAGTCAGAAGCTCAGAGGCTCAGAGGACAATCAGCAAGAAGAACTGGGACAAAAGAAACCACGCAGGAAAGACACGCCTGTGCTCAACTCCCCTCCTCTCATACCAGGTAGATGTCTGTTTGCTGGTTTGCATGACTCCGATTGTTAAAACAATCATCTTCATCAGTCTCTTACAGAATTGGAATAAATGTTCTGTTTTTGATGGCTCTTTGTTCACCAGGGGTAAGGTTAATGAAAGGCGAAACACGTCTGATTCACTTGGAAGATGAAGAAAAGGAGACAAAGAAATAGCTGTATTTTTACACTTTGAAAGTGTTGCTGTTACTGTTATTTGCTCTCTCTCTGTGTCTGAGACACTTCTGTGGTTAATTTGACGGTTCACATGTTTACAAATTTCTGCAAACTTGCTTTGTTGAACAGTTTTGTTTTATTCTGAATATTGTAACAAAAACCATATTTGGTGGCCTACATATCATGTGTCTGGTTCGTACATTAAATATTACTATTCTGGCTTTGTGAATGTAGGAATGCTGTAAAGAGTGTGTGGATCCTGCTTCTTGGTGGTTTATCACCTGCCACGTCTAAGAGATATACACTGCAGATGCATGGCTTTGCTCCGGGCATCAGTGAGCTTGCTCTCTGCTCCTTTCTCTCGGGGCAGTGGGTAGGAACTGGCACAGTAACTGGGCTTCTTAGTGAAGCGAATCAGGTACCCCGTCCTCTCACCTGCAAGACAAAAGAGCCAGCCGTTAGCTCAAAGAGGGCTGTGGTATGAATCGGATTTTCTGTCTTTCCACATGTTAAGGTGCAGAGCTTAGATGCAGGAATGTAGCTAAATAAAAACGCAGAGTCATCATCTGAGCCCTTTGAGTTTAGATTTATTGGCACAACAGTGCAATAATGGAGCATCTGAAACAAACAGGATCGCGCCACCATGTGTCTCTCTTGGTTTGTGATCGTTTCCCCCATTTGGAAAGAAAAAAAGAGGTTTGAACAGGACATTAGCGTGGAGTCTAAATATGTCAAATTTGCAAAGGATACATATAATTAGATCATTATATGGCTTATGCTTTGGGAAGAGCGCACAAAACTGAACATAAAAAAAACAACATGAAAACAGATTTTCATGGTTTCCGATGCAGTACATAAGACAACCTGCAGGGGGTGTCACTGAGATTAATTAAACAAATCGGATCCTGATAATCTATGAATTCACATTTCACTTTTACCAGTAAGATCATGTATTATTATTATTATTATTATTATTATTATTATTATTATTATTACACCTATAATCATTTTGTCAGTACAAATTCCAAAGAAGAGAAAACCAGACAACACCATGACAGAAACATAGAGGTTGAAAGACATGACTTTATAACTGATCTAAACACCTGGCAGTTTGCTATTATAAAGCAGCAAAACTAAAAACAATTTCATTAAGGCAATATTTCACTGTACCATATTTACTGCTGTATTCTATTTCACTGCACACTGCATGTCACAGCTGATACCTGACGAGGTGAGTGGTTAGTAAGGAAAAAGAAAAATACTTAACATGCTTTGCAATTAACAGGTCTATCTGTCCTCTCACCCCTGAGGACAACAGTACTCTCAAAGTGAAGTTTAATGTCAAAAGAAAATACAACAGCCATTTGGATTGTATTAGCAACTCTAGGCATGTGTTTACAGTATTGTGCAAAAGTCTTGCAGGCATTCTTTATTTTCTGATTCTTTTTTTATTCTCTGCTTTAGTGTGTCAATAGAAAAAACCAAAAATGGATTTTCCAAAAAAAAAAAAAAAATGGAATGTTACAGGGAAAATGGTGCAATTTTTTTTTCATTAAAGAAAAATTTTAACTAACAGACCACTTTTCAGATAAAAAACCTCAGAGGATTCTCCTGTCCCAGAAGAAAATGAGACAGGCAAAGTCTACAAAAGAGCCATGGCAAGTTCTCCAACATGCTTGAACTCAGTAGCCAGCCATTTTCCGTAGAAAACTGCACACCCTAAGAGAATTGATGCTGTTTTAAATGGCAAAGAGTGGTCATGCCAATTTTTTTTTTTTTTTTTTAGATATATTTCTGTTTACAGTTGTTTAATTTCATATGTAATTTTAAAAATGTAACTATTTTGAAAACATCTTCGCAACACAGACTTTCTTAACATGTGCCTAATACTTTTGTACAGTACTGTTGTCAACAGGTTATAATGCCATGCCCAGCTCTGCATCAGCCTACTGAGCTTGCTGGTGACAGGATATGAGGAAAAATGAATTCACTCACATTTAATATCAGCATAACCATGAAGAACAACTTGATGTATGCTTACTACATTGCTTAAAACAGTCCATTTACAGGCGGTCAACGACAGAACAAGGTTAAGTTGGTGACTGTTTTGATGCATGATTGCCTGCTTTTCACTGAACACTACACAAATAGAAAATAGACTAAATATTTGTCTCATAACACACAATTGATACAAATAATGACTGGCATACAAGGACTGACATTTAGCATACATTCTTGTGAAAAAAAAAAAAAAAATCCACAAGAAACTGAAAAATAAACATTGAGGCCTGACATTGAGGTTTTGAAGGATCACACATCAGTGGTACAATAAAATGAATTTAAGGCAGCAATTATTGTTAAGCATAATAAACCTCATAAAAACAATTAGCACAGTATCTCATGACTCATTTTCTTCTCTAACGGGTTGTGCTAAGGGACAAAGAATTAGTCTACAAAAGAAATCTATTTATCTCTTTGGTAAAGGCAGCAATAACATTTTACACAGTGAGTTAGTTGACTATTTAACATACAATACCAAGTAAAAATAAAATCAAATAAAAAATAAAAGATGCTCTTTATTATTACTGGTGGAATTGTACTTGAGTCTTGACGTGCAGCACAGTGAGTATGTGCTTTTGATTACATTCACCTTTATCGCTTGCAATTTGAAAATTGTTCCTAATAGACAATATTCTCCATATGGTATCCAGTCAAAAAGAAGTTAGTAGGGAATGTTAGAATTTAAATTTAAATTACAAAATACATGAACTCACAGAATTATTATGGCTTGGGAATGACTATATAGGGAATAACTACTTAGAAGTTGTGGTGGCTCATATAGTTAAGAATTCAATTAAGTGCATCAAAGGAAGTGGCGTGATTTTTTTTTTTTTTTCATCATTTGTAAGATAAAACAGTCTGAGAAAAGCTGGAGAAGCAACTCCAGACATATGAAAAAAAAAAAATAAAAATGTTATCCCTCCTATAATACACTTCAATCAAAATAACTTGGTTAACTTAAAATGATGCTGACCTTCCACATCTTAAGTCTAATGCTCACTGCTGATTGCAGTGATCAGTCTACTGACTGTATCTGTACACAACTGCTTATAAATAATATTTTCTTATTTATATACAGTAAATATATACAGAATGCTTGAAAAATTCAATGCTTGACTGTTCAAATCAGAAAGTACATGTACTATATTACAAGTTCTGATCAACCGGAATTTCTAACAGTGAGGCATAGAGCAGTGCTGTTCCTAAGATGGCACCGCAGCGTGTACAGTGTCTAGAGTAACAAGTGCAGCTTTCTATACTGGAGAAATGGACACATGGCCACAAGTTTGGTCATTATGAGGTTAGACTGCCCTGCATTATATATTTAAATATCTTTTCCCTTTTTTTTTAAAATGTTTATGTTCACAGGAATATATCGTACCACACAAACCTACATTATCTTTGCAAAATAGAAATGTTAACCAAATGGCATCTATCAGATTTACATATTTTTAGTCTTTAACACTGAGCTTATTACAATTTAAGCACTTAGAACTGATTTATGGACAAATAAGATAAACAAAAAATGTGTTCTATGACCAAAGCGACATTATAGAGGCAAGATTTACTGTCTCATCAGACAAACAGATGTCACATCAATCAGCAAACGTGCAGTAAATAAAATCGTTAACAAGAACGCACATTTACTGAATACTGCTATTGTCAACTGAGAGCTAGTGAAGTCCTGACCAGCATATTGTACAGGACACAATGCATATCAACCAGGTAGTTATGTACAGAGGATAACAACAAAACAAATTAAAGCAGACATTCTTCAGCTTGTTTTTCCACACAAATGTGCACTCAGCTCTGGGGTCTGTCACAGGAAGAGCATTCCATTGGGAAACAAAGCCCAGTTCAGCTGGCTGTGTGTCAGTTCTAGGCTGTGTGTATGTGCCTGTCCCCATCTCTGGCAATCTCTGGACAGCTCTGCAACATGTGCAGCTTTATGTGTGTGTGTATAAGTGTGTGTACATCATCTCTAGGGAGAGCTCAGCTGGAGAGGATACCACAATGGCCATACTGCCATATGCTCCCTTCTGGCTCCAGTGCTAATAGACTCGCCGTGCCTCTATGGCAACGTCCACTGGGCTAATATGACCCTGTATTGGGTTAACTCTAGGGCAAGGTCTCCATGCTACACCCCTTTTTGGGTCACACTGCAATATCAGGCCTGACAATTAAGCCATAAAAACATATCAGTAAAAGCAGGAGAGTATTAGGCAACAAAAGGAAAATTATAAAAGTAAAAAAAAGGAAAGTCTATTTGCAAAAGAAATCCAAGAGACAAGAAAACAAGAAAAAAAACAACAACAACAACAAAAAAAACAGTTCTATAAATAATCAAAGCAGACACCAGATGGTGCCATTGTGCAGGAGTGAGAGTGTTGCCCGGCAGATGGAGTCCTTGTTGAGAAATGAAAGAGTGGTTAGTGTGCATCAGGCGTGGAGGCAGCTGCAGCACTGGCTACTAGGGAGGTGGCTGAACTTTCATGAGTGCTGTGCTCCTCGTCTGCATCTGTAGAAAAGAGGAGATATATGGCACATTTAATGGCATGGGTGCCTTCTCCTGAGCTGCTGGGTGAAGAAATGGGATGGGATGACAGGAGTGTTGTTAGGAGGCTGTAATTATAGTGCACATCTGAGACATGATGGTAGAAACCCACACAAACTCAACATGATTGCATTTTATTTTATTGTGAGCTTACTCTATTGATCACCTCAGGAAATGGATCCTGCTGATCTGTAGGTGACGATGATGATGATGATGATGATGCACTAAACTGTGGAATCTCGATGAACAGACCTTCTGGGAATTTTTTTTTCTATATATATTTTCAAGCATTTATGTGGAAGAGAGTTGGCCAAGCTAAACATGTCACCAACAACAACATACAAAGCAAGCAACCACATTCTTTCTTTTGCTTAGATGAGACATCTCAGCTGACATATCTAAATAGCGGCTGCCTCAATGGTTATGGAGAAGTTGTGTAATGTTATGGAGAATCTGAGTGATTCTGACTCATGGGTGGGATAAAGGAAATGCTAGAGTTACCATCGGAGCTCTTTGTGTCACTGTCGTCACTGTCGGGTAAGTCCAGCTCTTCCCCTGACATTCAGATAAAAACCAAGTTACTTGTTTATATACCACTTACATCACCTTTAGTGAGTTACACCTGTTATTTCTACATGCAAGCAGAGAACACATCTAACCATACCAACCATGTGCCATCAGATCCACCTGAATTCTGTATTATTCTTTCACGTTATGCAGTGTGAACACCAAAGGGATAAATACGTGGCATCAATCCATAAGGTGTTTTAGTGTGTTTTTTCAGTCTGAACAAATGAAATATATTCAGTAGGTCTGAAATAAGATCTAATATGAAATTTTCTACACGTACCGTTTTGAACTTGCTGGCTATTGTCTGTATCACTGCTTGTGTCTGGCTCTTTTGCATCCTCCTGCTCGTTAGCAGCCTCTGGTTTTGTTCCATTCACTCCCCCTGGGTCCTTATTGCCCTCCACCTCTTTGGGCTGCTGTTCTGTGGGCTCTTTCTTATCCACTTTGGCCTTGGTGGAGTCTGCTGGCTCTGGTTTTGTGACCCTCTCTTTGCTGACTTTGTTATGCTCTGTGAATAATGAATCTTTCATGTCTTTGTTTGGTGATTTGTCTTTTGGGTCTTTCTCAGTCTTGTCTTTGTCCTGCGTGGTGTCCGTTTTCTCTTCACTTGTGTCCTGTTTCCTATCAGCCTCTTTCTCATTGGCCTTCTCTTCTTCCTCCTTTTTGGCCTTCTCCTCTACGGGTATAAGAGATCAGAAACAACATGTAAACCTAGCATTCCAAATTGTTTCTTTTTTGAGAAAAATGTTATGCCAGATAATGTCTGAGTCTCTAAATTAAAACGAATATATCAAAAGGTTTCCGGCAAATTAAACCCAGCATACGTAGGCACCTTTGGCTGCCTGAGTTTTCCACTTCTCTCTGTTCTGTTGCACCTCTTCATTCCAGGTACCCTTGAAATTCTTGAAGTCAACGCTAAGCAGGGAGCAGTTGTGAGCGGTGCTGCTTTCTGAGCCAGTGCTCTTCACATTGGTCCTCTTGCCATCAGATGGGATGTTATTCAGGCTGTAAATATATTTTACATTATATATTAAGTCCCACACAAAATGAAACTTTTCTTAATTGTTGTCTGCAACTTATATTTTTGTTTTCAAGCAGTGTACTAAGTCATGCCTGACACTGGGAGAATCCTCTACATGACTGTTATACAACTATGTGGTGCTGTCAGGAGCACTCTCACCCAACCTAATGTAGGAAGCTGTATTACAAAAAAAAAATGACCCATATCACAGCTGTAAACTGGCTGATTAGAAGTGTTTTCTAGCCCTCTAATAATTATATAATTTCAAAATTAGCTGCGACTGAATTGCTCAAACCTGCCCCTTTTCTTTTATAGGAAAATGAGGAGGGGTCATTTGGGGTGAAGGAGAAGCTTGTCAGTGTTTTCACTGCAATTGCAAATTGGTTTGCAGGCGGCAAAAAGATCTAAAATTACAAACTGCTTCTTTAAAGCAGTTTACTTGGATGATACAGAGCTGAATGGGAGCACTTATTGAGGGACAAAACAGAAGCCTGCAGAGGATTGTGTGTATGGAACACCGTAGAATTAAAACAAGGGATGATGATGATGATGATAAGCCTCTTGCACTTCAAACATCCATGTGATATTTAAGCTTCTTTATCCAGCTAAACTATCACAGTCACATAAGCCACATACAAAGAGGAAGGCATAGAAGCATACAGACACTAGTAAAAAAAAAAAAAAAAAAAGGCACCTACTAGTATTTAAAATAATATGAACTTTGTCTAAGTATGCTTTGAATATACTAATAAATTTATGTACTTAATTAACATATGCTAAAAATTGTAATCTTAAATGCAAACAAGTATACTTTGCACATACGTATACTAAATAAAATTGTATTATATTATCATTAATTATAAACACATTACTGGGAAGTATACTTTTAGTTAAAATTTATTTTACCATAAAATACATTTGGTAGATACCTCTTTTTTTACATACATTTTGTGTCTATTCTTGTATAAAATAAATACTATAATAATTTTATACAACATACTTTGAGAAAATTTTATTTTTGATTTATTATTTATAAGTTTCTTTTATATACAGTAGTATATATGCAGTTTTATATACAGTAGTATATACAATAGTAGCATTTGTAATGTGATGTTTACTGAGGAAAACCAATGCATCTGTTGTGTTAATTTCCAAGGTAAGTGGAAAATCTGAATGGAATGCGGAAATGTCGTCACTAGTGGAAAAAAAAGAGATGGGAATTCACAGAAAACTAAGTAGGAAGAACATAGAGCTTGAAGCATGGTCTCTCTCTCTCAAGCTTCAGTTATTTTTTTTTTAAATAATGCAAGCTTTTTTCAGAACCATTGATAGATATATAGGTGCTATCTGTATTTAAAAAAAAACATATTGTCACCCTGCGAGTGTTCCTATTGGTCTCCAGGGGCAGGTAATAAAAGGTAATAAAATTGTCTTTTAATACCCTCCTCAGGTCTTTATCTGTGTCCTTGTGCTCCTTGATTGCTCCTTCGTAGAACCATAAGGGTTTACTGCCAAGCATATACTCTTATGCTATAAGTGCATGTTTGCTAGTAAAATGTGTTGAAGATAAATAATATAAAAGTGGTTCTTTGAAGATCGAAAGCTATGATGTTGGGCTGTTATATTTGTAATACTGAATGCCTTAATGAGTATTCAAATATATCAGTGTGCCTAGTGTTCTACACTGGTAGCTTTTCATGGCCTGTCTGTGTATGTGCACATGAAAGTGAATGAAAAATTAACTTGTACTCGGCATGTGGTATATGTGTAGTGATTAATAACTCCTCTGTTTAAACTCAGACAAGAACAGTAACATCCTTAATTATGAATGACAGTTCAACTCCTAAGCCCACTGATGCACAAGTGCAAGTGTTGTCCTTCTGTACATATGAACTTCTGTATAATTTACTACATTTTAGCCCTGCGCTAGTTACTGTACAGAAGTCTTCATTTCCGGTTGTTAAATGTGACCATATAAAGCTTCAACATGCATCCGTGTACAACAGTCCACACTCATTTTTACAACATATTCAGCACGTTAGTTCAGTGGGTGTGATGGACAAAAGATTTAGTTTTATGTACAACTAAACTAGCTCACCTGGAGCGTCTGAAGCTGGCCAGCCCTGAGCGTGACGCCTCATCAATGAGTGGAGTCACTATTTTCTCTGCCATGTCTGACAGCACAGTGAACGTGGGCTCCACAATGAAGTCAATAAAGCCTGAAGGTTGGAGAAAAACAAATATATGGTTCTGATTCCTGCTCTTATTGTATTACAATGGAAAGAGGAGTGGGCACAAAACCCACACTCACCAATCTGAGACTGGGCCACCATGGTGGACTTGCGGTCACAAAGAGGAGAGAAAGCAAGGCCCAGTTCTGCCTCTTTATCCCCCTGGAATATACACCATTCATTTTGTCACTATGCAGTGATGTTCAGGGATCCTGATTATTATAAATGGGACAATTGAACAAATGGAGAACTTCTGTGTAAATAAGCAGAACTTGTTTTTTTTTATGTATTCCAGTGCAGTAAATAGATTATAGCTCCAGATATTATTTGTATTATTACATCTTGGGATTTGGACTGCTTAGTTCTTGTATTTGGATTCAGAAGTAGGTTCAAAGATTAGCAGAGCAAACACCTGACAGAAGGTAAATTAGTTATTAGTTATGCCAAACAGAAATAAAAGAGCAACAACTGAAAAAGAAATGAAACAACCACTTCATAACCCAGCATAGGTGGGCAAATTGCTGAGGTTAGGACTTATCTAAATGTCTGCCTACACCTGGATGACATAGGACTTTTTTCCTGGACAAAAATAAACATTCTGAACTAAGGACAAAAGCTAAAATAGGAGTACAAAAGGCCCTCTATATCAAAATGGAATAATCTGGTATGTGACACTAACTATTTACCTGGGATATTTATCCTGGCAGATTCAATCCAATTCATACCACACTAGCCCTGCGTCATATCAATATGATATCAATTTCAGGTTTGTATTGTACAGTGTTTATTATTTTGGTTACAATTTGCCAATTTCATTTGCAATTCCTACAATTACTAATCCTACATTACTACCCCAAGTATCATTCCTGGGATTATGTTGCTTTATATCTGTAAGGCTGCAATATGTTATGTTGTTTTATATATGTAAGGCTGCAATGCCGAAATCTCAAAAAGATATACGCTTTTCACAAATACACTAACTGCCCATAAAGGATTTTGCTGACAGAACTCTGCTCTGCACACTGTCACTTACCTTCTGGCAAATGGTGTAAAGTTGGCAGGTTTGAGAAAAAAAAATTGTACTGAAAACAACTTGTTAAGCACTTTCATTTCTTGCTCCTGGCATTTCTATTAATTTGATTAGTGGTGCCATATCATGTAAAAGACTTATTAGATATTACCGTAGCACATCAAAAGGTTCATTTTTGTATTCTTAAGAAGAGCAGAATTTCCGCCAATAAAATGCCTATTTACTTCACCACATTAACATGCATATGATACATACATCTCAAGAATTACAAAGACATATGGCCACTTAGATGCAGATAATCATTTCTATCTAAAAATCTTAAGCGACAACTTCCTTCCTTTAACATTTTCATTATGATGATGCAGCCATGCTTAAATAGTTCCAAATTAAACAGTATTGAATAGTTAAATGGTAGTTTCCTCCCTTTCCCTTTTGACTAATAATTCTCTCCAATGACTTTCCATCTTACACTGCAACATCCCGAAGACAGTTAAATCAAAAGCCATGTGTTGTGCAGGAATACTGAAAGAAAGGATATCAAAGGTAACTACACTACAAAAAGACTGTTTAAAAACATCACCAAAATTATTATCTGTGGAACAGTTATAATAATTATAAGTTAATGGGCTTAGAGAAGACGCAGGTGTTCAGATTCCAATGTAGCAAATGTTTTGGTCAATCCCCTAATTAATGGGGGGCAAGGATAGAGCAGATGAAGCTAATGCTCTTGGAAGTGAGGAACTGGTGAATATTAAGTAAGAGCAGGGTTATACCAACGTGGGAAGGGATTATGATTGCTGAATGAAAATGAGGTTGTGTGTGCTCTCTGAATGAGATTAATGCCTCGTTTGCATTGACATTTGGGAATCTTGCAGAATTGGAGGGGAGTCCAGTGGAAGATGTGAGGTTTGGTTTGAATTTTCAATTACAATTTTAATTACAACTGTGTTTCCAGGAGACCATAGTGGGTAGAGGTGCCTTGCTCCCTTCAGACAAGTAGAAGTAATCCCCTGGCTGCCACATACAATTAAGGTGGATGGGACTTTTTTTTTTTTTTTACAGTCCCTGGAAAAAGCCAAAATCCTAGCCAATAAGATGAATACCACTCATAGAATAGTTTACAGTTAAGGGCGTACTAAATCTGTGTACAAAGGGCTCAAATGCTTCCTGGACTGTTGGATTGCAGTCCTCATTTAAAATCAGTCTGATTGACCAGGTCCACAGGCACAGGCAACCTGGCTAAATCTTGGAACCACAAGTAGGACTATGTGGCCTAGCTGCTGAATCTTGTGAAAAGTCAGGAGTAGAGAAGGAAAGGCATATATCAAGGGGAAAGACCAGTAATGGGCCAGGGCTTCTTGTCCCAGTGTGCTGTCCAGCTCACAACCAGCAATGTGCTCTGGCAAAATGTTCATCTCTGAGTGCAGATGCCACTCCTCTGAACATATCCATTTGTCTCAACATTGCACCCAGTGCACTACTGTGCAGTTTTGGATGAACTGGCAGTGGAGAGTGAGCCCTGTGAACAGTGAGCGGAGAGAACCCCTTGACCATGATGGCTGATATAGCTGACTCTCACAACAGTGTTTGATTGAACTAGCATTTGATGTCATCTGAGAACTAGCAAGAAATAATTCAGGGCCAGATAGACCACCCTGAAAAACAGCTGGTTGATATGGTCTGAACTGTGTTCTGAGCCCAGGGGGACATGTCCTCAGTGTTGCTGTGGTACGACACTACCCCCAACCTGTGAAGAAGGTGTCTGTAGTCACTGAAGTGTCACACAGGTCCATGGACTTAACCAAGTCCTGTGGCTGGATGGCTTGAAATAGCCCCCTTAGGCCTAGAATTGACAGACCTGCTATTTTATGGGGTCTAAGATCAACAACGCCCTATGCCCCAAAAAAGCAGGCAGGTGACTTTTACTCATCAGAGAGTCTGTGACGTCTCTGTGCAAGAGTACACTGCGCAGACCACATCTGGTGAAGCATATGGCCCCATATTCTCGTCCCACTGCCAGGACTGAGCTGTCAATCAAACTCCCTTACAAGGGAGTTAACATCTGCAGATTGGAGGGACTGTGACACTGACTGCAAGAATACAAGTCTTGTAGCATGTTAATCCACTGTGAGGGAAAACACCCACATGTATTGAGAAAGTGGATGTTTTTGTGAAGGTTATCCCCTTCCAAAATAATTTTGTGGGAGCACCACACCAGCCATGCTAAGCCACATGCTCTACCAGCCACTAAGCAGAGAATGTAGAAAAAATGCTAAGGCTAGAACTGACTAAGTAGGTTAAAAGGGGGTACATGCCGCTCACTGAATAGAATTAACATAATCAGTAATAAATAGCATGTAGTATGTTAAGGGAGTACCACTCTGCTACATTATCAATGTTTGCTACAAGCTCTGCAGCCAGTTAGTTGGCAGAAACCTTAATAGGGAGAAAAAGCAGAGGGTGGAATTGACTCAGCAGGAGAAAATAAGCACTAATGCTGCACTAATCCCGCTTAATAGTGAATAGAGTTAGCGGGTTAGTAATAAATAGCACATTGTGTACCAAGGGAACACCACTGTACTATGCTATCAACATTAGCCAGCTAGTTGGCAGAAAATGTCAGAAAAAATGCAGTGGGAGATACTAGAACAGCAGGAAAAAAATAGCATTGTGCGCCTCTCACCATACAGAGAATACAAAATTCCTCAGTGGAGGCAAATCGTTGGTACTGTGGATTAAAGACATTCACCTATATAGGACTCATAAAATAGAAAATCTGCATACAAGGAATGCTAGCTAAATCCGAGGCTAGTAATGGTAACGAGGGTTAGCATTACTAACTTAATAAATGCAGGGTTAATGCTAACAAGTGACTAGCTAAAGGCAGGACAGCAAGGCTAACTAGGGAAAAACAACTCAAGGCTAAATGCCTGCTATGGAACTCAGTAGCATTCTACAAGTAAAAGGATTTTATTTTTTTGTAAATACTGGCCATATTTTTTTGTAAATACTTGGATGCAATACTTGGATACAAATTCCGAGTATGGGTCACCTTACTTGGCCACTTTCACTTTTCACTTTCACATGTCACTGTTTGAAACTATTGTGTGCGCACATACACAAATAGGTATCCAGGTGTTTCACACTGCCCCACCAAGGCATTTAAAAGGGGTGAACATTTGTTTTCACACAGACTGTAGTCATTAACCGAATTAACACCTTTAGGTCCAGCAGTGTTGTTGGCAAAAGAAATAACCACAAGGCTGCAAGTGCAAATTTCTGTCAAACCTTAATGGAGATTAATGGATTGTGTGGCATGTGTAAAGGAGGGAACAAACCTGTCTGAAGAACTCCTCCAACAGAGACGTGGTCCAGCGGTGATGCAAATCCCACTTTTTGGCAGGGTGGCTGATGTCCGCCGTGTGCAGTAACAGTGATAAAGCCTTTGGTTTGTCAATCCTACAGACCATAGCCAGAATGACTCCTCTCAACATCCTCTCAACATTCAGCTTGGATTGCTTTATTATAAGTAGTTCTGTGAAAAGGTAACACACTCACGCCTCTGGCTGCTGAAGGAAGTTCTTCATGGCTTTGATCTGTTGGAAGTGACAGGACATGTCTGTGGCCAAAACCATCTCAACTACTAATGTTCGGAACTCTCTAAAGGCAGAGAGACAGTGAAAAGAAGGGTGAAAGGGTAGCTTTTACACACACACACACACACACACACACACATATATATATATATATATATATATATATATATATATATATATATATAT
>CM075003.1:15593163-15642754 GCA_037576675.1 Pangasius sanitwongsei
CTCTCTCTCACACACACACACACACACACACACACATATATATATATATATATATATATATATATATATATATATATGTATATGTAGTACTTATATGGATTAACTCTCTTCTCTTACCTCCAGTCATCTTTTGATAAGTTATAGAGAATATTCATTTCATCGTCCTCCTGTAAGAGTCGATAAGCAGAACTCACGTGATGGTTCTCCTGCACTGCACGGTCATTGTACAATATTGCAGTGTCTGATCTAATGAAATACATAAAACATAATATGGGCTGGGCCATTTACATTCTGGGATTAATGAGTTCTTTCCACATGTAAAAATAATACTTGATACCTTGTTTGTATGTGGAAATTGTTAGTGGTCCCGGTGTGTTCATAATCATGTATTGATGCTGCAAATATCATCGCGAAGATTTCTAACTCTGTCAGCCAGTGCTGCACGAAAAGAAAAGAAGCACAGGAAGTACAGGGAGTATATTTCTATAGTCAAAAATACCCTAAGTCATTAAGTCATATGTGATCATGAGGCTTTGACTTATAAGACTGCATTTTTTGTATTTTACAGCTTACTTGAGTAAATGATGTTACCAAAACAAGAAAATCTGTTCCAGCAATAAACTGTTATCGGTATATGCTTCCTCTCGCTAAACTGACAGACCAATATTTCACTTAGTTCTAATTTGTCAATTTTAAAACACAGATCTCCATAACTGGCCTTAGTATTATAGGTTTCTTTTAAGTGAAGGGCAGTTTTCAGATATCAGACATTAAGCTTTAACATGAAATATATTAATGTTCATAGTTAAATATTTAAAATATATATATTTTAAATATTTAAAATATCTATAAAAATATATAAATATTCAATATTTAAAAAATCAGTTATTTTAATGAAACTATGTTGATGGATTCAGCTATATAAAATTAGGTAATGTAAGTTAAAATACCAAGATCTATTGGTAATATAAGTGTGATAATTATCTGGCTAGCTAAATAAATCTTAGTGCCACTAGAACCAGTCGTGTATTATCATAAGCTGTGCTGAAAGTAGCTTCATATTAAAACCGTTGCTAAGGAAAATGAGCAAACTTGGCTTTTTCATATGCTAACAGCTTTGTATGACAAAACAACACATTGCAGTTTAAAACCCTGTCATGTGCTACCCTCATCCAGTAAATTTAACATACGTTGCTCCAGATCCACCATGACCTTGACTAAAGTGGCTAGTGAAGATGAAAAAATAAATGGCCTTTCAGTTTTTTAAATACTGTAAATAAAAAAAAAAACTCTTGTGTTTTTAAAATTGGAATAAGAAAAAAAAAGGTTTTTTTTTTTATTATTCCAAAATTATTTCAAAATTAAAATATTTACCCTTTGCTGCAAAGGTTTTACTACACAATAAATGTCTTTCTGATATAAACTCCCGGAACAATGAGTAATCATACTCAATGCTGTATTACTATCATTCTTCTGAATGCCAATTTAATGGCAACACACATCACCAAGGGGTTAATGAGCATAACTCTAACAGTGCCAGGCCTCATTTTGAGGAAGTCAGAGGAGATTAACTCCCAATCGATAGGCACCTGAGCACAACAATGTGGTGTGAGAAAAGTGTTCGTTCTACCTCGTATACCCTACTGAAGCTTGCTTCCATACCCCATATATTTTGCACTGTCAGTTTTAATGCATTTCACACTCATACATACATCCATATGCACAAACACGCATAAAAGAGTAAATGTGGTTATACAGGATGCAGGCTCTAAGCCCTCAGGTTTACGTACCACCATGCCTGTTTTGAGCAAAAAGTAGTGTACAGTCTGAGTGACATCTGCTGCATGGACAAGGTTATGGTAGGGGTTTTTGTGTTTACTGTAGCCCACTTCCAGAGCCTCTACAAATGACACCAGTGCAGAGATGGGGATCTGAGGAATTTAAAACACATGAAGCAAATTCTGTTTGTGAAAGAAGAACAGTCATAGCCACATTTTTACAGCAAATTGATGACCGTGTTCACCTGTCTAGCATATCCAACTGTGTGATTGACCTAATATACTGTAATGTAGTTACAAAATATGAAAAAAAAAAAAAAAAAGTAAAAGACAATCGCTTCAATAGCTTACCTTGAAGCGGCTGATCAGGTCATATCTGGTAAGGAGCTCGTAAAATATAAATTTCAGTGCATGATCTCCACTTGCATCATTCAGCGCAAACACATCAAATGACCATGTATCCACATGCTAAAAGAAACAGTACAATCAGTCTTCTTATTAGAATATAAAAATATCAGTCCATTCTAGGAATAGTCAAATCCGAAATTTGAATCAAATGACAAAAACACAAAATCTTCAAATTAGTAGCTATGTCCTTTTTTGTATATTCATGTGGGCTAATAGTTCTAAAATCTTACACATATTGTATTACATGATGTGATTTTCAGAGCTCATTCACATATACAAGGTTTCAAAAACCTAATTTTGTATGGGGTTATTAGCTAATCATCACTACGATAAAGATGAAGGGATGAGGCAGAGAGAGTGAACATACTCAGTGAACCAGTGAACATTCTCTATAAAAGCCCTGTAGAAATTTGCTGGACGTATTAAATGGATTCCAATAATAAAGCACAGCAACCGAACTACACCACACAACGCCTGTGGCTAATTTATTTAACTAACTTCTTTCCCTTCCTCTCTGCTTTTCCTTCAGTCTGAAATAAAGTTCCATATAGATTTGACAGGGCTGCCCGGCTCCCATCTGAAATATGGCACATTAAAGATTTAAATTTCAAAATTGAGAGGTTTCTCCTGTGCTCAGTCTCTGTCAGAGGCGAGAGGCTTGGAGGACCCTGGGGTCCAGACCAACGGCAGCACCATGTCTCTATCGCTGAAGCCCAGAGAACAAGCTCCATCAGTCAGACACCCCGGGCCAAGCATAACATCAGTGGCTAAGATGTCTCATCCAATCCAAACCCACACTTGTCAAATCCACTGACATGTTTTTACTAGCAAAGACTGGGGAAGCTGCACAAAGTAAATAACCCTGACAGATGCAGATAATGCTAATAGATAATGCTAATGCTAATAGATATTGATGCAAGAGGATTCTACACTGCCTTTCCAGTGTTTATAGAGCAAGTGGAAATTGAAAATGAAGTCCATGGAGAATACACAATGTACACTTATTATATCTGTTATATCTGTATATTGTATCTGTATATATCAATCTATTTTACAGGTAAAATCTTTCAGACCTCTTGCTTGGCATGTAGCTCAGATCAATTTTGCACTTTGGTTGATTAAACAGTTGTGTTTGCATTGCTGTGATTCTGTCATCTCCCAGGAGAGCAGCTATTTTCCACAGACTGATACAGAGCACAGTGTTCACTGCAAAGCAGGTATACTATAAACCTTACTATAACATAAAATCATGGATCCATAAACATAGATTCTATGTGTATTAACCATATGTTATATATTTTAGCATATGCTTACTAGTGTAGATTAAACTGGGCAATTTGAGTTCATGGACGTGGCTGACTTTGCTTGGTCTTTCGGGCCTAATTGGTTGGCCCATAGCTTGAACTAAATATTACATTAAATTAAATAAAGTATCATTTAAGGTTTTTTAATGCAACAGTACAGTATTGCTGGGAAATTGTTTGCGAACCTGTATAACGTGATACATTTTGTTTATCATAGAAATGCCTTCAAGAATCAAGGCATTGAGATATTTTTTTGTCATATCGCCCACCCCTAGCTTGAACTCCTAATACCTTTAGTACTGCAATCACGCTGGGCGGATAGCTTAATCCCACCATGTTGGACGTCCGCCGGTACATCCTGTTAGAGGGAGATAACATAAACTAGTCAAATATAAGAGCAAATATAAATTCCCTACAAAAAAATTACATAAAGACTTCATGTTTTTATCTGTATTAGGCATCCGATAACTTCAACGTAATTCATTCACTTCTGTTTCCTTTGTGATACTGAAGGTCTGCATTAAGTCTAATGTACCAGTCTACCACATACCTCTCTACAAATATCCCAGCCTGCACAGCATGGACTATACTGCGGAAACGTGGCTTCTCCTCTGTACGCCTAAGCATCAACCCCATCTGTCTCGTAAAGGTGGAGGCCAGCCAATCCCGCACCTCTGAAGGCACTGAATCCGATTGTATATCACTGAGCTCATCTTCTGTGTCCACCAGTCGTCTGGAGGAGAGGAGAAATACATGCACACACACAGACGTTTATGTCACTCATCATCTATGGCAGTTCAGAATAAGATAGCTCCAAGCATTAGAAATCAGTCATGTGGCATAGGCTATAAGGAAACAACAAGAGACCTCTGGTCAGATTAGGACACTGAACACATGCAATCATTCACTTGTCACTCCTCCACCTTATAACATTAAGGCTTGGAGCATGTCTGTGCAATGATCTTGTTTACAGCAGTTAATAACATTTATATTTGGCCTCAGGCTTCTGGCACTCTGAGTAAATCTGAGTTTCCACAAACAGCAAACATAGGAAGAAAGTGCTACTAGGAGACTGAGTGAAAAGAGTGCTCATTACAGATCTGGTTCGCATTTGCAATATTTAGTAATGAATGGATACATGTGTCAGTGGTGTTCATATTACCGTGTCTCCTCGATGTACACTGACTCCAGTACAGAAGCTGCATACTCCAGGTTCTTCTTTAAGTCAACAACAGAGGCCTCACCCCGCTCCAGCTGTTTCACCAGACATCGTAATCTGCACATAAACACAACAAACACAACAACTTTAATAAAAATTAAAAAAAACAAAAACAAATAAAGCTATTTATTGAACAGGTAGGAAGCATGCCTCATAAATGGCATTGTGTTTTCAAACAAAACATTAATAAGACAGTCAGAGAATTTTAATGTATTTCACACACACAGCAGGTTTTTTGTAGGGCCTTTAGATCATAAGGACTAATTCCGTGGGCTGGGTCACCTCCTATATATGTCTGTACCACATGAAATCATTTTATATTCAGCTCTACATGACCAACGAATACTACCAAGTCCAACAAACAATTCCTCTCCTCTCTCAGAGCCTACATTATGTTGATTGCCAGACACCACTTGCTCTCACATTGACGTAGTGGCTGAATGCCTAAATCATAGTGTGTCTTCTCCAGTGATGTCTGCACCACTTCATACTTGTTTCAGCCCAGTAGATAAACATAACACAGCTGCCACAGCTATGGCTGGATAAATGGCTTGTGTCTGGTGGCGGCTGAAGTGGGTGTTATTCTTCTATCACCATGTTTGTGATTGAGCTTTTGTTTATGGGTTGTATTCAGCCACTCAGAGTACCTCTTTGCTGACGTGGAGACCCTTGTGATGATAGGTGGATGTGCCTGTGTGTGGTACACATGGTTTGACCCACTTCCTGTCCATCAGCATTAAAGGGGATGGACTGTGCTCTTCAGATTAAAGTATTTTAACCCCTTCACAACCAATAGGAAACTGGGAGGTGGAAAGAGAGGAGATAATCTCAAATGCTAGGGCACAGATATATTTTCTAAGGGCTTTCAAAATAATAAAAAAAAAAGTTAAGCAAAATATTAACAAATAAGACTTATTATTATTATTATTATTATTATTATTATTATAATTATTATTATGAGGAGGAGGAGGAGGAGGAGGAGGAGCATGACAGTGCCCTTGTGGTACTCCAGTTTCTTCGGTACTTCCCACCTTCCATAAAACATGTCAGTAGGTGGACTGGCTACATCAAACTGCTCCTAGTTCTGAATGAGTGTATATGTGTGTGTGTGTGTGTGTGTGTGAGATGCACTGCAATGGGCTGGTGGCTCATCCACACCGCCTTATCCCTAGTGTTCCCAGGATACAGAGTAAAGTGTTTTCTGAATGCATAAATGAATGAATGATTGTCCAGTGGCATCAGTTTGTTTCTTTTACACTACTTATTTTAGGGCTGACCGATAATGCATTTCTGAGTCATGCACATCTGTTCTGTGTTCCACCTGGCTCACACAGCTGCTGTGTTGATATGTATTGGGCGCTCATGCTTGCCTGAATAGCAGAAGGTCAGAAGCAGGTTTGAAGATGCAGCATTTGGACAATGTTATCAAAATCAGTGAGGTGATGAGAGGAGGGGTGGGTGGGTGAGGGTGTGGGTCCCTTACACAGATAAAGAAGCAATCAATGCCGCACATCAATGTCATCCCATTAGAGGATTAATACTTCTCAGAACCTGGTTGAAGCAGGAATGATAAGAAAGAAAGCCTCTAGGAACGTGCAGGCTCCACATAATGTATGACCTTACTTATTTAGCAAGAGGAAGGCTATATTAGTCATGAGAACAGCTCTTGAGCTTTTCTGCTGCTAGACTGTGTTTAGACAGATATTGTTGAAGATTGTTTATTCAGAATACAGCAGAAAAAAGTCCTGCTATACTTTAGCTTTTACACTTGTATGGAAAAGATGTGTGGGTTTTAAAAACCATAAGAAAATTCTGGGCATTGGGAATTGCTAATTGAGCATTCAGGTACATCATTGTGTGTGAGAGTGTGTGTCTTTTCTCAGTATTGATCTTCTAATGAAAGTTTTTCAGTAAGAGTGTGAGGGCTCTTGTCTTTGACTATGCAATATTCAGTGTGCAAAGTCTTATTGTTAGTGCTAAGCACAATGAAATTTACCAGCAAAAAATTTTTTATGGAAATATTATACAAATCTTAAGGTTATTGCTGGATCTACTAAAGCAACTAGAAAATTCAGCATTAACTCTTTCAGCATTTTGTGCTACAGTAGCTCTTCTATGGGCTAGCCTTCAATGAGACCTGGGCACTCATAACCCTGTCGCCTGTTCACCAGTTGTCCTTCCTTGGACCACTTTTCGTAGGTACTAACCACTGCATACTGGGAAGACCTGCCATTTTGGAGATGCTCTGAGCCAGTCATCTAGCAACCACAGTTTGGCCCTTGTCAAAAGTCGTTCAGATCCTTATGCTTGCACATGTTTCCTGCTTCCAACTCATCATCTTTGAGAACTGACTGTTCACTTGCTGCCTAATATGTCCCACTTACTGACAGATGTTTCTTGTTGTCCAGGTTAGATTAAATGTTTAAAGAATTAATAGCACTGAATGTCTACCCTTGGTTTGAACCGTGGGTTTCACCTGTAAAGACTGCATTTGTTATTAAAAAGAATAGACCAACATGAAGACCAGAGAGCTGTCTTTGGGAGAAAAGCAAGCCATTTTGAATCAGAGAAAAGAGGGAAAATAGATCCGAGCTATTGCACATGCATTAGGCTTGGCCAGTATAACAATTTGTAATGTCCTGAAAAAGAAAGGAACCACTTTTGTACTAACAACCAGACATGGAACAGGTCAGCTAAGGCAAACATTGTGAAAGCTGTGAAGAAAACCCCGAAAACAACAATCAGTTACATCACCGACAACCTCCACAGGGCAGGGGTGAAGATATCACAATCCACCATTCGGAAAAGACATTGAGAGCAGAAATGTAGCGGCCATACCACAAGATGCAAACCACTTATCAGCAGTAAGACTCAGAAGGCCATTTGGGAATTGGCAAAGAAATACAGAGATGAGCCACAAAAGTTCTGGAATCAAGATTAACCTCTAACAAAGTGATGGAAAGGCAAAAGTGTGGAGAAAGAAAGGATCTGCTCATGATCCAAAACATACAAGCTCATTGGTCAAGCATGGTGGAGGTAGTGTCATGGCATGGGCTTGCATGGCTGCTTCTGGAACAGGCTCACTAATCTTTACTGATGCTGTAACTCATGATGGTAGCAGCAGAATGAATACAGAAGTCTACAAAAACATTATGTCTGCCAATTTACAAAAAAATGCATCCGGTCTCCTTCCAGAGGAACTTCATCTTGCAGCAAGACAGTGACCCAAAACACACAATCAACACAACAAAGGACTTCATCAGGGGAAAAAAGTGGAAGATTTTAGACTGGCCAAGTCAATCACCAACTTCAAGCCTGGAAATGTCACAAATGGAGGATGCAACAGTTGTCAGTGGGTCGCCAGCTTGATGCAGTTATTGCAAGCAAGGAATAGGCAAACAAATATTAAATGTTATTTACTTTCACTTACTGTAAGACTATATGTTCTTATAATTTTGCACTCCTAAAAACTGGGTTGTTTTTCACCAAAGGTGCCATGTTCTAAGTTGTTTAGATCTAGATGTAAATATCAAGAAATGAATGCGAAATAACGATAAAATTATGTCATCATCCTCAAAGACCACTTTATTTATTTATTTATTTTAGCAGACAGTACTGCATTTATGGGTATATAGGAAGGCCAAGGGCTGACGTGTATGCTACGCACACAGCATCTATGGGAGAGCACAGGATTCACGTCTCCCTCTCATCTCTTTAATGCTTCTAGGTGACTTTTAATCCATCCTTTCATGCCCACTACACCAGCTTCTGCTTCCCTCCCTATCTCCCATCACACTCTCCCACTCTTTAGCAATTTCATTGAAATCTCTCATTCCTGCCTACCTCCTCTTTTCATTCGCCAATCAGTGCAATCAGACATTCCTCTTATTTATTGACTACTATCCAAGGTCACTGGGCATAGAGTGGCAGTGCTCTGTATTATGATGGTTCAGCAGCAGAAGTGTACTGGGGACTATGAAGCTGTGTTCAAGCACTCAGGCCTTCGCCAGTGGACTCACACTTTGTGAAACACACCACACACTGCCTTTATGTTCCAGTACCATTGTAGTTGCCACAGTGACACGTGAGGTAGGCTCTTGCATCCTGGGACATATGTGCGGACCATGGGAGAGGAGCAAAACACCTTCCTGCCTCTCTGAAGGGGGTCAGGAACATAAGCATGCTGGGAGCCAGGTTCCAAACATATGGACTTAAATCTCTAGCCGGATGTTGCTAAATTAGAAAGAATGACTAGAAGTGACTGCTGTAGTCTTGAACTCACCAACAGAACCTTTTTTTTAAATACGGATTTAAATTTTAAAAACCTGTCATTACAAAACTAGATCTCCTAGAGCTCTTCCCCTTTTCCCTAATAGGTGATCCACTGAGGGATATGTAGTTTCATCAGATGGCATGGAATGAATTAGGGGGATGGAGAAGCCCTGTTAATGTTTTCTTATAACATGCAGTGCAGACAACAAAGGGCTCTAAAAAATTACAACGGAATCCTTTAATTCTATGTGTCTGGAAAAATGTCAATCACCAAACTCAGATATTGGGAAGCATTTTTAGTGACAATACAGTACATGGTTACATATTTAGGACATGTTTTATTTGATTTCAGACCTCCCACACTGAAAGGATCATGAGCTTCAAACAGCATCTGTCACAAGTGGTTTTGAACCACTTACCAGCAAGATGATGATATATAACACAAGATACAGAAGGCATTTTCCTCTTGGCGGTCTATGGAGCACGGCATCAAAGAACCGCCATTAATGTAGCTTGGAAAATCCACATGTTGGATTTGTACAAACTTATTGGGTCTAAACCTGTCCATGTAGCAGGCACTGCATGTAAAAGCTCTCTAAACCCTTTAATCAGGCTCCTGAGAGCCGGCCTAAGTGCCGCAATAATCCCCTTTAACCCCAGCCTGATTGGATTCTGCCAGAAGTATTCATGTGCAAATAAAGACAGGAACAGACATCAATGACTTACAAAATCTTCTAATACCACCATAACACAGGTCAGAGTGCGACCAAAATCTAACCTTTGATATAGGTTTTTCAACAAGTTATAGGTTGTTCAACTGAATGCTCATAGCATGTCCACTGATAAGTGCTTGTTTATTGGTAATGTATTAAGCACTATATGGAAAAGTCACCTTCTTTTATTGTTCTGTGTACCTTGTCAAACTACGTGTAAATGATATGCATCCAAAATAATATTATAAAATTTCTTGTCATTAATTTTTACTACTGCAAGTTAATATTACAAAATTAATATATATGCAAACATCGGCAGCACGCTTAAGAAGACACTTACTGATAGGAACGAGGCATTGTTTTCTAATGAAACAATTTGGAACTTGATTTCAGGCAGAGACATTATCAGTGTAGCTGCTGTTTAAACAACATTAATGTTGAGTGAACAGAGCAAGCAGAGAGCAGAGGAGGAACCTCCATCCTTCTCCACTCTCATCTATAGTCTATGCTGCCTGGTTCATTTAAGCACTCAATTAGTGAGATAACAAGTTGATGGATGGATTGGTTGGGGAGCAGAGGAAAAGAAAGGCTTGATGAAAGCCAGAGTAAGACTGAGAGAAGAGGAGCAAAGAGAGAAGAGGAGGAGGAGAAAGAGAATGTGCAACATGTGATCTCCTAGAGCTTCTGTCTATTTGCAGAGTTAATCTCTTGTTAATGTAATCATGCTAAAACCTGTTCATGGCAATAATAATAATAATAATAATAATAATAATAATAATAATAATAATAAAATATGGAGATTTTACATGGACTTATAATCATATATGACTCAAAACATACACATGTATATTGTAGGAAGATTTCAAACTGAGTGATTAATGCATTCCCAGTGTTGTAGGTCTTTCCTTTATCACATATTAGCACTATCAATCTAGGTGTTTTTGCACACACACACACACACACACACACACAAATATATAGAGCACTTTTGACAAAGTGACAAGACCTGCACCTTTTTAAGTGTCCAGCAACCAGAAGCTCTTAATTCATACCAGGACATAATGGAGGTGTGATTCGAATCTAACACCAAGATCCATTACCTTAGCCATTACCTTAACTATAACCATTATGCTGTATGACTTATTATTAATACCCAGCCTTAACTAGAGGCTTATGCCAGAGTCCCATACTACAGTGTACTAATCCACTCAAATCAGGAATCAAAAACTGCACACACACACACACACACACACACACACACATATTAATAAAGCATTCCTTTGTTCTAGCCACATTAATTAAATCATTGTGACTTTCAAACTTCATATTCTGCTACTTGTATTGTATTATAGAAAGCATATATATATGGGATATGAATTATTACACAATGTCAGCATATGTTAATCTGAAAGCTGAATATGTCAGAGTGTGCAATAAAGTGTGAGTTCATCAGTGTCAGAACTGTGCTTGTCATTGTGTAAATGCCACGGCTGAATGTCAGTGCTGAATGTCAGTTATTGTTCAGAATATCGGTGAGTTGTCTGTTTTTGGACAGTTGGATGAACTGAACAGTAGGATGAGTGAGAGGGTTTGTGCAAGATAAGGGACAGGTAGATGTAAGGGAAAACATGGCTATTTAAAATATTATTTTATTTCTGTCATTCAGTCACTATTTTGATGTATTGAGTAAATTCAATTGTTTTGATGAAAAATTGACCATAGAGGAAGAGTCAGCAAAGGCTGTCAACGACAGTGTTGGAAACCAGGGATCTGAAGGTAACTTACTGCAATTATTATATGAAAAGGTTAATAATTTGGAGGCAGCACTGTGGTGCAGTGGGTAGCGTTGCTGTTTCACAGCTCCAGGGTCTCAGGTCTATTCTGACCTTGGGTTACTCTCTCTGTGGAGTTTCTGTGTATGTTCTCCCCATGTCTGCGTAAGTTTCCCCCGCGATCTCCGGTTTCCTTCCTCCTCCCAAAACTTGCCAAGATGGACTGGCTAAGAAAAATTGCCCCTAGGTGTGAATTAGTGTGTGAATGTGTGTGCATGCATGGTGCCTTGCAATGGACTGGCATCCCATCCAAGGTATATTCCTGCCTCATGTCAGAGTTCCAGGAATAGGCTCCGGATCCACCACAACCCTGACTAGGATGAAGCAGTTACTGAAAGTCAGTGAGTGAGGACTATTAGCTTGTTGCCTGATGCTTAGAGACTATTTTATTCTAGGTTTATTCTACGAATTGGCCTACAACATACTTTTAATAAACTAGTTTTAATGCTTACTTTCATGTTTCAATGTGATTCTTGCACACACTGTCAGTATCATGCATAGTCATAGCCAGTTGCTAATCATGAATAAATAGACGCTGCGTGTTAATGTTAGTGGATACGGCCTTGAATTGACCAACAAGCTTTGTATGTGGCCACTCACTCGCTTGTGCTTGCATGAAAGTAAAAACCTCCTGCTCGTGAAATTTTTTAATTTTTTTTATTTTTGTGTTCTGCCCGAATCCAGTCCATCTAGTCTCAACCAGATACCCTGTGACCCTTTCTGGCAAGCTTAAAAAAAAGAATAGTACATCTCCCATTATTATTTGTTTTCCTATCTGTTTAGAACACACTGTCTGTTCATTTCGAATAATGTTTATTCACATTCGGTTACATCCCTAGAGCACAGGGACAGTGAGGTGAGAGCAAGTGCAGGCGGTTTACTGCAGGAGGAGAAAAGAAAAGTAGATCTGGTTTTTATAAGTTAAAACCCCATTTTCATCTATTATTAGTTATGTTAATCATTTTCAGTGGATGTCTCATAAAGGTATTTTAAGGCAATGTTATTAAAATGGCAAGATTGGTTGAGAGTAAATTGTGCCTTAAATAATTAAATAGCAAATTCCTGCCATTATAGCTCCTACTACTGTTTGACATCCACCCAAATTATCAGTGGAATTCGTTGGGCTTATCAACATTGTACAGATCACACAATGATTTTGTTTAGTATATTTCCTCACCTAAACCTGAAATGAATTCCTGGCTACGACACCGCACAACACCACAAAGTTAGTGTTCAAGATTGTGGACATTCTTTGTCCCGTGAGCTTTATATGTGACAAATCCTGTGGGATTCCACAGGACAATTCTCAGACAATTCTCCTTCTCTTTTACGTTTTCAGTGCAGCACAATTCACCACCATTTTAAATAATTAATCTGATTTCATGCAGCTCCACTGAAGAACTCTAGTAGCCTCAAATTTCACAGGCAAATTTGCACAGTGCAACGAAACCCTGACTATCGTAGCTGGGGAAAATGCATGCATTGCATTGCAAGAAAAAATATTACTCAAGGAAAATAAGCGTGTGTTATTTCACTGGTAGTTTGTATAACAAAAGAAGAATGTGTATCAACTGTCTTGAAACTTGCTTATTATCACAAACTATCAGTAATTTTCACTAGAATCAACCATCATTTATTAAAATACTAACATTATTTACCTGATATGGACAGCATACATGGTCAGAAAAATAATTCAGCCATGCACAGTGAAAAAAAAAATCACACATACTGTGTAGTAACTTGTCTGATATTGGTACACCAAAAAAATGTATTTCTGTACAATATTTCTGTAGGGACAATTTAAATTTGTATTTGTTTTAGCTCTAAATTTCAGCACTTTAATGATTATAAAATAAAGACATGTTAATTGGAACGCCAAGTCTGAAATGCAACTATTTACCTCCAATTGTAGAAAACTAATATTTTTAAACATTTATTTAATAAGTTATTTCCTGACCAGCTGTGCGTTATCATTACTTCATGGACTGGACAGATAACAAAACACGATTCTACAAGAGGCGTTTGCATCTGGAGTTTGTTGGTCTTGTATTTCCATGTCAAGACCAAAGCCATACCACAATGTCTTTGTCAAGATCAACTGCTTCATATACTCCTGAGCAAGGACAGATTGGTGTACTTTGGAATAACAAATGCCCAGATCAGGAAAAGTCAAAAGTAGAAAAACAAAGAATACATTCAATCTTGAAGACAAAATTGTTAAAAAACAGATCAAGACTATTATTTAGGATATGCCTAAAAACATCAAATACTACCATCAAGAGAATGATACACCAACATATCCCTAGGTTTTACAAAACTTTTACATTTCCTGGTAAGCCAATATGACCAACATCAGTTGAGCTCTGAGACAGAAATCTATAGTCCTATTGAGAGATTATGAGAAAGAGCAAAGGGTTGAGAAAAAAAATGAACATGCATGGCACATCACTTGTGAAATGGGCATGTACTGTAACATGGGCATGTATTACTGCCAGTGGATATGGTTCACTTTGTCTGTATTAATGTGATTTCTGAAAGCTATACATGTACCTAAACTGCTCAGGTCTCAGCATGACTCAAGACCCAGTGGGCAAAGCTTCACCATGCTGTGGGTGACAAGACATATAGATAACTATGCTTGTTTTCAGGCCCAAAACATGGAAAGTTCTGACCTGAATCCCAGTGACCTTGCATTTCATGTACAAGATAACAGACCAGGCAAAAATCCCCAAACCATTAATTGAAAATAGCTTCATCACACACTTGGCATAGAATCACAGCAGAACATTTCCAGCATCTGGAAATGTCTGTGGGATCACGGCCTTTCATTGTAAATTATCTGCTACCAAGTAAAACTGTCATTATTTTATTTACATGAATTTATTTAAGGTCCCCTGAAATTGGCAGAAATGTACTAAGAGCCATAATTCTTTAAGATTTAAAGCTTGAACCTCATCTGTTCAAATTGAGTACATGTACTAGAGTACAGAGGTGAAAAAATATTAGTGTTCTGTATCTGAACTAAATGAACATCATGAAGGGAGCCGAAAATATCAGCTCCACGACAATCTACATGTGGAACATCACTTCTACGGGACTCACATTAGCCCCATCAGGTAAACTCGAAAGTCTCTTGAAAAGAAATGTCTCATTACAATTTATCAGTGTTTTTTATTCTATTACATTGTTACAGCCAAGTTTGCTACTAGCCAAACAATGGCCCTTAAACTCTGGACAAAAACCCACATTTGCTGCTAACATACTGTCTTCCCCCTTTTTTAAAATTCTTTCGTTTGTTTGATTTCTATGACCAGACTAAACCAGTGTGCATTTAACTGTAGGGGGTGAAATTGAGGGTTAACAAATGGCAATCTAGTTGCATTCCTATTTCTAAAAGTAGTATTCAAATCATTAATTAACCCACAAAAAATCTACTGAAATGAAATCATTTTAGTGACAAAAACATTTGCTGCTATGGAATAATTGCCCTCCTGTTGAGCAATGTAGAAGTATTAAGAAGCTTTTCAGTAAGCCTTTGTGAATTCAGGTAGACAGGGGCTACTTTCATCATTGGAAGATTGAAGTGCAGGCTACACTTTGATGGACTTTCTCAACAGCAGCTGCTATCTAAGAGAGAGAGAGAGAAAAAAAGATGAGCAAGACCCTAAAGATCAGGCTGCTGGCCAGGCAGATTGTTTCTCTGCATCTCTTGCTCCATGTTATTATTAGTTATGTTACACCATGTTACACCATGTTATTACTAGCGCTAGAGGTTAACTAAACCTCTATGGCATAATTAGACATGATTTATTGAGAACTACAGCCAGGTGATTGAGGTTGGAATGGACAAATTTTAGTGACGAACGCTAAATGCTAATAATGAATGTTACGTGAGGTTGGCTCAGAATAGGCCCTATACACCTCACTGACATTCAATTTTATTGAGCTCATGTATCAAATGCCAGTATGCCCCAACTTCAGGCACGAAAGAAGTCTGACTATACGGTGATGGGCAGGAGCCACAGCCAATCAGGACAAAGACAGTAAGCAAATGTGAGAGAATTATAGTGTCCGACCTAAAAGAGAAAAATGGATTCAGGACTTATGTAGTTTTACGATTGTTCTTGCTTAACATGTAAGGCATTTATTTGTTCTCTAATTTGGTCAGAAGCTAGTGAACGAAAGTCAGCTTTGTCCTTGTTGTGGACTTGTTTGCGCTAGAGACCTCATGATAGTCGGCTAGTGGCTAACGGGATGTGTTTGATGAGTTATGTTTATATTTTTGCATTTCAAACTTGGTTAAATTGGGAAAGAGTAAGTTGATCAATACTTCTGTTCACATCATTGTGTATGTAATTTTGACAGAGGTGTGTCTATTTATGCTCTTTTTTTTTTTACCTCGCATGCTAACATAGGTAAGCTAGTGGCTACTGGTTTTTGTGTTCTTCTAGATTTAATGAATTTAAGACTCAATTATCTCTGTTTGCTTTATTGTCTATGTTTTAACTTGTGTGCTAAAACAGGCTGTTAGTGGCTAGCAGTGTTTTTCTGTACTTTATACATTTAAAGCTCAAGAATAAAACAACTGAAGCTTTTGTTCAACTTTAGTGTTTGTATTTTATCGATGCATCTGCATATTTTTTCTGCTCTGCTTAATAATTGATAATGAGATGCTCACAGTTCCTGTTTGGTGTTTCTCTGAACTTTATGCATTTCAAACTTGATCAAATGTGAGTTCGCTGATCAGTAAAACTACAAAGCCTTTATTTTCAACACTTCTGTAAAATGAGGGGACAATGATAACACCAGATAATTATATCCTCAGAGTCACGAATGACTGGGGTGTGTCCCAAACCACATTCTTCTAAATTGTATGTCAGTACACCAATGGTGTAATTGCGTAGACTGCAGTTGTGGATGCAGATCAGAATTCTCTTTAATTCACACTTTTCTTCCAGAGAGGGCAACATTCCAAAATCTCACTTCCACAGCATCTCACATCTCACTTTAAATAACTGCATAGTATTTTTCAATCTATCACAATATATTTGTGTTCTATAAGGGTTATTACAACAGTCACTGAAGATAAGGAAGAAGCCTCAGTAGGTTTGTTAGTGGTACTAACTGCTTAGGATTACTACTTCGATCGCTGACAAGTGGAGAATCTGCAGCCATGTTGTGTCAGTGTTCTCTCCCTCTAAGACATTTTGAGAAACAGTTCTTAGTGGTAGACTGTTTGATATCTCTATAGGTACAGACTCTACCATCTAAACATATACAGTACATTTAGTTTTTCCATGATAAACCAATATTTATTACACAAACACTTTTTAAGCAACTCTGCATTATTTGACTGTATTTACTAAATTACAACATGGATTTCTACTTTTAAAACTGAGACTTCTAACCACTGCTGACATTTGGAATAAGCTCCTTGACGGGTCAAGTGATGGTCATCAGATTACAGCTCTGATGTTGACTTTGACTGTCCTTATTTGTACCTATTTATGAACAAGTCCCTTCTAGAAAAGAAAAACAGACAGAGAGAGACAGACTGAGTGAGAGAGAGAGAGAGAGAGAGAGAGAGAGAGAGTGAGAGGGGAAAAGAGAAAGATGCATTAAATATTCACCTCTCTATTTGGAGCTGTAACACCTGACTGGTGATTCGTGAATTTAGATTGAACGTTCTTAATTGATTCAGGTTCAATAGATGCTATTCATATAGTCAATCCTTACCATCATGTAATTTATGCAAATGGATGTTATTCGTCTCCTTTAGTTTTCTTTCTCACTCTCTCTCTCTCTCTCCTGTAAAGGTCAGATGATAGAGGTCGCATTGGCCTAGAGGTTTCTCTTCTAGTGACAAAAACAAAGTGTGATCTGAGAAATACAGTGAGCTGTCTAAACATAGCCTGAGAGACAGTGGCATATCTCTGAAGCATGAAGCATGACCCAGGCTATTCTATGACCTCTGTGTCCTATGCAGTAAATTTAGCCATATTCAGAGTGAGGCTGCATAAACAGGATTCCATATCGGCATGCCAGCCTCTTCTTGCCACAGCACAAGCATAACCCCTGTAGCCACCCTGCTCGGCATTTCTAAATATTATCATAGCAAATACACTCACAGAAAACAGATACAACACTCATTTCATTCCCCGTATGGCTGGAATTTAAAGAGAATTTATTTTTGAAACCCAGTACATCTTACTGGTCGCTACTGTAGTGTTGGTCATTTCATCAAACAGCTTTTGTGTGTAAACCCCACCATCCAATACAGTGATACAGCCCAGCTTTAGCCAGCAAGCAGAGACACACCGTTATAATCTCTCTCTTTTCCATCTCGCACTCACTCGCTCTCTCTGTCTTGCTGTCACACCCAATAATCACTATCCTGTGAAGCATGCCCACAGACATACATGCAGGTGCATACATGCATGCATAGGCATACCCCAACACACACACACACACATATACACATACACACACAGTGCTATGTGACAAATGATCAATCATGTGTGATTGTATGAGTAGGAGAGACAGAATGAGCTGGAGTTCTAGTTTCAGAACGTGTGCAGAATGTCCAGGGACTTCATCATACCTGACAGATTAGATGGCATACTCACCCTGATTATGTGAAGGATATGAGCTTTGGTAAAGGTATTCAGGCAGCCATAGAATAAATTTACAATATAGAAACTGGCCAATCAATCAACATGCAATACCTCAATAAATGCAAGAAATAAGAAATGTCTTTGCTGCAGCAGGGATAAACACTGAAGACACCTTTTAGGTCAGGATGGAAAGGGGGATAGGGGGAGTCCTCCGTAACCACAGCCATGGGAACAGCTGCAGTGTGTGGGAGCACATCTAGTAATCATAACTGTGGTTGAAGAGTTTAATGAGTGTAACGGCACACCAATTACAGCCACACATCTGCTAATGAATGCTAAGAAGGATGGCGAGGTAATGGCCATGGTGAGAAACATGTAAATATGAGCATTGTTCCCTTTGTGTTTGCTGTCTAGTATGTATGAGTTTTGTGTGGCCCGTGGAGCAGCCAATTAGGGTACTGAACTGTTCACGCAATCCCAAAACACTGCAAGCAATGGCACCAGTTCCGGCATGATTCTCATCATATAATTCAATTTCAGACCAAATTCAGACATTAACTGACCTCATTAAAATTGACTTAACATTTCAATTAGATGAAATTCATAAAATTGCGCTGCTGTCATTTCTAATGCATCATTTGGCTTTTCACAATGATTTGGCTTTAAAAAAACAACAACCTTCATAAAGAAAAGACTGAATACTAAATGCTTAATCCGTTCAATTGACAGATATTGTTACAGCCTTTAAACAGAATCAATGGCTGTACATGAACTCAGTTTTCCACTCCTCAATCACAGTTTTGCTCTCAGCCTGAAGGCTTTTCATATGTATTATTCAAAGCAATCTGTTTTGCTCTGGTTTTTATAACAGCAAAGCAGAAGCAGAGCAAAACTTTGGCATTCACAGTTCTGACATTCACTGAGTATTTAGAATACATGTTTATTCCATACAAAACAATTATTTCCATGTCAGTCAATAGCTTCACATGAACCTTTAAATTATTAAGCAAAGCACATAACCATATATTCCGAACTAAAATTTAAAGTCTGTATAATATAATGGCACCCAAGGCAATGAGGAAGGTTGCAGATCAGCCGAGCTCCCCAGTGCACTCGATTATGAAGCAGAGATTAATCAGTCAGCTAGTGACTTTTCTGTTACACACACGGATGGTAAACAAAACATTTGGAGGCTGAACGCGTTTAGACTGTGTGCTGCAGGAAGTATTTATTCACTAATGCTTCATAACATGACATTTTGCAGGCACAGCGTCAGTTTCAAAGGGTCCTCCATTGAGAAAAACATCCTTTTGTATTGCCCGAGTATTGACATCATTTCCCCAGGGTCAACCACATGACAGAATGGGAGGAGCTCCACTACTGGCATCAACTGCAGTCTGAACCAAATCATGACAAGCATACTAGAATCACTGGTGTATAATAAAGAGACAGAAATTGCTTTTGTTGCACATACTCTACAATGCAACTCCATACAATTGCACTGTAGAAAGGCAACATTTAATTCGAGAAATGTCAAACAGCAAAGGAGCCCTGTATACTGTGTACAGCCAAAATGTGATGTAGCTTCCTGTGGGCTGTAAGAAAGTTTCTTAAACTGGTTATTATTATGATTCAACCATATTTCCAAGAAGATTTAACTGAATATAATGTATTTTTTTACACTGATAGTTTGATAAAGCTGACGAAATGTAGTCCGTCAGTCTCTCTCCCTGTTTCTGAAATAACTGCAATGGTTAAATAAATAAATAAATAAATAAATAAATAAATAAATAAATAAATAAATAAATTTTATTTGGCTGTGTTTTGTCAGACATGCTTTAGTTATCTTGTGCATGCTCCGGTCCAGATCTGGACCAAAATGCAATATAATCTGAATCATTAACCAAATCTCCCTATCTGCTATATAGATTATTTTTTAATTAAGACAGTATAAAATTGCAGTACATTAATTTATTCATCTTCAGTAACCACTTTCTCATGGTTAGAGTTGCAGTGAAGCCTGTTCTGGATACACTGGGAACAAGGCAGGGATAAACCCTTGATGGAGCACCAGTCCAAAGCAGGGTACCATGTATACACATATTCATACACTCATTCACGATTTACATTAAATTTTGGGAGGTAGGAGGAAACAGGAGAACCCAGAGGAAACCCACATGATATGGAGAACACAGACTGAATGGTGTAATGGTGCAAATAGTAATCAAACAGGGGACTCTGGAGCTGTGAGGTGGCAATGCTAGGCACGGTGCCATCCTTGCTCTATATAAAGAAAAGAAAAGTTAATAAAATGTGTTCAAACCAACAAAACATATTTGATGAATGAAATCATATTAACACGAAGCGTCACAATGACGCAATAATATATGCAATATTGAACCAGGCTACCCACAGAACAGACTACAAATTTAAACCAGCTAAATATCATTATTTCATATACAAGCAGAATAATGGTTAAAACAATGATATAGCGAGGATGAGCAATGTACGATTAACTTGCTGCTTTTCCTATGGATTACAGTGTTTTCAAATACGTGATTCTAGATATTTTGGAACTTATCTTTGCTCGTTTGTCCTACCTTTCTGTGTACCTGTAACTCTGTGAAAATTTAGGATCTCTAAGATTAATATTTTAGCACCCCTGCTGTACATCTTAGTGGCTTATAGGCTGATAAATTACACTGGCAACCAAGCAAACTAGCTAACTACAAAACTGAGCAAAGGTATGCAATCTTGGAATCCGTGCATGAGCATCAAAATCCATAACATGTTTTTACTTGTCTCAAATTTTAATTGTGTACATATTTTATGGTTAAAATCTAAGAAATTCTGTCAAGTTAGCTAATTAGGCAAGCTAGCTGTCAGCTAATCCTGAAGATTGCAGTGGACTGAAGTTGCCACGGCAATAAAACAGTTGGGTACACAATAACTTAAGTATGTCACTGAATTTTAAAGTACTCTCTCCCTCTCTCTCTCTCTCACACACACACACACACACACACACACACACACAAACCACACACACTGCTTTATTCAGTCAATCTTTTCCAAAATGAGCTACTGGCTGCTAGCTACTCATGCTCTCACTAATGAACTGGGTTATCTAACACTACCAATGGTTTTGACCAGCTTATGCTGAAATGATGGTATGAATATGACCCAAAGCATTTCAGCCCTTTGTACTTGGCAAAGTAAAGTTGGAGAGTGTCACTCAAGTATGCTCAAGCTTCATTGCCCATATAAAGTCTCCATACTATGAGCAAAATCAACCACCAGTGAAAAGCAAAGCATCTTCAAAAAGCTAAAATACTTTTAGCTTTCGCTTGTAGTAGATTTCCCAGAATAGGGTCTTTACTTTACTGAAGTATGACTATTGGGTATACAGATCAGACTACAATGCATATAGACAAAGCTGTGTACATTTATTCCATAATTTAATACAATACTCCACAATATTCCACTGTACAAAGGCTAAACACTAAGCACTGCAAAGAAACCCTATATATTGCCTAACAAGCTTAAGAATGCAAATCTCAGTGGAGAACAAGGACCAAAACTTGCCATAGCTTCCTGTGAGCAATGTTCTAGTTTCTGGCTTTGGGGCCTGAATGCTGTCACAAATAAAATATTTTCACATTGCCCCTGCTGCGCTCCCACGACCTGGGCCCTTGATGTGCTGTATTGTGTATGATCAGTCAGCTGTGGCCAAATCCAGCCCAGCTGGGATAGTTCTGCCGAGCTGCTGCTCTTTCCACAGCCAAAAGCTCCTACCTCCCCCAGGAAACATGCGGCTGTTTCTCCACCAATATCTGGAACTGAGAGAAGTTTGTATTTCCTCCAGATATGTGCATCGTTGACCAGGGCCAGGGACGGTATTACATTCAAGCAATGACAAGAAGCCATACAGTTTGGGGAGACAGAGCGAGAGAGATCCACTATAAATTAATTTTTAGAGATACAACAGCCAAAAAAGGTTTCAATTACCTTGCAAAAACATTAGCATCACATAAACAACTTCAATCTTTGAATGAATTAGAGTATTATTGGTATATGCAAACCACATTCTTTCCTGTCCAAATAAACCAGTACTATATTCACCAAAAATGAGTTTTCAGTTCCAAATTCTGATCTACGATAACATGTTTCATGTGAAGCCTCCTGCAGGACTGATAGACTGAGTGATAAGCTGTTCTGTTCTTCTTTGACCTCATGTGTTGATATTTCAAGGTCCATACTTTCAGATATGCTTCAGAAGAAGAAGAAGTCTTTAGGTGCAAACTTAATGTGAAATCACTAAGCTATTTAAAGTCTATTAAAAGCTATTAAAAGCTATTTTTATTACACTGCAAATAAGAAACACTGTCATATAGCATGTATTTTATATTTCACATACTAAAGCAAAGTTCAAATTTTGTATGCTGTGTTATAAGGGAGCAATACAATATATGCGTATTTTATGTATATATTGTGAAGCACTAACATTGTATGTTATCTATGTGAACCACAAATATCACCTCTTGGCTCACCTTGAGCGACATTCTTTTGTCCAATCTATGTATTGGACAGGCGGCCATGTAAACAGAAACCTTAACGAATAGAAAGCTTAGTCTTCTTGTGCTCAGTGTGTGAAAAACACCTAGGGAGGGTGAGGAGTCCTGGGCTAATCTGAGGGTGCTCCCTGCACTATGAGATAAACTTAAAAGTCATTTATGCTTTCCCTGTCTCTGCAGTCAAAGAAGGAGAGGAGAGGAAGAGATCAGAAAGGATTGTCTTCACAAACACCACAATTTTTAATTCCCAATAGCCCCTGGCGATTACTATATGGGTTGCATGCAGAGCATCTGATCAACTATGAAGAGTGGTGAAACGGATTAGAGGCATCCATTTAGGGTGTATGAGGAAGTGGAAGAAACAATGCACGAATGGCAATGTCAGTGATAGAAGCTCTACTTTGCTGCTTTAAATGTCCTTCTTTGTATTCATCTCACACAAAACAGAACCATGGGTGCACTAGGGAGAAAAAGTCAAGTTGTGAGGTTAAAATCACTGGGTAAATACATCAGGTTTGCCTCAGTAATTATCTCATTTAATTATCACATGTGTACTCTGTGATTCACTGGGTGTGAAGTAATCAATTAAGAAGCGAAAATCAGTCAGTGGAGAGGCAAGACAAGGCAAGATGTCTCAACTCTACTCATTTTGAAAGCACAGAAAATAGCACTTATAAAACCATACAAGGTGCTAGGTCAGTGACTAACTCATGTAATGCAATGTCACGGTCTAAAGGTAAGACACCGCAATCCATTCAGATGTGTCAAAGGAATTTGCTCTTTGAGAGCAGTCACTAAATATTTATCTCCCCTACTTTGAGAACCGCCATTGCAAATTGGTGGAATACATATTCACCATTCAGTTAGTTCTGGATTAGGAGAACCAGAAATGCGGAGCCAAAAGGTTAAAAAGAAAGGCGGGAAAAATATAATTAAAAGCTGACAAGGGCATGTAAACAAAACCCATCTGGAGGGCATTCTGTTTGAGCATCACATTTATTACACCATGTGTGAAAAACAGATTGAGCTGACGACAGGGTTCGAGGGTCTGCTATGGCTGTGTGAATATGAGCTGCCTCCAACTGGGCAGCCAGCCCTAATTAGATTATCAGAAAAGGCCACACTGATGGCCATTAAATCCACCATGCACTCTGTGAGACGTTTCTCAATAGCTTGAAAATGAGTTTGGGTCAAGAGACAAGTAGTGAAAAACATCCGTGCTAGAGAGCTGAGATGAAACCCTGATCATGACTGGTTCAATTAAAAACTGTACAACACCAATTAAAATATTTCATCTCTGGTAGCCAGAAAAATGTTTTGAACATAAAGAGGTTGTTGATAAATTCTTAGATGTGAATTGACCAAGAATCCCAGGCCACAGCAGTAAAGGAACAATGTGAAATGGCGACACTGTGTGTCAACTATTTAAAGACTCAAATTAGTACTTGATAAGATGAGGAATGAGATGTAATATATTAATTATGCAGTAGGGATCTGTTATGTCCCTGCAACAGAGCTTCATCAAAGCCTACAACAAGGTTTAGAATGAGGAACTAATGACTCTGGATTAAATCTAGAGGTACTTGACACAGTGGAAGAAGTCAAGAAGTTCTTCAGGGACTCCAACTTGAAGTACTACAGAACACACTATACTATGTGATGTCAAACCACTTAATATAATAAGTTGGTTCAGTTACTATTTGGTTAGTAGAGAACGTAGACTCAAAAGGCAGTTAAAATGCAAGGGCAGTCACTGTTCTAGTAAAAAGCTCTCAAAATTTCTTAAGAAAGCTCAACAGAAAAAGTAGCAGCCAGACAACAATGTGACTGGAACATGAAAACAGAGACCTATAAGATCATATTAGCAAGGTGGATATGAGAAGGTTCATCAATCAGTTATTATGAATCTGTCTCCTCCTAAAGCAGCGCCAAAGAATCGGCGAAAAGCCAGAGGGAGAGAAACAAGTACTGTTTCTACTACAGTTTGCCCGTTTGTTTTTTTTTTAAACAGGTTTCATAAATGACCAGAATAGGCCGTATCTGTGCCTAGAATAATGCAATGATTGCAATGATTCAGAGAGCTGTGTGTCACTAAGGATGTCATTAAGAAGTACGTGTTATTCCTGAACACATGATTCATGCATTCATATATTATTAAAGTGCAGCAACCAGAAAAGTGCAGATACTTAACATTCTGGAGAGTTTTCTGTGATTATTTACTTGACTTGTTTAGGTCAAGTATGGGACTACAGACTGCAGCATGCTTCAAAAATCTCATGAAGCATCTATTGATGAAAAAGGAAAATGAGATGTAAGTAAATTTATTTGCCCATCTGAGAACTTGATTACTTTAGTTGCAATAGGAGCCTGACAGCTCTGCTCTGCACTTTAGCTACAGACGTCGTGATTCCATCTCCCATATGATTGGGATTTAAATGAATCTGTCTCTCCGTCTCGGAGCATCCTCACCTTCTCAAGCCATACTGATTGCACATAAACCTGGGACCAGAATGTAATATTCATCTGACAGTATGAGTCATCATACAGTAGATGACTGCTGTAGTTCATGGAACATCTCATTTGGATCTCTGTAACTGCATTAGAGTGACCTAGCCTAGAGTTGCACAGTGAACACTGGTCAACACTATTAGCTCAGGGGGCAAGAGATCAATGGGTTTGTGAGTATGTGAATCTGACGAGAAGAGAGGTTGGGTTGGGATTTGGACAGGGGGGCATTATCTGAGTGTGAACACAACAGAAAGCCAAACAAACCTGGCTGATAGTGATAATTATGTGCAATAAAACAACCCTTCTGAGACCAAAGTCACACACAAACACACCCTGGAGGTGATAGAGTGTTTCATCTGACTTATTCTCTTGGTATAATGCTGTTCTGTGTGTTGCTCTTCTATGTGCACATGTGGGAAAAAGAAATTATTAAGAAACTATTAGGTTTTTGGTTGATTTTTTTAAATAGAATTATTACTATTTTGCTACTTTTCAGTTGTTATGTGTACAGTTCTGTTTATCTGATGCTTTGCCCTTAAATCTGATGCCTACAGTTAAGAGAATCTGCACAGCTATTGGTCCACACTCATACACACTATCATACACTTATCAATGGACACACATACACACCCGTAAAACCATGACACATGGAGAAGGCCTGGAGATACGGGAGCTATTGCTGGCTGTTTATGTCTACATGTCAGCTCGCAGGCTGGATTGCATTCAGCTTTGGCCAGAACACTTCCTTGGTTTTGTTTCTGGGTAATGTCAGGAGAGGATTTTTGTTTATCTCAGTTTATGTCTTTGTATGTGCTAGTGTGTTTTATTTGTTAAAAGAATGACAGGCCTACACCAAGGTCAAAGATGACACAGCAGTGATATCAACTAGGCTAATAATCGTGCTGGCACCCATTAGCCCCTCACCCCCCCTAACTGTCTGACATAACTTTATGCTCAAAGACACACACATGCTCTCTCTCACACACACACGCACACACACACACACACACACATCACAGTACACAAATGTACAAAGGCACAAGTATGAGCATACATGCACAAGCAAATATATTTGTGTACATCAACATACATAAGAGACCTAATTAACCCCTGAGGTTTATACTGAACTCAGAGACAGTTTATTCAAACATGAATTATAAACCTTCTGTCTGCGCTAATAAATACATGCTTCCAGTTAGCAAATACACAATTAAGAAGGCGTCCAAAAAGTCTCTTTCTTTCCAGACATTGTGGTTAAATAACATACAGTAGGTTATAGTATGGTATATACATACTTGGTATTTGAATGTAATACAAATACAGGAGTATTGATTTGTTGGGAAGAACTGTATTTACTAAGTGTGAGTGACTTGTTTTTTTTTATTATTTAATTTTAATTAATTTATTTATTTCTTTTTACAGAAGGCAGGTTATACAGTGATCCCATTATCACTGCATCCTATGTGGCTTAGATCTTACCTCTGTGACGTCTTCTTATACTTTCTCCTGAAAAATATGAGAAAAGAAACATAAAACAATCTTTATTTCACTTTGCTGTATGAACTGATAATCTGCACTGTGGTCATAGGATTTTACAGGATTTTACTGATCATGCACGTTGTACTGCTGGTTCCTCACCTAACATCCTAATTAGTCCACACAAAGTCGGCTCCGATAAAACCCTGAATCAACAGTCTTAGTGACAACAGACTGAGATAACAGTTTTGCTACTTATCAATATCAAGTTTGATATATCTTAGTCCTGATGTTTGTGGCTGACAGAGTACCTTCAGTAAAAAAACACACAAAGATGTATAAAAGTACTGCAAAATGGTTCCCTTATAGCATACTACGCCAATTCCAACAATTCCAGCCTAAGAGGGCCAAAGGTCTGCTGAGTTTGGTGATTTCCCTGCCCTAACACGCCTATTAAGAAACTCGTCATTAACGGGAGTGGTTGAATCAGATGTCTTTGAGCAAGAGAATCACTAAACTAGACTCCAGCCCTCCAAGACTGGACCTGGACCACTGAAGTGATGAGTCCCTCTATCCTGCATCTGCTTACATATGGTACACTGAATAACCTACAGCGGCATGCAAAAGTTTGGGCATCTCATCACAATTTCTGTTACTGTGAATAGCTAAGCGAGTAAAAGATGACCTGATTTCCAAAATGCATAAAGTTTAAGATGCCACATTTCTTTAATATTTTTAAGCAAGATTACTTTTATATTTCCATCTTTTACAGTTTAAAAATAAAAAAAAAAAAAGAAAAGGGCCTGAAGCAAAAGTTTTGGCACCCTGCATGGTCAATACTTAGTAACACCCCCTTTGGCAAGTATCACAGCTTGTACGTGCTTCTTGTAGCCAACCAAGAGTCTTTCAATTCTTGTTTGGGGGATTTTCACCCATTCTTCCTTGCAAAAGTCTTCTAGTTCTGTGAGATTCTTTGGCTGCACTGCTCTTTTGAGGTCTATCCACAGATTTCTCGATGATGTTTAGGGGGACTGTGAGGGCCATGCCAAAACCTTCAGCTTGCGCTTCTAGAGGTAGTCCATTGTGGATTTTGAGGTGTGTTTAGTATCATGATCCTGTTGTAGAAAAAATCTTCAGCTTTTTTACAGATGGTGTGATGTTTGCTTCCAGAATTTGCTGGTATTTAATTGAATCCGTTTTTACCTCTACCAGTGAAACGGTCCCCGTGCCACTGGCTGCAACACAAGTCCAAACATTATCAATCCACCTCCGTGCTTCACAGATGGAGACGTGTTCTTTTCATGAAATTCTGTGCCCTTTTTTCTCCAAACATACCTTTGTTCACTGCGGCCAGAAAGTTCTATTTTAACTCCATCAGCCCACAGGACTTGTTTCCAAAATGCATCAGGCATGTTTAGATGTTCATTTGCAAACTTCTGACGCTGAAGTTTGTGGTGAGGATGCAGGAAAGGTTTTCTACAGATGACTCTTCCGTGAAGGTCATATTTGTGCAGGTGTCGCTGCACAGTAGAACAGTGCACCACCATTCCAGAGTCTGCTAAACCTTCATGAAGGTCTTCTGCAGTCAAACAGGGGTTTTGATTTGCTTTTCTAGCACTGCTACGAGCAGTCCTCTTGGAATGTTTTCTTGGTCTTCCAGACATCAATCTGACCCCCACTATTCTTGTTAACTGCCATTTCTTAATTACATTACAAACTGAAGAAATGGCTACTTGAAAATGCTTGGTTATCTTCTTATAGCCTCCTCCTGCTTTGTGGGCATTGATTATTTTAATTTTCAGAGTGCTAGGGAGCTTCTTAGAGGAGCCCATGGCTGCTGATTGTTGGGACAAGGTTTGAGGAGTCAGAGTATTTATAAAGCTTTGAAAATTCTAACGAGCTAATTAAGATCTGAGACCTTGGTAAAAGTTATCTGAGAGCTCAAATCCCTTGGGGTGCCCAAACTTTTGCATGATTCTACTCTAAAATTGTACAAAACTAGGATGTTTTTACCATTTTTCATCTCAGCACTTACAAATTGTTCTCTGACGAACAGACATACACTGAAACTCCAGCATGTTTAAGATATGCTTTTTCATAACGTCAAATACTTTTTCATACAGTCAAAAGAAATGTATATATCTGGCATGAAAGCTAATGAAATTGTGTGCTCATTTTAATACAATGCATTATAATTATTCAAGAATATTAAAAGCCCCATAGATTTAAAATGATAGTATTCACATTAACACAAAGGTGTGTATACATATACTGTATTAATAAAGATAACACATTTATGTTACTTGGAAAATGTAACTAATAATATAGATGTATTTTCTGACATTTTAAGATTTTGTTATTTACAGAAAAAACTTGGACAGTACGGAGTGTGTGTCACTGTCACCACCGTAGCTTTGACATGACCTCTTTGCACAATTGCCAGGCAATGTCAGAGAATAATACTGAATTGAAACTTCAAATTAACCTCTATGTTCATGTCTCAGAATTGTTTTAACTGAATTGTGTAATTGAACAAATTGAGGTGCCAAGGACTTAAAGGAAGAGACAGGCAAGAAAAGGCACACATTCCCAAGACAATTTGCAATTTAACTAAAGCCACAAATATTAACACAGGTTCAGTAAATCTTTTTTTTTTTTTATTTCTTTTTCTTTTAGTTTCTTTATTACTAACAACATAAGTGGAACTGCACCATGCCCGTCTCATAGTTAACTACATACTGAATAATCTTTTATTGTTAGGTTTTATGCTAAAGCTGTACTGCACAATTAATCTGTGCCTCTGATTATGTGATTTTTCTTGGCTATATTCAGTATCAAAATTCTAAAAAAATTAGGGTGAACCTAAAATATGAACTCTATGTGATAAAAATTCTTTCATCACATCATCATCACTACAACAGGAGGCCCCTAGTTTTTCAATCTTCAACCATTTAAGCTTCTTATCTCTTCTAATCTCTATCATACAAATGGCAAACACACAAAGACAAAGATAGACAGACACACACACACACACACCTCAGCCTTTAGATTGATCTTGATATGTCTCAATGCTCCTTTTCCCTCTCATTACTTCTATCATCAGACTGAAACATTTATGGCAGTCTGGCTTTCCCCGTGACCCTGTATGTCATCAGCAGACCCAATTCTCCCAGCAGTACCAGGGGAGCCATAAAATACCAACAACACCACTAAAAGCATTTAGGAAGGAAATAAAGCCAGCCAGAACATGACTTTGCCTTCCTTAAACACTCTTATCTGTTGTCCTGTGGCTGGCCTCAACAAATGCAAGGAGAGAAGTGTAATTTGGTGCAACATGGATGATGGCTTACATTTTACCACTCCTTCAGTATTAGCCTGGGTCTGTGGCACTGCTCATGGTCTGAGATAGTGAGCGGACAAACGATAACTCTCTGGAGAACCTGTATATTCAGACTGTGGTCCTGCAAAATTAACTGCTAGGGCAAGCCTTGCAGTGGTGTGTCTATGGCAAGGGGGCATTTTAGTCATAACCAGGGATCAATTTGAAGGGGAAGAATAGTGGATGCCTTTTCCCCTATTTGAAAAAAGGGAAAATAAAATAATATCCCTTGTAAAATTGCCATCCTCTTTTTCCTTTCACTTTGGATTCCTTTTAAATTAAATGTGATATTATTATCAATATTTTAACCCCATCCAAATGTAACATTCACACAATTTCGCTATGCACAAATCAGAATTTCATTTCATGTCAAATCAGTAAAGTTAAGAGCACACACACACACACACACACACACCCCTCTGCAGATAATGCAGTTACGTAGAAATCAGGGTTGCCAGATTGGGTTGACTGTTTAGAGTCCAATCACTGTTTAAATCCTTCCCTTGACTATAAACTGTCACACTGTGGCCAGATTAAATCTATACTAAATTGTATCTAACAGAATAAAGTTATTTCCAAACCAGTGAAATTAAAAGTTTTCCAAATTGTGACTCACAAACTGGCAAGTAGAAATGCACGCTTTTAATTGCAATGTTTAATGATACAGCAAGCTTCAGCCTTCAGAAAAAGCAAAGAAAACACTATGTTGCTATAAAAGATCTTTGGAATTTCTTCCAAAAGAAGAAAAGCAGGTATTAGAACTAGCATTAGCAAAAATGTATATTTAATTACTCTATTTTGATAGGTATACTAACTAGTTAATTAACCCATCATCCACCTTGTCATTTTATTTATTTTTTAATTGTTTTTTTTTTTTTTTTTTACAAATAGGCCACTGGTCATAAAAGCACCTGGATATAAAAACTGGAATATTAAACTGAAACATGAGAACATACTTGGATCAGTCTTGAGGCTGTCACGACACAGACGCACACACAGACACACACACATACACACACGCACGCGTGTAGCCAGCTCTCTTCTATCAGAACACATACATACATTTCCAAATGCAGAAAATCCCAGAGACTGGATTTGCATTGCAAAAATTGAGATGTACACTTTTTATCTGTATAAGTGAATAGAAACAAAGCATGTTCCAAGGTGTATCACTGCCCACGCAAATTCATTTCCTCTAATTTCCTTGTTGATATTAGATGAATTTTTATTATGGTTCCTTTTGTAATTTAGGAGAGTGTGCAGGTGTAATTCGGACATCACCTCCTTCTAACTACTTCAGTATAACAGAGAGCAACAGTCTATAGGCTTTACATGAAGCTGCCATGAATGCATCCAACGCAGGCAATGTCTCTCTCTACTTTTTGCTCATTTCTACTACATTACTACATTAGGCTGTAATTCTGTGGAGATCAGCAGACCCTGTATTGTAATATCTCATTCAAATTACCATAATTAAATTACGGTCAGTGGACTTCTGCCTACACATTTAAGAATAAATATGTTGGTTAAATTCAGGGTAGCGTTGAGTTAACTTTGTTTAGCTCAACTTAGTACTACAGTATACTGAATACTCACATTATCCATGTTTAAATGGAAGCAATATATGAGATTTACTGCAGCTACAGTAAACTGCATACTTTTGAGAGAGGATGCTTGCCAAAATCAATTCCCAGAACCCTTGAAAATGTTATGAAATAAAGCATTTGCTACTATAGTTAAAAGAAAATAAAAATGAAACATAATTACAAGTGATGAGTATGATTGTGCCTGAAGTTAAAAAGCCTTAATTTAAAAACAAACAGCACATACAAGAGCAAACAGAGACACACATTTATATAGAAAAAAGTGCAAAAGCTCTACTCACAGTCCTCTCAGTCTCAGCCAGATCTTCTCTATCTGCTCCGGCTGTAGATACTTCAGAGAGTTGTTCTCAAAATCCTCAATCTCCTTGGTGGGTGATTCCATGTCAAAAATGTCAACCAGGCAAAACGACATGAACGTGGATTATCCGGTGGCCAGAACAGAGCCAGCAGCTGAAGTGTTGTTCCAAAGTAGGAGTGTGAGTGGGCTACAGCCCGGAGTCTGTCAGAGTGACAGCTGGAGCCTGTCCCTCATCCTCTCCCTCTCTCTCCCTCTCTCTCTCTCTCTCTCTCCCTCTCTCTCGGCAGGCTACCCCTTCACGCTGAGAGAGTGTTTGTCACCAGCTCTGTGGTCAGGTGTGCAGTGAGAGAGTAAGAGCTGTGAAGGGCCATGCTTGCTCTGACGAATACGATGCAGAAAGAGGAAGAGGGGGAGGGGGTGGGGACGGAGAGGATTAGAGCAATGCTGACGATCTATGCATCAAAGAGTTACCAGTGCATGCCTGTGCCACAGCCTGCCTTCTGCCAGAGCAGGGACACAATCAATGCACTCTGAGCACAGAGCACACTGTTTGGGCTGGCAAAGAGAGAAAGAGAGAGAGAGAGAGAGAGAGAGAGAGAGAGAGAAAGCTTCCTCTATATATACCAATTCTGAGCAAGGGAATCAAAGTGTGGTCAGCCAATGAGAGAATGAGTGAGTGTTGAAATGAGGAAGAGAAAAAACACAGCACTCTGACACTCTGTTGAGATGTGTGCCATTGTGTGAATGTATTTATGTGCATGGATGCACAAGTGTGTGACTGAGACTTAAAAACTAGAACATGAATCTGTTTTCCAGGAGCCAACAACATCAACTCCTGCATTATCTTATTAATAATGATGCATAACCTGAGGAGAGGAGAGGATTCATCACCTTGATAAAATGATAAAACCTTGACTAAAATGAATTAAATAAAATGCTTCATTAAAACAAGCAGTGCAAAAACAAGCATGGCTGAACTATCCTTTCAGCATAACTGAGCAAAAGAAGGCATAATACAATTACAAGAAAATATTCATGAGACATATGCACATGCACTATTAAAAGTGTATGGGCGTAAATAGGTAAGCCAGTCCTCTTCAGAAAGTGGCTGAGACAAGAAGGGCACTTCCAAAGAGCTCCATAATCACAGCAAACAGAGCCCCTGACATATCAAAGTGATGACTCAAAGATTAGTAGAAGAAATAGAGACCTTCCATTAGTGTTGAATGTTAGGCCCACTTTGTTATCTTTGTTTATCTTAATAGTAAGAATTAAAACACATTACATTATACCACCTGATCCAGAATCCTCACAGACAATTTTTCCCATAGCAGAGTTGAGTAGAAGAGGAGGATTGTACTGTTTTAGTCTACTGGGTCGCCAGGTTCAAGATTGTTTAGCTCTGCAGCACTCCTCACAGCAACCTGTCTGACTCAGTGACTCCAAACAAGAAGTGGAAGACACTGAGATCATATACTTAAAGAAACATTCTTTCAGCTGCTCTTCTGCCTCCATTATGGAAATCCAGTTTATTTGATTTGGCACAGCTTTTACACTGGATGCCCTTCTGACGCAACCGTCCCATTTTATTCAGGCTTGGGACCAGCACTGAGTGCATTAGTTCTTGCAACACCAGGGACTGGGTTTGGCACCTGATGGGGGGCTCAAACCCATAACCCTGAAATTAAGTCTCACGCACTACCGACTGAGCTAACCAGGCACCGTAAGCTTAAAGTGATACCCCAGCTTTTTTCAACTTAATCTCCATCTACTGGATCTGTAGTGTATGTGCACCTACCAAGAACAAGAATTTTTTGACACGCTCTTAAAGATAAAATCTGTTTACTCAACATTCACTGATAATGGAAGCCTAAGGGCAATTGTTGGGGCAGTCAATAAACATTTATGAACAATGTATTCTTGTAGAATGTTTTCATTAATTCTTCAGTTAGTAAATTTGTGAAGTTTGTAAATTAAATTCTATATGTGTATAATTGGTCCTTTTAGAAATGGAACTTTTTCAGAGGGAATAGTCTGGGATTATGTATTACCAGTGCAGCTCAAAGGAAACATGGAAGTGCCTTTGTTTGCTCCTGATGGTACGTGAATATCACAAACCCTTAGGGAAGGTCTAAGTAAGCAGAATTGTTTTTCACTTGTGTTTCTCTAGCATTGATGATGTATAACCAGTGTATGGCTATTGACTGAGTTCAACAGCTGTTGATAGACATTCATTATAAGTGATTTTTGTGTCAAAATTCTCAGCATTCACCCATAAGCCACGATGCAGTGGATAGAGGAAAGGATGAAAAATGATGGAGCATTCCTTCAAGCTGTCATTTGAACATCTATGTTGAATTGCCTTGTGCATTGCTGTTTGCACACATTTGCACAAGTGCACACCTTCTGTGTTGTTTTATGTAGCACCATGGTTCTGGAGGAACGTTGTATTGTTTCACTGTGTACTGTACCAGCTATATATGACTGAAATGACAATAAAGCCACTTGACTTGACTTAATTTTTCTGTCATATGTACAGGTCAGTGAGCACTAATTGGCTAGACATGAAGAGAGACTATGCTTATTCTGCCTGTTGGAGGCAACCAGGCATTGACCAGAGCCACTATGCCATACTGTCCTTGTCTGAAATGCATATACACTGCTGTACATTTCTTAATATATTGCATAAAAATGTCCGCTGTAACTTCTGCCATTAATTGCCAAATTAGGTGAGAAAGGTGAAAGGTTATAATCTTGTAATGGAACAGGACAACTAATCTGCTTGTAGACTGATGCAAGTGGCATCATTTTCTACTTATTGCTTGTGTCTTGTTTACTTTGGAGGTGAAGAAGGCAGATCTTGAAGAAGTTTTCTTTCATTATAGTAGGTGCTCTGCTTTTTCCTATCATTGTTAATTTCCTAGTTGTGGCTAAACTCAGACATCTTGCTTCTATTCATTAGTATAAATAAGTATCAGTATACATAAGCATTACCTGAGCCTCCAGATGGCTTTGCTGTTCAGCTGGCACCTGGGTTCCCTGATCCTCCTGCCACCTTTATTGACCGGTTGGCTTCCAAATCCTCTGGGCAGCTTTGCTGACTTGACGTGCCACCGTGCTTGTTAACCTGCTACCCTGCTTCGCTGACCTGTGCCTACTGCCAGCAGACATCATTGAGCCTTCCATGCCTCCATCAGCACTCGTCACCACACCTCCCCAGCTATGCCAACCTCCAGTCTTTTTGTCATCTGTGGACATTCTAGATTCCTGTCTGCCCTGTTGCCACGTGTGTGTTTTGGTTTAGTTCAAGTCCTGTCTCAGCCTCATTTTCTCATTTTTTCCCTGATTGTTTTCACCTATTTCTTGTTACCACTATATTACTTTCAATATTTAAACCCCTCGGTGTATCTCTTTGTTTGCAAAGTCTTTTCATGCTTGTTAAATCTAAGCTGTAGTCCTGTGTTCCTGATTTCACCATCCACCTGCTTACAACATTTATGCTTATGGATTAAGCTAGCTTAAACTTGTCTGTCTGTGTTTTGACCTCAGAAACGGACTGTGGCAGTGATCTTTGGTTTTCCCTAAATAAAACTCACATGCACCCTGTGGCAGCGTGGACGTGGTCAAGCGTCAGCTGTGGACGGAGAGTAGGCGGGTCGAACCGGCAGGTAATGTGTGATGATTCTCACCTGATTCTTATTACCACCAGTCTACTTATGTGTGTGATTTTAGGGACTCCTGTAACCAGTAAGAGAGAGACAGAGAGAAGGTGATATAGCTAGCGGTGCTTGTGTGACCTTGAACTTGACAGAGTGAAATCTGCGAGTCCGGAACAGACCCGTTTCTGTTGAGTTGTTTTGAGTTTGTTGAGTTTTTGAAAGTATCCTGAAAAGCACGGACTGAATAAACGAGAGTCCAGAGCTCAGCTAAAATTCCGCCTGTCTCTGGAGTCTTCCTCCACACCCTCACACCACGGGTTCTACAGTGGTGCCGAAACCCGGGAATCGAGGAAGACTCTGACGCTGGAGCAGGCCGAGAACCCACTCCACAAGCTGCTGCAGCCCACCACATCTCCAGCAGTGTTCCCTGCTACCATGCCACACATCACACTCACCAAGATGGCCTCCACAGACGATCCGGAGGCCTTCCTCGAGCCCTTCAAGTGTGTGGCAGCTGTGTGGGAATGGCTGAAGGAGGAATGGGCTCTGTAATTCCTCCCCTTGCTAAACGCGAGCCTGGAACTCAGCTAAAATTCCGCTTCTCCCGAGTCTTCCTCCACACCCTCACACACCGGGTTCTACACAGTCACATTTGCACCCTCCCCCCTACATCTACTCACCACAAATTACATTATTGTTTTTTAAACCATTCATGAGACCAACATGCTGTAATTTACATTAAAATCTCAGTAGATAGTGACAGATCCCCTACAAGACATGACAATTGCTGATGGGGAAGCATTAGAGATGTTAATGCCATGGGTTGGGGAAAATGTTTTACCTTGACTAATTAGGTATTCTCTTCAGCATACAAGTTCATTTTTCCTTTAACTGCAAATGTGAGGAAGTGTATTAAATAGAAAGGGTTTTCATAAAGAACAGAAAATGAAACTTTACTTAAGGCTCACAGGGGACATTTGTCTTTTCCATTTTGCTTAAAGCTATTGGTCTGCAATTCTATTAATTGATACTATCAATATGCATTTTGTTTGCTAGGTGATTATTTTATCAATATCCACTGAAAGCTGAAAAGTGATGAAATAGTATATAGAACACTGTACACTCTTACAACGTCTTCTGCTGGTGGAGCTTCTAAGCATCTTAGCAATTTTTAGGAGATTTTTTTTGTCTTGCAAAAAGTTGCAAAATCTTTATAATAAAGTTTCAGTCTGGACCTTTATATTTTTACATTGTTACCTTAACCACCAGTATTTTGTAATCCATGATGCCAGTTCAGGCTGTATCACCATAATAAGGCCATATAAAGGGTTACATCTAGCTATGTGGACCTGGTTGAAACCGGTATAAGTGGATGTAGCCTTCAGGTTCTCATGAAATATTAATTTCCTTCACGTGAACAACCTCAAAATATGTTTTCACTTCAAAATGTTCTCTCTTTGTGTTTTAGCAACTTATACTTTTACTTACAGCTTATTTAAAATTTTAAGGCAGCTGGTTACTGACATTTTCTTGGTGAATGTGAATTCTTAAATTTCACATTCATATAGAATGTGAATTTTGAGCACTGTCAACTTAATATAACTAAAATCCGAATTGTTTGAACTGCTATTTTTTGTAATCAATCTTATTTCTGATTTTGCGTTTCCAACACGTGCTTCTTTATAGCACCCTAAAGGTTCCATATGGAGAAGATTTAAAAGAAGTAAAAGAACCATTTCAAAATGTTTTGTATGACACCAAAAAGACAAAAAAAAAACTTTATTTGGTGTTATATAGAATAACTTTTGCTAAGAGTTTAATATATCACACCACAAGCACTATGTCAATTAAACTATGTCAGTGCTAAACTATTTGCATTGATGCTCCCCTGTATTTTCTTATTCATTAGGACAAACACACAAAAGGCGCAAGACATTGAATTTTGCTCGTGGGAAAGACCTATTCCGCCACAGACCCTTTTAGTAAATCAGTTTAATCAGTCAGAAAAGGTACACTTTTGTTGCACTCTCCAGCTTAAAACCTGGACTCTGTTTATGGTTGCACTAGAGAACTGAATCTATGCAAAACCAGTACTGAAAGTCATGTGTAATCAAAAAACACCCAGTTCCTGTCCGCAAACACACACACACACACACACACACAACTGACAATTTTTCTTTCTGTTTCTGGGTGATGTAAGAAAGCAGATGTAAAGTGAGGGATACAGCCACAAACCAAGTACAAATAGGGCAATTCTTTTTCATGTGTCACAGGAGCTCACTACCCTTCCATCACATAACTCATTTTCTTCTTCTTTAATCATTCCCTCCATCCCTCTCTACCCCTACTTCACCAGTCTCTGCATTCCCCTCGATCTATCTCAACTACAGAGAGCTGAGCATGAGAGATCAGCATGATGTTGAAGGAATGTCTTGAGGGGACAGGAGAGCACCTTTTGGAAAATATCCAAATGATTTTCCTTTTCTAACTGTGGAATGGAAAACACATGTAACTCCTCTAATGTCATTTCCTCTTCCTCATTCAGGAGATTACCATTACCCCTGTCATCTCTGAGAGAGAATGTATGTGAGCGTTAGTGTCTGTGTATGTATAAGTGCATGCTCTTAGTCTGTGCAGTCCTTGTGGCTTATCTGAGGGGTAAAAGGGGTGACTGAGAAAAATCAATTGAAATGAGATTCAGATTGAGGGCTTGAGCTGTGAGCAATTCAATTAACAACAGGAGACATGCACCATGTTTCCAACACACGCTTCTAAAATGGATCTGGACAGTGGAAACCCACAGCCCACAACACAGCCCTGGCTGATATCCAGAGTTGGTTCTAGCGTTTCCTTTTTTTCTTACTTGAAGGGCAAGCAGGGTACAAAGGCATTAATAGGATAGTTTTGTTGAGGCATTAACATGGTGGCCCAAATTCATGGTGGCACAAATTTCAGAAAAAGCAACTTAATAATAACAATTATTATATATTGGCACAGACAACTCTTGCTTGCAAAGCAATATCAAGACCTTATCAAGTAAAATAAAAACAGTGTGACAAATCTGATTTATTAAAAGAAATACATTAAGTTCTTTTCATTTCTTTCCATGCTGTACTATCCTCAAACTTCCCTTTAACTGGGTTTTAGCTAGATGTGATTCCTAGACCCTGACCTATTGAACTAGAATGAGGATACATTTTGCGATAGCGACCACAAAGCACTTCTGCAAGTCACTCTGGATAAGGCTAAATTCTGTAAATGTACATATAAATATATAACTTAAAACAGATTTAGCAGGACCTTTGTCTGTCAGCTCTGTCCTTGAAGAAGCTGCTTATACTTCCATCATTAAACCAGACTGGTGTCAGGTATAGGCGGAGAGAGATGCAAGTACAGGTTAATGTTTGTTAAACACACTACCAAACAATCCAAAGTCCAAGGTCAAAAAACACAAAGGGCCAAAGGGCAAAGTAAGAACATAAACAAAGTCAATAAACCAATCACAATCGAGAGCAGAACAGACAGCTTGGTAACAACCCTAGAAATGTTAGGAAAAGACTTCGCAGTGAGCGTGTGAAAGCCTGTGTTATTTATGGAGTGAGTGTTATGAGCCACAAATGAATGCAATCAGAAACCCAGGGAAGGGAAATCTGGGTGAAAGTGTCATGTGATTGGTTTTCAGCCATGATGGTTTGCAGCATGCGTTATGGGAAGTGAAGTTTGCGGCCAAAGTCGCAAACATGACATGACCGCTGGATAGAAACGTAAAAGCAGTGTTTAAAATTTATCAGTGTATGTTGGATTTTATACAGATTTTTTTATTGGATTTTTATACAGATTTTTTTTTTTTTTTTTTTCAAAAAAACCATTTTGAAAGTTAACTCAAATTCACATTTGTTTTCTTTCTGTATCCAGACTGTACAATTAACAAAACAGTATTTGGCCTTAATGGCCAACAGCTCCTTCATTCTGGCCTGCTCTAAACATTTATTGCTAAAATAGTGCTGTTTTAAGTGTTTTAGCTTGGGTGATTTGCTGGTGAAGCTTGGCAAGATCAGATTAATATTGACAATTTATCCAGTTTACGTCTTAAGGAGATTTTATTATAAAACCATGTCTTGGCATTCCAATGTCTTCAAATCTAAATAATATGAGTATTTTAAAAATGGGTCATGGGTAATCAGACAAAAATACAGCTTGCCTCTTGCTAAGAAACTGTTCAGTGATAAGTCCTCTGCTCCTTCAGCCTTCTCAAAGGGTCATTACATGTCTTTTCCTACAAATACTTTTGCTGCAACTGGTAGCACGCCCACACCATCTGCTCCACACCTTGAAACGCTTCAGAGCGTCAAAGTGTAGTTTATGCTTCATACTGCAAGTTTAACACTGAGCATCTTAACAGAAGCCAGTGATAAGGTAGATTAAAAAAAAGCAATAAAACAATGGGTTAAAGTGCTGGATGCATGTGGCTTCATTTCTTTTGACCAGTGATGTTCTGGTGGCTTTCTCTGTGGCCTGCTGGGGACACAGTCACATTGTTCACATTCCTCACTGCACACACACACACACACACACACACACACACACACACACACACACACACAGAGAACGGGGCCTATGTACCAGCGCTTCCTCTGAGAGGATGCCAGATGATCACCAGTCCAATAGTCTTATCAATCCTGTCTACAGAGGCAATTTCAGTTGAATGGTGCCCGGATATCTCCACGTCTATGTATAGCCCTGTGCTCTTTAAAAAGGGTGACTGATGCACATACATAGATATTGCGGGACAAAAGAAATACAGCCTTTGTGCATTATTAATAAACAGCAATGGCATATTTAATCTAGCAGTCACTGGTCTGCCAGAAATCATTGCCCTACCCGAACATTCTCTGTTCATTAAAAAATAATTCATATTGCTCACTAACTGCAACCAAAACACAACTATTATGAAAGGAAATTCAAATCTGTTATGCTATCAGTGCAAGCAAATAGCTGCACCATTACATAGCACAGCATATATCAAAATTTAAAAACCATGAAATTACTACTGAAGTATGGATTTTCCATGTATTTGTACCAAAAGAAATAAAAGCTATCAAAAATGTAAAAAAGGGAACAAAACAAAATCTCTTTCTGCCTAATATCAGGCACTGGAACTAGTAGGTGATTATATTATGTGGTACGAACATTTTGAATGCTGATAAAATCTGGTCTGCTTCTCCTAACCAGTGCCACCCTGAGGGAATGATAGAATCTGAAGGTAAGAGTAAAAACCCAACTGGACAAGCTAATTACTGTCCAGCAGACTCATGTATTATTGAATTTTTAATCCTATCCGAATGCCAGCAGACTGCTCAGAGCTGCATGGTTTGGATGTCTAAAAAGAGCATGGGCATATTGAGTGACAAACTCCCTCTCTCGTTCACAAACCCCACAACGTCTTGTCCTTTTTTGTGTGCAGGTCAGGGGAACTGAATACTCTCCGGGGTCCCCTTTATGAAACAATTAGAAGATGAACAAAGCCTGGAAAAGAAAGGATGATGATATCTCTAACAAGTGATTAATTGCCCTCATTTCACCGTGTGCCTTTCAGTAGTTTGAATTTTCACGGATGACTGACATCCCTGTTGCCAGATTTAGCAGAGCATAGCCAAGCTCATTTAGGTTAACTGGAGATAAATAAGGCTATATCAAATGCTTTCAGAAGCAAACACAGGGAAAAAAAAAATGAATTTATTAAAAAAAGTGGCCCAGATATAAATATGCTTTTCTCCAGCCTGTGGAATATGGTCATTCAATAAAAGTTATTTAGGAACCTTACAGTTTTGACACCACATTCCACTTCATTGGCAGTCTATGAGATAATGCAGTTGTCATGTCATGTTGTGTGTGTTAATCGTCATACTTATTCAAAACCCACTGGACCAAACAAAACAAAAACAATGCGCATAGTCAGGGGTGGCTGGTATAATGGGCTAGCAGGGCAATATTGTTTTTCAGTAGCAAAAATACATCAGTATACTGTTAGGTTTCATTTTTTTTTTATATCCATATCAGGTTATTTGCTGTTAACAAATAAGCAGATTATTTTGGACTTTTGTGGAATTAAGTTCAACAGCATTACCAGTGGACACAGAATGGTATAAAGTGATGCTGGTTTGATTCCTCGGACCCTGGAGAAGTAGATTCCTGCAGCCGATTAGTGACAGTCATGTCACACGATTACACCCCCCCCCAGATTTCATGTGCATGTGGGCTGATATTGTTCAGCCCATGTCACTGAAACATCTGTAACGTCATTAATCTTTAATGATGTGGATTATTTACTCTATCATCCTTTTTTCCCCATTTTCCCCTGTTTGGAGGAGAAACTAAAAGTAGATTGTCCAATTAATGTATAAATTGCACAAAAGGACAAATGAAAAAACCATAAGTTTAGTGTGTTTGGTTTGAACAAAAGGGTTACAACTTTTCTGTTTACCATGTTTGGTATTTGGAGGAAAAACAGCATGAAGCCAGAAGGGTATTACACACATAATATAAAATTTTAAAAAATAAAAATAAATCACTTAAACAAATGTAAAACACAAAAGCAGCTGCATATCTGCATTTGTGTGTGTGTAGAATAGTTGCCCCACGTAATGCTTATTATGCCACTGATGAGAACTCCTAATATAATGCATTGCTCAATCCTAATAAGGTCATTGTCAAGCTCCTGACAGATATTAGATTTCTGCTCTGTCATTTGATATCATGACCCGCCGTCACTGCACGTAGTTTAAAAGAGGCACATGGCATATTGAGTGACAAAGTGTTTCACATTCAGTAGCAGGCTATGTCCAGTCATCAGTATGATGCTTATGTATCATGATGAAGGCATATCCTTTACTTATCATAGAAAGTTTCAACAGTTCATTCAGGCATTTACTAACCAGCAAAAATAATTATAAAATATTCATTTAAACAAAAAAAAGGGCATAGTGGCACAGTGTTGCTGCCTCAGAGCTCCAGGGTTCCCAGTTTAATCTGGATTTCAGGTTACTGTAAGATTACTGAGGAGTTTCATGTGTTCTTGTGTCTGTGTAGGTTTCCTCTGGGTTCTCTGGTTTCCACAAACCTCCCAAAAACATGCCCGTAGGTGGATTGGTTAATCTAGGCTACTCTAAAAAAAAAAAAATCACCCCTAGGTGTGTGTGTGTGTGTGTGTGTGTGTGTGTGTGTGTGCGAATGTGTGTATGTACATGGTACCTTGCAATGGACTGGTGTACTATCCAGGTCCTGGTAACCTGTGTTCTCAGGATAGGTTATGTATCCACTGTGACGCTGACCAGGATAAAGTTACTGAAGATGAATGAATGAAAGAAAGACCAAACATAGTACATACGAATAATGTTGCATTGATGGATATTGGAGAGATAAAACATCTAAATAAATATGTAAGGAATAACACATGACAGACAAAAAACATGTTGAACTCGACACCAACCACCAAGTCTAGTTCTTCTTGTTGCTAATTTATATGCCAGAAATATAACTCTTAAAATATACTTCAAACATGAAGGAAGCTCCTGAAGAAAAACTTTTTCAGACTTTTGACTTTGCTGTGACCTTGACCTTGTTTGGATCAATATCAAGTTGTAATCAGTTCGTCTGCTGGTTGCAATGACTATTCCATATTCCACCACTCAGTGGCGGAGGCACAAAATTCCATGCAGGAGTGAGGTGATGTGCTATGCATCGGGCTGGTACCACCGCAAAATGGAAACTGCACAGTCTGGAGTGTGTTATTCCACTTATACCACATCTGATGGTCAATCCTCCAGCTGTGGATGGCCCATAATGTACTGTACTGTGCAGAGAAAAATCTGACAAGAACACAACAGACCCTAAAGGCCATGTATCTCACTTCCCCGCCTATGTGATTTACCGATACTAAGAGTAGTTTCTGTAGTTTACCACCACTTTCTCTCTGCATGACCTCATGGACTTGCTGTAGTTTCCTCACCTCAGTGATTGCATGCTGCTTCAGCACTGCATGTAGCACTCGCCTGCCGCCCGTCCACCTCTGTATTGAGCACCATGCTGTTTCTTTCAGGCTGCTGCTGTGTGAATGTCCTTGCCTGTGTTGTGCCTGTCAATAGATGATGTGGTTAGTGATAACCCCCCACTACTATGTTTGTCCAATAGAATGAGGTGGATGTTGATGAGGACACCTTGTCCTTGTTCATTTGAATCATGAATTATCTTTCTCCACCTTTGAAAGACCTTGGCAGTCATGCTAATGAGGCCGTGTTTTCACAGGGAATCTACCGTATCACCAAAGTAATTGAGTGCCCAGTCAGAGGAAGTGTTTATAATGAGAAACAGGTGTGGGCTTATATGTGTGTGTATGTGTGTTTTACCGGGAGAGATTTACTCCAGTCCTCATCACATGCATGGCTAACATGGTGACACTACATTTAAGTAGACGTCATGCAGATAAATGATTCTGCTCTGACCATCGTCAGTGCGTCAAGTGGAGAGTTAAATGCACTCTGAGTCTGAGTACAACCCCAAAAAGCCAGCCAATTGATTTTTGATTTTCAACCACTGCTGAGTGAAAAAACAGGCTGTGAATGCTCAGTTGTCCAAACCATGAACAAAGAATGTTCACACAGACACAGGCTCACATGTGTGCACACACACACACACACACTTTGCTGTTTTTTCAGTTTCATTCTGGACCTAAACTTGCTGGATCTAGAGCTAAAAGGAGTATCAGACTGATCTTTAATTGAGGTCATTGTTAAGGCTAGAGGCTACACAGTGACCATTAGTGCTGCAATTTCACAGGATGCGAATCACAAAGGTGTATCTAAGGACACTGTGGCACAAATCATCACTGAATAACAGGTGGTCAAGCATGACTAATGTTTTCATCACCCACCATCTTGTATGCAAATGTTTAAAATAATAGATATAGTGTATTCAAAGACAAGGAAATACACAAGGAATAGGAATATACTAAGACTACAAATAGGAAAATAATTCATTTAAATAAATAAATAAATGAATTAAATTCCTTAGTTATTTGATGTAATATGTTGAGAGTATCAGTGTATAACACGCACACACAAGGCACTGAAGGTTACTCAGTTCTACATAGTATTGGCATTCTCAGTATAGAGTAGTACAGTATTATTAGAATCCAATCTCATGACTGAGATCCTGAATGTGTGTGTGTGTCCAAGCACAGCTCAAATATTATACAGTATCAGTTTTAGGAATGTGTTAAATACACAGTGTCCAGAGATAACATTATTTCATCACTGATTTATGCAATTTCTATCATAATCCCAACACTCTAAAGAGCATGGAAGAAGTCTATTAGTATAAATCCCCTGTAATCTGTCTTATGTGTGCTCAACTTGGCTTAAATCCACACCCAAAGCCCATCTAGCGCACTATATTGGTTAAGCGATACAATGGCTCAGTCTGGCTGTGTGCTCTGTCCCTGGGAGTAGGCCTGGCCTTTACACGCTCACTCAATCCAAACCTCTGCTTTCCCTCTGCTCATTTTCCCCAGGGTGGTGGCAGTCAACTGGAAAATTAGGTTTCTCCACTAAAATAAGCCTGGCCTGCCACAGTCCTATCAGCAAGCTGGCAAAAGGTTCTGCTAAGAGAGAGACGATAATCAAGAGAAAATCCACAGAGCGCAAAAACATTAACGCCAAGCCATTTGGGTGAAATGAGAATTCAACACCCACCTGTATGAACGTTTATGCGCTCCTGTTGCAGATTTGTGTGCCTTCAGATTGGGAAGTGGGGGGAAAAAAAGCAAAGGTCAAATCATCCATAAGTTAGCAAAGAGAGCTATCTGAAGGAATGATAGCTGCCTGGTAATGACACACCTAACACTGAAAGACTATTCTGACTCCATGCTGTTGTGAATATTTCCATATACACGAGAGATGGATTTTATATATTTCTTCATTTATTTTTTTTTATTTTCTCCAGATTCCATGCATTGCAATACAATAACACTGTGTCTTATCTCAAGACAGCACCATCTGTCTACATGGCCAATGATTCTAATATAATATATGAATTCTGCTACAGCACAGCAGTGTTATCTCAAAGAACTCACAAAATGTGCTCTCCCTTCTGGCTTATATGATGTGGAAACGCCAAAAGATACATGCCATAGAAACCTTCAGGCAACAACCCATACATCCACTGTAGGAGAGACTGCTTCAGATAGTGCTGTATCTGATGAGCATTCAAAAGCCACAGACTGCCAAATGCATCACATCTGAATTTAAATACAGAAACCGCAGCTCCATTGCAACACATGTTGAGAGAGAGCTGTGGGTTTTCTATGTGTAAAGAATTCTATTGATAGCAATCTGAAATGGTACAAAAATTATTGTATGTAAGATAAAATAAATAGTAATTAGACTTTTGAAAAAATAAACTTCCTTATTCTACAATGTATAAAGAGAAGTTTTTGAGATTAGAAATTGAGATTTGGTTGTGGATTGATGCCACATATCATCTGAAGAAGAAAGTTACCAAGACAATCTAATGTTTTTTTTTTTCTTTGAAAACCATCCAGAAATATACGGTATATTGTCACAAGTTCCAACACACACTTTGACCAAAATTAACATGAAAAAACATGCATACATGTCTGGTAAATATATGGATATCCACCTACAGGCAAGCAAATGCCAAATCTTTGAAGGTGGACTCAATGGCTTACCAGGTTGCTGTTTGCACTAAAGGTGTTGGAGAACTGGTTTCCTTACTTTAGTTGAGTTTCACTTACTTACTTTTATTTTATTGTATGACCTGAAATGTATGAAATACATTTGTATGAAATGTTTCTATATCTTAATTCGAAGGTTTACTTTTGCATTACTAAGAGATATACAGGATGTGTGTCCCACTTTTGCATTGAATAGCAGTTTCTGTGGTGGGACATCACCATTCCTATACAGACACTCTAAGAAGGGTCGTCTGGATTCCTGGCAATATCTTCATGAATGCAATCCCCTGGTACAGTCTTCATCTTTACTCTCATCTTTATCTCTATACCCTTATAAATGTGTTGGGGTAAAATCCCAGAGCCCCTGATGGTCTCCTCTATCCTTTCATTCTGTTGAAAGACAAGCTTTGGGTCCCTGCTGATGTGACATTTGTGTATGTTCTCACTGAGATGCTTTTACTGTGCAAATGAAGTTCGACTGTGTGTGCTGAGGTTACAGCCTGAGAGACTGGAGAAAGGTTGGATAGCACACTTTCAACTATGCTGTTTGGAGCCACAGGGTTATGTTATATTGCAAGAGGGTGGGGAATAAACAGAGAATATGAATCACACAGTTCATCTTTCTCCTCTTTGCAGTGGAGCTTGTGGTAGTGATGACAGGCTAACACGGCTTAGCCCTAACACCTAAAACAATAACTGCTTTTCTTCCTCTCACTTTCACTGTCCTGTTCTTTAGTAAGGCAGGCTTGCTCCCCAGTGCCCCTTTACAAGTGCCTCCACATGCACAATGAAGTGCTAATAGAACATTATAGAGTTCACTGGAGCGCTGTTTATGGCCGGGTATTTATAGCAAGCCGAGTGGCACATTGACGTCAGATCTAATGCCAATGTGTTGCAGGCAGGCAGAAACCCGTCTCTCATGTGTACCCCTTTACTGTCTCACTTAGACTGATTGATGATAATCTTCCCCTTGGATCATCCAGTACTGTCTGCTGAAACATAACTGCATTAGAACCGCAGACAGGTTCCAGAGAGAGACATATATCCATATATTATATGCATGATGGGAAATTCAAGCTTTCTCAAAAAAAGGATTTCTTACTTCCTTTGAGCAACTTGAAATGATTGAAATTATGAAAGTGTTATGAATTATAATATTATGCATTCAAATGACTGGTATTAAGTGGGGAAATTGATGGGGAAACGTTATTTTCATAAAATAGATTAGCACTTATAACGTTCTCAGCAACACAATGCAGACTCGGTGAAAAGGGTGATTGTAGCTGCTCTCTATGAAGCAATCTAACTAGCCACAGAAATGAAAAGATTTAAATAATTGTGCAAAAGCAGAATTTTAAAAAAAACCCAGATATGTCTGCATTTTGTGCTGACCTTACATATATACCTTACACAAATGGTCTGTGTGCATGATGCATCTTGCTATAACTCTTGCTCTGTCTCTCTCTGTCACTTCAGTGTGGATGAGAGAGAGGATTATACACTCAGAGCAGTGCCATCCATTATTCAGTCTCTTCAGTCTCTTTATCGTGCAATCCCTGCCTATCAAAGAGCATGGATAACATAAGCTTAACCTAGAATTCACAAATGTTCTCAGTCCTGGTCTGGTAAGTATGCTACATTGTTTTCCCCCCAAATGTTATTCATATTTTCATATATAATCTCAAGAGTCTGAAAGATAGACATACAATCAAGCACACAAACACACACGCACATGTACATGAAGACACATTTTCTTGGCAGAAAGTGTTTTCTAATCACCAGAAGAGTTGGAAAGGTCATGAAAAATAATTAAGCTTTCAAAGCGTCTTTTAGTCACAGAAATACCGAGTGCCATTTCATGTGCAACATTTAAATATCAATCTCTTACACACACACACACACACACACACACACACACCAGGTTATATTGTGTAGCATAAAATAAGAACGCAACCTGGAAAGCTGCTCTGTGACAATGTCTGTTAAAAGTGTTTATAAAAATAAAATTCATTTTAAGTCAAATCAAATAACTGATGCTATGACTGCTCCCGCTTGCTGCTCCTCTTGTTCCTCTGCCTGGAGAATGAACATATACTTGGTCAACTAACAGCGTGCCACCTGACTCTGTGAATTAAACAAAAATATTCCCTTTAGACTGCAGTCATCATTACACTCTACCTAAAACAAATGTATTTTTTTTTTCATCTTAGTATTCTGCTTGTCTAGATTTTATGCATACACATTAAAAAGGTACCACAGTCAACTCTAACCACACAGAGTGGGAACACACACTCACTATGTATGATGTAAATGTTTGATAGCAATTAAAAGATGATAAATAAAGGAAAGCAAAACACTGATACAGGAAAAAAAATAGCTAGAGCCATAGCAGGCTAGCTCTGCAAGCTGGGACTGTTAAGATAAGTCAAGACACTGGCTGCCATCTGAAGTTTACTGGAGACCCTGTTAGATATTACACACCGGAAGGTGTTTTGGCACTAATATTCAAAAGCGAGAATTAATCAATTTTGCCTGGCTGACTCTGGAATGTGGGCATAGATTTGAATGATGACAGAGTTTGGAATATAGACAAATACCTTTGAGGTCTGGACACTCTGAGTGAGAAATGGATCGAGATAACGTCTAGAAACATTTACTGAGGCTGTACTAACTGAACACTGGAACATCCTGGCTTTAGGGACATAAAGATGATTAGATACACCATTCCCATGCTGAGGAACGCCAGCTTGTACTGTAGGTTGGTTCTTGCAGCAGTGTAGATCTAGACAGGCATTAACAGTGGTTACTGTTCATAACTGTTGCTTTCTCATCACTCTACACACATCCATATTGCCGGGTATATCCATTAGCCAGAGTAATGGTGTTTACCAAAAATAAAAGTAATAAAAGAAAACAAAAACTGATGAAATGCACAGACACTATCAGACAACATCAGTAGGAGGGATAACCGCAATACTTTGGCAGTGTCTAACATGGCATATTTATGTAATGTATAGTGGTATGGTACACAGATTGTAAGAATTGTCATTTGGTATAGTACACATTCATGTGACTACATTTTAATCAAATTCATTTGTACATGCAATTACCACCGCTTCTTTTTGTGCAGTGGATTTTCAAGTATTGTGATTAAAAATGTGATAAAGGTTGGTGTTGTAAAAAAAAATATATATATATATATATAT
>CM075003.1:15660081-15686278 GCA_037576675.1 Pangasius sanitwongsei
CCCCCCCCCCCCCCCCCCCCCCCCCCCCCCCCCCCCCCCCCCCCCCCCCCCCCCCCCCCCCCCCCCCCCACCTAAAAGGAATTATTAAAATTATTTACCAAAAAACTCCACTAGAAAGCACACTTATGCTATTTTGGCCCTACAGGCAATTGTTTATATTGCCTATTGAACAATCTGACCTGTCCGTGAATCTCACCCTCTCTTTTTCCATCACTCAGGAATAAGATCCCAGATACTTAAACTCCTCTGCCAGGGGCATGATCTCTCCTCTCACCTGAAGGTAGCATCTCACTCTTTTGTGGGAGAGAACCATGGCCTCAGACCCAGCTAACTTCATCCCACTCAGCAGCCAAACTTCTGAGTGCATGCTGGAGGTCCACATTGGATGGTGCCAAGAGAACAGCATTATCTGCAAATTACAGGGATGTTATTTCTAGCCCTTCATATTGGACACCTTTCCAACCTTGGCTGCATCTTGATATCCTGTCCATGAAAACCACAAACAGGAGTGAAGACAAGAAACACCTTTGACAGTGTCCAACACGCACTTTAAATGGTTTCGAATGCCAAGAACGAAGAACTCTCAGTGCACTCATACAGAGACTAGATCTCACAAAGAGGGAAATTCAGATACCCTGTCCTCTTGCAGTACCTTCCACAAGAAATATTAATGAACAAAACCTATTTAGGTTGCTATTTAGATGATGCTATTTAGACGATGTGTTCTGAACAGATACTAATACACATAGAAACAGGAGGTGCACTATTTGTTTTTTATTTTTATAAAGCTTGCCAGAAAGGTTCTCATGCCATCTGGCTGAGACTAGAGGTGTGAATTGGGACTGAGCTCCTGCAACCAAGTGGCCAGATATGAAGTCTGCAGGACAAAGAAAGACCACATTCATTAAGGGCTCATTTATTCATCCTTAGTAACTGTCTGATCAAGGTATATTTTGGGAAAAGACCCAACTAAATCATTAGAAATGTCCGAGGCAGGTAAAATAAATAAATAAATAAATAAATCCTTCCAGAGTAAGCCATGCCCACTTGGTTTAAATCCAAACACAGATACAGATATGAATACTTGGAGCACTATAAAAGACACAGATACACATAGTGACATAAGTGTTACATCCTTATAAGTAAGGTTTCTATGAAACGTGTCATGTTTTTTGGCAAGTTTGTCCAGGTTATGCCCTAGCCCTAGTTATGTCCAGGGCTGCCTCTAGACACAAGGTGTGTCTACCCACTAGGTGAGGTCTACCACCCCAATGTTTTTATCCTAAATTATCTAACACCCTAAAGATCACACTAGCCAAAAGAAACCTAGCTCTCATACAGTATTTCAGTATTTTTTCATTGCCAGTGTAATGTTTAACATTGTGTTGAATAATTCAGCGTACTGTGAAATAGTGAGAATCATTTTCCCCTCAATGCTTGTACAAAAAGTTAATTGTTTCTTGTTTCATCACAGCAGTTTATCTCATTAGTTGTGCTTGACCGGGATGAATTCGATTTAACTTTGAGTGGTGAGGCAAAGTTTAAAATCCAAGCCGTGTTTGACACCCAAGGCACTGCTTTGTCTGTTCGATTTTGAGGGGTGGACGCTGTTTTAAACTACATATATGTAATTAGCCATGTATCAATCAATGATGCACATTAAAGTACTTCTGAAATAGGGCAGCCATTTGTGTTAGGCAGCCTGACATGAGCACTCACTCATCTAGTGGTTACAATGATTCCCTAATTACCTTAATCTCTCTGGATGTTAGCAATTTATAGGGATTTCATTGGCCATGGGGGTGGAGAAAGCATTTGAGAGAACACTTCAAGAAGTCTGTTAATTAAAGCTCCATTCCCAATAATTAGCTCTCCCACACCAGAGACGAGACAGTGGCCATGCTCGTGATTTATAAAAGGCCAGAGCATGTGATACATGAATAAAATTTTTCTTACTCCACCGTCCTACACGTGAGGAATATTGCATCTCTCTCTCATAAACATAAACACATACAAATCTGTTGTGTATGTATTAGTGGCTTCATTCCAATGAATACTACTTGTTACTAAATCTTACTAATTTTCACCTTAGGGTGCAATCACACAGTGGTGATTCATGTTTTGGAGCTGACTAAGACACTGGTGAGTGTTTTTCACAATAAAATAGAAAATACTGACAGTCCTACTTCCTCAAGCATCCATTTGAGAGTAAAGTTTGACATACTGGTAACATGAAACTTTCATGCAATGTTAATGAGATTCATAAATGTTGCTCCTAAATACCCTTTGTAATGAAGTAGACATTTCTTTATGGATATCTTAGTCAAATTGTGTCTTTTGTAATCTGCAAAAGTATTGTGCAGTGTTCTTCAAAGTCCTGACCTTTAATACCTGGGCCTGATTTTTCATCTACTTTCATCTTCAGTAACTGTTTTATTCTGGTAAAGTGGTGTGTTTTTGGGAAGTGGAAGGAAACTGGAGAACCCAGAGGAAACCCATGCAAACACAGCGAGAACATGCGAAATTCCATTCAGACAGTAACCTGGGTTCAGGGTTAAACCGGGCATGTTGGAGCCATGAGGCAGCAACGTTACCTGCTGCAGTGGCACTGTGGGACCCAAGCCTGATTTTATCTCATTAAAAAAATCCAGCACACAGAAACTGATGGAAAGAATTTAACAAATAGTCAACACAAGTATGCTGAGAACACTACTGAGGATGTAACCTTATATAATTCAGTCCTAAATATAATTTCATGTCATTTTAATTTAATTAAAATATAAAGTCCTACCCTTTTGTGACTCTTGCCTCCCCTTCGCCACCCAGTGTCTAAACACCTGGACACAGCACTGCAATACAAAAGGGACAGGCAAAAAAACTTGTAAAAATTAAAAGATTTATATGAACGGCATGTATCAACCACACAGCACACACAAATACGTAGCAAGCAGTAACGTATGTAAGATATAGAGTATAAAGCTGTAAGATATAAAGCTGAAGGCATGTCCCATTTGTAGCCACAATCACATGGGTAATCATGATTCCAGTAAAGACTTCTTTGGATAGTTAAAGATTCATAGCTTCATAAAGAGGTTCTACTTGACATTGTTTTGAAAGGTTAAATCTCTACAGGATTCTATATAGAACCCCTAAGGCAGGGATCTTCAATCTTAACCACAAATAGCCGGTGTGGCTACAGGCTTTTATTCCAGCCAAATAGGAGGCATATTTGATAGTTGGTTGGATGAACTGATTAAACAAGTGGAACCAGGTTATCCAGCCATTTTTGGATAAGACTGACAACCCCTGCCCTAAGGGTTTCCCCAGAGGGGCAAACCAAAGAACCCTTTAGGGTGCTTTTTTAATAAGGATTGAGCTGCTGAGGCTCTGTTCTTTTCCAGTGCTGCTGGCACCAAACTCTCTCAAACTTCACTATGAGGAGACTGGAAATATGCTCTAGTCGGATTTCTAGTTTTAGTGTTCCTCACTAATACAGTTTATATGACATGGAAGGAAATGGGGAAATAGATGTGGTGAGAGGCAACAGAATAACATCACATTTACACCACTAGGTGGCAAACAAGTATCAGTAAAATACTGATTGAGCATAAACATACCATTCTACATGTTTTCACAGAGAAAGCAAGTATTCTGAGGATTTGGGGAAAGATACAAAAAATACAAAAACAGTCAATTAAAAAAGATTAATGTCTAAATTATTTATCACAAATGATGAATGCACCCAAAACATTTAAAGTCAGTGATGTTGAGACAAAAACATTGATGTCTGAGACCTCAGAAACGCCACAATGTGTAGTGGAGAAATATATTTTCTCACATGCTAAAAACTTGCCACATGTATTTAAAGAGGCCTAATAACGCCCTGGTGTTCAGAGTGGAAGGAGCTGAACACCAGTTGTGCCAAAAAAATGAAAAATAAAATAATAATAATAAAAAGAATAAGAGTCATAATATTTATAGATGAGCTATGATTCAGTTTAATCTTTCTTTTTTCCATTATGCCAAACAGAAGAGGTGATGCTATGGTATTGTATCACAAATGTTAGTGTTGTTTTTAGACAAGAAGTATGCTGTTAACCACCTACTTTCTTTCTCTATATCTGTTTCTCTCTCTCTCTCATTCAGTGAAGTGGCAGATTGCAGGGGCACAGATGCTTTTCAAATAGGCCTGCAGCTCTCAACTCTCATCTGCATGTTAATATAAGCACATCCTCCTTTCTGTTCACACTCTGCCTCATTACACACACACACACACATTGCTATGCAGAAGGTGTGGACAAGATATTGAAACCATCTTGAGGGAATACATTTCATTTTAAGAGCGCCATGTGTTACATTTAACATACAAAATATAGTTACATGAGCTACTGTGTATCTTACTCAAAAATAGGTTGCTTCCTAAATGGCATGTTACATCTTAACTGAAGTAATTAATATGAATATAGATATATACTATATACTATTATAAATACAGTACAATAAGTCTATAAAAAAAAATCATGCCAATATAAATACATGTTTCAAGCTATTTATCTTATTAGCAACTGATTGCCTGAAATAACATATTTCATTACAGTAATCAGAAATGAGAATCTCTCTCTCTCTCTCTCTCTCTCTTAGAAAGTGCAAATGAAGGACTAATGTATTAACGTAATGTATTGAAAGAATTACTTCATGAATTCAGGAAGGATGTGGCTACTCGGTGAATCCACACAGCTTTGGTATATTGTATAGAACAGGCCTGAGGCATTTATTTCGGGTGTATTAATTGTGTTTGCAGTGTATCTGGGTCGTACTTATCAAGGTTGTGCAAATCAGCCATTTTTCCACAGATGGAGCATGATGAAACAAAATATGTTGATGTTCCCAGCATTCATCCTTTCATTGACTTTTACCAGATCCCCTACATTACTGACTGAAATGCACCAGACCATGACAGAGAGATCACTGTTTTTCACAGGACCCTCCAGACATATACATTATATGTTCTGCCATATGTTACGTTATATGATTTTGTGAACCAAAAATCCAAATTTGGAATTTTGCAAACTCAAAATCTCAAATCTCAAAGGGACTTCGGGACTTGTCATCCAAACTGACTTTGATGCTGAACATGACTTTGACTGGATGTCTTTGTGTCCTTTACAAAAAAATTACCTCTAAGATGCAAAGAGATTTTGGGACTTCAGTACATTATCTGCCCTTATATACCATCCCAAAACACTCATGTATTTGTTAAATTCCCCCACCAGTGACTATATAAATAGAGCCAGGGATTGGAAAACCAAGCAGTCCTCTTCTAAAACTACCTCACAAGATACCAATAACTGCTTTCAAAAAGAAAATCTTGTTAATTTTATTATATCAATCTGTTCTAACTTATATAAAACACTTACTGGCCAAATTACTTTAAGCACAGTTTATTTGGATGACTTAAGACAATACTGTATGCATAGTTAGAAATAAAACTAAGTCTACTATCTTGATTACTATCTTGTTAGAAAATAGACAGGACATTTCCTATCAGTAAGGTTTAATTTTCAAATACAATTCTTTTTTATTGTGCATATAAATACTGTAAATAAATTTAAATTATTAAATAAAATGCCAAAAATCGTACATCTGCCAGTCCACAGACCTGCTTCCCTATCTTGATCTGTTAGCTTTTAATCTTTTAGCACAATATAAGCACTTTTTTTTTAATACAAGTGCCATTTGAGCTGAAAAAGAGTTTCACTGAGCTGAAAAGCAGAGAGTTAAAGTTAAGTGGTTTCACGATGGGCTCACTTTTACTTACCAAACCGCCTAATATAATATTGCATATAATCAAGCTTGTACCAGACTCTCAGAACCTTAAATCTGGTACAAGTGAAAGTCTTAATCTCTCTTTGGGAGAGAAATCTCTGCTGTCAAATAGTCCTTTTAGTGGTCGCTCATTGCTTAAGGCTCTGGGCTACTGATCAGAAGGTCAGGAGTTCAAACCCCAGCATCATCAAACTCTTGAGCAAGGCCCTTAACCCTCTCTGCTATCAAGGCAGTATCAAGGCTGACCCTGCACTCTGACTCCACTAGCTTACTAACGGAGAGAATTTATTTTTACTGTATGTGTATATATGACATTAAAGACTATAAAGCCTGTTTTACTGAGTGTACCATGTGAAGATTTTGATGAGATGACACGTTGAGTAGAGCAACAACAACAACAACAACAAAAACACCCTGTCCAGACTAATAGCCCATCCACTAGAGTGAGAATAGCCTCAGAAATCGCAGGTTAAAAAATTCCAACAAGCGTAGTAATAACACACATCAAACTATTACATATTAGCCACTCTCAGGTAGGCTGCTGTATCACAATTTAGCTCTAAACTGCAACATAAAATGTTTTTAAATAAAATTTGATATGTATATCCTACAACAGAAATGGCTCTGTATATCATACACACACTGCACTTTATTTATTTATAACTATATTTAACTTCCTCAAGCATGGGGTAGTGTGATTCTTGCCCCTATGTGCCTCTGTTATTGGGCTGTTGTAGTTCCCATTCTCCCAACTCTGTGGAAACAGTGAGCACGCTGCCCCACAGTTGTGCAACATCTTAAAAAGTAAGCAAATCAGTGGAACAAATTCAAGAGGTGAACAGTATTTCAGCAGAATTTAAAATGTATGGAGTTGTAATTGAGGACTTTATGAAGATTAACAGTTGTTGAATGGCTGATATACAGTGGGGTCCAAATGTCTGAGACCACCTTGAAAATCTGGGATTGTGTTTTTTTTTTTTTAAACTGAAAATAAACAGAATTTTAATAAATAAAATTTTGAAAATTCTAAAATAAATAAGAAAATGTGCAACTAGTCATTATTCAAGAGGTTGCACAAAATAAGGTTAATTTCCAGGTATTTAAATGTAAGCAAATTTGTGATATTGACCATGTTAACTGCGTTGGCCAGAAGGGCGTGAAGCACGTGTTCAGCACGTGTTCAGATGACATGCTGATGGATTTGATCTAACATGGATCATCAGGTTTTATACAGACTTGTGGCATCTGTGGCAACTTGAATACTAAGAAACCCGTTGTAAATATTTCATGTCAAATTCATGTAAATATTTCTAAGATTCTACTTTTCACTCAAGTTACTGTTGATATCATTTGTAATGAAAACCTTTGTGCTGAACTGAAAAAGAATGCCAAACAGAAGCATTTTCACTAATGGTCTCAGACTTTTGGACTTCACAGTATTTGCTAGGGCTCTGCCTCACCTGCCCCTGTAGATAAGCTACCACAGAAGGAAGAGGATTATTTCCTCTACAGAAACCTTTCCAGTAACCCAGGATCTGTTTTAGGAACTTTAAACTGCTTTTAACTCAGGAAATCTAGCTGCATTTGCACTAGAAGACCTGGGGCTGATTTTAGGTCATGGCGTGTAATCTCAGGCACCATGGGTAACAAGATATGTGTTTTGGGACCCTTAACTGGACACATAATTCTGAAGACCTGAGTGTGATGGGATTTCTTCCTCAGCGTATGTGCCTTTTTATGTAGTTTACGTGATTAAAATTTCTGTGTATAAAATCTAAACAAAATAGACATGACAAAAATAAGACTTAGTACTGTGTCAGGGTCTTCTCTAGTCTATTGAATATGACTAGTAGACTTGTTTGGCAAAGCCAAAATGTTTGCATTAGGTTCTTTTCTCACTTTATGTTGACAGAGACATTTGGACAGGTTGAAGGATGCTGTCTGCAGAAAGACAGAACTCACCGCTGTGCTTTTCCACGTTGTTCCTCCACTGAGAACCTGCTTTCACTAACACACCAGCTCAGCTCTGTCTCCTCTCTCGCTTATACAGCTTTGTCCGGTGGTTTTATCAGGGCAGAACTCACCGAACCCAGGTTTCTTCCTAAACACTGTCAAAATGTTCCCAGTACAGCCGTTCTGTCATAGAGGCTTTCAGCTACTCCAGTGTGCACTCGCTTCTCATCTACCAATAGCTTGACTTTTACCATAAGTTGATACTGATTCCACAGCTAAACGATTACGCTTTGTTTTGAAGTTTTGTTTGTTTCCATTTTATATTGTAAAATCATTAATAAACTAATAAAGCCTTGTGCAAAGTTTGCATGTTCTTCCTGTGCTTCAGGGGTTTCCTCCCCAAGTCCAAAGACATGCGTTGTAGTCTGACTGGCATCTCTAAATTGTCCATAGTGGGTGAATGGGGCAATGGACTGGCACCCCGTCCAGGGTGTCCCCTGCCCGCTGGGATAGGCTCCAGGTGTGGACCCCTGCGACCCTGTGCAGGACAAGTGGTACAGAAAATGGATGGATGGGGTCTATAGTGCTGTAGTGTGTGTGTGTGTGTGTGTGTGTGTGTGTGTTAGATTTGCACTGTGTCCTCTAGGGGACTGGCGAGAAAAGGAAAATGTGAGCTTTGAGTGAGGACTGAAATGACTAGATCCCATTAAGTGTAACATGACCAAGTTCATTTCATCCAGAGCAGATCTCTGTAGCAATGAACTGGACCCTTGTAGCCAATGGAGCGCAACTGGATAAGAGTAACAAACAAACAATAGGGACACTTGATCCAGCTTTCCTCCTCTTTGTGCCAAGGAAAGAAAGGCTGGCTACTACAATTTTTGCAAAATTATTTGTATGCATTGCATTGCATCCATTTAAAGCCATTTTAACTGCCGTTTGCAGGTTCCCTTGTTGAGGGCACTTGAGTTTTGAGAGTCACTGAAGAAAGGTATATGTGCATTCACTCATCAACTATAGAAATTCTGAAATTATATTTAAAAAAAGGGGTCACAAAATCCATTTGGTCTTCCATTTTGGATTGTTTTATAAAGCAAACCATCTTAACAGCCAGGTTTCTTCAAAGCACAAAATATGATTTTTGGAAAGGTTTGTTGACTTTATTTATTTTTGTTTAATTTTAAAGACATCGTTTCATTCTTCTAGATCGAAACAATACAAATCAATGTAGCTAAGATTATTGCTGTGGTCCAACTTGTACAGTGTAAACTATAGGAGTCAGGGAAAACAGGAATACTGTGTAAAGCTGGTTTTCACTGGCCTACAGCCTCTACTCTACTCAAAACACATCTCTATCTGCAGACCTGTCTAGAGTGGCAAAAGGCACATTAAAGCTGTTTTAGTGTTACAGAAACAGAGATACCATACTGATATTTCTCCTCTCCCTACACTGCTCATCTCCTCAGTGAGCTTTTCTTTTAAAGGTTTTGTATGCAGTTCATTCCAGGTCTTCATGATGCTGCATGGACTCATTGATCACCTGTAATAAGACACATAGCAGAAAAAGAGAGGATCATTTTGCGCTGTGAATTTTTTTTCTTTCAGATATTTATATTGCAATATTAATGCTTTGTGGGTTTTTTTTTTTTTTTTTTACATACATGACCATCTCTTGTTTCTATAGTCTTAATCACCACTTTCTTGGACAGGTTCTCAATGAGTGGTTTGGTTTCTATCATGGATTCTGCAGAGAGAGGACTTGTTTCATGCCATACTTGTAGAAAATTCATTCATAAAAATCAGAAGAATATTAAATTCAGGTGCTTTCTGATAAGCGTGCCCTACCACTTGCTTGTATCAGCACTGCATTGCTAAAAATATACTAGTCATCACTTTTATTATACGCAGGTGCTCATGTAGAAGGACACTTTTTGGCAGTATAAATGCAATAAGTTGTGTGTGTGGGTGCCAGGGAACTGCAGTATACTGTACCTCTCAGATTAAAAGAGGAGAAGTTAGGCAATGGTGTGGTAATCCTGTAGAAGGAAAGGACAGAGGTTTTTACAGTGTAGCATGCAAAACACAGAAGTCCTAGCCACCCTGTAACTCACATAATATGCACATATTGAGAAGAAAGCACCAGTGGTGAAAAATAAGCTCTTGAATAAACCATGGCTCTTGAATATGCATACGCATACGCATACGCATTCTAGGCTTACAAACTAACACACTCTCTATTTATATTCAGAATACTGTAGCACATGGTAAGTAGGCCTACTCTGAATATGAAATAGAATGTAAATCTAAGGTACAATCTCAACTGAAATTGTGTAATATACACACCTGCTTTCCTCTCCCTCCAGCAGCTTCCTGTAGGTAGCAATCTCAATGTCCAGGGCCATTTTGACATTCAGCAGGTCCTGGTACTCGCGCAAATGACGAGCCATCTCATCCTTCATGTGGCGGATTTCTTCTTCCAGACGGGAGATGTTGTCCTGGTAACTAGATGACTCCATGGCAAAGTTGTCCTCCAGTTCCCCCATTTGGCGCTCCAGAGACTCATTCTAACCATAAAGGTAGAGATTGGGGTGGGGGTATTTTCACAATATCCAACTATTACTATTAAATGTATACTCACAGTCCCCTTAAGCGCATCCACTTCACAGGTTAAAGCCTGCACCTGGCGGCGATATTCATTTGCATCCTGTTTGGCCTGGCGGATGGCTTCAGTGTTACGAGCAGCAGCCTCTGACAAATCCACAAACTGGAGGAAGAAAAACCCTGTTGTTTTACATTGCACTTATATTTATATTATATTTGTACACAAAATACTCCCTGAAAATGTTTCCACTGATAGCACTATAAACTTAAGCTTCGGTTTTCATCATACTTGGCTTCCAGATACTGTTTAACTAGCATTTTGCGGTGTTTGCTAATTTGTAGTGTTTGCTAATGGGTATGGTCTAATCAGGGTTTTAGGCCAGCTTTGTTCTATTAAGCATATCAATAGTGTGCTTGTCAGTCACATTTAAAAAAACTCAGTTTAGTAATCCATTGTTCAGTGTGCTTTCACTGATTGGCCATCTGTACTCTCTATCCAATAAACCCCAGCATTACCATCTGCTGTGCTCAGAAACCCAGAGGGAATGCAAGCACTGCACGTAACCTGCAGCTTTAGAGGAGAAACACTTATATATAAAAAAAAAAAAAAAAAAAAAAAAAGAACACCTACTACAAAAGACTGCTATAGCCACTTCAACAACATAAACATACCATATTCTCTTTTTCTGCTTTGAAGCACTACACTATTACACTACAACATTACCCATGGTATTAAACGATCAACAATCGTTGTTAATCAATAATATCAAATGCTGTTTACTGTAAGCATTTAACTGGTGCTCATTATCTTGCCACTAATTATTGAAGTTCTCAATAGGAAAAAACACAACTGAATCTTGTGTCTAGAAACTGACCTTGGATTTGTACCATTCTTCAGCCTCATGGATGTTCTTGTTGGCCAGAGTCTCATACTGAAGGCGGACATCCCGCAGTGCAGCGGTCAGATCAGGCTTAGCCATGTCCATATCAACCTGCACATGCTGGTCTTGTATCTGGGTCTGCAGGTCAGCCATCTCCTGCAGGCAAGTCAAAGGGGAATGCTTGGGTTTTCACATGGATCTTTTAAATTTGAATGCACAGAAGCCTTCTTTAAAGTATATGCAACATCCATTTGTTGCACATTTTACACTGAACAGAATTCATCCATTGCCAACAGTGTAAACACACACGGTTTAATTACTGCAAATATTTTAGTTCCATCTGATTTTGTTTAGCCCTTTGATTTTGCATATAGATTAGTCTTTTTGGTCTGAGTTTCAAGTTACTGTATTTTGCCCATTGTATTCCATGCATTCCAGACTAGTCCTGATGCTTTCCTGTTTTGTAAGGGCCAGGCTAATAATACTCTTCATCCTCTTGACATAATTTGCTAATCTCCGTGCCAGTGCCCTTCTTTGCCAATCTCATGATCCACTCAGGGCTCTGTAACGGTCACAGTCACATGCAAGAACCTGTTGTGATGTATAAAACTGAACAGACACGACAGACAGCTGTTATATACCTCATCGTGAAGTTTCTTAAGGAAAATGATCTCCTCCTGTAGGGACTCCACCTTGCGCTCCAAGTCTAGACGGGCCAGGGATGCATTATCGACATCCTGTGAACATTTAATACATCAGTAAAACGCAGCCATCAGGTCAAGCTAAAGATTGTAGGACAGTCTCAATTTAATCACAATGAAGACAACATTAATCATATGTTTTCTATTCTAGAGCACATAAAGGCAAGTATAGCACCGAATAACACGGTGGACAGTATTTTCCTGTGCCCATGTGCAAAGTTGCAGGTGGCACAGGTGGAAGTGGCAGATGGCTTTGAACACACACATGCATCCCCTTATTGTATTCTTCTACTGTCTGAATGCAGCTACAAGTAACAGCCCCCACTCAGACAACAGCTTGCTTTGTCATTTACCCACAAGCCCCCTCTTATCATCACCACAGAATCCAACCCAGAGTGGACTTAACTTCCTTGCCAAACATTCCAGAGACAACTCTAGATCACATCACCAGTTAAAATGTGTAGTGAGAACAGGGAGTTGTGTGTAGAATATACATACCTGCCTGAAACTTTGGAGGTTGTTTTCAGCATCTTCCCTTTGAAGAAGCTCTTCTTGCAGCCTGAAGAGGACAGACATCACAGAAAGACAGGCTTTACACATTGTGTTTGATAGCACATAAAATAAACAGTAGATATAAAGTAAAAGTGTGTCTTCTTTAGCTTAAAAGATTATTATTTATGGTGTTAAAGATTTTCATGAAGCACATTTGCCAGCATGTATGCCTTTTTTTTTTTTTTTAAACCAAACTGCCCATCACTGATTTTAATTTTAAATGAACCATCATTGATTTTTATGACAAGTTTGTGTCCTCCCATTTGTCTTAAGACCAAAGCCTACTACCAAGATCATCTAACAAATTTCTGACATGCACTATATGGCACAAAGTTTGTGGACACCTAACCAGAACACTCTTATGTGCCTGTTTAACATCCCTTTCCAGATTGAGTCCCCTTTTGCTGTTATGATAATCTCCACTCTTCTGGGAAGGCTTTCCACTAGATTTTGGAGCGTGGCTGTGGGGATTTGTGCTCATTCAGCCACAAGAGCATTAGTGAGATCAGGCGCTGATGTCGGGTGAGGAGGCCTGGGGTGCAGTCGGCATTCCAATTCATCTCAAAGATGTTGAGCGGGGTTGAGGTCAGGGCTTTGTGTAGGCCATTTGAGGTCTTCTACACCAACCTTGGTATACCATGTCTTCATGGAGCTCACTTTGTGCACAGGGGAATTGTTATACTGGAGCATGTTTGGGTCTCTTAGTTCCAGTGAAGGAAACTTGTTATGCTACAGCATACAAAGACATTCTAGACAATTGTGTGCTTCCAACTTTGTGGCTACAGTTTGGGAAAAGGATCACATGCTGTATGAGTGTGATGGTCAGGTGTCCACAAACTTGTGGCCATACAGAGTAGTACTCTAATAGCAGTGGCATGGTGTTCAAGACCAGTGGTTGCACTAATGCATATAAAATATTGGAACTCGTCACTTCACATAGCTTTGGATGCAAAGTGAAAAGGTTCATACATACTTTTCTCTTAGGCGTTCAATATCCTCCGCCAGATTATCTCTGTCCACTTCCACCCTGGCCTTATCACTGGTGACTTGGTCCACTTGCCGGCGTAACTCCCTCATCTCCTCCTCGTAAAGATCTCCAACTCGGGATGTTCCTTTGCCTCTGAGCTGCGCCAGCTCGGTGCTCAGCATTTTGTTCTGCTGCTCCAGAAAGCGCACCTTCTCTATGTAGCTGGCGAAGCGGTCATTCAGCTGCTGCATCTCGGCTTTCTCGTTTGTGCGGTTCGCCTTGAACTCGGTGTTGATGGCTTCGGACAGGCTGAAGTCCAGCGTGTCGGATGCGAGTCGGGGCAAGTTCGCGCTTCGCACGCGCACACTTTTGCTCGCGATGATGGACGGCGGAGCGGAGAAGGCGCTGTAGGAGAGCCGCGAGGCGCGCGCCGGAGCCGAGTACTGGCGGCTCGAGTAGCTGGAGCGAGCGGAGGCATTACGCTCACTACCAAATATCCTTGTATAAGAAGATGACTGGCGGGTAGTTGCTGAGGTTCGGTTAGCCATTTTGTAGTCCTGTTGAGTTGTTTCTGCAGGCGACGCCCACCTGGTCCTCACTTCAACACTGACCACAACAGCAGCAGCTCTGCTCCGCCAAAAGTTGAGCTGAGTGCACGCGCCCGGGCTTTATATACTCCTCCCCTCTCACTATGCAAATGACATAACGGCGCGCGCGCTGCTGATGACGTATGCACGGCCTTATTTAGCAGCATCGACAAGAAATCACGCAACATAGCGAACAGCCATGCTAAATACTACTTTTAAAAAGTGCCTCTTGTGGTGTAGTCTTTTGACATAGCCTCTTTAGCTGCTTTTATGGAACCCTGGTCTTGTCACAGACAGCACACGATTCCGATTACATTTGGATTTGCATTTGCATCTGTGGCCAAATGTAAAAAAAAAAACAAAAAACAAAAAAAAACAAAAAAAAAAAAAACCACTAAATGAAAGTAACCATTTAACGTTTGTGTGATATTTTAATTTTCAATTTTGGCTTAAAAATGGCCAAAATAAAATTTGTTGGTAAATTCAGGTATAGTGGGACTTCAGCCGCATTTGTTTTTTTGGCCTGATAATGTCAAAATGTACGTTACTAAACCCTTGATAGAAATAACACTTAACTCTTCATGGATGTGACGTCATATAAGGGGGTGTGGTCAGCATTAAATAAGAACATGATCCCAAAAGTCTTGAGGTATGAAAAATGACATAACATGCTTTGACTAGTTATGCATTATGTCATGATTAATATATTACACAAATTTATGATGGATAGCCATAAAATGAACGTCTGTAACATAATTAGCATAAAAGTCCTTGAAACTATGCACATATGATTATTGCTATGGATATTGCTGTAAGGAATATTATGTGGGCCCACATCTTAATACGCAGCCAATTTAACTTAGTCTGTTGTGTTAATACAATATTAGAATATGGCGTTGATGAATTTGGAGAAGATTCTTTCAAGTGCTGCTACTGAAATTTAATGAATTAATGTTATGCAATAAATCAAAGGCATTCTACAAATAAATAACGCTTTAAACGTGTAATTGAGGATGAAAGTAAAGCCTTAAACCAGTGGAAATAAAGCCACTGGAAGTGGAAACGTCATTAAAATGGTTTTCACTCAGTCTTAACAAAAATGTAAGCCGCGTGCTTCTTTAGAACATGATATAAACTTTTCTTTCCTTCACATGGAGACCTTGAGGATTTCAGAAGTGTATAATGTGTTGGGGGATTTGTTTTATTAATTGCAAGCTTAGACAGGGTGGATATTCAAAACTGCCCCAGTGTATCCTAATTCTAATTCACCCTACTTTGCCAAAAAAAAAAAAAAAAAAAAAGTCTATGATGCTGTCGTAAAGCGGAACTTTCTTACGCGGAAGGTGTTTCCAGACGGAGTTGTATTGTTAGCACGCTCTTCACGTTGTTATGAGTTGGGACCTTAGCTAAGTAGTAAAACATGGAGAAGCTCCGTGTTTTGGAACTGTACAGTGGCATTGGAGGGATGCATTATGCATTGCGAGGTATTTATGTGGTTACTTCGTACAATTAATTTTACCTGCTTATACTAGCGAAACTAGCTAGCATCCCACTAACTCTCTCTCTCTCTCTCTCTCTCTCTCTCAGTTCAATCCAAATAGCTTATTGGCATGATTGTATATAGTACAATATAGTACAAAGTATTGGAAGCACAATAAGAATTGAAGTAAGACCAAAATATCAATAGTTTAAGAAAATAAATATCTAAAATAACAGTGCTAATGGTAACAATAACAATAGCAATAACAAATAATAACAGCAAAAAAAGCCAGTAATAATAACACTAATAATACAGCAGGAGACAAACAGGAAGAATACAAACAATAACAGTAAGTCAGCAAACAGTGGGTCTTATTTATCAGTCTGGATACCAAAGAATGTATTCGTAATTATTTATAGGAGCAAGAAATTTGGTATTTTTTGAAAATGCAGTTAGTTGAGGAAAATAGTAGTATCCTGCAAGAGTTCCTGAGTTTGTGTAAATTGATGTATCGGGTACAGATCATATAATTGGCATGAGGTACTACAGTTAAGCAGGTTATGTTGACAAGTTTAAATCTTTAAGTTATTTCAGATTTATTTAAATCTTTAATTTATTTAATATTGTTTCACTCACAAATGAATGAAAATCTTGTTGACAGGAGACAATTGAAAACAAACCCGTAAATTCAAACAAATACGATTAATCCTTCAATTAAGACAAAAGGATTTAATAAAGAAAAAAGTAATGTGTTGAATGGAAAAAAAACCAAAGCAAATCTGTAAATTAAGATAAATAAGTCTAGCAATTCATTTAGGACAAAATAAATACGGTGGTAGAAAATGAGGGCGAGTTATTGTGTGTGTCTGTGGTAGCCGAAGCAGTGCAGTGTCTGAGCTGCATTATTGGAGGTTTTAGCACTCGCCTCACAATTATTAGGTGCTCTTTCATCGTTTAGTCATCAGTATGCCATTTTCAGCTCTCTGTCAGCTTTGCCTGTTGTGAAGTTTTGTGGCCGTTATTAAATGTAAGCAGGCTTGGTTATTTATAGGTGACATTTATCAAGGTATGGATGTGAGTATGAAGAAAATCAGTGTTGCTGAAACTTTTGTATGTGTGGTGGAACTTTGTAGTTTAGTTTGAACTAAGAAAACATTTGCGCAAAACTTTGCTAAAAGAATAACAGACAAGGCTCTACTTTAGAATATTTATGCAGAAGACATTCAGTTATCTTGTACTGTGAATCTGTGAAGTACAATGAATTTGGATTTATTTATTTATTTATTCATTCATTCATTCATTCATTCATTCATTCATTCATTCCAAAAATGTCTTTAAGCAATGTGGGCATCAAGATCCTATATCTTCCTTCTCCCCACTTTTAATCATAAACTTGACAAATACTTGAGACAGTAGCATACTCTGCTTTGCAGCACATTGCACTCAATGTCATAACTGATTCCTCTTGTTTTTTTCTGTTAAGAGAGCTCCGTTCCCGCTGAAGTGGTAGCCGCAGTGGATGTGAACACGACGGCCAATGAAATCTATAAGCACAACTTCCCAAATACTCTCCTGCTACCCAAGACCATTGAAGTGAGCACCACCTAATTAGCCTGGTTCTCATTTTCTAAATGAATTCATCTAGAGATTGTAGTAAATGGCATAATAACATGCTAAATGGACAGCAGGCATAAAGGGGTGGACTAGGATAAACAGAGAATTAAGTATCAGGTGCAGCATTCCTATTTGATCATTTTAGTGACTGTTGTCTTGCAGAAGACTGGAGACTAACTTTAATTCATTTGAAGTGGTCATTATTTGCACTAAATTTACTAAACCAAAACATACAGCACTTTCTTTTTTCCTCATTTCCCGTATATGAGAAAACTGATATAAATGAAATTATTTATCCAGCATGAAATACCTTCTAAATAATAGAATATACCTGCTATAAATAAATGCTTTTATCATGGCTGTGCTGTTATCTCATGTCACCTCTAGGGGCAAGCTGAGTATGACATAAATCCCAAACTTTGTCTAGTTGGTACAGTCCGTAGTATGATAGATGATATGATTTTATTTGGGTAAAAATATTACTCCCAGCTATGTGTAAGGAACAAGTATATTATACATGGAAGAATGAACAAATAAGATGATGTACAATATAAAATATTGGAACTTGACAAGACAATACAATAGACAATATAAGGGTAGAAGAATATCATGTTAAAGAGAATGACACAGTGACCAAGTCATAAACTGTTTAGCTCGTATTTTTAATTTTAGTTTATTTGTTAAGATCCATTTTATGAAAACCAATAATACAGGTTAAGTGCCTAAACAATGTCTTTGTAATCTTTTTTTTTTTTTTAGTATGTCTTTGTAAATGTCTTGATAAGCTTTTTTTTTTTTTTTTAGTAATCTATGTTTCTTTTTATTTAGACCTAGTCACACTTCATCCCGTGACAAGCAGTTACTCCAATATTTTAGGTGAAAGAGTAACTTAGTAGATTTAGTGTTGGGTAAAGGTTGTGTGCATCGTCAGCATGGGTAATGATGCACCAGCTGCTGGTCTCATTGGCCGTAATGTGATTCAGTAAAGCTTTGCTCATGTATGTGACAATAAACTATTGCCCAGGAATAGTATATTTTTATATTCTTCATTAGAAGGTGAATCTTCGTTTAATAATAAGTAATAATTCCGGATTCCCGATTGGATTTTGGGTAATAAGATGTTTCTCAAAGTTACCGGTGTCATGAGGATATCATTTATGTATTCAGGATATGCAAAGCTTTACCTTCTTGTGGCAGATTTGAACCATATTGTTTGTCAAACCACAAAGTCATATATTGTTATAAATGGTACACTTCTACACAGTTTATGTAAAATGCAGTTGATTAAAAAATGCATCTTGATTAAAGTGAACTTTTGTTTGATTTCATCCAGGGAATGACATTAAGTGATTTCAATAAACTGGACTTTGATATGATCTTGATGAGCCCTCCTTGTCAGCCTTTTACCAGGTAATCAGAACTTTGCGTCACTTTTTCACTCACACTGTTGTTAATAGAAATAAGTAATAATTTGGTTTTCTACCAATATAGGATTGGATTACAGGGTGATGTAAATGACCCCAGAACAAAGAGCTTTCTCTACATCTTGGACATTCTGCCAAGGTCAGATCAATCTGTGCTCTCTGCATACTTGCTTTATCTAAGAGAGTGTGTGTGTGTTCTCAGTGCTCCTTTATCTGAAATCATTTTATAATTTTTTTTAATCAACTTGATTTTCTAAAGTAATCCAGTTGTTCAAAAATGAACAGTAGTCTACATTCGGTTAGTCATTACAGCAGTGGGCTTTTCATCTACAATTCCAGGCGCTAGTAATTTATGTATAATAAACTTTTTCAAGCAGATGTGCATGCCTTATACATTTTATTGCTGCCTGTTCTTTAGTGAGATATTTCAGAATTGCAGCCACTCAGTCTCATAGTGCTGTTTTGTGGAACGAAAGAACCTCTGTGCTCTGTTTGTAGGTTGGACAAGCTGCCCCGCTTCATTCTGCTGGAGAATGTGAAAGGCTTTGAGACGTCTTCTGCAAGGTAACCTGGGATATAGGGCAAGTCCTTAAATCAGGAGATTACTGTCAGTACATGATTGTCAGTCAGTACTGTGCAGGGTTTGTTCTCCCCATGTCATTGTTAATACAGCCACCTATGCTGCCATGTTGTATTAAAGTATTTAGTGGAAGATTAGTGCAAAAGAATCAACTGTAATCAAAAAACAGGACATTCTGATTCTGAAGATTAAATGGAAGGAACTTGTGCTAGATCCATACTAAATTCAAATTGTGTGGATTTGCAGTGTAATCTGGCTTTTCTTTTTTTTTTTTCCAGAAATGCCTTGATAAAGACTTTGCAGGACTGTAGATACAACTTTCAGGAATTAATGATATCACCCACTTGTGTGAGCATTTCCCTTTATTCTGTATTTTAAAGCAATCATCATTTTACCCCATGAGAATTGGGTAATTCTAAATAGATACATGCAAATAATCATTAAAAAAAAAAAAATTCTGATATCATATTGTCATATTAAAACAAACCAGTTGTTTCACTAAGTCTAAGTGACAGACGTCTCCTTTCAGTTTGTAGAGAACTTTAATAGCAAATTAAAGTTGTTATAAGTAGTGAAATTAATTGTTGCTATAGCATAAATAATAGGCTACCAGACGGTTGCTGAAATTAATATAACTCCAGTTCCACAGTAACTTAATACGTTATTTTTCACAGCTAGGAATACCGAACTCAAGGCTGCGTTATTTTCTTATTGCTAAAGCTCCAACCGATTCCTTCTCATTTCAGAAAACAGCAGAGGTAAACACACACATCCTGTCAACCTGAATACGGCATAAGATTGCTAAGAAGTTGCATTTCGACCTGTTTTGACTGGTTATTAGAATAAACTGTAATCCCTAACTCCTCCAGATTCTAGAGGGCTTTCCGAAGTCAGAATCCAGCTATGACACAGACAGTCCCATGATCCCGGACAGTCACTGTAGTACAGTTAATGGCGACATGAGAGAAGATGGGACTATAATCTATAAGATGGAGACGGCTCAGGAGCTGGAGAGGAAGAGGAGTCAGGACAACGAACAGACAGTGAGGAGACTGCAGGATTTCCTGGAAGAGGAAGAACAAGGAGCAGAAATGGACGGTTATTTGCTTCCTCCAAAGATCCTGCTAAGATACGCCTTGCTCATGGACATAGTGAATCCAAACTGCAGGAGATCAGTCTGCTTCACTAAAGGGCAAGGCTTCACAAATTAATGTTGCATCCTCTACATACTTTTCAGCTTGTGTTTGACCACTGCCAAGTTGATATAATTTTAATACTCTTTTTTTTTTTTTTTTTTTTTTTTGTGCCTCTTTAGATATGGGCACTACGTAGAGGGAACTGGTTCTGTTCTGCAGTCGTGTACAGATGTGGAGCTGGAGAGCATCTTTAAGTCACTGGACGTGCTATCTGAAGAGGAGAAGCTGGAGCAGTTGTCCCGGCTGAAGCTCAGATACTTCACACCCAGAGAGATTGCCAACCTTATGGGCTTCCCACCACATTTCAGTAAGTCAGGCCTATGACCTGATGGACTGAGTAAATAAAGAGCAACGATGAGCTTGGATGCTCAGACTGAGATTAAAAACAAATATTCCTAAACACTGCAGTTTACTTTCATCATGTGTGTATAGTACTTCAGCGCCTATCCGGTACATCAAGCATGATTTCTAAGTAAGAGTGAAAACTGTGTAAATGGTTATTTAATGCCTGTGGATTGAGGAATGTGAAGTGGAATTGCCCTTTAAAGTGCACTACAGTTTCGTGTAGAGGATTTAATTAGAAACTCTCATGCTGTTTGACTTTCAGTGCAGGTTGTTTCTGGTACCTGTGATCAACCATATTTCAGAAAGTCCCATTTTGGGCTTTCTGATAATCATACTCTCTCAGATCTCAAATATTAGCTTTTTAATAATGACACTGTGTTTTAAATCTATATGGCTCAGAATTTATGCACATTCTAACTGTAATGGCCAGTTTATATTTGGGCTTTCTGGCAAGAAAATGAGGACATTAAAATGACAAGTGACACAATGAGTTATAAAATGTGTCCGTGCTGATCCAAGGTGCTGACACTAGACACTTAACTTATGTTTTACATTTTTTTTTTTTTTTGTCCTTCTTTTTCAGGCTTTCCATCAAATATCTCCATTAAGCAGCAGTACCGGGTTCTGGGAAACAGTCTAAATGTTCATGTAGTGGCCAAGCTCATCAGTCTCATGGTGTCATGACCAACAAATCGGATTTGCTTCAATGTTTAAGGGCTGTTTTAAGTTTCACTGGGACTCGTTGAAGTTTCAAAGATGTTCAACTTCTGTATTACAAGGATCAAGGCTGTAAATTATTAAATAAAGTTGTATATGTTGTACTATTGTGTTTCTCTGTTGTTTGTCTTACAAAAAAATGTGAAATTTCTAATTAGCTCTGCTTAATTACTGCTTAGCTCTGCTTAATAATATATGAACGTTGTTCAAAGTACTACACTGAAAAATATAACTAAAGAATATGATACTCTAGTTTTGCACTGTAGAGGAGGGGGGGGCTTTGGGGGGGATAAGGGGAGGGACCAAACTTATATAATTGCAGGAAGTTCAGCACTTTAACTGTGGTTACTGATCTCTGAAAATCACATGATGATGCTTGGTAATGATGCCGTAAAGTGAATTAACTGCCGTGCTATATGGGCCCAACCTGTCTTCCTTCCTCCAATGGTCTTGTCCAGTTTATTGGAGAGTGTGATGGTCTCAGAGGACCAGTTTGGGGCAAAGTGCACTTTTTTGTGTTTGGCCCATTAAGTCGCTTTTTAGTTTCACCTGCAGTGTGGTGTCTGAAGAGCGTCCTGAGACATACTCTCTCAGCATGGCTCGGACACTTCAGCTGTCCTGGGCTTTACTTGCCCTCCTCTTCCTCAGTGGACTGCAGTGTGAGCAGGGTAAACGTGCCTACAGCCGGAGCAAGAGAGACGTCAGCGATGCTCAGTAAGTCGACAGGGTTACTTTATTACCTGGACTTGTAGTTGCACATTGCTCACTGCTAGACTGATCAGTATATAATTGACTTGGTTTTTTTTTTTTTTTGTTTATTTTTAACTATAACAAAGATTATGAAGTGTTTATCAAGGCTGTGCAAATTATTTAAAAGTATAAACTACGTTCTGTAGGTTCTAAATTTGCTGTTTAAATTATTTTTAAGGAAGTAAATGTGTTGCATTACAGTCACACTGCAGTCTTGTTTCTGCCAGTTAAGAGATTATTGTATTTCAAGGTAGTTGTGTAAAAGTGGAACTTATACCTATACTTATAACTTATATAAGTGTACCTTCACTTGAATCTGAATTTGGTGACCTGTTGCTCAAGACTCATATGATGACTTTACCTGCAGGCCTCGTATGATCTCAAAGGATGGTCACCTTACTTTTATGCCGGGAAACAATAAAGACATCCATTTTGACACCTCAGGTACGGGTCATGTGAAAGTGGGGAACGAGGATCTCACTGCGCAATTACAGCAGGTAAGATCATGAAAAGTCTCAGATCAGATTAGGCACAGATTAGATTCATGTCACAAATATATTTGCTAATTCCTTATTGAACTATGAAGTATTATGTTGACTCAGGCGACTGGACCCATTTATGTTCCTGTAGGCTAAATGAAAGGCTAGATGCCACTGGGTACTTAACATATCTGTAAATAATGGTAGATTTCCCATCACCAGTTCATGAGTTGATAGAACTATCCCAGATGGGTTTGTAGGTTGTTTTTGTTTTTAAATAAGTATTCTTAGTTGATCTGAACTAGCTTGTTTAGCTCCACCTGTAATCTGTTGCCTTTAACAAAGTAATTATATTTTAAGGTGTGTCTGTATTTTAATTAACTTTCAGATAAAAACCAATAAAGCTGACATAGAAACAATAAAGAACAGTGGCCCATCTCAAGAGATCCAAAACCAGCTGAATCAGCTGAACACAAAAGTGGCCACACTTGAGTCCAAAGTCCAAACAGTAGAGCAGGTAAATTTAAATATGTCATTTTTTCCTTCATTTAACATAATCCAATGTAAAAAGGGTTATGTATATTTAAGTGTATTATATATTTATATATATATATGTTCCTGATTTTTTCAGACTATCCAGCGGAAGACATGTAGCAGCAACCCATGTCAGAACTCTGGGACTTGCCTAAACCTTTTGGACTCCTTTCACTGCCTCTGCCCTCAGAACTGGCAGGTATGACTGCTCTAAATGGCTTCCATACAACACCTACTTGTATTGTATCAGCACTGCGTTGATCCTGAGCCTGTTGTGTCATGTTAGGGTCCCACCTGTGCTGTGGATGTGAACGAGTGTCAGATCTACGCTGGAACCACTCAGGGTTGCCAGAATGGAGCCACATGTGTTAACACTCCTGGATCTTACACGTAACATGCTTCCTGATCCCTGTCATCACTTCCTCTACTGAATAGCCTTTATCATGGTGTTTCGATTTGACTGTTTCTTATTGTTTTTGCCTTTCATTCTAGTTGTAATTGTCTGCCGGAGTGGTATGGACCCCACTGCACCTCTCGTTATGATGACTGCGCAGGGGGGAGTCAGGACTTGTGTGTTCATGGGGTGTGCATTGATTCTGACAGAGTAACACCTAACGAGGTACGGATCTGTGATTATACATGTGCAAATATAATAAACTGCATACAGTGCCACACTAGAGGTTGCTGAATTAAGCTGAAGATTTGTCTAATTTTTGTTTATACACATACCCCTATATTTTGCTGAAGTATTACATGGATGGCAGTTATAACCCTAACCCCAAGGAGAAATCCACCCTGAAACACATGAAACATGATGATATTGAAATATTTGTCATGTGCTAAGCAATTCTGACGCTAATTTGTTGATTGGTAATGTATTTTTGTTACTTCTGTTAGAAGGTAGAGTGTGTGTGCTTCTCTGATGTCAAGGACCACATTGCTACAGCAGTTACAATGGTATTTAATAGCAGAAGTGATAACAGTCAGGTTTTGCTGTTCGCTCCTTCTCACTTACCATCTTCCAGTGATGTTCAATTTCATATTAATGAGAAATCCAATGCAGACTTACGGGAGATAAAAGCAAACTAGAGGAATAAAGTGCTGTGGGATTGGTCTCTTTAGGTAGAGACGAAGTGAGTGCTAATTCCCACTGGTGCTATTAGCGCTATACTATCAGTGGGTAGACGGATGGCTTTGTGGGTATTCTAGGAAAATGGTAACTAAAGGTAAAATGGTTGGATCAGGGTGGATTTTTCCTTTAAGGGCATAGTAAGCAGTGGAATTACATTTTCCTGTCAATCAGTGTCACTATTTAGAGCTTTCTACTTTCTCTCCCAACAGCCCAAATATAAGTGCATCTGTGATGCTGGGTGGATGTCTCCTGCTGGCAGCTCTGCATGCACAGCAGATGTGGATGAGTGTAGCCTACCCAACAAACCCTGCTGCACTAATCCCCCGGTAGAGTGCTTCAACACTCTAGGCTCCTTCTTCTGTGGTGCTTGTCCAGCAGGTGAGACATGGGACGTGTTTCTCTGGAGTCATGTGTGAGAAACGTCTGAGTATGAGTACTAATCTAGGATCCATTTTGATCATTTATAAAGATTGACATTTTGTCCTAATGAATGAATTGCTATTCTAATCCTGGTCTAGTACAGGACTCTATACCATCTAAATCTACTTAAATTTACCCCTAGGGCATTCAAACATCTTTTTGAGTAGTGTGAATCTGGTTACATAGATTGATTTGGGTATCATTCCTGTGTCACCTATCTAGGCTGGCAGGGCAATGGCTACAGCTGTCAGGATGTGAATGAATGTGAAACGAACAATGGGGGATGTTCTACCTCCCCAATGGTGCAATGTCTCAACACCATGGGCTCTTTCCACTGTGGACAGTGTCCTCCAGGTATCCAATTCACCATACATCCTGATTATACAGTATGTTTAATTAACTGAAATATCACTATTTCTTCCCATTTTTTCCAATCACATCATTTAAATAACATTTTAATGCTCATTTAAATAACACTACTGTATCAAGTAGATATGATAGGCAGGGGAAACTGTAAAAAAGGCAGTTTTGACTAGTATTACTTTGCTTTTCACCATTGCTTTGACAATTCATATATTCAATTCAGTGACTGGGCAGCTTTGACATTTGGGAGTTATACAGGATTTTAAGGGCTAATACAGCTAAAGCCATTTTACATTATTGACTGAATGCATTGAAGTAATGTCAGGGTCTCAATTTCTCTTCGCGTAGGTTATGAGGGAGATGGAAAGACTTGCACTCAGTCTGACATATGCTCAACTAACAATGGAGGATGTTATCCTTTGGCCACTTGTACCTCTGTTCCAGGTGTCATACACACTTACACATTTTTACAGTAGGCACGCTGCACAGTAGCACATGACCCACATGACACTAAGAAGTCCCACATGACACTAAGAAGAAGATAAAGCCATTAAGATTTACAATTTAAGTGCACCATTGCCGTTTGTCACTTGATAACAAAAAAAAAGGGGTCATTGTGCAATAATGATCACAATGAATCTGCCTCCTGATATGCAGCTCTTTAACAATAGGTTGCAGTGCTTAATAGAGAGAGATAGATAATAAATAGACAATACATAGGGATTTTCTTTCACAACCATACTGAAGTTTTATCATTCATAATGCCAAGTTTAGAGCTCTGATTCAGAACCCTACTCTCCTCCAGGCAGCAATATCCCTGTATGCACTTGTCCCCCTGGCTATGTGGGGAATGGCTTTGGTCCTGCTGGTTGTACTCAGATCACTGACACCTGTGGCACCAATAACCCATGTGTCAATGGCCAGTGTGAGGTAACTGACAAATCTTTTAAAGATATATACACACACACACACACACACACATATATATATACATACATACATACAGTACTGTGCAAAGGTCTTAGGCACCCTATTTTTTTTAGTACAAACTTTGTTATAGATTTTTATTTTATGACTTCTACATTATTGATTCAG
>CM075003.1:15686378-15740712 GCA_037576675.1 Pangasius sanitwongsei
AGCTCATTTCCTTATAAAACTGCACACACTGTACCTGAGACTACTATTTTTTTTTAAAGCGAAGGATCGTCACACCACATATTGACTTTGTTTCATTTATTACTGTTTACTGCTCTTTATAGTATTTTTTTTTTATGTAGAAACATTTCATTTCATTATTTTTGAAGGCATTTGGAAGTGTGATGACCAACATCAGTTTCATCTATGTTTCCTAGAACACAGCCACTGGATATGTCTGCCACTGTGACCCAGGCTGGACAGGCCAGAATTGTGACCAGAATGTTAACGAGTGTGCAAGTAACCCCTGCCAAAATGGAGGCACTTGCACTGATGGCATTAACGGCTACACTTGTACCTGCACATCACAGTGGACAGGCCCGCAGTGCCAGACTCCACAACAAGGTGTGCTGTTCATTGGTGTGTCTGCACTCACTTAGACAATACACTGTTGATACTCTTTGACCTGTGTTTATGTGTGGTTCAGAGTGTGGAGGAGTCCTGGAGGGTCCATCTGGTACATTTAGTTATCCCAACACTCCTGGACATGACCAGTATGACCATATGGTCAGTTGTGCCTGGGTGGTCAGAACTGATGCAGACAAGGTCAGTTATAATCTCTATAACAGTCAAACAAAACTACATCTAACAACTTGGTTTTGTTATGAAATGTTATAAAATGAATGACATTGTTATGAAACTAATAAAAATGTACCTTTGTTATTTCTCTGCCAGATTCTGCGGATCACATTCCCTTTTTTTGACCTTGAGCACAGTTCCACGTGCAGCTTCGACTTCCTACAGATCCATGATGGAGAAAGCGCATCTGCCTACATGCTTGGCAAATACTGTGGCACTAATGCCCCAGCTGAGCTCTTCAGTTCCCACAACTCTTTATACTTCTGGTTCCGCTCTGATCACATAATCAACAAAGGCGGCTTCACCGTGGCCTGGCAGTCCCAAGCACCAGGTACTGCCTAATGTTTTCAGCTCTACAATATAATGATATATTTCTAACCAGTCACATTTATGCTTTATTGCAAAACCTCAATTATTTATCTAGAGTTATGGAAATTCCTCTCACAGTAACTTAATCACCACACACCCTTTTAGCAGTTTTCAAGTAATTGTTTTTAGTTTGGCTTTTCTTTAGACTTTATTCTAATTGGATTTTATTACCCATGTTTATTAAACAGGTCAGTTTTTATGAATGTTTATGTATGTTATGTATGTTTATATTATAAATGTTCATATATGTTTGTCAGTTGTCATATGAGGCTTATGTAGGTGTCATATAGCCTTATGAATACTGCCCTTAAGTAAATTGTAAACTAAAAATTTATTGTATATTTTTCCTATAGATTATATTGCATGCCATCTAAATAAAGCTATTATTATTATTATTATTATTATTATTATTATTATTATTGCATTCATTCATTTCTTTGTCCCCAGTGTGTGGTGGCCATCTGACCAATCCGTATGGTGACATCAAATCACCTGGCTACCCAGGCAACTACCCACCAAACCGTGACTGCTACTGGACAATAGATGTGGGTCCAGGGCTGATCATTACCTTTGCATTTGGAACACTCAGTCTTGAGCACCATCCTGACTGCAACTATGATTATCTTGAAGTAGGTCGACAATTGACCATTAGATGCCTAGCTTCAACACCATTTTTGTGTTTAAAGCGCAGATTTGATTGAAACCCACGTGCTGATTCACTCTTTGTGCTCTAGATCCGAGACGGGCTGCTCCCTGAGGACCCGTTTCTAAACCGATACTGTAGCAGTGGTTCTCCACCACCACTGCAGACCACAGGTCCTGCTGCCTGGATCCACTTCCACTCCGATTTTGTTATCAGTGACCAGGGCTTCCATATCACATACACCACCTCTCAAAGTGAGTATAGGTTGTAATCGTTGAGCCAAATGCCAACACTAAGATTATGAGATTGTAAAAAAAATATGTGACAGCACATATGATATCTCTTTTACTTATTATATGATATGATATCTAATATCCACAAGGAATGTGCTGTGTTAATTATCTGACAGCTCTTTTCTTGGTATTTAAATGTTTAATTAGCGTTGAATTATGCCTAAGCAAATAATATAAAGCTGTAAAGCTGTAAATCCTGCATTTTATTTCCAATATGCCATTGCCTCATAAAGTAGACATAACATTTTTTTATGACTAGTAAATGATAAAAGATATCCAGAAGGGAATTCAAACTTCATGAAAATATTTCATGCACGCATTCATTTATTCCTTCATTTATTCATTACATTTGTAGTTTTTTTTTTTCTTAACTTAGCATCTTACTCTATATCTCAATATCTTTATGATTACCTATGACTTATACCAGAAAGTTCATTTTTTAACCTTTACTATACAAATTGTCTTTGTGTGTTGTAGCTGACCCAGGATGTGGAGGCACATACACAGAAAGTCAAGGCATTATCATCTCCCCCAACTGGCCTAATAACTATGCACATAACAAACAGTGTATTTATCTGATCCGGCTGCCTCGAAGTGAGCAGGTGGCCTTTAACTTCACTCATATGGACCTGGAAACTCACAATGGCTGTGAATTTGATTATGTGGAGGTATTTTGTGTTCCTGTGTGTTCATGTGAGGGAGTTGAGAAAGACAGACTGTGTGTCGGTTTTGGGAGCTAGAAGAATTGCTAATAATGAATAATGGTGCTTTAACAGAAGTGTGTATTTCTTGTCTCAGGTGCGTGATGGCCCAGGGGAAACAGCCCCACTTTTTGGAAAGTACTGTGGTACCACACTCCCTGCCCCTATCTTGTCATCTGCTAATGCCCTTTGGATTCGCTTCAAATCCGACAGCTCTGTCAGCCGTGCTGGCTTTAGGGCTGTATATGACATCCGTAAGACTTGTTTTTATACCACTGAGACTGTGAAGGCAAGCATGCCTAGTTTTAACGCATGCCATCAATCACCGTTGTAGAGGAAATATGCCTTTTGTAGATTACTGAATCTAAGGCAGGGAGCAGTATTAGCTGTTGTATTATTTGTATGACTGGAGCTGGGTGTTTTAATAAATGTAACAAAATGGTCTTATGCCCTGTGAGTACAGTGAAAATATTATATCCTGATTTGAAAAGGAAGACATTTGTCTCTTTCAGACTGTGGAGGAGCTCTCTCAGGCTCAGGCCAGATTCGTACACCCCTTCACCCTGACGCCTACCCTCACAACAAGATGTGTGAGTGGGTCATCAATCAGCCCACGGGCTACGTTGTGACACTCAACTTCCTCACCTTTGATGTCGAGGGCAGTACAAGTTGCTCATTTGACTATGTGGAGGTACATAACTTTTTCCCTATATAGTTTTACAAAGCAAAAAGGGTCTCTTTCTCATTGTCTGAATGCATTACATAGTAGATTTATGGACTTCATAGCATACAAAGAACAATGCATCATAAATATCATCAACTGGTCTCCTTTCTTAGGTAAGAGATGGTGCTACAGCCAGCTCTCCCTTGATTGGCCGATATTGTGGAAACCAGGTTCCCAGTATGTTGCAGTCCACACAGAAACACATGTATATAGCATTCAGTACTGATGCTTCAGTCAGCAACCACGGCTTCACTGCAGAGTATGCATCAGTTATGGAAGGTAATGTATCATAGCGGCATTGCACTATATGGATTGTTCCCTGCTGTTAATTAGTTGAAAGTTGATGTTCTGTGTATCTCACAGTGATCTTAATGTATTGATCTGATTTCATAAACAGGCTGTGGAGACACTCTCACAGCTCCTACAGGTAACTTTACTAGTCCTGGTCACCCTACCAACTACCCTCATGGTGCCAACTGCTCCTGGCACATTGCTGTAGCACCTGGAAACATCATCCGCCTGTCTTTTACCTCCTTCAACCTGGAGTACCATACTAACTGTGATTTTGACTATGTGGAGGTATATGACAATGGCACAGTTCAGACTGGGCATCTCCTGGGCAGGTAAGAGCATTAGCACGTCAACATCAATTGGTGTGATGCAAAAAAAAAAAATTGCACAACCCAATTTTCTAATCATTTTACGCATTTAGCATTTAGCACCCATTTGCACTCTTTTTCTCAGGTACTGTGGACAGTCAGCTCCTCCGTCACTGACCAGCACTGACAACCTCATGACCGTCCTGTTTGTCACAGACTCCAGCATCGCAATTGAAGGATTCGCCGCCAATTATGTCTCAATCAATGCTAGCACAGGTAGGATATGAAAAAAACGAGATGGATAATACCTTACAATGTGTTTAAATAATACTACAGACAATAAACCAGTAAAATTTTCCTTTGCATCTTTTCACTGAAAAACGTGTAAGTTATGGGCATCAGATACTTACTGTCATTTGCCATTGTCTCTAGACTGCAGTAGAGTGTTCACAGCTCCAACTGGAGTGTTCACCTCACCCAACTACCCCAACAACTACCCCAACAGCCGTGAGTGCATCTTCAAAATTATAGTTGAGGTCAACAATCAGATCATGCTGAACTTCACTGATTTTACCCTGGAAGGTGGCAGCAGCTGTGTATTTGACTATGTGGAAATCAGGTGAGGAACCTTTATAAAATGCTCTGTATCTATTATACCCTTCATTCTTAATGCTGTCCTGATATAGAACTTTCTTTCTTGCAGAGATGGAGGCTTCGAAACATCACCTCTAATCGGTCGATACTGCTCAAACCAGGCTCCACCTTTAGTGCTATCGCATAGTAACAGACTGTGGATCAAATTCCGCTCAGATTCGTCAGTCACTTATAAAGGCTTCTCTGCACACTGGGATGGCACACAGACAGGTATTTGCTACTTCTTTTGACATATTTCAGTGTTTCCTCAAACAGTCTTCATGAACCCTAAACCAGTGGCAGTGGAAATCACAACCCACCATTACCAAAGCTGTGTTTTTTTTTTAATTGAGTGCTTATAAGTATTAACCACTTCACATGAATTAAATGGGTTTACTCCAAATCTTAATCACTGAAGTACAAGTAGGCCTATAAATAATGTCAACGTGGACCTGTGTTCTGATAGTGGAAAGTTGAGGGGGAAAGTTGAGGGGGAAAAAGCTCTATAGCTCCAATAAATAGCCAGGATATTCTTGTGCTCATTTTAATAACGATATTTGAATAGTATCTATAGCACTGAATAGCTGGTACAGATGTGTTGGGAGCAAGAAGAGACCAAAATTATGGACTATTTGGGAAAACTCCATTATATAGGTTCCGTATATGGATATATGATATTTTATTTTTGCAATGTATTGCCACTCCATGCTAATGCTCTCATTCATGCACTAGGTTGTGGAGGAACTCTGACCACCAGTGTTGGTAGTTTCACATCCCCTAACTACCCTCTGCCCTACCACCCCAATGCTGAATGCTACTGGCACATTAAAATCAGTGCAGGAAGTAAGATCCAGCTCAGCTTTGGAGACTTTCATCTGGAATCCAGCACTGGCTGCTATTATGATTACCTGGCGGTAAGAACAGGCACCCATTTCACTTTAACTCTTTAAGAACTTTCAGTATATTTCTCTAGACTAATTTGTGATTTACATACATGTGTGTTTATTCTCAGGTGTATGATGGAAACAGCACAAATGCTCGTGAGCTGGCCAGACTATGTGGGAACCAGCTTCCTGCCCCCATTAACTCCACCAAAGAGCATCTGTATGTTAAACTACGCACAGATAGCATCATCAATGCGGGGGGCTTTGTAGCTTCCTACATTTCTAGTAAGTAATATTTTTTCATTTCACAAATTAGTGTGGATATAGTGAGTTCATCTGCATTTCTGACCTTGCATTACATTTCAATGTAATACAGAAACGGCCAGGTTGATTTCAAAAAGCAGCTGTGGGTAGCTGGCAGGAATGTGCACTCTGCACTGAAGAATGTCCAGGAGGCTTTTCTTTGTCCCCTGTGAAATTTGTGGAAATTAAACTTAGAGCTTGAGAGATCAGATGCAATAAAATTTGCCTTTATTTGTTTCTCTACAGTGGCATTAGCCAACTCTTATTTCTCATGCTTTTTTTTTTATCAGGACTCTTTTACTGCTAGATTACATATCTAGAACTACTGGCCAGACAAAGAAAGCCTGATCTATTTAGTTTTGCACACAGAATCAATCATTAATAACTAATTAATGTGGGCGAAATAAATAAATCGTAATATCACTCTGTTATATACACAATATGGCCAAACGTTTGTGGACACCTGGCCATCACACCCATATGTGGGCCTTCCCCAAACTGTTGCAAAGAAGTTGGAAGCATGCAACAGTATAGAATGTCTCTGTATGCTGTAGCTTTATAATTTCCCTCCACTGGAACTAAGGGGCCCAAACCTGTTCCAGCATGACAATGCCCATGTGCACAAAGTGAGGTCCATGAAGACATGGTTTACCAAGTAATGGAGTGGAGAAACTTGAGTAGTCTGCACAGAGCCACGTCCTCAACCCCACTGAACACCTTTGAGATGAACTGGAATGCCGACTGCGTCCCAGGCCTCCTCGCCCGACATCAGTGACCTCAATAATGTCGTTGTGGCTGAATGGGCAAATCCCCATCACCACACTCCAAAATCTAGTGGAAAGCCTTCCAGGAAGAGTGGAGGTTATTTTAACACCAAAGGGGGACTAAATCTGGAATGGGACGGTTAAAAAGCACATACGGGTGTGATGGTCAGGTGTCCACAAACTTTTGGCCATATAGTATATATCAATATATATGTCCCAGTGTGCCATATCAATTTTTATGGCAAATAAACACATAAGTACACATCATAGGGTGTCACTGTTATTAACAGATCTGTTCTGTCCTCCACAGACTGTCAGGGTGTTGTAATTGCCAACCAGACAAACGGTGTGATTGAGAGTGAGAACTTTCCCAACAACTATCCACTTGATGCTAGCTGCAGTTGGACCATCCAGGTGACCATGGGCAATACCATCAACTATACCTTCACTGCCTTTAACTTTGAGGGTCCCTTTCCCAGCTGTATCTATGACTACTTGGAGGTAAGTTTGAGTTGGAGGTAAATGTCAGTTTATTTTTCTATGAAAGACTCTCTGTATAACATTCAGAATTGGTGTTACATTTTTACAAAAGTAAGCCTAGATTATAATATTGGACCATATTCTATAGACTGGCATTATATTTTTCTAATTCTGTTAACCTCTGAATCATATAATAGGGAGCTGCAGCAGCTGAGATCTCTGAAAGCAGTCGCTGAATTACTCTTGCTCGTTCACTGGCAGAATTTTTGAAATCGCACAGTTAGTGAGAGTGAGTTTTTCCTTGGTTCCTTCATCACCATGGTGATCCAAACAGCCATGACATCATGGGGCCCACTGGAGAAGTGGGGGGTTTTCTATTGTAGCTCATTCAAAGGTTCATTCCTCAGGCAGTCTTCATCAACAGTGAACTTTTTGTTTTTACAGTACTCATACCCCCAGGATTATGTCAGTTCTGCTCAGCAAGGGGGAAAAAAAAACAGCACTGGAATGTAAAATGTGTCTACGTTGTTGCACTGTGTTCACATTCGCCGTGCTCAGCACTGATGTGCTCATTCAAATGTGAGGATAAGAAAATAGAGTGCATTACTTTTGTTACCATGGTGTTGTACTCAAAACAAAAAAGAACAATGTGCTTTACCTAAGTAGAGACAAACTATTTTTGAATGAATAGATTCTGATTTGTTACTTGTTTAAAGTGCCAGATTTTCTAACCTAAACCTGTGCCTTACTTTCTTTTGCACTCGAAGAACCTGTATGATCCCCAAACACAGACACAGAAGAAATCATGATTTTTTTTTCTAAATCTCTGTATCTCTTTCTGTGTTTGCCTAGCTTCATGATGGTCCAAATGCACAAGCCCCTCTGATTGGTAGATTCTGTGGGAATGTACCCCCTCCAACAAACACTACTTCCGGGAGCAGCCTGCACATTGTGTTCCACTCCGATTTCATTGTTTCCAGTACTGGTTTCCGGATGCTCTGGTACCAAAATGGTAGGAATAAAAAGAAATAAAAATACATATTGGAACCTGAAATCTGTTCCTTCGGAACAAAGGAAATGCAAAGTAGGTCAGAGGAAATCTTGGGTTAGTGCCTCAAAATGACCTTTAGGATGTCACTGGATATGTGAGAAATTTATCCCTTCTGAGAATTTCAGTAGAATCATACTGGAAGCATAGTGATCACAGCAGACTGTGAAAAGGGAGAACTTTGCCTGCACTGATTATTGTTAATCAGGGCAATGAAAATGGTTCAGTAAGTAAAACAGAATTAGATTCTGTACCGCTGTATGGAAGCAGGGTCTACATATTTATGCATGTACTTTACACATACTATACACACTGCAGACTGCACATGCAATTCCATATCCCAATCACCACATTTTGGACAGTTTCATAAGGTTAGGTTGCTCTGTATACACTGTAACTTTATGTATTAGGCACAATGAAAGCCTGCGTGGACACGGGCTGCCCTTATTCATCTTTTCCAGAATGGGAGTGTGGAAAAACATTCAGCCTACTTCTTAAAAGGGAACATGTAAGGAGACGACAGGCCAATTAACACTGCATTCCATACTGCTATTGCAACCCAGCCATGGATTCACTGACATCACCGGCGAGTCCCGTCTGTCACTGGGGTGTATTGTTTTGCCAAATCTGTTCAGCCAACGTTTTAGTAAAATAGTAATCATAATATTAAGAGTATTAATATTATTATTATTTTGCTAATATTAAGAGTATTAAGTCTAGAAGTCTGTAGTTTGTATGGTGGTTGTACTTTGTGTCAGTGTGTGGTGTGGAGCTAATGCCCAGAGATAATGAGTCACTGGGCTAATGGGTGTGGCTGCATTTATTTTTACTGGAGGGCCAGCACAGCCTTCAGCTCACTGTTTAAAGCCACAATTTCCACCGTGTTTATGAGAAAATATTGACGTTATTGTTACATATAATGCAGAACTAATGCAGTGGACTCTGCAGCTGGATAGAAGGAATAAAGAAGAAAAATAGAAGGAAATGGAGGAAAGTGGGAGGTAGTAGCATTTAATTTACTTTTCTGTAGACCAGAGCAGATTAGCGAACATTATTATTATCTATAATAAAAGATTTTTATTCAGAGAAACCCCCGTCCAATCTTCATTTGGTCTGTGGGTGTAACAGAGATTGATGTTAGGTAAAGGTTTTACAGAATTGTGGCACAGATTAGAGTGCAGAGCTTCTTCTTAGGCTGTGCTGAACATTATGTTACTGTCACCTCAGTGCTAATCATATCAATCTACTGAGAATATATTGCTGGCAATGATAAAAGAGAGTTTGACAACCACGCCAGAGGACACATTATGCATCCATAACAACCAGAGGCGCCTCTGAAAAGAAATTACACTTCCACAGTGCTTCAGAACATCTCTAATATGGTTTCACATTTTTCTAAATTATCATAGTGATTAAAATACTCTCTTGTCCAGAGTCATCTCTCCAGTATTTCCTCTGCGCCCGACTTTCTCATAAAAGTCACAGCTTCTTCTGTAATTTTAGGTCATTTCTCCACAAAAGGAATTATGTTTTCATTTAAAATATCAATATTTAATATCATATGCTTATTCAGTATTAAGTATCTTGTGCAATATTCAGTCCTTCCTTTTGAGATGGCCAAGGATTTGTTATAGTTAAAGGATATTATGTGACCTCAAAAATAACAGGATTTAGTGTTGTTAAAGGATATGAAGTCATGGTAAACACAAAGCTGGCATGGCAACCTCTCCTTTCATGAGAGCTTTTACGAGAAGATCGTGTGCGTCATGTTCAGACTTGTTATTGCCCCCTGCAGGTTGTGGTGGAGATCTCACTGGGCCAGCTGGCTCCTTCAACAGCCCTGGCTATCCTAACAGATATCCAGACAACCGGGAGTGTGTGTGGTACATCCAGACCAGCCCGGGCAGCAGCATCACCATTACCATTCATGAGTTTGATATAGAGTACCATCCTGACTGTAACTATGACATGCTAGAGGTAAAGCATAATTCTATTCATCCCTGCCTTTCTGGTACTTCATGTGACCTTCTTCATAAGATCCCCATTGCCATGCCTCTAATAAAGTCAAACTGATATTATAGAATGACTAGCGTCCATCACGAACAGCATATCCACACGTTTAGTACAACTCTAAGATCATGTTTCTCAGTTAAAGAATGTCAAATTGAGGTCCATTTGTGAGCCCAGAAATAAATGATCACCTATTTAACAATAAACACACTATACTAACAGTATACTGTTTTGAAGAAACACATTCTCCTCAGCTTGCGTCTCTCAATTTGTACTGATAGGACTCTACCTAATACAAAACGCAATTACTATTTATCACACATTACAAAATACACCTAGTAATGCAGAATAGCGGTGTTGTATTATATCGGAATTTGGCCTGGATATGAATTTGTTACAGAATTCATAGTGTTGCATTGCAGTGATCAGATCACACTGAGAGTGTATGCCTATGTGTATGTGTGTGTGTGCCCTGTTGGCACACAGCAGACTCAGTGGGCAATGTTAGGGGTGTGTGTGTGAGTATCTCAGACCATTGGAATGCTGACCTCCACAGTAGCTCTGAATGGAGTTAGCAGTGTGGAAGAAAAGTGGAAATCAAAGATTAGAGCACAGGCTTTATTTGCAACTCTCTCCCAAGCACACACTCATATATGCACGAATGCACACCAGCCTGCTAATTTTAGTGGCGCAGTGTAATTTCTTGCTAGCTCTGCTACCTCTTTTCCTAATACTGTGACCCTGTAGCATTTTGTTCATGTTGCCATGCCTAAATACATACAAAAACAACTTTTCTTTCCATACAAGGCTGTATTCAGAGTTGGCAGCTTGGTGACTTAAAAAAGTTACATCATTATTTATACAGGGAAAGTTACTCATATTTAAAATAGTCCTATTTGTAATGAACACATTAATTACTACAAATTTGGTTTCATTTAATAATATGGCTTCCACCCTCATTAACTGGCAGTTTATAAGCTAGCACTTGATCAAGCACATCCTATTATGTTGTATATTATTTTGTAAATCATGCACTGACAGTTCTTTGTGTGCACAAATTAATGACGCCACAAGTTATTAAATTGAAGCGGTGAAATAATGTGTACGCAGAAAGTAGGCTATTTTAATTCGTGCTTTTAATTCAATATTTTGAATTGTCAAATTAATAAAATAATGCCATGTTTTTGTTACTTTGATGGGCTCTCCTGTAAAGAAAACATGCCTAGCACACCAAGTATTCATGTCTTGTTCATTAATGGCTAATATTTAATATAAATATTTAATATTGGCCTCAAATGACATTTCATAGCGTTTTGAATGATTTACAGCCCAAAACATAATTTGTGTGCAATTTCGGTATTAAATCCTAATTATATGTGAGTGGCCCACAGAGTTTACAGTGCCTTAATACTGCATCAGATGACGTTGTAACAGTTTATAATCCAGACAGTAAGGAGCATGTGTCTACCTGGGCATTTTTCATGGCAGGTTTACGGTGGTCCTGACTTGAGCTCTCCTAGACTGGCGCAACTCTGCACCACTCGACCCCCTGACAACCCCTTGCAGGTGTCCAGCACAGGCAATAGCGTCACTGTGCGTTTCAAAAGTGATGCATACGTCAGTGGCAGGGGCTTCAATGCTAGCTGGCAGGAGACTCAAGGAGGTAGGCAATGAGCTTTACTCCCATACTCCCTATATGGTGACAGCGTGATTCCAATTAAAGCCCTTTTGAGTTTTATTGTCTCCTAGTTAATACTCATCATTTTTCTGTTAATACACCCTTCATTAATATTATTATTTTCCTGATATGTTTAGGCTGTGGTGGAGCTGTCACAGCTCCTAGAGGAGAGATCCATTCTCCTCAGTTTCCGAACAACTACCCCAACAATGCCGACTGCTCCTGGGTCATCACTGTGGACACAGGCCACCGGATTCTCTTCAACTTTACTGACATGGACATTGAGGGTCACTCTACATGTAATTGGGATTATGTGGCTGTGAGTGACTTATGTTTGGTGCCTACATATAGGCTTAATGGGCTTTTGTGTGGCCAATTGAATGATCAATTGTTTCTCACCACAGAGATTCGAAATTAAAGGAGGCTACCATTAATTTCACACATATTTTACACATTAAAGAGCCATTAAGAAGTGATTTATTCCTTCCCTCTTAATTAAGACCTCATTTATCTTATATGGTCGTGTTTAACAATGAGAGCAATGACTCTAAACAGTTAAATTTAGACTTTTCAAGACCAAAATCTTGACTGTTCCGTAAATACAGTCTGTTATTCCTCCTTACATTTTAGATACACGATGGACCAGGAGAGGATTCTCCTCTGCTTGCGAAAGTCTGTGGGTTTTCCAGACCTGATCCCATCATCTCCACACAGAATGTCATCTATGTTCGCTTTAGATCCGATGTCAGCAACAACCACAAGGGCTTCAGAGCCGAGTTCTCAGAGGGTTAGTCACATCACAGGTCCTCAATTCTACAGCATTTCACTTTAGGTTGCTTTGCAGCCATATGGGATTATATCATTTGTCTACAGAACGGTTGTGGTGCTACATTATTTCTTTTCCTTACAGCATGTGGGTCCACCATCATGGCTGATGATGTGGGAGGTGATATTGCTTCCCCAAACTACCCTTACGCATATCCCAACAATCAGCAGTGCAGCTGGATCATTGTGGCAAAAGAGCCATGTGCGTGAGAAATATCTTCCCTCTTTTTTTCCTTAATCTCTGTTCTTCTTTTATAATTCATGGATTTATACATGAATGTACATGTTGAATATTTCCATTTATGCTTTTATCTCATCCATACCTAGTCAATCATGTAACACTGTCCTTCACTGACTTTGAGCTGGAGATGGTGAACACAAACTGCTCCCATGATGCTGTAGAGATCTTAGACGGCAACAATTATGAGGCCCCAGTAGTTGGTAATAACTTGCACAACCATCTGTTCTTAACATTAACCCTTAGTTGCTCAAATATAATAGCAAATTATAATTTAAGGTAGTATAGTATCGGAAACTCTTTTGTGCTTTTATAGGTCGCTATTGTGGAACTGCCATACCCCATCCAGTCACCTCATTCAGCAATGCACTAGTGGTGAACTTTGTCTCTGATTCATCTGTGACCAGGAAAGGCTTCAGGGCAACATACATGGCCTCAACCTCCGGTCAGCATACAATAAGCCATCAGTTCAAGATACAAATTCTTGCGTTCATGCATTGCAATTTGTAAGCAGACATCTGTCTGTGAAGTAACCATTCACTAACTTCTTCTGTCCTACCTCAGGCTGTGGTGGTAACCTGCACATGGAGTCTGGGGCCTTCAACAGTCCCAACTATCCAGACGCCTACCCGCCCAACATTGAGTGTGTATGGACTATCATTAGTTCCCCTGGTAACCGTCTCCAGCTGTCTTTCATGTAAGCATCTTCTTGCTATGACATGCATCATACTCATAATTAAAGCATGGTGAATGAGAAGGTGATTTGATTTTCTATGTATATTTTGTTTTCTCTCTATGTAATGTAGTCTCTTTGAGCTGCAGCAGAGTCAAGGCTGCAATAATGACTACCTGGAAATTCGTGAGGGCAACTCTACTGGCACTCTTGTTGGCCGTTTCTGTGGAAACACCCTTCCTTCTAATTACACCTCACTCATCGGTCATGTGCTGTGGATAAAGTTTGTCTCAGACTCTTCTGTCAGTGGAGCTGGCTTCAGGGCCACATTCACTCACTGTAATTTTATTCCCCTGCACTTAATCAATCTAATACTAGAGGTCATTTTTGGACCTTGTAAGAGTAACAATTACATTAATAAATAGAGCTCATAGTGTCCTGCTTCATTATTCTGTTATCCATTTTTTTCAGTGTATGGAAATGATGTCACGGGTAGCGCTGGCCAGATTGCTTCACCTTTGTATCCACGTACTTACCCCAACAATGCAGACTACCGCTGGACCATCACTGTCAGTGGAGACTCCTATATTGAGATCCGGTTCCTGGATATTGATATAGAGGATCTATATGACTGCTACTATGACCAGCTCAAGGTTTGCATTGCTATTGAAATGTAGGGTTTGTTTAGCTTTTAATGGATCTGTGATATTAAGGTTTATTACTATTCACTTCTCACAAATGGGAGAGTACAAATATATCTGTTTTACAGTGGATTAAATGGATGAAGACTGGTCACAGATGTTTTAAAGGGGTAATGAATGTAATAAGACTCAAGAGGATTTTTCCTCAAGTGGAAATAAAAAGATAAATGAGAATCAAACCAATCATCTTATGTTGATTGGTTTACTTTTATTTTGACCTGGACCTGTACCAGTTTCAATTAGATATCCCAATATCCATTGGTTAATAATCATATATTCTCTGTGTATCGAATCAAAGATGATATACTACTGCATAGATATGTAAATGTGTTCACTCTTCTTCTCATCAGATTTTTGATGGACCTAATGTCCATGCATATCCCCTGGGAGTTTTCTGTGGTCTGATTCGGCCTCAACCTGTGAGAAGCTCTGGTAGCACCGTGACTCTGGAGTTCAAATCAGACTTTGTGATTGGAGGAAGAGGCTTTCTTGTGGAGTGGACAGCTGTTCAGAGCTCTGGACCTTTGCCCACTATAGCACCAGGTGAGATGAAGAACAAAAGAGAAAAACAGAGAAAATATATATACTCCTTAACATTTTTGCAAGTCATACACATATGAGAGGAATATGACCATCTTGTTAAGTGGTAAGCATGATATGTTAAACTTGTTTTTTAGGTGCTTGTGGAGGGGCTCTTATGCCTGAAGACACACCCAGGTTCCTCTTCTCTCCTGGCTGGCCTAATCAGTATGAGCCTAACCTGGAATGCACGTGGGTAATCCGTTCACCTGACTCCACTGTGGAACTCAATATGCTGTTTATGGACATTGAGGATCAAGCCATGTGTTTGTATGACAGTTTAGTCATCAGGGATGGTGAGGCTCTAATTCTATGCACAATTCACCCTCTTTTATTATTTGTCATAGAAATGAGAGATAAACAGACTAAAATTGACTTTTGATGTTTTGTAATCCAGGTGAGACTAACTTGTCACCAGAGCTGGCAAAGCTTTGTGGCCGTGAGCTGCCTGGTTCTGTTCATTCCACTGGTGACTCTATGTTCCTGCGTTTCACATCTGATGCCATCATTAATGGCCGTGGCTTCAATGCCTCCTATTCTAAAGGCAAGCTCCAAAACCATGATAGAGCACTCTTCTTCATTGACAGTGTCTAAACTGTAATGAATGATACATGCTTTGCCTTTTGAGTTGTAGTTGTAACATTTATGGTGTGTGTTTTTTTAGGATGTGGAGGCCTGCTCCATGCAGACAGAGGAGTTCTCAGCTCCCCTCACTATCCTCAGAACTACAAGCCTAACCTGGACTGTAGCTGGCACGTGATGGTGACTTCTGGATATAGAGTGTCTGTTACTTTCCTGAGTCCATTCCAGGTGCAAGGCTTTGGCACGGCATGCAGCTCTGGAGACTATCTGGAGGTAAGGCGTTATTTGGGTAAATACAGCCATACACTCTTAGGAAAGGATAGTTGACGGTGATTCAGATGGTTAACAGTTCTATCTTTATAAAGAGGTTCTACTTTGAATTTCTACTACTTTTCTGAAAGGCAGACCCTCTATTCTAAATCTCTATATAGAAACTTTAAGGATTTTTCCAGGCTGCCAAACCCAGTAACCTTGCTGGTGCTGGATGGATGTATTATTTCAAAGATCTATGCTTACTTGGAGATATACATGCATCTTTTTTTATGATGTCAATGATGTAATGTTTTCTAGTTGAAGAATGGGCCGGATGGTAATGCACCATCTTTAGGTGGTCGTCTATGTGGATCCAACCCCCCTGCTGTTACACAGACCACTGACAACCATCTTCATGTGCACTTTGTCTCGGACACCTCAAATGAGGGCAGTGGCTTTAAACTGTTATTTGAAGCCCATAGTAAAGGTACTGCAAAGCCTACTTAGTTACTTAATTATCTGGTTATTTTATGGAGAGTAATGTTCATTGTATGATTTACTTGCTTCTTATGTAACCCAGCATACAGTTATTAAATGAGATAAAGGATTGATAATGACTGTGTTTGTTCAGCTTGTGGAGGAACCATTGGGTTAAGTGATGGAGATCCACCAGGTTACATTACATCGCCCAATTATCCATCAGACTACCCTCAGAACAGCGACTGTGTCTGGATTATCATGGTTCCTAATGGGGAGTCTGTGCAACTGGATTTTGAGGATTTCTACATTGAGCCAAACACTGGGTATAGGACACATTTCTCATTGATCATTATTCATAGCTATTACCCATTATAATACTCTTGTTACATCATACACTCCTAATCTTTTCACTCTCTTTCTTTCTTAGATGTATCTATGACTATTTAGAAGTGCGCGATGGTGTCAGTTCAAATGCTGACCTCATTGCCAAGCTCTGTGGCAATACAAAACCATCTACCCAACATTCCACAGCCTCTGCTATGTATCTACGCTTTCGCACAGATCACAGTATCACGCACAAGGGCTTTAAGGCCAAGTACTCTATAGGTAACTAGATATTAGAATCTATTGGTATGTAGACACATTTAGATTTCTATCTTTGTGAGTCCATTCAGGTGAATGTTTGTATTTTCTTTCCACCAAACAGCTGTATGTGGTGGCACATACACTGGCCAGAGTGGTACCATTAAAAGTCCAGGATACCCAGTTTCAAATTACCCAGACAATTCTAATTGTGAATGGTACCTGGAAGGCCCCACTGGACACTACTTGACCCTCAGCTTCACGGCATTCAACCTACAGAGCTCTGCTGACTGTACCAGTGATTATGTAGAAATACGCGAGTACAATGCTTCTGGTGAGTTGAACAGCATAAGCATTAACATGCAACAGAATATACACTATATGTACTATACTAAAATATTAACCAGAGATATGCTCTTTTTCAGGCCGCCTGCTAGGAAAGCATTGTGGAAACAGTCTGCCTGGACCCATGGACACAGGAGACAGCTTTGCATATGTGAAGTTTGTCAGTGATGGCAGTGGAAGTGCAGCAGGATTTAGCCTTTCATTTGAAGCCAGTGTAGAGGGTAGGTGAACGTTTATGAACCACAACAAGCATCATCCATCTAGGAGCCATTTGCTTCCTGCTCAGTGCCATCATGACTTATGCTTTGTCTCTTATAGAATGTGGTGGGGATCTGAATGCACCCTCTGGGACCATCTCATCTCCAAACTACCCCAACTTGTACCCTCATAACCGGTTATGTCGCTGGAAGATCACAGTGCCTGTGGGTCGTAGAGTCACCCTCACTTTTATTGACCTACGGCTGGAGGACCACAACAGCTGTATGTTTGACTTTGTGGAGGTGAGGGCATTTCATTTTCAGCTTTTCTAAGAATTAACTCTGGAAAAAAAAATGTTTCAAGGTCTGATTATAAAGGGAGTTATTAACTTGTTATTTCATTTCAGTATAAAAAAATCCCTTGTGTTGAAATGCTAGTGGCATTAATCTTTTGCTGATCTGACCTTGTGTGTGTTTTTTTTTTTTTTTTTTAGGTTATCAACGGTGTGTTGTCCAATTCCCCTCGGTTGCAGCGATTCTGTGGCTCTGTACCTGCAGGCACACAGGTGAAGTCCTCTGGCAACACCATGACTGTTGTGTTTGTCACAGATTCCTCCGTGTCTAATGGTGGGTTTACTGCTGACTACTCCTCTGATGAGGCAGCAGGTGAGTGAACTCATAGTGTGTGTGTATTTAGATTCACTTATGCATACCTTCAAACATCAATATGCTACATATAGTAAACCTCATGTCATTTTTTTCTTGGTTGGTCTCTGTTTACTTTTATAGTGTGTGGCGGAATCCTGAGTACCCCAGGGAACTTTACCTCCCCTGACTATGGTGTTGGTAACTACAGCAACAATCTGAACTGTGAGTGGCTGATCCAAAATCCTCAACATGTGAACTCATCCATTGTGGTGATCTTAAATGACCTGCATCTTGAGCACCATCAGACCTGTGAACGGGATTACCTTGAGTTCAGACTTGGTGAGTGACCTTGCATAATAAAATATTTATTTGTTTGTTTGATTGTTTTTCTAAATTAATAAATAAATAAACTTTTTAGGTGATGAGAACGGTGAACTTCTGGCCCGATTTTGCGGGCAGAGCGTTCCCTCAGTCCCCATTGTGGTGTTCACGCCTGAACTTTGGGTTCATTTTCTGTCCGATGAAGCGGTGGTTGACTTGGGATTCAAAGCTACATATTATTTCTCAGGTAACTATCTGAAGATGCTGACACAAAGAACACTTTGTGTCCTTGAAAGTATTGCTATGGTATATAAGTATTTGTTTGAGGATTTGTTACTGTACGTATGTTGAACTGCCCTATCCTATCATTCAGATTGTGGAGGCATGCAGAGTGGTGAGGGAGGGGCCATTTACAGCCCGGGTTATCCAGATAACTACCCAAGCCCTAGTCGCTGTGCCTGGCTCTTAGAAGCTCCAGAAGGCTATACAATCACTGTAAATTTATACTGACACACAAACCTTGATTCCTACACATTACTATGGTTTACATTACTTTTAATGTGTAGTAATTATATATTCTTTCATTGACCAGCTGACATTTACGTACTTCCAAGTGGAAGAACACAGCCAATGTTCTTGGGACTCAGTGACCATCTTCAACGGTGGTTCTCCAGGTTCTCCCATAATTGGACAATACTGTGGTCATACATCACCTGGGACAATCCAATCAGGTTCCAACAAGCTAGCAGTGGTGTTCCTGGCCGACCACAGTGTGTCCAAAGGAGGGTTTGTGGCCACTTGGTCAGTGGATTCCTCAGGTATGAAGTCACCAACAAAATGTGTTCACACTTGATTTCTGTCTGGCTGCAGTTTTTTTCTGATGCTTGATTTTTTTTTCCATTTGTGATCTTTTTGCTTCAGGATGTGGTGGGGTCATACACGCTGACTTGGGTAGCATCAAGTCCCCCAATTACCCCCAAAACTTCCCATCTAATACTGAATGTTCATGGACCATCATTGCTCATGAGGGCAATCACTTGGAAATGGGTTTTGCAAGTGAGTTCCAGATACCTGACTCCAGCGGACATTGCCAGAGCAGTTACATCAAGGTGACCATTTGAAAGATATAAATGAATGCTAGTAACCTACCATGAGTATTTGGGTTTCATTTATTTGTCTCTTTTCTACTTGTTTCTCAGGTGTGGGCTGGTGACACACAGCAGAATGATGCTCTGTTGGCAACAGGCTGTGGCTCCACAGCTCCTCCTCCCATCATTGCTCCTTTCAACATCATAACTGCCCGTTTCCAATCCACTGAAACACCTGGCAAAGGCTTCTCAGCCTCCTTCTTTACCCGTGTGTACCCTGGGTCTTTATTTTAGGGTCTGTTGAGCATACTGTACTTTTCCCCTTTTGCATCTAATGTATTTATGCCTTAAATATGTTGCTGGTCTCTTCTCTTTCAGGATGTGGAGCAAACTTCTCCGCCCCTGCAGGTCGTGTTGTATCCCCTAACTATCCAGATCACTACCCTCACAACGCCAACTGTGACTACATTATAGATGCTGGAGACCAGACAGTGATTGTCGTCACTTTTAGAACATTCCAGTTAGAAGGTAGGCCATCCATAAAGTCACAAAATTTCACAAGATCAATCCAGTCTGCAAAACATTGTTTTGTAAAATGTAATGAATGCCTTTCTAATGAATAATGATGAGGCTTGTTTTTAAATACATAAAACAATTCTCTGAATTGTCACCTAAAAATTACATGACAGGGAAGACAAACCTTTAAAATTTGTTGCTTATTTGTGGTTACTGTCTTAGCTCACTCAGCATGTTCCTTTGATGGAGTAAAGATCTACAAACGCTCTTCAGAGAGTGAAAATCTTCTTGCTACGCTGTGTGGCAACACCATCCCAGGCCCATTCTCCACTTTCGGTCCCATGCTCATCAAATTCTACTCCGATTCCATCATCAATGACAATGGCTTCCTGGCTGAATATACGGCCATTCGTGAGTGTTATTTAACAAAATATATTTTACATTGTTGTCAGTCATACAGTATATTCCAGTGTTATCTATTTTGCACATGCACTAAACCCAGTACCATGGCTGTTGGAGTAATGCTAACTTCTACAGTATCATTTACAGCATTGTAAGCTTCGATATAATATGTGTACAAGTGTACACACTATGAGCACTGGTACTGGTATGCCTGTAGCTTTGCCAGTGTCCCTGGCTGTGGGTTGGGGTTGTTTACCAATGGTAGAAATGTCGCAGCCTTCCATTGAGTACAAAAATGTGGAATGATTGGATTGAAAGGACTCAGCATTTTTTAAACAAAAGGGAGATTTGAGCGAGCACACACACACACACACACACACACACACAGACAGTCACTCACATTCCCTAGGTGATTGTGTAGTTTAGTTTTGGGCTATTTGGGCTCTCTAAACACTCTAAGCTCTCTAAACTTTGTCTTCTGTTCTGCAGCACACATTCATTATAAGTTCTTTGCTGGAGGAAACAAACTTATGTCAAATGGTATACTATAAAATGGGACATGGTGTGTGATACTAGGCCCAGATCTTGTGTAGCAGCCCCTACACGCTCTAGTTTATAAGTAGGTTTACGAGTTTAAAAGTGCTGTCCTTTGTTGTAAAAGAGGTGGTGTTCCATGATCATATAGACTTCTTTAAATATCTACTTATATTTTAAATGGACATTGATATTACTTTTGTGTTTACAGCATGTGGAGGCGTTTTCAATGGCACTTCTGGAACAATTGGCAGTCCTGCTCTCTCCATCGTCCACTACCACCACAACATGAACTGCACCTACCACATCTCTTTACAAGACAATCGCATTATTGAACTCAAGTAAGCCTAGTTACTTGCATTCTGTTTAGACACTTACTGATAGACGGGATTCATATAGTGACTGCTCTATTATCATGAACCCTGAAACACTGGATCAGTCATATGCAGCTGTTGGGCAAGGATGTGGATGGGGATTGTTATGACTATTGTTTGGACACTCATTGTGCTACATCGGGACAGCCTACAAGCTTTGAAGCACATAAACTTCTATCTCTATTTACATGACATGTACCTTTAAGTAATGTTCAGTATCTCTTTTACATGGCCCAGCTCTTCTTTTAACCAGTGAAACCCAGAATCTCCAAAGTGTCTTATCAAATTAGTTGAACACTCAAAGTCTACCGTTTCACTTGCATCCTCTGGTGTCCTCTGCTCCATCCTCCATCTACTGTTCCCCCAGTGAGGCACCCTGGTGTGCAGTGAGAAATGTATGCTGCGACTCTCCATCTGTTTCCCTTGCAGGTGCTAGACCTTTTGTGTAACCAACTGCATTGAGACATTGTTTATCATGTCTCAGAGAGGAAGTGTTTCCTTTCCAGTTTCCGTTGCATATTCAAAATGTCCATTTTAGCTTTATACAAAGCTCTATACAAAGATAATGTTTTGCACCTGAAGGGAACTTTCTGGGTAATTATGTAGTGCTATTATTAATACAAACTCTATTATGCTACTCCACTTCCTAGATTCAACAGTTTCCACCTTGAAGCCTCTTCTACCTGTGCCTTTGATTATGTGGCTGTCTACGATGGACCAAACACCCTGGCCCCACTCCTCGGACGGTTTTGTGGCAGTGTGCTTCCCCCAATCATCAGGTCTTCAACCAATCAGATGTTTGTTGTGTTCAAAACAGATGCATCAGTTGCTGCTGAAGGTTGGAGGGCAACCTACAGAGAAACTTTAGGTATGGTGTTTTGTTCTATTACTCTGACACCGCACTGATCTTAATATCAGTTACATCAATGGAGCTTACGTGATATAAACTCAAGCCCAAATCCTTCTTACACTGTTTTTACATAACTGTTACACAGTTATGAAATATAACTTCTTTTAATTTAGAACTGCATTCCCTATTTTCAGTTTTAATTAGCCGTTCTACCGCATAGATCCTTAACTGCTCTATACTAGATTAGGCACACTAGAATATTTGCTGAGTGAGTCATCCAGAAGCCTTAGAAAGTGGCTTGAGGATGGAGGGGCCAAACTGGGGTGCTCACAGGGCAAACATCTGCTGCTTCAAAACAGCTTTTGTTCCTGTGTGCCAGTGTTTTTAGAATAATCAGATCACATTGGACAGAGCCTTAGAGCCTTAAGAGCTTGCTTGGATGGATCAATTTTACTTTGTCTTAGTGAACAATAGAAAACAAGCTGCCCTTACACTTACCCGCTGTCCTCAAAGGCCAGGCACGTTCAGCATAACTCACTGATTACAGTGAAGTGTATTCATGCCAATCCGGTTGGTCTCAGTACATGAAAAAGAAGGTTCCACTATCAGCTTCTGGTGTCAAAGGGCAGAAGCAGAAGGACAGTGATTTTATTATGTGTGTCTTTGAAATTTGTAGAAATGTTGCTTCTGTTGCCTGTAAGAGTTTTCCTTTCTGTTTGATTTTAATGCACTTAAAATGTTAAGCCCATTGCATTCACAGCCATTAATTGTTTTTAGTGTGAAAAACAGCAAGCCAGCTTAGTAAATTCTCCAGCAGGCTTTATCTGTATATCTTCTTGCTTGCTATGTTTGTGTTCCAGATAAGGCTCCTTTATTCCCACACTGTGATTCCTTTACATGGCTCAGGAATTTTACTCTACTCCTTAGGGATAGCTGATTTTAGCCTTGAGAAGAATGAGTGTTATATCAATATATGACAAGACACATGTATAGTACCAAAAGGGACCTTTCATAAATTTCATAAATTCATATAACACTGATTGTGGCCAGGTTACTCAGTTTAGAGTTTCATGATCACCCAGTTTTTAATTAGCTGTGCTGCTTAATCCTCTTTAAGCATTGCAAAAAAAAAAAAAAAAAAAAAAAAGGTAACAAAGGCTGGAATTCACATGAGTGGACAGTTACTGCCACCTGCTGTGTATTTGTACAATGTTGGCAAACTAGGCAAGCACACTTATTGCAGCTTGAATATTCTCTCTGCCTTGCTCACTCAGGCCCTCAGCAGGGTTGTGGAGGCTACCTTACCTCCTCCTCTGGGATGTTTGGTTCTCCTGACATTGACATGAATGGAAAGTACGAGCCATACTTGAACTGTCTCTGGACCATTTCTGTTGACCCCAATAAAGCTGTCAGCCTATCTTTTAGCACTTTTGAGCTGGAGGGTGGCTCTTCATGTTCATATGATTATGTTAAGGTACAGACAAAAAAGTTCTAATACATATCAATCTGTTTGGTCTTTAAAATGACCTTTTATCTACATTTGAATGAAATATGAAGAAATATTTTGGTATAACATCTGTGTCCTTCTTTAAACATTTTCGGTTGTTCTGCCTCCTTAGATCTACGATGGTGATAGTGTTAATTACCCACTGGTTGGAACATTCTGTGGAACCGTCATTCCTGCTGCCTTCGTGTCAGCCAGTAATTTTTTGACTGTGCACTTTGTCACTGATGGCACAGTGGCTTTCCGAGGCTTTAACGCCACCTACAGTGCGGTCGACAGTAAGACAGGCTCCTTTCCCATATAATTCTTCCTGTAATAATTACTGAGTTACTACTATAGCTGCATGAGCTACATTCCTTGATTTTACAGTACTTTGCATGGCTGTGGCAGCACAGTACATTATAGAGATAAGCAAGGAATGAATCATTTAATGTCTAAAACATGGCATACTCAATCAGTCGTTTGATCGAAACTAAAGATTTTTTTGCATCTGCACAGGACTATGTGGAGGAATCTATAATGCCACAACCACAGCTCAGACCATCACTTCTCCATCCTACCCCAACGCATATCCTTCTTTCACCTTCTGCCGCTGGGTTCTTGATGCTCCACCACAGGAGGCAGTGAAAATTATAGTCCAGCAGTTCCATCTGCAGCCCAGCCAGAGCTGCTCCACCAACTTCCTGGAGATGAAAGACTGGCCTGTGGTAGGTTAACATGGTTAAAATACCGGTCATGATTTAGCTTCTCCACCTGTATTACAACAGTGGGCTTTTCTTCCAAGACTCTATTTGCATATTTGGTCTTCTTTAGGGAGACTATGGGCAGGCACATAAGTTCTGTGGTTCAGACTCCCACATCCCTGACTTCTACAGCTATGACAGGACCATGCACCTCACCTTCCAGTCTGACACCTTTGTCACTGGCAATGGCTTTAGTTTGACCTACCAAGTGGCAGGTTTGTCAGCATTGGTGGCTTTTCCACATTTACACATCATGTAACACTTATTAACACTTACATATTTTTTTTTTTTATAGCTAAATGATTGTCTTTTTGTATATTTGTCTTTGTAATCAACAAGGATGTAGCAGAGTATATGAGCAGTCTTATGGTTACCTCAAGAGCCCTGGCTGGCCTGCAGTGTATCCTCATGACACGGACTGCAACATTGTCCTTCGCTCACCTCAGAACAGCTCCATCTCACTGTTCTTTGACAGCTTTGATGTGGAGTCTCATTCCTCCTGCAACTTTGACTACCTAGAGGTGAGAACAGGATGATTTTTTACCTGTACAATTAGTACTCCATTTTACCTGAGTACTAATTGTATTAAACCAGTTCTCTCACTCACTACCTTTGCAAGATTTTGCCACTTTCCTGTGCATTCTATCTTTGCTTAGTTTTTGCAGTTTCTGACTTCCACTTCCACTGTTCTGTGGTTACTAGTTTAATTGTCCTGCACTGTTCGATTATCCCTGCCAGACTACTGTTTGCGATTTTGTCTGCTAATTTGGATTTTATAACAAACGAGCTTGAACATCTAACTGCTATTGCTGCTACTACATAACAGCCAGATATATAGCAAGAACTATATATTGTTATAGTTCAGATGTGCAGTCATGTTCCCTATTTGTGTTTCAGGTGAGGAACGGCAGCACAGCTACAGCTCCTCTGCTGGGCAGATACTGTGGGAACACACTGCCCAATCCTATCTTCCCCAGGTCCAACGAACTCTTCCTGCACTTCCACAGTGATTTCTCAGCTGCTCGAAATGGCTTTGAAATCACCTGGACTTCCTCCCCACAAGGTGAGCACATATTGATGAACTGATAATGTTTAATAATGAAATGTACAGTATATCAATTCAATTAAATTTTATTTGTATAGTGCTTGTAACAATGGCCATGACATAGCCACTAAGTAGCATTTCAGAAATTTGGATGTAGATTTAGTATGATGGTGTATAGGATTGATTTGTCGAAAACGAACTTTAAAAACCTGATTACTGGTTCAGAGACATTATCCCTGCTTCAGACATGAATGAGGTCTGATTGCACGGTGACTGGTGAGAGCTAGCAGCCAATCAGGGGAGCAGGTGAGTGAAAGAGTGAGAGATGTCATAACAAACCAAGCAGCAAGAGAGTCCAACATTATATTACAAGAAGACAAAAAGGGAGCAGGTTGTATCCTACTGTATGAAATAGCTTGTTGTTGTTTAGTGCAGAGTATGCAGATTGGAACACAGTCTTGAATTCTCATTGATTGTGTATTGACTTGGCACTCGCAGCCGTGAGATTAATCTGCATGGTGCAGCACAACTGACATTATAAAATGTTCTTCCACAAGAAGCTTGCAATAGCATTTTTCTACCAGAGAGGCTGAAGGTTTTAACTTCCCATATATTCTTCCACAGGTTGTGGCGGTAGGTTGTATGGAGACCATGGCTCCTTTACCAGTCCAAATTACCCTGGTACCTATCCAAATGGCACTCACTGTGAGTGGGGTATTAGGGCACCCAGTGGAAGAATTGTAACAGTTACATTCAACCAGATCAGCATTGATGACCCTGGAGACTGCCAGAACAACTATCTGAAACTTTATGATGGTCCAGATGCCAGCTCACCACCTGTTGGGCCGTACTGTGGAACGGTATGGGACAGTTTTGTTTTGTAGAGAGTATTATATCCCTTACTATGTCCCTTATAGACTTACACAACACTATGGTGTTGTATCATATCATTAAAGTTGTCTCTTCTTTCCCCTTTTTGTGTAGGAGACAAATATAGCTCCATTCAGGGCCAGCTCCCACCATGTCTTCATTGTGTTCCATGCGCAGTCTGTTGTGTTGCCTTCTGGATTCAGGCTCACATGGAGTAGCTGAAGAGAAGCTGGAAAAAATATACATATAAATACACATGCATATACTTAGACAGAGGTTTTCAGACAGATTTTAAATAATATAAACCACAATTTAGTGCAATATTCACAGTCTAATGTAATTAATATTTGTCTAATCATCCTGTGATATTTGTATATGTTTTAAAATGAGGAATATATAGTATATAAAATGTATACATATATATTTTTTGGATAAATAAAGCCATTTTTTTTGCCTGTCTTTTACAGTGACCGTGTTTAGTTTGCATAAACTATAGAATTTTTTTGGTTAACTGATGCTCTATTGCCTCTTAATATCAGCTGGAACCACAGAATCAATAATGTGAAATCTGCAATACACACACAATAAAAAAACACTAACCTATCTTAAAATATGAATTCATGGGTGTTTGATAAATTGCTGTCCATTGCACATTTGCATGGTCATTCCACAATTTGGGCCATGTCTGATAGCACACACATTTAAAATACCACATAAACACAAGTACCCTAGGCCACTTAGATATAAGCACTCCTGAACAAAAGCACTGAAATACTTTTATTGAAGCAAGTGTATGAATAATCAGAATAGACATACAGACGTCCATATAGAATGTGCCAAAATGCAAACTATTTAATTGTTCCATTAGAACAACTACATTATAGTGTTTCAAAATACTTCTAAAACAGCACAAATGTGAAAAAGACTTGAAGTGTTTTGAATATTTAATGCTACTTCTTGAAGAGCTTCAAAAATACTCATTCATCTTCAGTATTGTTCAGTTGTGATGGATCCGGAGCCTAACCTGGGGAATGCTGGGTGTAAGGTGGGAAGACACCCTGGATGGGGTGCCAGTCCATCACATAGCACCATATACACACACACATTCACACAATCTGGGAACAGGGAGGAAACTTCAAAAACTGATTACAGTTTATAGGTGTACGGAGAGGTTTTAGATTAACAGCCCATGGCAGTGCTTAAGATTTGTGGAAAGGAACACTGTGAAACCATATCATCCCAATAGACAAGGAGCAGCTTAAGAACATAGTCAGTGTTTTAGTCAACTATGTCAGCTAATGGGAACTTCTCAGCTGTACGTGTTTATTTGACGTTCAACAAAATGACCTTGGCAATAGGAAAACACAGACTTTCCAGTACAAATGCATGGAGCAGCATCTACAACAGTCTTTTGTATGACTAATTCCTTATAATGTTAGAAAGTAGATTTAAAAAAAAAAATAAAAAAATGAGCACACCCAATATATCCATGGTGTGAACAATATTCTAGGCATGCATGACATTCTGTGTCCTGTGTACTACAGACTACAGACTATGTAACCTTAGACAGAAACTACACTGGCACCAAGTCATGCCATTTTAATGGGTTCATTTTTTTTTAGTGGTTACAGTGTATGCAATGACTCTGAATTTCAGCTCTCTCTCACTTATTAAAGAAAAGTTCACCCATGCTGTAGGATTCTGTGGCCACTTTACCCCCCTCCCACTAAATATAATCAGGCCTAAAAATAGAGGCCACTGTTTTTCAGTCCCTGTTGTAATGATCAACTCGACAAGCAAAACACAGGGACACTGGATCAGCGGAAGGCAGTTTAAATCTGGTGATCACACACATGGGTGTCTAGAGAGGAGACGACAAGTGTATTAGGTTACCTCTGCCCCATGCCTCAAGGAAAAGAGAGAGGAGGCTTAGCTCACTGTGGCCCACGTTTCTGCCAAAATCAGGACACAGGCCAAAGAATGTGTCTCCCATGCAAGGTAAGCCTTAACTTACAGACGGTGTTGGTAAACAATGCCTGCAGACAGACACCTGCTTAGGGCTGGCCTTAGAGAAAATACAATCCTATGGGATTTAATCATCAGGCTTTTATATAGAGAAAGCAATTATGGGATTATAAGATCAATATGTATGAACTTAAAAATTAAAAGTTAATGGTATAGAACAATGTTTTTACGGGTTTGTTGCTAGAATAGGTAACCTAGATTCTCTATGCTTTTCTGTCATCAATCCAGCATTTAGAAAAATGTTATGGCTTTTTGAAATCCTCAAAAGTCTACTAATATCAGAAGCAAAATCTAGATATCATACTCAGAGGAGATATGACCAACCACTTACAGTTTCTTCTGTTAAAAGACTTATTCCTGGTGCATCTCATACTCTGTGACATTCATGTATTACGTTTAAGAAAGCCTAATAAGAAACAAAACAAAACAAACAAACAAATAAATAAATTCTGTGAAATTTATGCAGACCAGATTTTCTTTCCAAAAATGTGTCATATCACATTTACATGTTATTTCTTCCCCCTTGTTACTACCAGTGACATATTACATCTAATCTCTCTCATTTACTCTTGTGCTGTAATATAGCAGGGGGGTCAGACTCCAGCCCCGAAGGTTAATAGTGCAGTTAAACATCCTACCCAATGTAATTCACCTAACTCAACTCATCAGATAATTACGTCCCAAGACCCTGTGAATGTGTTGTTACCAGTGACTGCATATATGGCTCACTGTTTGTTAATATAGAAACAATAACATACTAGCAGCAGCGCATTAATATAAACCTGTCATTTGAATTACAGTCGGCATTATTGTCAGAACCGTGCTGTAACAGGACGTTAATCAACACCCTGAAATATCTTGGTGTTGATATATCTGTTTTGCCGCCCAAAACCTGCGTCTCCGTCTGTATAGTGTTTATATCACGCGCTCTGAAGGAGAAAGACAACATTTCAAGCGTTTCCGTTATGTGGAGGTCACGTGACTACCGACCGCACCGTCCGTCCTCCGGCCGGCACGCGCACCTTCTTAGCGTCTGCTCTAGACCTGCTCTCCCGGCGGAGCACTTTTCTGTTACACCGTCGTTTCATGTTTTAGGCGAGAAAACACGCGACACAGCACTGGCTTGCGTTTCGATTGGATGATATCGACGACCGTCGCGTTCTTCGCAGTGACGACAAAGCTTTTGCTCACGCTGATTGGACCACGGGCCTGAACGCTCCCAGAAAATCCTTCTCGCGTCCGAATGCAGGAAGTGCCCTTTTATGGAATGTGAAGCATTTCTTTTTTTTTTTTCGTGGCAACTTCCGGTTGGGTGGGAAGCAGCTGCTGGAAACAGTGAATAACTGTGCCTGAGGATACGTTTCAAATATATTTTTTGTTTTTCTATCCTTTCGCTTTAACCAGCAAGGTAAAAACGGGCACCTTGTATCTGTTTTATAATGATAAATGTTAGCCGCCTTAGCTAGTGTGGATGTATACTAACATGCTAACTTCCACAGCTGTTACAGTACATTGCAGCAACAGTTTCGCACAGTTTGCATTTACGTTGTTCTCTTTTGTTCCTTGGCAGAAAATGTCAAAGTCTTTGAAGAAGATAGTGGAGGAGACTAGGGATAAAAATCTTACCGAGGTGGACATGTGCGACAGGGGGATATCCAACATGCTGGACATTCCTGGCTTATGTGAGTGTCTTTAATCATTTTCCACGCCAGAGTCAAAGTTTTTGCTGGCATTTTTCACTCAGAACACTATACGATGATGCATACAGCTGCTTTGCTAGGCTAAATCTGCTAAATATGATATAAATATATATATATATATATATATATATATATATATATATATATATATTTCATGTTTATTGATGATTTGAATCAGATGTTCCCTGATTGTTTTTGTTCCACTACTTAATATGGACAACATGTAAAGCACACTTTATACAGCCTGCACAGTAAACTATTCTCATCTGCTATACAGAGGAACAGCTGTAAGTCTGTACGGTATATGGCCTTAATGTATCTCACTAACTTTTCTTATTTTGTCTTGAAGTCACACTGTCCAACATAACACAACTGGTCTTGAGCCACAACAAGCTGACGAGTAAGTAGACTGCTTCATTTCACTGTCATTTCAACCTGTTGTTGCATGAAACAGTCTGCTGTAATAACCTGTAATAGCAAGAACTTCATTTCTGAGACTACTTTAAAATCATGCCCGAGTCTGTGGAGAATCTGTGAAGTACATTTTTTTTGGGAGAAAGCAGTCTACAAACTTCCTATGACAAACGTAGTAAATGTTTATGATGTGCTCATAGGAACCACTAGATGGCAGTATTGGCCAGAGTGTGACTGAGAGTCTATTGATGGGTGCCAAGCGTTTGCAAAAAAAAAACCCAAAAACATTCAAACAGCATGTGCTCTATTACCCACAGAGTTGTACACTCAACCAGATTCTAAATCTATGCCAATGATAGTTGCCCTATACATATTTTGTGTAATTATGCTTGATTTCATGAAAATCCATGCACATTCAGTTTGAAGGTTTAAGAATAACCTCTGTTTAGATTTTATCTGTAAATGTCTACATGGTAAGACCTAAGTCTGCTCATTAAACATTCATTCATCTTTAGTAAACGCTCCATTCTGGGCATGGTCGAAGAGGATCACCGTGTGCGAGGCAGGAATACACCCTGTACGGGACAGCAGTCTGTCTCAGGGCTCCATGAACACAGATTTACGCAAGCTTACGTTCACACCTAGGGGCAATTTAGCGTAGCCAATCCACCTGATGGCACATTTGAGGGTGCTCTAAGGAAACCTATGTGAACCCAGGGAGAACATGTAAACCTCCACGCAGACAGGATTGAACCAGGGACCCTGGAGCTGTGAGGAGGCAATGCTACCCTCAGCGTTTCTAGCCATACTGGCTTTATTCAGCTTGCCATTTTTTGCTACAGAGCAGAGAGCCTTGCCATTAAGCTGACAGACAGACACACACACACACACACACACACACACAAAATGCCAGAGAAAGATTCAGAGCAAATAAACAAGTCATGGTAATTTCCGTTAAGCAAAGATCCCACAACTTGATATTGCTCATGTTTGTTGAGAGTTATATTTAGCGAAGCTCCTTAATTAGCTTAGCATGTCATTTCACCTGAAGGGGAGATTCATAAATTCGTTTTCAAGTCATTTGCAGGTTAGGATGCTCTGTGACTCTTTTGTCAAGTAATATAACTAAGCTAGGTTCTTTAGATCCATTTTTTGCAAATGGACAACTGATTTCTGCGTATTGGCTTCATTTATGCACTGAGTTTCAATATACGTTCTAGTCTTACTGTCCTCTGAATTTCAAGTGATCTATCATTTTTCCTCAGTAATTCGTACTGCTTATTCCCATGGTCAAGTCCTGTCTTCATAAAATGCAGAGATGTAAAGTGTGCTATCTTTTGAACTTTTCAAGGTAGTCAGAAATTACAGTGACATTTGAAACCCTTTCATTAGTGAGACTGGCGAGAAAAATACCTGAGCTGGAGAGGATGGGAGAGACACAGGCAGTGTAATGAGATAGAGAGAAGAAGGGAGATATAGTAAGGGCAAAGGTTTGAAACCTCTCCCCACCATCCAGTCTTTACATTGCTTTCACTTATTACTATCAATCACGCGGCCCATTAAAGGACTTTGTGGTTTCCCAGAGATGTAGCTAAGGCATTTGACTTTGTGAGCTCACGTGTTCATGCACACACAGTCATACAAATACATTCAGGTATATACATTTAACTAAAGAACAAATTAAAGGAAAAACAACATGAAATGTCTTAGTAAGCCATCAGCACAGCTTCCGTGCTCCTTGGTATAGATTCTTCTGGTCTCTGAAACTGTGCTAGAGGTTTGAACACCACTCTTCTTGAAGATATTACTTCAATTGGTGTTTTGATTGGTGGCACAGCAGGCAGTATGGTTGCCTCACAGCTTCAGGGTCTCCAGCTCGATCCTGAGCTCTGACTGCTGTCTGTGTAGAATTTTGCATGTTCTTCCACAAGTTCACAAGGTTTTCCTCTGGGTTCTAATCCAGATCCAGGATTAAGCTCTTACCTAACTCCCTTTCTTCTATTGACCTCAGTAGACAAAACTATATTTTTGTCTGTCTGTATACTTGCATGTTTTTCATGTCTGTCTGCATAGCTGCTTGTATTTATGTATATCTGCATTTATGTCTGTATGTGTGAATGAATGAATGCATGAATGAATGGGTCCAAGTTCCTAGTCCTCATTCCCAGTTGGGAAGACCACATAGCTGCACCTTTGAGTCCTACTTCAATCTAGAAACTCTAATGGTCTCATTTCAGGATGTAGTTATGAATATATTTTTTTAGAAAAGCATATCCTATTAGGCAGAGACAGGAATCCGAGCCTACAGTGGGCACATACCCACAGAAACTGGGAAGCTGAAGACTGGAAAAAGACTAGCTGATGTTTTTGCAACCTTCATCTGTCCACTTTTGGTGAGTCTGTGCCCCTGATAGGCTCAGATTCCTGTTCTTGGCTGACAGGAGTGGAACCTGATGTGGTCTTTTGCTGTTGTAGGCCATCCACCGCAAGGTTAGATGTTTTGTGCATACTGAGCTGCTTTTTTTGCTCACCATGGTTGTAAAGAGTGGTTATTTGAGTTACTGTAGCCTTCCTGTCAGCTTGAACCACTCTGGCGATTCTCCTCTGACCTCTCTTATCAACAAGACATTTCGCCTGCAGAACTGCCGTGCACTGGATGCACTTTGTTTTCCGCACAATTGTCTGTAAACTCTAGAGAGTGTTGTGTGGGGAAAATCCCAGGCGATCGGCGGTTTCTCAAACCAGTCTGTTAGGCACCAACAACCATGCCATGGTTTTTTTTTCCCTGTTCTGATGTTTGATGTGAGCATTAACTGCAGCTCTTGACCTTGATCAGCTGAATTTTATGCATTGTGCTGCTGCCACATGACTGGCTGATTGGATAATTGCATGAATGATCATGTGTACAGATGCTGAGTAGTTGTGCACTCTAATGAATAGGTTTTATCCTGATAGGACCCTATAGGCTAACGATTTGCAGGCAAACTCTCCCTTAATATGGTGAAAAATAGGTTCATGGCTACATCCTGATGAAGAAGGATCAGATGAGACAAATTGAGTTTCTAGATTGAATTAGGACTCAAGGTTGCAGCTATGTGGCCTTCTCAACTGGGAATGGGGACTAGGAGCTTCCATTCATTCGTGCATACAGACAAAGATGTATGCAGATGTACGTAAATACAGACAGACGTGACAGACTTGCAAGCGTGCAGACAAACTGAAATACAGACATACAGACAGTCTTGTTCACTGAGGTTAACAGAAGAAACTTACATTTTTAAGTGCCAAATAAACTAAAGATACATATAGAACATTTCAACTAACTGGCTAAATGTATCAAGATTGACGTCCTTCAGCCTTTCTTTTTTTTCAACATTTCTAATCATTTAAGTACATTATCTACGTGTTCTACATACGTGTTGAGCATTACCCTTAAAGTTCACCTAGGTAACATGGCTTAAAATTTGTGATGCTGCCTCATTTTCTCTCGAAACATGCAGAAGCAAATCTTTTCATTTTTACTCCAGACTACTTCAGACTCACCATGACTTGAAAAGCCTTGTCCTGCATTAAAGCTCACAGAGACATCAGCTCGTAGCCTGAGGTTTAGAAGCTCAAAAATATTGATAAATGACGTGCGTCAGTTTGCTGGTCCATGCCAGAACCCTGAAATGGCTTTGATATTGTTTCAGTATGCCTTGCGTGCACTCAGTGGAGCCGTTTTCTCTGAAGGCACTCATGTCAGTGTGTTTGTGTAAATCCCCACCCACCACTATAATGAAGGCCAATTGATCAGCCAGTAATCAGATAGGTGCCCTGTTATCCTCATCTATCTTTGTCTCAGGAGCACCAGTGGGCCTGCCAGTGATGGAAGGAGAGGAGAACAGAAGCGCTATGCTAAACGCCTCCATCATTAAAATGTCAAATCTATTGCTGGGCGAGTGACCCGTAATTGAGTCATCAAAGACAGAGTGTCCTGGCTCTTATAATTAGCTTGTTAAACCCTTCCCGGTCACTAGCAAGCCCTTAGACCCTGCCCCCCGACACATTTTAACCCTTAGCGAAAGCTCGTTTCGATTCGGAAATGTCCATTTGTGATTTTAATGTTCGGAATGTGATACCAAACCGTGAGTGTGAAATTTTGGACATTTTGTTGACAGATTTAACAGGACAGCAAGGTTGCGTTTTAAGCATAGTTTTTTTTTCTCCTCTTTCTCTGTTTTTCTCTCCGATAGCCGTACCTCCAAACATTGCCGAACTTAAGAACTTGGAGGTGCTGAACATGTTCAACAATCAGATAGAAGAGCTTCCCACTCAGATCAGCAGCCTTCAGAAACTCAAGCACCTGAATCTGGGGTAAGAAAGTGTTCATGCCCTTTCCTCTTTCTTTTAGCTCTTTAGCTAGGAATTGTATAAATACATTTTTACAGCAGTCATTGTGCTGGAGTGTAAATAAACAATAAATAAAGCCTACATGACATCATTTTACCTAAAACCAGCCATGGAAGTAGTGACTCACTATGTAGGGTGATGGTAAGGGTATTGGGTATTATTTATTCAAACAGCAATGTACCTTTTTCAGTAAGAGGTTTGCATCGATGATGGTCGATGACACTGACTGCAGTCCTTAATATGCTCTCTGTTTTAAAATTATTGAGAGCTATGAACCTGGTCTCCAAATATAGTTTAGTGTATTTTATATGTTGTAAAGCATCAGTCATAACCAGTGATGTCCATGATGTCCTTGTGATAAATCTATTTTCCTGAACATATGAACATATTGGAGTATGAATTTATTTATAGAAAACTACACTCATAATTGCAGTCATTGTAACTGTTGCATATACACGTCAGGTGATGCTTTACACTGTAAAACTTGATTTTTACTTGACTTTACACTGATAACTTGATTATAGTTTAATCTACCTGCACAATTGAACTCTTTGACTTTTTCTGCACTCCCAGTGAAGACATGATGGAGACAAAGTGATGTGATGCTTAGCAAGTAAATTGTATAAATCACTTCATGATTGTTGGAAGATTGTTGAAAATATTTTTTTTTATTATTATTAAAGACAACTGAACTGCCAGTGCTAAGTTTGAACGCACCTTGGACAAACCAATGGGTTTTTTATTTTCCATTTTTACTGTTTTGTACTGCACTCACCAGCCACTTTAATAGGAACACCTGTACCCCCCGTTTATTCCTGCAGTTAGCCAATCAGCACTTCATGTGGCAGCAGAGAAATGCACAAAATCATCCAGACACAGGTCAAGTTAATGTGGAAAAAATGTGATTTCAGGGACTTTGACTGTGGCATTGTTGTCATTGTTGATTATTTCGGAAACTGTTGATCTCCATTGATTTACACGCACACACCAGTACAGATAATAAAGGGGCCAATGAGTGTATTCTACTGTTTTAAAATAATACTGAAGACATTATCTTCATGAAATAGCACATATGGAGTTATGTAGTGACTAAGAAAAGTGTTAAACAAATCAAATACATATTTTATGTACTTAACAGTATTCTTTATGAACCTTTGTACACTTTTTGTATCTTTGTACACTTTTTGTATCTTTGCAAGCAGCTTCCCGGGGGCACTTCAGGAGCCTTAAAATTCACAAATCATCTGAGCTCCTCACTGCTTGTATTAATTTCAAAAATGAGAACTGCTTTTTAAGTAAAAAGCGACTTAATAAAATACATTTTGATTCAGAAATATTTTTTTGAATGGGCATTAATTCACTGTTTACATTTGTCTTAGGAAACAAATTAAAGCAGACATCTTTCTGAAAATATCTTCAAGACATTGAAAAATGTATATTCTATCTGTGTCCAAACCTTTGACTGGTTGTGTATATTGCACTTTGAGCTGAATCATGAAATGTCTATTTAATGAGTTAAACAAGTCTGTTTTTATCTGGATTTAAAACAGACTTTAGGGGCCATGTAGTACTGCCCGATAGCAAAGCAAGTTCAGCAGGACCCAGATCCTGAGGTTCTTCTTTAAGCCCTGTGGGATGGGAAGAACAAGAGACCTCCTCAATGTCACGCAGGATTAAGGAGTTCCACAATCTCCCCCTGCATCCAGCACCCCACATTTTTATTGATTTGGTGTCAGACGCATCATTTCCTAGCATAATCTTGAAGACATAAGCTGGGGAGCTGTATTCGTGGTGGCGAGTCCTGGCCAGAGCGTGTGTGTGACAGCCTACCCCATCTCATTTGTCAAAACAATTCTCCACCTCTTGTAATTGCTTCACAAACACAGAGAGGTATCAGCTTGTTTGTGCCTTTTAAATCCTTCACAAAGCTGTGTGTATCTTGTGCGACAGCTTGCTGTCACCGTGCTGTGGGGTAAAAGGGCGCAGGATGAAATTGGGGAGGACGTGGAGAGGACAGGCTTAAATGGCCAGAGTTAATCAGCCTTTGATCTCACTGTATTATGCACATACACTCCTCGGCTCTCTCGAACACATTGTCAGGTACCGTCAACACTTTGCACACTAGTACTCCTTTTACTGAACATCCCCAAGATCATACAAGTTGGATCACATTCCAAGTTGTGCCGCAAATGTAACTTCTTTGGTATTTTGGTGGAAAAATGTGCATAACAAAACTGATGATTATTATTACCTCTACCACATCTTCATAAACATACAGAAGCGATGACTCATGAGTGTTGTATTGTGTGGACATGTCAACTTTTTCTGTTTAGCAGAATGTGTATTTCTTATTGATTAAACTGTGTTGATGTTGGAATTTAATGTGGACCATTATTCTGAATAACAATGTAATGATATGTCTTTTTTTTTTTTCCCCTGTAACACCTTTATGCTAAATTTACACTGAAGTAGGAGTGGAATGATATAATGTTTATGCATATTAATATCTTATGGTAAACAGAAACAGCATTTGAATGCAAAAAGGTGATCTTTGAACCTTGTGTGTGTGTGTATGTGTATGTATGTGTGTGTATATATATATATATATATATATATATATATGTGTGTGTGTGTGTAGTATCAATTTCATTGGAAGAATATTAATGTTTATTATTGTCTGAGTATTTCTGCATGTTTAACCACTGTATTTTGCGTCCATGTTTTGTGCGCGTGTGTGTGTGTGTGTGTGTTTAGGATGAACAGACTGAGTACATTGCCCAGAGGCTTTGGTTCTCTCCCAGCTCTGGAAGTCCTGGATTTGACTTACAACAACCTGAATGAGTCTTCACTGCCAGGAAACTTCTTCTATCTTAGTGAGTCTCTCTCTCTCTCTCTCTCTCTCTCTCTCTCTCTCATATTACTTACTCCTCCCTAAAGCATGCATCTTCTTGCACTATGCACAGTGGATCTCACTGACACAGGGCAAACAGAATAGCAGTTAACTGACTAAACTTCATCATCATTCCAATCAACCCCTCCCCATTAGAGGCCCAGTGATGATCGCTGACCGTCTCTAGTGCGCTGTACGTTCACTAATGGGCTGTTATTTTAATACTGATGACATGATGGAAGCACGCACTGCACAGCAATCAGTCCTTTATCCCCCCTCCACCCCCTCCACATCACCCACCCTGCTCTATTTATCACTGCTGATGTTCAGCCTCTGATATTACCTCTGATTCCACAAGCAAATTAAAATGGATCTGATTAATGAATGAGATTCAGGTGATTAAGGACAATCAGAGACACCAGCGCACATTGGAGGAAGAGGAGGAGGGAGAGTAAGAACAGCTCCGAGCCGCTGAAATCACAGAAAAGATGTAGAATAGAAAAGGCACTCTTTGAAGTTCTGTGCTTGATGCGTACAGTCAGGAGAGTGGATTGGACTGAATTCCATGTCAAATTTCGCTCTTTAAATGGTTCTCATTATGTTTAGCATTTTCCCTACAGCGCCGGATTGTGTGTGCATGTATGTGTACGTGTTTGTGAGTCAGTGTGCCTGCGTAATATATGCTAAAGCACGTGCAGTGGACCTGTGTACTGTTTGATCACGTTCTGCTCAGTGTGTGTGTGTGTGTGTGTGTGTGTGTGTGTGTCAGTCGTTCATCAGACAGACACAGAGCCTGGACATGTAGTATTAATCAACTCTGAATATCTCTATTGATCAGACAGCGCTCGACTCAGGCCTGCAGCACCCCAGCCTGCCTCACACTCACCTTCTCTCTCATTTCAGCCACCCTGCGCGCACTCTATCTCAGTGACAACGACTTTGAAATCCTGCCCTCAGACATCGGCAAGCTGACCAAGCTACAGATAGTGAGTAATTTATCTAAATTTACCTTGAAATCAATCCCCTTTTTTTTACCATGCTGTTAGTTGGATTTATTCTTTAGAGTGTGTATTGTCCTTTATCGCAAGCTCATGCGTGGTTTATGTGCTGTGCTGCCTCTGAGGCTGTGCAAGCCAACAGCTATCTCGCTGCTTACATGAACAGGTGATAAAGCAGGTTTATGAATTAATGTAATAAAGGGATTTCCATATTATGGTAAGATCAGTTCTTGGTCCTAAAGCGCTTATGTCTAGATCAGCATATGCCTGCAATAACAAAGCAGTAACAAGAACGACATTTATGCTTTTTATATATATTTAGGCTTAATATTGTTAATATAGCAAAATGAGCTTGAGTATAATTGATGTCATGGTCTCAGTGGCCTCAAACCTCATTGTCCATCTGATCTCCCTTTCTCCTCTCCGTGTAGCTGAGTCTGAGGGATAATGACCTGATCTCTCTACCTAAAGAGATAGGAGAACTGGCCCAGCTGAAGGAGCTGCATATCCAGGGCAACAGGCTGACTGTGCTGCCTCCTGAACTTGGTGAGTTGTGTGCGTGTGTGCGCGCATGTGTGTGTGTGTGTGCGAGTGTGAGAGAGAAGGTTGAAAAGGACAAATGTCCCCACACCACACCTGGTTCTCACAAAAAAAAATATATATATATATATATAAAAACTAAAACAGCCCAAAATTTCTTACTTGTTAGAATTTAGGTGTAGGCATAGCATTAATTTCTGACTGTGTTAATTGTTAATGGATGGTCCTTACAAGCATAGTAAAACCTGTGATTGTGTGTGTGTGTGTGTGTGTGTGCGTGAGTGTTTTGCCAGTTTATCCAATTCATTACAAATCTGTCCTATTCATGTTAGTTTATTAATAACGCATATCTCTGGCTTTAATGCTATCATGTGGCTGTGTATTGAATTTTACTGTTTAAATATTATTCAAATTCTTGTAATATTAATGTACCCTAAGGCAAATAATTCACTTTCAGCATCTCATGCACTACCAGTTGCCTAATCTAAATCTGCTGAAACAGATTTTTAAAAACAGTTTTGATAACAAGACGGAGTTCCCTGGTATGATCCTGATCTTGGGATTCTTGCAGTTATGTAATCAGCCAATCATGTGGCAGCAGCACAATGCAAAAAAAAAAAAAAAAAAGCATGCAGATACGGGTCAAGAGCTTCAGTTAATGTTCACATCAACATTAGAATGGGGAGAAAAAGTGCAATCTCTGTGACTTTAATCGTGGCATGGTTTTTGGGACTGGTTTGTATATTTCAGAAACTGCTGATCTCCTGGGATTTTCACACACGAGTCTCTAGAGTTTACACAGAATGGTGCGAAAAACAAAAAGCATCCTGTGAGCGGAGGGTCTGCAGGCTGAAACACCTTGTTGATGAGAGAGATCAGAGTGACCAGATTGGTTTGAGCTGCCGGGATTGTGCCCATGATTTCGTGACTTAGCCTCAGGTTTGTGTTCTTGGCTGACGGGAGCGGAACCTGATGTGGTTTTCTGCTGCTGTAGCCCATCCACCTCAAGGTTTGATGCATTCTGAGACACAGAGATCACACTTTTTCTATATTCTGATGTTTGACGGGAACATTAACTGAAGCTCCTGACCTGTATCTGTATGATATATTTTTTTTTTTTTCCCCGCATTGTGCTGCTGCCACATGATTGGCTGATTAGATAACTGCATAAATGAGCAGGAGTACTCGTTTATAAAGTGGACGGGGAGTGTGCATCAGTGTTTAGCAGAGCATATTATGAGCATATTATTAGCCGGCCATAACTACATAGTTTGTAAAACACAATTATGTCATTCCCTATGTAGTGAGCTAGATAGTGCATAGCCATTGGGGTTTCAGACTAACTGTGTGAAGATGAGATGAAGAGTCTTGATTTTTATTTATTTATTTATTTCTGTGGATCCTAGAGTAAGTAAGAAATCGTAAGCTTCTACCTAATATCAGTGATGAGTAAACATTTATGTGAGTTTTTGATAAGATTTTGATACTTAGTGTAGCACTACTGTCTACTCTACTCTATGTTCTGTCTGGCAGTATAACAACAAAAACTCATTAATAATCGAAAGCATTTCTAAACCTTATAAGTGATTGAAATTCTGAATTATTTTAACAGTGCTACAGTGCACATACGTGAATACGTGGCTAATAGGATTCTGACTAGCTCAGTAGGACAATAGCTTTCACTACGGAGTCTCAAATTCACATCAAGCTTTACCTTCACTCTAAACCATTGTTTGTTTTTTCCCCGTCACTCTCTCTTTAACATGTGACCTGACAGCACTGGCTCAATCCTAGTGACTCGGCGAAGGCTGAGAAAGGAGGCACCTCTGCTGCTCTCCACACTGATAGTCAGATGTGTATGTGGATGATTGTGCACAATAAGCCTTGCATATTAAGTAAACCAGTGTGCAAGCCTAAACATGCAAACACATGGCAAAGTGCAAACTGGCCTTCTCTCTCTCTGTCATGCATTCGCACAAAAAAATTGGGAAGCGTCCCCCACTCCCAAGTGCTGCTTTTATCCAATAGATCTGGCAACCCTGGTGATGGCACACAGCCTATATTATAAACACATACATCAATCTAACAAAGAAATTCAACAATTCAAACAGGACTTTTTTGAGGAAGCTTATTCTGTGCACATCATTTTCTTTTTATTAGAAAACAAATCCACACCATTTACTTGACACAAGAGTTTTCACTATGAAAACATTTATCTCTTGTAGAAAACTTGTATTTCTTGAACTTTTTGATTACTCTATGGTTGGCCATGTTCACCATTTTATAGCAGCTTTTAAACCATGATTTGGAATTCACAGTAAGTGTTTAGAAGCCTAACCCAAGTGAAGTTTGCTTAATGAGCTACAGCCTTAGTAAACTGTATGGGCATCACAATAACACAATTGTGGCAATAACACAATCCATGTCTGTATCTGTATTCGTGGACATGGCCTAAACCCGAGTGCTCTCCAGTGTGGGAATATGTCAGAATACCATCACAAACAATACACATATAAGCAGTGTAATTTCCTTTTCTGCAAACTATAGGCTGAAATATTGTTTACTGTTGTTATTATGTGCAACAAAATGATATAGGCTTTGCTTCTTTTATTCATCTCAAAAGCCATGTTATTGTGTTCTCAGAGTCTTGTTTGGGGCAATCACACAGGATGAAAGGCTACTTTTAAATGGAGTCTGATCAGGCTATTCTGAGTATGGGCTGATACACGTGCCCCTTACTTAGTGGTGGCCTTTCTTCACACACACACACACACACACACACACACACACACACACACACACACACACAGCCTGCCTGAGGTAGTGATAATTGCCCTTAAACAGCTAAAATCGCCCACACCATGTCTAACAGAATTATTGGCTAGTGTGGCTTGCTCAGAAAGTCGAACAAATTCTTCTGTCCTTGCTGTGGTAACACTTCTGTCTTATTATATATTATGTATAAATACCAATGTTTAAGCTATTGATGCACATTTTATATGTAAAGCCGTTTTGTCTATTTTTCCCTTATTACTTGTAACAAACTGTGTAACCAAGTAAATAAAAAAATTAGTTCACACATTGACATGAAACATGTAAACTGACATTCCTGTATTCCAGGATTCAGTCTAGAGTCTAGTCTAGAGTTGAGATTTATTATGTTATGTTGTTGTTCTTTCGGCTGCTCCCATTAGGGGTCACCACAGCGAATCATTGGTCCGCATATTTGATTTGGCACAAGTTTTTATGTAGGATGCCCTTCCTGATGCAACGCTCCTCAATTTTTATCGGGGCTTGGGACCGACACTGGGAGTGCACTGTCGTGTGCAACCCCAGTAGCTGGAGTTTGTTCCCTGAACGGGAATCGAACCCGGGCCGTGGCGGTGAGAACGCCAAGGCTTGAAATTTATTATATATAATATTTATTATGTAGGGACTAAACCTGACAGGGCATGCTGTTATAGGAAATAATTAATGATGTATGTGAGGTGGTATGTGTGTTACCAACCCAGAGTTTTTTCTCTATGTGAACAATAAACAAATAACATTGCTATAAATTACCATAGAAGACAAAAGAAAATATATTAGAACAAGCTATTAATATACACCTTTGGTTTATCTTATAGTCTGCACTACATTTTAAGTATAAACAATAAGACCTAAAAAAACTGTTCTGTTCCGACTTCAGAATTTTATGGGACCAAAGCTATTGGTCACATTATTCTTGTATTATTATTGGATGAATAAGCTTCATTTAGGGATAACATACAGTCCCCTCCAAAGGTATTGGAACAGCAAGGCCAATTCATCTGCTTTTGCTATACACTGAAGACCCATTTTTCAAGTGATCAAAAATATTGGAACATGTGACTGACAGGCATTTCTTGTTGCCTAGGTGTGCACTCTTAGACTGATTGATTGTTCAAAAAAATGAGTAGCTCTGAATGTCTTCTCTTGGTTTGAGTCCTGGGATTCACCTGTAAAGACTGCATTTGTTGCTAAAAAGGATAAACCAACATGAAGACCAGGGAGCTGACTATGGGAGAAAAGCAAGCCATTATGAAGCTGAGAAAAGAGGGAAAAGCAATCCAAGCCATTGCTCAAGCACTGGACATAGCCAATGCAACAATCACTAATCTTTATTGATGATGTGACTCATGATGGTAGCAGCAGAATGAATTCAGAAGTCTACAGAAACATTCTGTCTGCCAGTCTACAGAGAAATGCATCCAATCTAACTGTGAGGAACTTCATCTTGCAGCAAGACGATGACCCAAAACACACTGGCAACACAGCAACGGACTTCATCAGGGGAAAAAGTGGAAGGTTTTAGACTGGCCAAGTCAATCACCAGACCTTAACCCAAATGAACATACAATGCACCTCCAGTAGAGGAGACTGAAGGGAGAAACCCCACAAAACGAACAACAACTGAAAGAATGCAACAGTTTGGTGATGTCAGTGGGTCACCAGCTTCATGCTGTTTTTGCAAGCAAGGGACATGCAATCCAAATATAAAGTATTATTTACTTTAATTTACTTTAATACTATCTGTTCCTATCCTTACACTAGATGTAAATATCAAGAAATGAAATGTGAAATTCTGATCTATCATCTCATATTCTTTTTTTTTTTTTTTTTTTTTTTTTTTTAACTCAATCCCAGATGTCTTCAGTGTATAGCAAAAACAAAAGAATTGGCCTTGCCATTCCAATACTTTTGGAGGGGACTGTATCTTTTATATCTATCAGTTTCCCATTAAATTATTGCATCCACGGCTTCGAGAGTCTGTTAAAAACTTGCACTAGGTGATTTGTGTAAAGCATCAGTGTGGGGTGGGTGGGCTCCCTGCAGTGGCCTCTCCTGGACCCCTGTAGGAAAGGCTGTGCATATGGAGCTTATTAAGACCCTAACGTTATGTCTCCTTAATCTTTTTTCCTCAAAGCCCAGTCTTGTTAGAGCTGCCACAGATGTGTGTGTGTGTGTGTGTGAGAGAGAGAGAGAAAGACAGAGAGAGAGAGAGAAAGATGGGAAATGAAGAGCAGAGCCCAGCTAACAAGGAGCAGTCAAGCGCACAGATGAGGGAAAGGCAGAAAGGGAGTACTACAGGGAGAGGAAGGAACACCATGAAAGAGGAGGGACAAAGCAAGAGTAAGATGGTGCAGGCACTTTAGGACTCCAAACGCCATTCAGGGTGACTCTTCTTCAATCCTTGGCAGTAAGGAGCAGTAAAGGAATCATAATAGATGATAGGAAAATTGTAACAATACTTTTTCGTAAACACTTATTTACTATAGTTGAGGTTATTAATGTTTAGCGTATCCATGACAATTATCTTTAAAAGCAGCTCTCATCGGAGAGAAGTTTCATCTTCGCATAAGCTCTTGATCTCTAAAGCAGGACAATGTGATAACTGTGGAGTTGAAAGTGAGGCAACAGATTAACATCTAAATTACACTAATGGTGCTGTCTGGCTGGTTTTATGAGGCATGACGTTGTATGCCAAGGTCCAAGTTTAATTTAGCTGCTCTGCTGACAGCTTTTTCAACACTTTCTAATCAGAAACAATTTAATTAGGCCCCTTGTGTGCTACGATGTGCCACATTAGCACTGTGACCTGTATCGTTATGCTGTCATTTTTTTTTTTTTTCTCTCCCTTCCAATTTTACATACTTAAACCCCATCCATCTCATTTCCACCCCTCCTTGAGCATTCCCTGACTCTCTTTTTCTTTTGTCTCTTTCCCTGTAGGTAATCTGGACCTGACTGGCCCAAAGCAGGTGTTTAAGGCAGAGAGTAACCCATGGGTAACTCCCATAGCAGATCAGTTCCAGTTGGGTGTCTCCCATGTCTTTGAATATGTCCGCTCCGAGACCTACAAGTAGTAAGTGGCCTTGTCACTATGCTTTGGACTACATGAGCAATCAAATGATGTGCCTGTGGTGTTCACTATAGGTCCCAGACCATGCATGACTTTGTGGATACAGTTATTGTACCTGTTTATTCTACCACAGCAAAGTAGAAGGCAGTCACGTTAGAGGTGAAAAGCCCTCAGACTGATGAATATGTAGTTTCAGTGTTAGGAAAATCAGATACGTCAGTGCTAGTCAGGCGTTTCTAGGCCATAGTGTTTTTGGCTGCTACAGCACACAGTCTGTGAAATTTCTAAGAACATCCTAAAAATTGTGTCTGAACTCTAATTACGAAAGATTTAGTATTCATGTGAATTTTTACAGCCTATGAACTTACACTGCTACAGACAGTGTGAATATTGGCAGCAGAGATACACTGCATGTTTGTATCACATAAAGCACAGAAGGTGAAAGGGAGTGTCATAAATTTATAGTAAGCTTTTTTTTTTTTTTTTTTTAGATTAGTTTTTGTATTTATTTTCGGTAATGTTTTCTCTTTACTGATATTTAGCCAAATCTTACATTTCCTGTGTGAAATGGACAACCACCTAGGGTGATGAGAATACCTGGATACCTTCTTGCGCACATGTGCGCACCAAAGTCATGAAGTGATACACGACAGAGTGTTTGTAATAAATAAAAGCTCTAAAACATTATATATGTAATAAATAAAAGCTCTTCCCCTGGAACCTTCTCAGTGAGTTCTCGGCAGGCTGGTGCTGGTGCCAAATGACAGGCAACCCTGGCAGATATCAGGGGTTCACTGAACTCCGTACATAAACCCCATATGTACATAAACAGCATTCTACTTCACTTCTCCTAAACCTCAAGAGTGGTGAGAACCACCTGGATACGGTATGCCATAGAGGCGTAACTATACACAAAATTCTAATTCAACACGATTCTGTATATTTACGGTGGCGAATAATCATTGCCTGATATGTTCCTTATGTTTCCATTTTCAGTCTATTAAAACATTCAACATTATAAAACTCCACTAATTGAAACTTAATGAAACGCAGGGGTTTCTTATTCTCCTGTTAGGTAGCTGTGCTCTCAGAGTCTCAAAAAACTTGCTTTAATAGACTTATTTGAGTAGAATATGCAATCTGATATTCAGATGTGGATTTTCTGAATATATATGACTGTGCAAAAGTCTGCTTTAGAAATGCTGTAAAGCAAAGACGCCTTCAAAGATAATGAAATTACCTATAATATTATAATCTGCTATAAAGAGTAGTAAACAGTAATAACTAAACAAAGTCAATATTTAGTGTGACAACATTTGGTGTGCTTTTTAAAAATGCATCAGTAGTCTCAGTTTGAAAAGTGGCCTGTTATGTAGTATGTTACTTTCTTTACTGATTTACAAACATTTTTATACAAACGACTGTAACATTTTTTTTTTTTTTTGTTGGAAAAGAAATGTTTGGAAATCTGAAATATTTTTACTGACTCAATAATGCGGAAGTCCTAAAACAACCATCAAAGACAAAATGTGTATGTTAGAAAAAAATAAAATAAAATGTGTATGTTAGAAAAAAAAAAAAAAATCGGGTGCCTAAGACTTTTGCACAGTACTGTAATTATTATAAAAATTGAAATAGGATTTGAAGAGTGAAAGCGCTGTCATAGCACACGGCCTGTCAGCCCCATCGTTCAGTCTATAATCCTGCATTTGTTTTCTTACCCTCGCATGAGCCCTGGTGTTTTCTTTGGGTCCTATGCTACATATATGATGGATTGAGTAATACAACTTGCTCTTCTAAAGCACAGCAGTTTACACAGCACCCGCAATGTAATCCGATTAGATCAAACACATTTGCCACAAATGTAACTATCATTCCACCATATCACTCTTTTCTTGTTATGCCCTTTAAGTAAAAGACATCTATCTGATGATGTCTGCCTTTTATTGAATACTCACTCTAAATATAGACTCATTATACAGGCCAGATTTATTTCTGAACATATTTCTGGATCAAGCACAGTGAGCAGTCATTTTTATTAAGTGTTCTGTCAATTTACCACAGAACCATACAAATTAAAGTCAAACCTGGAGGCATTCCTCTTTTGTAGGCAGTGGCAGTGTAAATCTCTTGGCCCGATGATCTCTACATCAATGACTAGCTTTTATCCTCTGGCTATTTAATATAATATACACAACTTGCCTCCAGTGGTTGTGAAGAGAAAAGCAATACTGGCATAATACACACATTTATATTGTGTCAGTTGTCAAGAAAAGTCCATCCTACAAATACGTAGTGGTAAAGGTTTATAATGTACACTCACTGACCCCGTTAATAGGAGCACCTATATACCTGCTCGTTCAAGCAATTATCCACTGAATTCATCATGTGGCAGCAGCAAAAACATAAAATCGTCCGGATACAGGTCCAGAGCTTCAGTTAATGTTCACATCAAACGTTGAAACTGGACAGTTGAAGATTCCTCAGTCTCAGATTCCTGTTCTTGGCTGACAAGAGTGGACCCCGATGTAGCCTTCTGCTGTCGTAGTCCACATGTATCACTGTTCAGTGTGTTAAGTGTCGGAACATGTAATGGAACGTATTTCTGTGTTGTCAGATTCTTATAGTTTTTTAATATCACCCCCATCACCTGACCTCACCAGCAAATTAGGACTAGAGTGTTTTGGCAAATGTCACGCAGGGCTAACAGACATCCCGCCCTTTCCTTCCAAAGACGATACCAACTGCGTTCTTACACCACCACGACCACCACCACCACCAGGGATAATATGGCGCACATTATATTGACCCAAACCTAAATACCAACAGCACCACTTCACTGCTAAACAGTGTTGTTTGTGCCATTTGGGTCCTAAATAGCATCTTTAACAAGAGAAGTGTTCGTTTTGGTTTTTTTTTCTTTCCTCTAAAAAACTTTCTGTATTCTATGCAGCATGTCATTGACAATACTTTAGAACTTCTCAATCCCCCATAACAGGAAAAGACAAATCCTTCTATTTGATCATTTAGCTGTGTGCTGAGCTCATCCCCACAACCCACATACTGGAACTGATCTTTTCTCAAGATACAGGACCTCCTCTTTTTAGTGTTATTGCAGAATCTCAGAATCTTACTGTATGTCCTAGGTTTTTTGCACAGTCTGTGCATGCTATATTGTGAGATTGATGTAGGCCTGCAGATGAAGACTGTATACACTTTTTTTGATTATGTCCACATGGGTAAGTTGAAGGGCTTTTACTGACAGATTGAAGGATTGTTAATGACTACCTGCTGCAGTCTTTGATAAATGGAAATCTCTGTATTTAGTGAGTCTGTTGTTTCAGTTGGCATAAAAACGCAGAGTGTTACATGTGCTAAATTCTGAGTGAGATATACACTTTATTAGGAACACCACTCTAATCCTGGGTAGGATCCCATTTGCTCTCAGAACAGCCTCAAATCTTTTTGGCATGGATTTCACGAGGTGTTGGAAACATTTCTTTGAGATTATTGTCCATGTTGACGTAAACACATCGCATAATTGCCTGAGATTTGTCAGCTGCACATTATCGCTGTTAATCTCCCATTCTACTACATCCCAAAAGTGCTCTACTGGGTTCAGGTCCTGTGACTGTTGAGGCCTTTGAAGAACACGGAACTCCTTGTTCATGAAACCAGTTTGAGATGACTTGTGCTTTGTGACATGGTGCATTATCATTCTGAAAGTAGCCATTAGAAGAGGGGTAAATTGTGTCCATAAATGGATGCTCATGGAAAGCACCAATACTCAGACTGTGGCATTCAAACAATGCTTAAGTGGCATTAAGGGGCCCAACGAGTGCTAAGAAAACATTCCCCACACCATTACACCACCACTAGCAGCCTGAGCTGTTGACAGTAGAAAGGTTGGGGCCATGGATTCATGATGTTGAAGCCAAATTTTGACCCTGCCATCTGCATGCCACAGCAGAAATCCAGATTCATCAGACCAGGCACCATTTTCCCGATCTTCCCAATCAGTTATCCAGTTTCCCTGAGTCTGTGCCCAGTGTAGCTTCAGATTCCTGTTATTGGCTGACACCTCAAAATTCAATGTGTTGTGCTCACCATGATTGTAAAGAATGGTTACCATTCTTAGACTTTCTGTCAGCTTGAACCAGTCTGGCCATTCTCATCTGATCTCTCTCATCAACAAGGCATTTCTGCAGAACTGCTGCTCACTGGATTTTTTTTTTTTTTTTTTTTTGCATTCTGTGTAAACTCTAGAGACTGTTGTACATGAAAGTCTCAGGGCATCTGCAGTTTCTGAAATACTCGAACCAGCCCAGCTGGCATCAACAACCATGACACGGTTAAAGTCACTGAGATCATATTCTTTCCCTGTTCTGATGTTTGATGTGTACATTAACTGAGGCACTTAATGTGTATCTGCATGATTTTATGCATTGCACTACTATCTTATGATTGGCTGATTGTAAAATTACACGAATGAGCAGAGGTACAGGAGTTTCTATTAAAGTGGTCTGTGAGTGTATGTCTATTTTTCTAACTTGGACAGCTTAGTCTTGGGTTTGGATTTGAATGCACTGATTTTGAAATGAAAAGTTGACAGAGATTTTGGTAGAGTGCCAAAAACTTGCCTTGTATAAGAATATTATATTTCCCATGGATATGTAAATATTTAACAGATTTTATTTTTTAACTTCTGAGAAAGAGAGAGAGAGAGAGGTAAATAGAGAGAGAGAGAGAGAGAGAGAGAGAGAGGAGAGCTATTATTTGCCAAATAAGCTTCTCCCTGAAGGCCTTTGCCACTATTAAGAAAAATGTTGCCATCATTGGCCCCAAGGTAAAAGAGATAATAAGAATATAGTGGCCATTGCTGGGATAAATCAAACAATTCCTACTCAATAGATAATTCTAACTCAATCACAGTCCCTGCCTTATGTATTAGAGCCCCAGAAGAGCTCAGATAGTGTTTGGCCTCTCCAGTGCTGGCTGTTTAGTTCTGCTCTGCCTAACAGTGTGCTAATGTAGCTCTGTGCTCATCTGCTATCTGCTCTCATAACATTGCTGCTGAAGGGAGCTTACTTCTGCCCTGACAGAGCAAAGAGGCTGAGATTGAAGTGTGTGTCTGTGTTCATGTGAGTGTGTATGGGAATGGGACAGTGTGTGGGCATATGAGAACATTGTACGTGCACGTGTGAGGTTGGTTTATCCCATTAGACAGGCGTTAACAGGGTGTAAAGCTTGGATTCTGGATATGTCCATGGCTCAGCAGTTTCATTCACACCTGCCTAAATGTCTTTCAACTCTGATCGCATTGGACCCTCACCTTTCCTCGGTCTATTTTCTCACTCTCCCTTCCACCCTCTCTTTCGTCTCTTTCAGTTATTCATTCTCACTCTGTAATCTGCCCGTTTCTCACATTCAATTTATTTTGCATGAGCAGTTATCGATGCAGCACTCAAACAATAGCATTATAATTTGTTTAAAGAAAAAAAGGAAGGATGTTCATTGATTTGGGTATTTAATTCTTTCTCCACGTAGCTGTTTTGTCTTGAGATATGATGGCCTGGTTACATTTCATACAACCAATGCGCTATATAAATGTAGTAGTCAGGCCCTATGGAGTTATGTGGAGAGGTCCTATTGGACTTATGATATGGTTGCCCACGAGAGAGCACATGCATGTAGAGCACACTTACTTGTCCATCCAGGAATTAAAAAAAGAATGAAAGCACACTTCACTGAATTGTCTCCTCTGCCTCTTCCTCTCCTCTTTTCCTCAACTGGAAGTGTTTGGGAGTCTGTCTCATGGCAAAGGGATTGTGTTGGGTGAGGGGGGGGGGCTTTGCATGCATATTTCATGCAGTGGCTTGTTAACCTGACAGAGGGATCTTTGGGCTGACTGACGGTGTGAGAGAGCAACCGCATGCTCGTAATGCATTAACATATGGTAAACCCTGCCTCACCACCATCTTTTATTCATCCACTTTTCTAAGCGCTTGATGATATAAAGCAACAGAGCCAAGCCCTGTGTACAGCACACATCATAGTTTTCTGAGGCTGACTGGGGAAAAAAAAAAAAAAAAAGATGTAATTAAGATTGTCCTTCTGCTTACAGCCTCAGTCTTTTTCTTTCTCTCTCCCTCTCTCACATTTATTAATGTCTGGAAACTGGCCCCAACCTGAGAGTCTGTTGGAAACACCAGCAATATTGGCAAACACTGTTTTTGTATATTGGCCACACAAATGCTACTTGATGAATGTTTTGTTTTTTTTGGCCTGTTACTGTCATCTTCACTATTCATTGCAGAAGTGTAAAAGTATTCTGGAAAACATGTCAAAACTTCTGGAGCTTGATGGTCCCAGTAGAGACTATGTTCTAGTCCCTGAGTGGCCAGAGACATGAGATCCATCAGCCAGACATTGCTGGGTCCAGAGGTTAAAATTCTGTCTGATGTTTTGTCTGAAAAAGTTGCAGACAGACAGGAGAGTACCCCAGGACTGCAATGTTGGATCCGCGTAGGTTATCACGACATCTGAGTTAATCATTCATCTTTAACAAGGGAGAAAACCTAATTAATGATATTATGTCCAGTTGTGTGAAAATCATATACAGTCCATTCAGAAAGTATTCAGACCTCTTCATTTTTTGCACATTTTACATTGCAGCCTCATTCTACAATGCTTTAAATGATTTTTTTTCCCACATCAATCTACACTCCATACCCCATAATGACAAAGCAAAAACCAGATTTATGATGACTTGGTAAATCTATTAAAAAGAAAAATTGAAATCACATTGACATAAGAATTCAGACCCGTCGCTATGACACTAGAAAATTAGCTCAGGTGCATCCCATTTCTCTGGATCATCAGGATTGTGGCGAGGCACTGGTTTGGGGAAGGCTACAAAAAATTTCTGCTGCATTAAAGGTTCCCAAGAGCACAGTGGCCTCCATAATTCTTAATCGGAAGAAGTTTGGAACAACCAAGACTCTTCCTAGAGCTGGCCGCCCAGCCAAACTGAGCAATCGGTGGAGAAAGGCTTTGGTAAGAGAGGTGACCAAGAACCCAATGGTCACTTTGGTTGAGCTCCAGAGAACATGTGTGGAGATGGGATAAACTTGCAAAAGGTCAGCCATCACTGCAATACTCCACCAATCTCGGTTTTATGGCAGAGTGGCCAGACGGAAGTATCTCCTCAGTGCAAGACACACCAAAGCATGAAAACATGAAATTTAAAAAAAATTCTAAGTGGGCTTTCATGTGTCTTTGCACTATGGAGAGGTTTCCGTCTGGCCACTCTGCCATAAAGCCCAGATCGGTGGAGTATTGCAGCATTGAATTTGCCACAGGTGGACTCCAATCAAAGTGTAGAAACATCTCAAAGATGATCCAGAGAAATGGGATGCACCTGAGCTAAATTTCAAGTGTCATAGCAAAGGTCTGAATACTTATATCAATGTGGTTTTTCTTTTTAATAAGTTTGGAAAGTTATCACAAATCTGGTTTTTGCTTTGTCATTATATGGTATGGAGTGTAGATTGATGTGGAGAAAAAAATGTAAAACATTTTAGCATAAGACTGCAACATAACAAAATATGAAAAAAACGAATGGGTCTGAATACTTTCTGAATGCACTGTAGATGTTTCTGCAGGTTTTTAATGGATCTTCATCAGTATAGTAGGTGTATCTTTAGACATCCTGGGGTAATGATCAGTAGATGACTTGGACGACTCAGCACATAAAGCCACATACCTGAATGAGTAAGCTACCTATTGTTGTTTTTGAAAACGTTCTTGGAGAAATGAATATGTAATCTTTTAAATAGTGAGGAAGATGATAGAAATATAATATAATAGGGTTAATATGATATAATACAAATATATCTGTAAAAATATCTGACAAAAACAAGTATTATAACTTCGTTATAATAAGTCTTTGGTGTCTTGGTTCTTCTATCTGTGTTGTATTGAGCAGCTCAACAGAAGGCCTTTAATTTGCACTTATATGCAATGGCCTCTTTGTTTTTATGATTACTGAGTATTGGTTGAGGAGGTTAGGAGGGTGAGGGGTACCTCATTGTTTCTCATTAGCCCAGGTTCATAGGCAGCTCTCACAGGCCTACTTCCACACCTCAACGGCCTCCTATAGGCTATCAGTCAGAGGCCTCATTTGCAACCCTTACTTTTAAAACACAAACCTTCAGCCCCCTTGCAAAGCCTCTGTGCAGGGAAAACTGAGAAAACCAGGTGCTCTTTACCACAGAATGAATTATTCATTACAAAGGCCATTACAAAGCATGTAACACAACATGGCATAATAGCATTACCCATTAACTTACAACAGACTGTCTTTAGATTATTGTGATGATGCATCTTGTTTTGTTGGTTGGTGAAAGAAACCACAGCAATGAAATCTGTCTTGCATGATGGTTATTATTGGCGGAATGTCTTAGTTTCTGCTTGAGGGTCATGGCATGTCACAGAATAGCACAGGTGAGCAAAACATCACATTTCATCATCACTGACACATTTATAGGTAATAATGGTGGTCTCTGGGGAGCTATCACTTCTGAATTGCTCTCTGGCCTGTTTGTCATGTGTCTTCATTATTGTCATTTACTCTCATTGAGCCCAAGCATGGATTTCCATTGGCTGTGTCACAGTAGATGTGCTATAGACTGAATAGAGTGTCACAGCTCTGTGACACTCTACTCAGTGTATTTGGGCACACTATCTGATGTATAGTGTCTGAAATTGGTGGCTGAAAGTATAAGTAATCTGCCACTGTTAATCACTGAAAATGTTCTAGTTGTTTTCTTCTTCATCTGTCTCATTATCCTTTAGATGCTCTCTCTACATTATGCTTTCATTGGTTACCTGTACTTGATTCTCTTTGCCATGCGGTCTCAGTGTATGTGTGTGTGTGTGTGTGTGTGTGTGTGTATGTAATATATATATATATATATATATATATCTCACAAATCTAGCCATGGGGGTCACAGTACAGTGACTTCTGTGCCGGTCCCAAGCCCGGATTAATAGAGAGGGTTGCGTCAGGAAGGGCATCCGGTGTAAAACATTGCCAAATTTAATCATGCGAATCATCAATACTCTGAATTTCATACCGGATCGATCGAGGCCCGGGTTAACAACGAGCACCATCGGCGCCGTTGACCTGCAGGGCGCCGGTGGAAATTGGGCGACTGTTGGTTGAAGAAGTAGAGGAGGGAGGAGAGTGCGTAGACAGAGAGAGAAGAGAAAAGGTAAGAGTGTAGGACTGGGAATAGGAATTCTGAATGTTGGTACTATGACAGGGAAAGGTAGAGAGCTGGCTGATATGATGGAGAGAAGGAAGGTGGATATACTGT
>CM075003.1:15755430-15766843 GCA_037576675.1 Pangasius sanitwongsei
ATATATATATATATATATATATATATATATATATATATATATATATACACACACACACACACACACACACACACAAAATTCTCTTTCACATATAGCTCCTCTGGTCTGAAATGCTGGCTACACACAAAAGTACTGCCACGAAGGATGCTAAATTTGGCACTATGGTCATCTTTCAGAAAGCCATAGAATCTTAAATCTAGATTTTTTTTGGTGTTTGAGTAAAAAAAATATACATTATAATAGCACTTTTTACAATACATATAATATATTTTACCTCAGTAAGCTTGCTGTGCTGTTTACCCTGCTTTTGCTTCCTTCCGGGTTCTAAACACAAACTTGTGGCTTGCTAGCGCAATGTTTAAAGGCTCTGGATTACTGATCAGTAGGTCGGGATTCAAGCCCTAGCACTGCCATGCTGCCACTGTTGGACTCTTGAGCAAGGCCCTTACCCCTATCTGCTCCAGAGGTGCCGTATCATGGCTGACCCTGTGCTCTGACCCAGCTTCCTAACAAGCTCGGATGAAAGAATTTCACTGCACTGTAATGTATATGTGATAAAAAGCCTACTTCTTCTTCCAAGTGTGAAAAGGGCCCATTGTGCCTTGTTTAATCTGCTGCCTATAGTTATCGGACTTACTAATTCTAGCTAGCAAGCACAAGTCCAATTACTCTAGCTATCTAAATTTAATCAAGGAATGACTTACAAGTTGTGGCAAACTGTGGCAAGAAATGTGAGCTGGAATGAAAAAGATAGTCAGTGGAGGAACTTAGCTGAAGCTAGCTGTTTTAACCTGAAAATCCAACAAATAGAGCCCCATCCTTCAATATTCTCTCCTAAACCATCTGACTTTAACTCATGAAACAGTCTTCCATACTGTATAGTTAAGACGTTCCACCTCTCTTCCTATGTCTTAGGTTTTGTCTTTTGTTTTTCTCTCTCTCTCTCTCCAAATTTTGCGATATTGTCTATTTCATTTACAAGCAAACGCATGCACAACAATATTCCTGGTCCTGAAAGTCTGTCATGGGTGTTTGTGCCTATAATAGCCAAGCTATGATTGGTCCGTCACTGTTTAGGGGAGGGGTTTAAGTCAGTTGGATTTGCTATATAACTCAAGCTTTCATGGAACCCTAGTCTGGCAACTAGAAAAAAAAATGAGTTATTGAAATTGCTGATAATAACTCTGCTGCTCTGAAACTCTGCTGCTGCCTTTAAATCTGGCCAAAAAGTTTGTACCTGTTTTATGCTGCCTTCCAAATGGGACAGTCTTTATCTTGGATGAGCACAAATGCTGCCCCAAAAGAATCCTACCTAAGCAGCTGCCTCCCAAATGAAATGGATGACATAACACAATTTCTTTACTAAAATTTGAATAACCCACACAGTTCCTGTTGTAGGACATGTCCTGTGAGAAAGATCGATGAACTGCTCTGTATTATCAGTAAAAGAATTGTGTAGGTAAATAATCTAACTGTAAACCTGTCGTACATTAGCTGCAGTATTATCCTTAAGGGTCCAGTGTCATATCATAATCCTGGTGCAGTGTGGTACATTTGCTTGCTTGTAGCTGACTGATTCATACCATACATGCTGTGTAACACCTGAACTTTATAACATGCTGATAAATTCTGCTAATGATGCCATGACACACTGAGTGATCGTTGGATGTAGGTTATGCACTGAGCTGGCCAGTCAAACAGGTATTTATGGTAGGCTAACTACAGTACAGCATGACTTTCAATGTATTTGTCACAGCAAAGTTGTCTATGACTTCAGTATCGCTAGTTTTTATTTTATATCCTATATCAGCTAAATTCAGTATATGTCTTGGATTTTGGATCATCCAGTGCGATAAAGGTTTGATAGAAGAATATCTGTCTGTTTTTACACAGACCTACTGAACAGAGGAAGACTGTGCTTTGTGATATTGAGAGCACTATGCAGAAACTGTGTTGATATGTAAATGTGTATCTATCCAAGAGAATCTGCAAAACGTGACTACTGATATTGCTACTTATTTTCTATGTACATATTGTAGTGATTTATTTTTTTTTCCTCTAAATATACAAATGGCTGGAAAGCACATGAGAGTGTCATTGTTTTGGGACTGTTGCGCTAAAATAATTGCATTCATATCTCGCATCAACCTGAAGATTTGGGACTCTTTTGACCACTCAATACACTTCATCTGTACACTATTTACATACATTTTTTCCATTAAATGGAAGTTTGATCTGATATGTTAATTCTTCTGCATGTTATTCTTAGCTTGTCAGCTATTTAGCAAGTAGATCATTTCAGACCTTGAAAGTATAAGGTTTTATCTGTCAAATCAAATTATATATATATAGATATAACACAGTTTATAACATTAACTCATTTTTGCCCAAGTGAGATAGAACCTTATGACTCTAAGGTCCACATTATTAAATGTTATATGTCGGAGCATATTTCTGTCAGTCAAAAGTTCTCCATTCCTGCATCTTAACTCCACCCTTAAATCAGATTTAACCTGGGAAGAAACTTGGCTACAATCAGCACCCATAAGGCATTTCTCCCACTCTATTCTGTTTAAAATCAGTGAGCAAATGTGGTAGAGTAAATAAAGTAGGTGTTTAAAATTAGCACTGGCCCGTGCAGTCACCTGGATATGAACTCTTATGACGCCATAGGCCCTTTTGTGCAGGGGTTTAAGTTCTCAATGGTTGTGACTATTTTTTTTTAACATCCAGGATACCTCACAGTTGGATCAATTGAACGACCACCTCTAAACAAAAGCTCCTGCCTACACAGAAAATCCAACTTTCTTGGATTGTAAAGTGGGAAGTCTGGTCACTTCATTCTGAGAGCCACAATGGAAAATGGTACACATGCACACACACACACACACACACACACACACACACACACACACACACACACACACACACACACTGTTTGTTTTGTTTCACAGTCTCTAATAAACCCACTGAGGTGTTTGGGCTTTAGAAGTACTCTACACCACCCAGTGTCATCTCTGTTCAACTTCACATAAATCCTGTGAAGAGATGGAGAAAGAAGCAGCTGATGATGAAGGGTGGGTTAGGGACTAGGGACAAGACATACAGGACAAAGCAACAGACTGATATCTTACACACCAGTCCAAATGGAGGCTTTTTGTTGCATCCAGGGTTAAAACAACTCTTTTTCAACCTGAAAGAGGGACAGCTGACACACAAAGGCAATGTGCTAACAATAGTGTTATATTATCCTTACAATTAAGTCTCAAACCTTTATATTTTATTGCACAATTTACGAATATTGCTGTAGTTGAAACAAGTTTCCTCTTCATGGTGATAATTTGTAGAGAGGTGCATTCTGGAGAAGGGGGTGTAACCGGACCAATCAGTGCGGGGTCATGCAGAGGTTGTTTCAGTATGTAGAACACCCAGATGCGTCACATAAGCCATAGCCCCTCTAATGAGCGGTACACTCCTTCTGTTCACTGCCCACCACCACCAACTTCTCTCTCTCTCTCTCTCTCCCTCTCTCTTCTCTATTTATCTCTTTCACTTGATGATATCATTTTCATGTGAATGCATTGGGTATTCTTTCATCTTCCATTTATTCTAATCATGGCTCTGCTAGTGACCTTTGCCTAAGTATGAATCAATATTTGGTCACCACTTCTGTAGCAGCAGCAGAGTACTTGGAGTGCTGACTTTATTAATTAGCTATAATGGCCATGTCAGATCTTCAAAGTTCGGGGGACTTAAAAGAATGTGGATTGCAGCAAGCAGGTCCATCAGAGGTACAGAGAAGAGGTGCTGGAAAGACATGACAGCTTTCCCAGTGACCAAATGCTAATTCGACTACAGGGGTATTCAATTAAAAATGGCAAAGGTCCTGCTACATAAAAGTATTTGTTTACAAAGATAAACTGCCTGACTGTACCTTAGCATGACTGAATGGCAACAGCAGTATTTTTCATATGTTTCTCTGCACAACTACAGTTTTTGTTTTTGTTTCTAACCCAAATACTCAGTTCGGTCTGTTGAAATACTTTGCTGGATCCACACCGTGGTCCACCAGCTTACGACCCCTTTTCTACTCAGTAAGGCAGATACCAAAGTCAGTTTCAGATTAGATGTTGACAGACTACATTCCAGATGTTTACACATAACAAAAGCATGTGATAGTAGCAGTGTCTCCATGCTGATTACTGCATGGGTGTCATTCATCATGTAGAATCCTCTCTGAGAGGCCACCTGTTCAGACACTAGACTCTGTCCTTCATCAGACCTAGCCGGCCCCTGAGTGAGCATTACTGACACATCACTCAGCCTTTGAGCGCTGTAGGTGGGCTGGATCCGCGCTCACTCTTTCTCATTCTGAGCTCATGAACTGAAATGACTGGAAATGGTGGTAAGATTTCTCAGGGTAGTTAACCTAACAAACAGGAGCAGCTATTTGTAAAAGGTCATTCTTTAAATCAGAGGGAGAAAATGCCCAGACAGCATAAATGATGTACTTTCTTTCTTTCTTTCTTTCTTTCTTTCTATTACTATTGTGTTTGAAATTGCATTGCAGTATATGATGCGGTATACATGGAGAGAAATGAAAATACATACCAAGGGCAATGCAAAAAGATCATACAAGATCATACACAGCAAGGCTGAAATTTTGTCATGATGTGTGGCTAAATTATCACTGAATGAACAATTGAACAAATGTGCATTAGCAAATATGTCCTGCTACAATGGCTGCTATGAACTTAGCCTCCTTGCTCCCACTTTGTTCCATTTAGTTTTTTGTGGTGACCCAGAAAATCCTCATCTTACTTACATCCATCTGTCCTTTGTACTCTTTGTTGTGTGTGAAATGCAGGTCTGCATAAAGTGTCTGGAGTTAGAAAACAGGTAACGCACATATAGACAATGTTTAAATGGTTTTATTTACTAGAATTGCTGGTTTTGAGGGCTTCCATTTTGGAGTATATAATGTGCATCTTCATACAATATCACTGACTTAATGGTAACTTGTAAATTTTTATATCATTTATTTATGTCAAATTATTTCCGTTTATTTGCTTACTGTAATTAACATTTATATATCATTTATTTCAGAGGGAATATATATATTTTTTTTTTATTGTACCCTGGAACCATTAGCACCAGAGAACAGAAACTGTGCTTTTTCCACTGACTGTACTAAGGTTACAGTTGTACGGTATTTGATATGTTCTCAAGATCAACACCAAAAAGACTTAATGGTACTTGGGAGTGGGGCTAGCAGCACTGTTCATTGCTGATTGTTTACACATACATGTGTACGTGTGCACATCATGGAGAACAGCATATACGCAGACAAACACGTGGTCCCAATTTTTAAACGATTTGCAAAGACAGTAGATTTATTGTTAGAAAAAAAGAGAAAATGGAGTTGAAATAAAGAAGAGACACCGCCTGTGATGATGCTGTTGTATGCCAAGCTCCATGTTCTGTTAAATCCTGCTTGTTTGTGTATTTCTGGATGTAGTGTAGAGACACTCTAATTGTCTACAGCATCCTAAACGGTATCTGAGTAACAGATTCTGAACTTGTACATGCATTTTACATTCAAAATGTAATTTTATTCATATTGCACTTTTATTCTTTTGCTGTTTTTAAAAACCCTTTTTTGCCTGTCTGACCCATATATGTATACACTTACATGAGCTCAGCAGGGACTTATTACTGAGAGAAAAAGGTCGCTTGGATAAAAACCAATACAAATTGATAAAAAGTGCCAAGAGAATAGGTTCCATCTCATTTATCTAGCAAAGGAGGTAAAAACCAGAGAAGGACTACAGGCCTGGAGCAGAGACAAGAGGGGTAAAATCAATCCATATGCTTTATTTCTGAGTGCTATTATATCTGAGGGCATTCATAAAGCTGACATGTTGTGCTACTTATTTAGAACTACAAACAAGGATAAGTACAGCTCAAGCCTGTGGCGTCTTCAGTTCTCTACTGCACATCTACTGTGAATGAGAATCTGAACTGAGGAAGGCTCAGTAACAATGTTACTTATGCATGGTACAAAGACAGGGGTTCTAACATATGTATATGTGTGGCGGCCTGGTAAAAATCCTTCGCATAGTCAAATTTTGCCATTTTATACTATATGCAGTTCTGCAAACTACAGCTTTGTTTCTCTTTTGCATGTTTCCCAACCAGAAGTAAAGTACTAATATCTTTTAAAGTCTTGTTACCCCAAAAGTGAAAAGAGAGAAAATTACTTTTAAATTTCTTTTCAATTTCACAGAATTCCACAGGCCACCTACCTCTACATTCATAACCTAATCTACATATGGAAAACCAACATTACTGCTAGATATAATTTAAATAATTATTTACAGTTTACAATGGGACATAAGTTAGCACTTTGATTAGAAGCATCTTCCACATCAGTCTCTGTCTCATTACCTGAGATACAATGTTCTTTACCTATGGCATGTTCTTGTCCAAAAGACTTGATCAAAAGCACACAGCTATCAAGGTTTTCAGAGATCTTAAGGCAGACTGAATGTTTTTACCACTGCATTTGTTAAACTGGCTACTTACTCATCTTTATCTTTGCAGGCAGACAGTCAAGGCAACATGGTTTAACTTTCTATTTCTATCATGTCTCTGAAAGTGACAGCTGTAATTCAAATGATTATATAAATGTACTGATTTACAGGGACTTGTATGATCTGTGTAGTCTAAGACTAATAATAATAAGAAAAAATGTGTTATTTAACCAAAAAAAAAAAAGTTTATGTGGAGAACATTAATGGAAGGAGCATTAGATGTCAGCGCTTTGTAACAATAGGTACGTTTTCCAACACAGGAGTTTTCAGGATAGAAGACTTTGCACTCTCCAGTTTTTGTTATTAGACTATAATCAACTTTTTCTTTACTTAAAGGGAAATTCTGGCCTAAAACTAGAATTTAATATGTTTTTTGTTAGGAAGTACAGCATTCTGTCACACAGTATTGTATTGTATCTGCTAAGGTTTCCTAGATTTGATGTGGCTAAAATACATACTTCACCATCAGTAATCCCTATACTAGCTCTCCCCTTTCACACAGCAGCTACCACCCAGAGAGAGCGAAGGCTAACACGTGCTTCCTCTGAGACGGTATCTTTTTGAACTGCTACTCATGCAATGTCAAGGGGCGGCATAACACACTCAGAGGAAAGCGCTATCCACCCACTTCCACATGCATGAATGCACAGATGCTCACGATTGGCTAGTGTCATTGTGACTGATAGGGATGAGAGCATATGCCATCCCTCCCACACTGAGAGCGTCGCTCTCAATTTTTGCTGTCATGGCCATGGATGGCTGTGGGATCACCAGGCCTCGAACTTGTGATCTCCAGTCAATAGGGTGACTGTGTTTCTGTTGGGCCACTTGGGAGCCCCTGTTAGTCTCTACTTGATCAACCAATCTGGACTTCTGCGTGAGAGACCTCACGCTTACACGTCACTCTGACGCTCCGAAAACAGCAAGAACCTGCCTTACTTGCAAAAACAAAGACAGCAAGCCAGAATTTGTTTTCTAAAATGTGTCAGAATCATAAATATATTCATTTTCTTGCAGACTATCTAATCGGACACCATTCCAAGCCACTAGAAGATGGATGAAGGAAGGATAACTCATTAGCATCATGCTAATTGCGGTGCTATGCTAATCATGTTGTTTTGTTTACAAGCACTAAAGATGTTTCTACACTGCCACAACATTATGGATATTTATGAGTGTGCAGCCAGCACTTCAAACTGGAGGGCTATAAAAGACATTTGAAAGCAGAGTTGCTGGGTCTTCTGCCAAAGAAGATGCTAAAGACAACAGGAATTCCATCTGTATTTAGTATAAGGTGGAGAGAGAGTTGCATGCACGTTCAACCCGACAAAAGAAGCAGACCTGAGGGACAACTACTCCGTACACCACTGAAAAATTATGGATATTTATGAGTGTGCAGCCAGCACTTCAAGCCAGAGGACTATAAAAGCAGTAAAAAAAAAAAGTGAAGACTTACTGGGTCTTTTGTCTTTTGTTTGTATTTAGTACTTAGCACTGCATTTATCACATTTCCTCCATTCCCCTCCCACTAAAATATCAACCGCAACTGTTGTTTTGTAGGTTTGCAAATTTTGCATCCACCTCCAACATACAGATTCAGGTTGGGATTTTCCCGGTATTCAAACAGGGAAATCTTGCTACAGAGCCCACTCCATCATCACTGTAAGACATGAGTAGGCATGTTTACAACTGATGTATTGATGATTAAATTTTAGATTTTGTTTCCCTTTAAATTAGAGAATATGCATTGGCAGAAAGAGTGTAGTGTATATGATTGGCAGAAAGACTCCACTTTGGTCAAAACCAAATTATTTGTCATTTTTGGGTGTTTTTCCAAATTCAGCCCTAGCAACATCTGACAGGTTTTCCTAGACCGCCACACACATGTATTTAAACCATTTTTAAAAAAAAATTATTATCTCCATGTTAAATAGCAGTAAGAGAACAAAGACAGAGAGAATGAGAATGAAAGATACAAGGGCTGGGTTATGCATTTTCCTGTTAGAAAAATAATCATCGGCTATTTTTCACATTCATGAGCTCAGGTATCTATAACTGTCTTACTTTAATAACACCCACAGACACACACCTTCACACACTTTCTTAATTACAGAAGGTCAAGAAGTGAGGAGGGAAATTGCCACATGTTAATATAAGAGGTAACATTTAATGATGAGGGGGCGAGAGGGGAGATACACAAGAAGCGTTTCCCTCATGAAAGAGGTTTGATTACAGATGGCGGAGTAAAATGTCACTGGTCTGCTTTCATCACACCACACTTGAGCCTGTAGGCCATAGACTCACATAATACACATACCATCAGAAGCACCACCAGAGGATTCGATATGCTGCTCATTCACAGTGGCAAATGCAAAAGCCAGCTTAACATACAACAATTATTTTCTGCATATTCATGAACAGATGTTATTGTGCAAACAGGTGGAATATGCAAAAAATAACAGTAACATAGAATAATAGAGAATTTGACTATTTTATCTATTCTACTCTTCATCTCCACTTTCAGATTTGCAGAGTGCAGGCCTGCAGATGATGCCTGTCTCTGGTGGTGTGTGCGTGTGAATACAAAGCATGCTACTCAGTGTGATGGGAGACGACCCTGTCTTGCCTTGATAGACTCAAAATCTTAAAGCTCTGTTTTGGAAAACAGTTTGGCCCACTGACACGGTTGTCCCTGACAGAGCGCCCAAGGAGGATAATTAAAACTCAAAAGGAGCCGGCCCTGACAACTCCAAAATCCTCCCAGACTTTGACTGATCTGCGCTGCAAAAGAATTGCCCAATTACCTTCACCCTCATCCCATCTCCCTCAGTCTTGTGTAGATAGATAGATAGATAGATAGATAGATAGATAGATAGATAGATAGATAGATAGAGAGGAGTGTTCATGAAATTGTCATTACCTTTAACAAGGAAGTAAATTGGACTCAGTAACTATTCATTACCACACTTCATAGTCTGACATTTATTTTTAGCTGTTTGTCTTTAAACTGTATTCAGTGTGTATATATGTGACATACTGTAGAAAAATACACACTATAGAAATGTTTATGTTAGCTTTAATAACATGAAGAATTCTGGCATGAAAACATTGCAATACAAGAAATCTGGATAAGATTCAGCATTCTGATGCGCAACTAGGCACAGACAAACTGACAGAGAACCACACACACACACACACACACACACACACACACACACACACACACACACCTCGGCTCTCTTCCCCCTGCTTTGATTTTATCACTTGTGACAAGTGCTGTGAAACTATTTGGATGGGGATGTGATTCACTTCACTCCATGCTTATCAAATCTCCAGGAGAGGAGACTATTAACTCAAAGCAAATTGTGCCAAGTAGCTTAAAGGGTCTCTTGTCTGTTCTAATATCACTGATATCTCCATTTGTTGTCAAGGTCTAAAAGAGTAACTGTTTTCAGTTATTGGAAACCCAATGGCAAAAACATCACATCACACCATTGTGCTTTTCTATCTCTAACATTATAGATGAATCTTCTTTTTAATACTAATATTACAAATATTAATATGTGATGTCAATATGTTACTTATACACTATTTTTTAAAAGCAACTAAACCCAGAAATCACCAGACAAGCATAATCATCCATACACACATGGTATACACAGTCTGTAATATTGAAAATGGGACAAATTTTCATTAGCTTATCAGGAATAGCAGGAAAAGGACATGATCATGGTGGCTCACAGGGATGAAGCATTGTTCTTAAATCACTCTTAAATGCCTTTGTTGTTACAATACAGAACTAAGCATCTTAGGCCCAACACTGATTATTTAAACACAGAGCAAAATAATTAAGTACAAAACAATTTTATCAGTATACTGTATAAAAGGTTTAAGCATCAGGTTACTTTCCAGACATCATCAGTGCATTTCAGGGCACCCTGCACACACACATTTACACCTACGAGCAATTTGACGCAACCAGTGTTTTGGGAAGTGAGAAGAAACCCACATGGACATTAGAGGAACTTGCAAAACCCTGCGCAAACAGTGACCTGAGCTCAGGATCGATCCGTGGACCCTGGAGCTGTGAAGTGGCAATGTTACCCCCATTTTATATGTTGCCTTTTAATTCTTCCTGTATGTCAATAACAGTGACCCCACAAACTCTCTCAATTAGTGCCCTCATTATGCTGATCTCTGTGCAACTAGTCTGAGGGTGGACCCTTCACACCAGGTCACAGAGACTCATCTGATATACCTATAACTATGTGGGCGGGGCCTTTCCAACAGAAGAGAATCTGGCATCAGCTGGTTCAGAAGCAGACCACAGAGCATTCCTGACATGAGCAGCATTGCAGAGACAGAGGAGGACACTGGGGTGGACTTCAGACAAGTCAAACAGGCCACTCATGGAATCATTCCCCATAGGACCCATGTTCAGATAGTCACCATGACAACAAAGCAGAAAGTAAAGCACTAACAAAGACATGGTGTGCCATGCAGCAGCTGATCAATCTTCGTACAGAGAGAGACTTTTTAGGAGTCACAGTATGTTGTTATTTAGTCCTGAGCCTGAAATCACTCAGTCTCAGAACTCTGCAGGAATCTGCTTTCATTGTTGCATGATTAGATGAGTTTGAATAGTTGTAATGTACACTCATTCTATGTGATCACTGTGCTAATTTGTATGTAATTTGTATGTATGTATGTATGTATATATATATATACATACAGTTAGGTCCGGAAGTATTTGGACAATGACACAGTTTTGGTGATTTTGCCTTTATACACCACCACAATGGATTTGAAATAAAACAATC
>CM075003.1:15771423-15855718 GCA_037576675.1 Pangasius sanitwongsei
CCCCCCCCGCCCCCCCCCCCCCCCCCGGCCCCCGGCCCCCCCCCCCCCCCCCCCGGCCCGCCCCCCCCCCCCCCCCCCCCCCCCCCCCCCCCCCCCCCCCCATGTCATTGAGCATGTTTATATCTTCATAGGAACCAACTGTCCCCACAAGGATAGGAATATGACTGTCTAGACAATGTGGGGACATTTGGCTGCTCCCCACAAGGAAAAGTGCTCTTTTTCCAAAACTGCAGATTTTAATAAAAGAAAAAAAAATCCTAAATGAGCCCTAAGGTTTTCTTTTGGTTAAAGTTCATTGTGGAGTGTGTGTGTGTGTGTGTGTGTGTGTGCATACTTGCATATTTCACTAATATAAGACAGTGAGAGAACATTGATAACCTGCTGTCCATAAAATGCTGTATCCCAGTGCTGATCTCCAAAGACCTCCTGTCACTTTCTCTTTACCTTTCTCTCTCTCTCATCACTTCTTTCTGTGCCTCTCTCGACCTCTCCTCTCTTCTTTGTTAACGGCCCCGTGTGTTGTTGCTCTCATTTGTCAGTGTTGCTGTTCTTTTCTCAAACCCCACACTCCGTTTGATGAATAAAGATGGCTCCCTTAAGTTTCAGTCACCATGGAAATGCCGTGCTCACAAGGATTTAAGAGGAAGAGGCTGTTGCCAGAATCAGCAAGGAATGTTCCGGCACGCTCCAGAGCTGCGATCGTTCTGTTTCAGTGCCGAACACAGCTGTGCTAAGCCTCCCTGCTGCCTGACAGACATCCGCTAACAGCTTCTGTGCTGCTTAGAGATACAGTGCCGCCCTGAGGGAGCACGAGATTCCAGTTAAATTGCTCTTTATGAATTGCTCACCTGGCATGCTTTATTAATAGTGTAGTGGGGGCCTGCCTATTGTTCTGTTCAACTAGATCCTTAACATGTGCACATGTAGGCTACATTCATGGACAAGAAGTCGTGCAAACAAAAACACACACACACATAAAAACACACACACACAATCAAATCCACTGTGCAGTATGACATTTTGGTTGTCAGAAATAAGGGGCAGACAGCGATGATCCTCAGAGTTAATTAAATCTTTTTGGCAGTAGGAATGGTGGTAAAACAGGATCTTCGAGCTCTGTTATGGCATGGGAGCTCATTTACCAAATGACTGAAACATACCTGTACCAGATATATCACATACTTGCCACAGAATGTATGTTAAAAAAGGTATTCTTAATGTTTCTTTGGGTCTAAAGGAGTTCTGTTTGCACCCCTTTCCAATAAAGAAACACTGTATTATATGGATCTACAGAGATTCCAGAGATTGACTTAATCAGTTTATAAGAGTGTAGCAGCTTGCAAAACACCCGAGAAATGACTTAAAATAATAAAATAAAATCTTTTTTTTTTTTTTTTTTTTTTTGTAGAGCACATTTGCATTTTGACTTTCAATGGGACACTCAAATCTCAATGCTTTACACAGAAAGATAACAAGATTAGGCAGAGTATTTATGATGTAATCCTAAATCAAGGATTGTATTGTACAAGTTTTCCTCAGGCTCTCTCAGGATGAATGTCTTGTCAGTGTTTACAGTTTTATCACAACATCCAGGTCCTGTGGTAGACTTCATGTGGCTTAAAACTTTGTGATATGAAATTGTGAGCTGGTGGTAAAATGATAACCATTGTAAACATCCAAGCACAAGAAATATATATTATCATTATATAGACATACATAGATATATACATAGATATATTAACATTATGGCCATAGTACTTCATTACAGCTTAATGAATTAACCCATTAATCTCGCAGGACTTCGTACTTACAGTACCTTAGATAAGTATAAAGTACCTTACATAAGCAAAGGGCTAGCAAAACAAGGCCAGGACAACGTACCTGAAGCATATCTATATATTATATATAAAATATCATAAACTTTGCACACCCCACAGAGTGCCATTTAATCCCTTATTAACCAATATAAAGAATACGGCACAACCACAACCCTACCTGGAGGAGACCGTCTACCAAAAGTCACTGACCGGGTAAGGACCAGGTAAGAAGCAACCAAAAAGTAATGGGTAACTGGAGAGAGCACAGGACAACCATAGGCCAGATACTCCAAAAAGCTGGGCTTTATGGAAGAGTGGTAAGCCATGTGAAACCTCATTTGGATTTTGCCAAAATACTTTGTGCAGACTCAGAAAAAAAGGTGAACAAAAGGTGGTTCTCTGGTCTGTTGAGACCAACACTGAACAGTTTGGCCTTGGTACAAAGCATGTAAACCCAACTCTGCTCATCACCCTGACAGCACCATCCCTAGAGTAAAGTATGGTGGTGGTAGCATCATGTTGAGGTACCTATTGTCTCTTGGTTGCTTTTCTGACTAATGCTCTCTTTACCTGGTCATTGATTTTTTATTTTCATGGTATTTTTAATAATGGATTTAATGGTACTCCAGCAGATTTTCAAAGCTTGTTTTTTTTTTTTTTTAAATAATCAAATCTTGATTGATATTTTTCTTATTTATCTCAGATAGCTATTGCTTTGATAGCTCCTTGGTCTTCATCATGTTGTTTGCTTGGGTATGTTCTCTAACAAATTCTGGGGCCTTCCAGGAACTGGTGTATTTATATTGAGGTCATGTGACCCTATTTGCACACAGGTAGACTAAATTAAAATAATTAAACTAATTAATTAATTAACTAATTAAACTCCATTAAACTAATTCTGCTGTCAACTGGACTAATTTAGGTCCAGCTGGAAAAAATCTTCACAGCAGATGGGGTGAATGCAATCACTTTTTTTTTACATAACATTTTTTGGTAAATAATTTTGCAAGGAATTCCCTCAATATTATGTGTTATTTTGTGTAGATTCATGACATACAATATAGTCCCTATTAACTCCATTTCAGTTTTAGGTGGTAACACTACAAAATGTGGAAAAGTTCAATTATACAAGCTTGCATACTTAAACAAGACACTGTACATTCCTTGCTTTCGTGAAATCCCCTTTCCTATTAGTTTCACTATAGTTCATAAACATTGCTAAATAATATGCTTTATAATGAGTAACTGAGCAGTAACCCAAGACCCTACAGCAGCTAAGAATTTGATCAAACATTGATGTCGAACAGGTTTGATGTAGCATTTAAGAATATCACCAAGTTTGTTCTGTCATTTTTCACCTACAAAGCTTACTAGAATAAGGAAGCAGTTCACACCCATGTCTTGTCATGTTTTCAGATCTCTGGGTTGAGCCATCAGCAGACTCAGCTAAAACAGGATGAACTACAATCAGCTCTCATTCATATTCTACGGTCTATCTATTCTACGTCAACTGGAGCACTAGAACCTCAGGAGGGATTTTAATGCAACAGTTAGCAAGTTTGACAGCAGTATGGTAAGTCTGTATTGCTCAAAACTTAATTCAAAATCAATTTTAATTTTTACTCATACACTGAAGTTTAGTTGTATGCTGTTTCATTTGCATTTGTGTTAGCACATCAGATATATACCAGAACTCTAACTTTCACTGTATACACCACATCATGGGTTCTGAGCAAAGCAAAGATAAGATGTACTGCACCAGATATTTAAATGGTAATGGACCTCCGTCACTAGCTGACCAAGGTATGTTATTGTATTCTGTTCTATCTTAATATCTTTCGATGTTACTGTACAGTCCATGGTGTAAACCAATTCATTTTTTAATCAGTTGAAAACTGTGCTGATGGAACTAGCGGATGCAAAAGAAACTCTAAAATAGTAGATGGAAACCAACCAGATGACGGGCGGATGTCAATAACGCACCTGAGGAGGAATGTGGAAGGATATCCAGACTGTGATACCATACAGATAAACTTTGAATTTGAAGATGGCATACAGACGGTCAGCTTATAATGCTTTTTCTTCTGTAATTCTGTATTAATCCTTCTGCAATGCACACAGCAACATGCATGACATAGTTTCGGTTAGTTCAGTTGAACTAGAAGTAGCCTCAAGGACATTCCTCCCTGCATTTGCTCTGCTCTATGGTATTTGGCTCAACCCGTTCCACTGCTTAAGGTTACATCTGCATGTTCTTTACAAGCAGATCCTTTTGACAGCTGTTTATGGGGCAGTGAGTAGTTTCCCTGGTTTAATTAAGAAAAATCAAACTACAGGCAATCGGAGCAAAGGGCTCACTTTATTGATTATGATGTGATGTGTTTTCACTTTGACAGTATGACTCACTATGCTTGTGATAATGTTTCCTTCTTTCCTCTGAAGGAGAAGCATCCTAATCCAGGGCAGAAATACTACGGGCTTAAAACAGTGGCCTTTGTGCCTCAGAACCATGAGGGAAGGAAAGTGTACCGCCTGCTTGAGACAGCATTCAAATACAAGCTGCTGTTTACAGTGGCCACTACTAGTACCGGAGAAGAACGAGTTACCTACGCTGACATTCCTTTAAAAACCAAAGAGAGTGGAGGGCATGACAGGTGAGGACTGTGTGAATTCAGGTGGCTCATGATAATGCAGTTGGTAGCAAAACTACCAGGAAGCATTATTTGCCTTGTCTGAAGTTTTCCTTACATTACATTTTCTTTGTCAGCTTCAGCTATCCAGACCCGAAGTATCTGAAAACGGTGACAGAGATCCTGAAATCTAAAGGGATCAAATGAGAAGGAAAGTTTAAAGATGAGCAATATTCCAGCATAATATATGGACTATATGGACTGTGTGCAGGATTTATACATGTGATATTCAAGACTGACTATTTTACAGTGAAAAGTGATTTCATTTGTGTGTATATGTAGGCATACACAGCCAGTCAACAGACACTTGGAGGTTCTCATGATTTATTAAAGTGTAATCACTATTAGTACCACAGATGATACAGAATAAAGTAAATAAGGAAACTTAAATATATGTTGAACTTATTAACTGGATATTATTTTATACTATTATTTTTTTCATTATTATTAACTCTATTAATGGAGCTTTAAATGAGTGCTTTGCTAAAGGCAGGTGCACTTGAAGGGTAAACTCATTAAGCCTATAGATAAGACTCATATACACTGATAGTAGTAACTGTAAAAAAATAAATATTTGGTGTAATACAAACACCTAATTAGAGTCATAAAGAATTTGGACTTTCCAATTAGATTAGATCTAGATTGTAACTTTGGTTAGAGTTTCAAATTTCAAAGTATTAAAAATGAGGTCATTTAAACAAAAATATCAAAATACAGCGTGCTCTTTTGAGTGGCAGTGTACATGGAAAAGAACAGGGGGATCTGTTATGTTTGCTATAGATAGTGTTTGCTATGATATGTTTTGTTAAGCAGTATGGAATGTTGTTGATCAAGTGTCTATTTGACAGGAAGAGATAAGAATGCAGATAGATTATACAGTACAGTACAACATACCTAGCAAGTTATTTAGTCTCCACTGATATTTTTTTAGAATCTCTCTTCCTGAAGATCTTTCTTCCTTTCTTCATTATATCTAGTATAATTTATCTAGCACAGTTTGTAAAACCTTCCCAAATTATACATTTGTAATATTTCATTTGCATAGTGTAAAGAAACCTGTTTCATCAAAGCAAGGATTTATATAATACACATTACCCATTTACCTTAAAATGTAAATGGATAGGTGTTAATTACAAACTAAGGTGACTCTCGCACCTCAGACTCATGGGACATGCCATTTGATTCATCAGGCAAGATGGAAGATTGAGAGTGTAAATTAAACCTCCTAATTATAAGCAAAGGTGTCAACATTGAATGTTCTCAATCTATTGATTTTAGTTGGTCAGTATAGATTCGCCACAAATCTATTCTTCTAAAAGCTAGAGAGTAGACTACAGGTAGCCTATATTTTTTTCTGTTTGTCTGCTATCCATCCGGCAGATTGCAGAGTCTGAACTTTTTCAGGATGATGGAGGCCCTTTTGTTCTCTTCAAACTGAATTATGGGCTGGGCTTCACACAGACAATAAAGTCTAATCAGATTGGCGGGACCCATTAAAGAGGCCTCTGTCATCTCCACAGGCGTTCTTAAACCACTTTCTCCTGCATGCTCCACCAGGAGTCATCTGTCCCAACTGTCAGCTGCTACCGCTGCTGTGACAGCTATCAAATCTGGCCAGGCTACATCACCTCATCCTCGTCATCCTCCACCACACTACACCCCTCAGTCCTGCCATTACTCCTTCTGCTACTGAAGAGCAACACTAGCCAGCCTCTATTTGTAACTATAGCCCACAAATGAAGTACATAAGTCTTCACGTAGCCAGAGTATCTATACCCTGCCTTGTAATTCTTACTAGTAATCTTGCTGTGCATGACACTAGCTTCTCTAACATCTCATAAATGCATTGTGTGAAAAATGACAAACAACACATACGCTTTTTTTTTCTCAAGTCAGTAAACTGTGACCTGAAATCATCCCCTACTACAGCTCCTTTACTGGAACAAGCAAAACTCAGATTTCCAAAAGAAATTATTTTAATTCTTCCTGTCATACTGTTACTATAGAAAGACTTGGCTGTCTTCTGCTTCCTACTTAGCAGTGATAAATAGGCTTTAGGCTTGATTTCATTAGGCTCTTTAATCTGGAGCACAATTAGACTTTTAGAAGACAAAGCAGAATCCGAACCTGTTAATTAGAAGTGTGGAATCACAGATGCTGATGATGGATGCAGCTTCTGGGGCTCCACTTACAGGACAAACCTGAACTGGAGAAACCTTTGCTCTTTCATTGTAGGCCTTTGCACCAATCTGCTCGCCATAATTATATTCAATTCAATTCAATTCAATAAAATTCACCTTTATTTTCATTATACCAGTACAGCATAACAAGAAAGCCATCTCACTGTTGTCTGCGAGATGTGTCATAAACACAGCAAAACATGCAGGACAGGATGGTGCAGACCAAAAAGAAGTCCACAGCTTCACAACTATAATATTTTAGATTGCTGAGCGGAGATGAGTTTCTTACAGATAAGGGAGATAAAATGTTACCTGCTGGACCAACTTCTTTCAGCACAGATAAACATCAGTTCACATCAGGACTGTAGATCAGTGTGAGATAACTAAAAATGAAATTAAAACTGAACAGCATGTTAATGTACAGCTTCCTCAAGGTTCAGGAGAAAGTATGCCAAAGACAAAGGATTCAGGAAATGTTCTCATTAAATCAAGGTGTTGTGACTGCTCGTCTCCAGGACTGAAGTTAAGCACTACTTCTTTTTGTGTCTGTGTGTAATGCGTTTCTGTGAACCATCAAATGCAAGCAGGTTTGTTGTGACAGAGGTAGCACATTCCATTTGTGTCATGGAGTGTCCTTTTTACAGGCCCTATAAACCTTGCTGACAGGGAAGAAGAGTGACAATACACCTTGTGTTAACCTGAACCGTATCCGTAAACAGAACAGCAGTTGCCACAAAGGTGAGGGGAGTCAATCTTACAAAGGAAATGGTTTATGAAGTGATAAATCTTCCACAAGAGATGGATTGAGTGTTTTAGCCACTTCTCCTTTGATGGGAATATGCTTTACCTCCAGGTTATCAAAGAGCCAAAATGAGAAAAAGGAAATATATGGAGAACACTCATAATGCTGACTCTTATTCTCAAGAGGAGTTGGTATTTATTTGGATGTGTTAAGGCATTGTTTTTGAGAGCAAACAGGTTAGGTGCATGTCCAAAGTGTTAAGATGTAAGACAAGAGATATTGCATGATAAACTAATTCTTTGGTCCCAGGACCTGTTAGTGGAGCAAGAGTTATGGTATACAGTATACCTCATGTTTGTAATTAGACACCTTTCCTATTAGTTTCACGCTAGTTACTGAATAATTCATAATAGTTACTGAATAATATGATTCAAATGAATAACTGAATAATAAGCCAAAAATAAAATCCGCAGGTATTAATATGAATCTTAAAACGCTTATAAATAAAGAGCGAGAGACAGAGAGAGAGAGAGAGAGAGAGACTATCCATCTCTGTGATGTATGACTCTTTCTCTCCATCAGTTCCCTTAGAGAAATCCAGTGTTGTGCTTTCATAAGGCCACCAACCAACACAAAAGCTCCAACTTTATACTATTCATCTGTCGAGAAGGTCCCAATTGCAGCTCTTTGGTCATCTCGTACTCTTTTCTTCAGACACAGAGACCTGTCAGACACCCAGGGCATCTGGGCCCAGACGGCTCGTTCCTCACTGAGTCAAATCAAAGCAGCCAGAGATCAGGCTCTCTGATAACCCACACGCTCTTTGTGGCCTAAGGTTATTCCCCTTCCGCATTCATCTGCCATGCGTCCACATTCACAAACTACTGATATCTCCATTACGGCTGAATGACACTAGGACTTCTAAAAGAGCACAGATATGGCCTTGTGATACTGTTGTATCCTCTCTTCGTGTGGCCTTTAACTGGAGCAGAGCCTCAGTAGAGATCCCAGATTGAGAGAAAGCTTGATTTTGCTTCCCTTTTGCCTTTATACAAAGAGCTATGCAGTATAGACCAGAATATTTGAGAGAGAGATGAATAAGTCCTAACAACTGAGAAATAGAAAGTGTCCTATGTTTTGTTATCTGTATATTTCTTCGGGTCAAGAGCACACAAAAAAGAGATAAAGCATATAAAATAGCTTGTGAATAGCTATTTTGCAGTCAGACACAAACTTTCAACTCTTCTGTGTGTGTTAAAGAGTAAAGTACATAGTTAAATCTATCAATTTGCTCCCACTGATCTTTTGTTCCAGTTTGGTGCTTTAATGACTTGTTACAGTATTAAAGGTGAGTAAGAAAGGGTGATTATTTAGCAGACCAACCATCTATATTCTCTGAGAGATTTCATATTGTACCCAATAAAGCTGGGACGAAGTGCTCTATCTTTCACAGTAGACCAATGGGACTGGTAAACTATGCTGCCCCTGTTTATCAACTCTTATAAAGAAAGGTAAAGGTGAAGGGCAACAGATGCAACCATAGACACCAAGACTAGTAATTTATATACAAATGGGAAATTGAGTTATGTCAAATCTGTAATTTGTTTAACAGATGCGCTGTGACCTAGTGATCGATTTGTGATATGTACTGATAAAATGTACAAATATGTACTGATATGATTCAAGCTCAGTGACTTTCTTGCAATAAACCATAGAACTTTTTATTGTGTGCACTTTTACACAATGGGCTACTAACTTTGAATTAGTCCGGATTAGGGCCCACGGTCATAAGATTGAATTTAAGCTTGCTGTAGTGGTCCAACTCATGTTTGTAGGCTCCTCAATAGCTTCCCCCGTGTTGAAAGTTCCTCTGGGTGGTTGACTGGGCTTGCTTAACTGCCCAAACTCCCAGCACTTTGTGATTAATGACCTTTAAGGTGACAAATCACCACAGTAACAAAGCACTGGAATAGAGGAGCAATGGGGCCGGGCTCCCCAAAATCGATGCTCCATTGTTCTCTCCCTCCGTGCACTCTTCTCTCTCTCTCTCTCTCTCTCTCTCTCTCTCTCTCTTATTTTGTCTGCCATATAGAGTGGTTTAACAGGGACACTGTCACCCAGATCTGTAACTGGGATACAAGTTGCAGGTGTGGATTTTTGAAAATTCACTACTAACCACAGATGGTGAGTTTTATCATGGATACACAGCTTTGAATTGTTAGATATATTTTTTTTATAAAAAACAAAATTTTCAGCGGTAATTTTAGCTATAACCAACATTCTATGTACCCAGTGAACCTGTCCATCTGTAGCCTACTCAAAAGCAAAAATCTATCGAGCTCTAAAGAAATCGCCGTTTATTTTACACAGGTGGTAGAAGCACAAATATTTCTTACTCGAGTAAAAGTGTAAATGCTCATCTACCCAAATATTTCTGTAAATGTTAGTTTACTTATAGTAAAAGTACAAGCAGAAGCATCTTTTATAATTTATATTTGTCTGATACTAAAAAGTCACTTCATGATTTATGAAAATACGTAGGTTACAGAGACATGCAGTATCATAGTGTTAGAAATTTTTGATATTTTTCTTTTGAAATGTAGCAAAGATAAAAGTGAAAGAAAAGCAAGCCCAGATACTTGAAAACTGTGCAGTAATGCAACATTGTAGTAATTGTATTTTGTTACTTCTCATTTCTCATGTTGTGCAAATAGAAGGTCTTTTTATTATGTGAATGAAAAAATGTAACTTTATGAATTTCTTTCTTTTTTACTCATTCTGTTTGCTCTTTCGGTGCCATGAGCAGGGTTCCTCATGGTTTATATGTAAATTTCCATGCATTAAACCATAAAATTTTTTTAGATTTTTTTGGTGAAGGTCACAGTTTTGAAATCACTGTCCAACTGGATGCACTGAGAGCTATTCTGTGTTGTGTTTCCATCATGCTCCCCTCATGCTCTCTCTCTCTCTCTCTCTCTCTCTCTCTCCCTCTTGTGATTTAAAATCAATATCAAATGCTATACAGTCAGAGCTTGAGCTTCTAAATGGTAAAAAAAAAAAAAAATGCTATATTAGACAGTGCATGTCTTAGCTGCTCATATACTGTTTGGAAAGCACCTCTGTTGCCATAGTTCCTATTTATATTGCTGCTCATTTCAAATAAGTGACAAGATTAACACAATCTACAACTGGCACACTGTCCTTTTTATTTTTCCTGTGATATTTCATTTCATTAGCATTTTACAGGTGATAACTGATCACTTATTACTACAATATTCAGCTTTCCTGCTGGCATATTCTAGTTTTACTTGAGTGACTGTTCATGTAGACTCACACTAGTATGAAAAAATGGATCAGCCGCATCGATTCAGTACAAAAAAGTATACAGAGAAAATTATTCAAAAGGTTTATTGAAAAGCATATTGAATTTGGCCTTTATTATTAATAGTTTTATTCTTATGATTCTTTTGATACTTAAGTATATTCAGTGGGGTCTGAAAAAAAAAAGTCTGAGACCACATTAAAAATCTGTGATTTTTTTATTATTTAAAAGTGGAAATAAACAGAGAGTTTTAGAATTTTGAAAATTGTAAAACAAAAAAGGAAATGTGCAACATCTTGACTATTCAATATACAAGATGTTGCACAATTTCCAGGTCACTATTTAAATTTAAGCAAATTTATGATATTGACCATGCTAACTTGTTTTTACAAAAGGTCCGATTTTTTCCATGAGTCTTAAGCCTTCCAGTGAAGCGTGTGTTTAGACGACATGCCGATGGACTTGCTCTAACTTGGATCATCAGGTTTTACACAAACATGTGTCAACTTGAGTGTACACTATCATTACAGCAAAAAAGGGACATAACAAATACTAAGAAATTCTGAAATTCATGTAAATATTTCTAAAATTCTACTGTTCAGAAGTTATTCTTGATATCATTTGTAATGAAAACCTTTGTGTTGAATTGAAAAAGAATGCCAAACAGAAGCATTTTCACTAATGGCCTCAGACCTTTGGACTTGTATATATGCTAGTTGCTTTATTTGCTACTTTTTTCAGAAAGGGGTGTTTACTTTTCCTGAAGAGTGGCTATTGGATACTTTATATATATATAGCATTGGTCTTTTTTTTAAATATAAAAACAGAGTGTGTGGGAGCTAGCGAAGAGGAACATTATGAAAAGGGTGCTCACATACAAGCTATGACAGTCCACCAGCAAAAGGTCACATCAGCTGGGATATTGGCTTATTGAGATTGAATAATTAATGTGTTAATGTCCCTGACGTAATGTAAAAATACACACAGACCCCTCTTGCTGAAAGAGAACACAGTCAGAAAAAGGTACTAAATTCACACTACTAATGTTAGTCTCTGTGGTGGTTATGCCAAGCGTATATGCTCTGTACTTGTATTACCTAGGAAAGAGAATGTAGTGCACATTTAAGACAATTCAGAATACATGACTTTAAGAAAGTCTCTTGCACCATTTGACAAATGGTACATTCACACTGCGTATGCATCTGGAAAACCAAACTGTAGCTGTAAAATACCCTTTTTTGATAGTTAAGAGTGAAATTCAGTGTTTTGGTAAGGCAGGCTCATTTTCTTGCCATATTCTACAGTAATGCTTGAATTCCACAATCACGTATCTCTAGTAATATTTAATCTAGTAATTATATATTAGAAAACAAGATGGAAAATGATTAATGTACATTTATATAATCATTAAAGGATAAGTTGCCATTGTCTTACATCAGACTAAGCATCTTTGCTGTATGTCATACGATTTTGTTGGCTACATCGGCACGCTGAATAGCCGAAGGCAACTTTGAGAACTTCTCTCCGTTATTTCTTAATAAACGGCTTTTCCTTCATAGAAGCCTGATAGATAGCTCTTTTTTCCGCTCACAGAGGAGGGGAAGCCCAAGGAGGATATGCTTCCTGACAGTGGGTCTGTCTTCTTAATGACTGGGACTGCACATAACCTTCAAACCAGACTGTGGCACCACCCAGTCGCTGACAGCTCGACCATCTCCCAAAGCTCCAATAAATGTCAAGCACTCATCTCTCTCTCTCTCTCTTTCTCTCTCTCTCTCTCTCTCTCTCTTTCTCTCTCTCCTGCTCCTATCTCCATTCCCGGATTAACAGGGGTCCCATAAATCTAAGAGGTCCAGCTTCTCCCAGGTCTGTGTGGGGCCTAACAATTGGTACTGGCACTGTATTCATTTTCATTTTTCTTTATTTCATATGGCTCCTTTTCCTTCAGCTCGTCTTTCTTTATGACCTGCATTTAAGACGTGATGCCCCGTCTAAGCTGCTTTCTGTCTATAGGGCTTAAAGGGAGTCAGGGGGATGTAATATTTACAATGTGAAGGACCCCATAGATCATAGAGAGAGAGAGAGAGAGAGGGAGAGAGAGAGGGAGAGAGAGAGAGAGAGAGAGAGAGAGGAAGAGAGCAAGAGAGAGAGAGACAGAGAGACAGACAGAGAGAGAGAGAGATTTTGAGGTGCCTTATAGGGTCATTTCAGGGGCATAGTAAGGTGGTTGCTTAATCTTTGTCAGTGTGATCTTTGGCTTCATCCACTTATTGCATTCTATAACACCTCTTGTTGGAGTCATTAATATACACTGTTTGCCAAAGGCATTTTCTATGTTAGTTTGCAATATGTTATCAGGATTATTTTATAGAAAATAATATAACAGTTGCAAATATGTGTTACAATGTCTAAAAAGCAAACTATGCATTCATCAAAAAAAAAAATATGGCTAAACAGCTGTAATCACTGCACACACTTTCTTCATGCAAACAGTCTTTTTTCCATGAATTGCTCAGAGATTTTTCCATGCAGTCTTGCAAAACTATTTGTGGAGCTGGTAAGTCACCTCTAGTGAACCTTTCTATACAACTCCTTCTACAGCATCTCAAGTGGATACTCCCAGGAATTGTCTTCAGGTCCTGGCTTACATTCCTTACTCTTGCAGCTACATACCTTTCCTATTAGTTTCACCGTCGCTACTAAATAAAACATAGAAGTAATATACTTTATGATAAATAATTGAATAATAAGATGAGAGTTTAAGGGATTAAGGGAGAGTTTAAGAGTTTAAGGGTGACTGAACAGGCTATTTCCCTCCACACACACTTTATTTATACTGGGAAGTCTCACACTGCCTCTTTCATCTCCGATTACAACCTTTACGGCTCTGAGGTGAGTTTGGAGTCATTGAAAAGAAAACAACACTTGGTAGTACCAAGAGATCTTTTAACAAGTTAACAAAGAATGTTATAACGTTCTGTAAATATTAGACTGTGGCATTCCAGAAACAATGCACCTGCAATATTCTAACTTATCTGCTGTAATAATGGTTTGCTACTTAAAATTATTAGAACTTTGCTCGCACATTCTCGGTTATAGGCAAACGCTGTTAACAGTGCTCTAACTAAAAATGTTGCAAAATTGTTTCAGGAACATTTAAAAACATTATATAAAAAGCTTCTCTGAAAACCCAGAAAATATGACAGAATGTTAAAACCTCCCAAAACCGGAAATGTTCAGAAAACATACAATTGTAAGCTGGTTTGGATGATAACGGTAGTAGTTTTCTATATGGGTTCTACTGTTTCTGAATGGGAAATACTCTATTGTAGGGTTCTACATAGAGCCTTTAAGGGTTCCCCCAGACTGACAAACCATAGGACCTGTTAATGAGTTTTTAATATACTTACAATGTTCTTCAAGAATGCAATCTGCTTGAATGTACTGTAGGTGAATGTCTCCTAATCAAAGACTCACACATCACAACAGATGGAAAAGCACTGTATCATTTTAAACTTTGACCCCATGTCCTCGGCTTTATGCTCACTTATCATCTTTGTCAAACTGATTGGTGTCAGAAGCATGTTGAATGATTTCTGTTTCAGATGCACCCAGCTGCTCGTCTGAGATTTATGAACCAGGTAGCACACGTATGTGAATCAATATATCAAACTGTCCAAAATTACAGCAATTTGTTAGTGACTAATGTTAGTTACTGTCATAAATGGCATAAATGAGTAACAAGGTCAGTTTACAGTGAATGTCAGGTGTCTTCGCTTTTGCTTACCTCACCAAGCCAAAACTGTAACTTAATAAAGTCCATTTTCATTATGCAGGTTTATTATGAACAACTACAACTTGGTTTTATTATATCAACACTGTCTGTTGGTGCAATCAACTTTTCAATTCTTTGGCACTCACACTATAAAAGCAGGGACATGGTCTTGGGGAAAACTCAACTGTTCTGTATTTTGCCCAACACAAGTGTGGTATTGGGAATTTTCTGCCCAGAACAATGACCTGCAAAACTAAAATCAAGACCCAGATGACATCCTCCCTTTAGCTGAAGCACTGAGTGATGAACAACGTGGAGACATCCAGATGACACCAGCCATACATCCATCCCTCTGTCCAGCCCTCCACAATGTTCCCTCCTTGGACGACAGCACTAGCCTTCACCTGTGCCCACCTTGGCACCATCACCACCCCCCTCCACCACAGAGACAGCACAGAAATGCAATCAGCCTCCAGCTCCCTGCTGGTAATCCCATCTCCCAGCTTGTGTCAGGGTTTAGACTTACGTGAGGCAGTGAGTGATAGCAGTGGAAAAGTAAAGAGAGGCTGAGGGATGGCTTGCAGACTCAGGAAGAGCAGAGGCTGAGTTCACATCTAAAAAGAAGCAAGGGTCATTGCTCTTCAGAAAACACAGAATGGAAACAGTTTAAGACTTAAACTTCAGGCTGTTCAAGTTCAAATCACAAAATATTTGTTAAAGACTGTACATAAAAACTGCTGATGCAACCTGAATTTCACCCAGTCAAACCACAGGGATTAAATACATCCAAGCAACAAAACATCTACTAATAGTAAATGAGATGTATATTAAAAAAATATCCCTTGTATCGAACCTACATAATCAAAATCCATAGGCAGTTAATCCATTAATAAGTACTGATTATACAAATATAAACAATAAACATATTTTAGAGAAGGCTTGTTCTTGGAGCATGCTACCTGAAAGAATAAATAAATAAATAAATCTGAAAGAAAGGCCAAGTCACGTCACTAAAAGGATTTGTTCTAAAGAAATAATAATAATAATAATAATAATAATAATAATAATAATTTTTTTAATTCTAAAATATCATCATCTTTACAAAATGGAATAAAATTGGAAATTAAAATAATGTGATGGTGTAAAATTAATCATGAATAAAATGCATCAGTAGTAAAATTACATAATTTTTACATATTGAATTATACATTTGATTAAATATCTCAGACCCACTCAGGGTATTGCTCTTAATCGTTCTCTTTTTCTGTCAGTACACCCTGTGTTTCCAGAACACAGCATATCAAATGGATCTCATCACTCTCCATCTTTCTTAAATCGTTTCAAATAGTACCTTTCTGCAATACATCGAGGCTTCAGCCTTCTAAGAGTGGATTACAATTATTTGTCATATTAATTTGTCTGGTGGATTAGGGAGAAATTACAAGAGCGTATGTTCAATTTGGTCATGCTGGTGATTCATGGCTCTGTCTCAAGGGATGAATTAATATTTCAGTGCAATTATTACATCCTCTACCATTAATGCTCAGGCCAGATGAAATCATATGAGTGAGGGATTTTATTAAAACTGAGAGTTTTAAAAAATCAATGAACAACTACCTCAGTAAATAAGCAAGTGGACACCTTAAATGGGAGCCCTGTTCTATATTTTGATTGAGGGTGATATGACAGCAAGCCATAAAGCACCAAAAAGAAAAGACAAGGGCATTTACTGATTCATTGGCTTTTGTTTAATGGTACACGAATCAATGACAAATAACTTGTCATAACAAATACTTATTATTATTAAAATAAATATTTTTAAATTTTTTTTAAATTTTATTACTGCATATTAATTTTAATAATACTAAATAACCCAAGATATTTCTTTCAACAAAATTAACACACCTGTGTAGTTTGGCTAAAATTTTATACATGGATTAATTTACCAGAGGCATCCATCTAAACTTGTTCATCTTAATGCTGTCTGAATGTTTGTAATCTACCACGATATAGGTCCATACATTTTTTTGCAACAATAGAGCAGAATTATTTTCACTGATTTCCCCATGTGAGAACGAGACATAAACAGTACTGGCAGATCCAGTGAGGGGGAAGAAAAGCTGGGCGTATGTTGGTGACAAGCGTCATGCTGTCATCTAGTGCACACTCTGCCTCTGCCCTGGGGATACACAGGCCACGATGAGATGTAAGTCCGATTTAATCTGCACTGAAGGTGTACCAGCATCTGGAAATTCATTCATGATGAAGTGCAATTGTTATAGAAAATGTGCATGTCTGAGACTCAGTCTTGCAGGTGGCTTGGCCATTGGGGTTCTGATTCGTGAAGGGGTGACGTTCAGTGTTATTGACTGGGGCACATGGAGCAAGCCCTCCAGTTACATTCTTCTCATCCCTTGATCTGATACTGTGTCAGTCCAAATGAGAGCTGCACCAAGAAACTTACTGATAGGACCTGACTGAAGATAAAGTTCAAATTTCCTTTATGAAAAGCATCAGAATTCCTCCAATGTGCAAATTAAGGGTAAAGACACTTCACTTTGTTATATCCAACTTCCCTAGGTTTATATATATTGTACATACCTAGACTCTGCTTCACTCAAATGATCACCCAAACTGAACCTAAACAATTTATAATTACTAAAGTCCAATTCCTTAATTTGCTGCTGAGTGATATTGCACTATCATACAGTTACATGCAGATCAGGACAGACTAGTTTACTATCTAGTCTGTGTCTTGATATCTAGTCTTAAAATCCTTTAAGAGTTGTATATCAACAAGCAAGGAGAAAGAAGGTAGCAAATGTTTTTTTCAAGGTGGCTCCTGTGCCTGAGAGAACAACCTGTTTGTCCTTGAGAGAGCATATCCACTGTAGCTCTCACTGTGATTTATTGTGTGTTATTGTTGTGCTTTTCAATATTGTTCAATAGCCAGGTGCTGATTACCTTTCTCCACTTCCTTGTCAGGCTGTGGCCTGCTGCCCTGGAGGGCCAGGGGCTTTTTAATTGGTTCCGAGAGGATTTTGCACCCTTTCATCAATGACAAATTTGATCATTTTGAGGGTTAGGTTAGGAAGCAGGGAAAAAGACAGTCACAAATGCTACACTTCTACCTCATTTCTTGTAGTCTTAGAGCTGTCAATCAAGATTGATCTTAGTGTTGAGAGAAAGAGATAAAGGAGTGTGGTGAGTTTTACCTGATTAGTACAGAATGTTTTTTTTATAATTAAAGATATATATTTTCAGTTAATGACATGCTTACTTTTGTAAATAGATAAACATAAATTATATAATTTTAGTCCTCCTAAATAACTGCTATAGATTATTGTTCCACTTTAATTATATTTATAAAAGTACATAAAGGGTAAAAATATAAAGTTCAAAGGCCTCGTGTGGAAAAAGAAAAAATTCTGTCGTATCCTTAAAAGAAAACCTAAGCACATTTTTTTGTCTCCAGCCTCTACATCTCTGTCACTGCATATATATCAGGTCAGGACACACTGTGCTATATAGAAGGTTTTGGTATCATCACTTTTCAGAATATGGCATAAAGTTATTAACCATTAACCATTACTACATTAACCATTAGCCATTACTACATATCACTACTAAAACAACTTTTCTAAAGAGTGAAAAAAAAAACAACAAACTTTGAGGTGTTACTAAAGCATTCCGAAAGTCTGTGCTTTTAATGATAAGAAATTAACTACACAATTTGTGTCACAATCAAATAAATAATGGGCTGGAGTGTTTGCAGGCATTGCCCTCTTCAGGCCAGCGCAGGCCACATCAGTCGTAATGTTCAGGACAGACAGTGCCGCGGCAGGCCAACAGTGTCGATTTGATGCCCGTTGAATTTTCTATGATGGATGGCTGAGTTGGGCTGACTATATTGCTGTCCTAATAAAAGCTGCCCTCCAATCCACATGGCTGGGAGTGGATCTAGAAAACGTTGCTGTCTTTAAGAGAAAAACTGCTCTATGCGTCAAAAAGAACAATGTTTCTCTGAAGACAGTGCTTCACCTCAGCAGCACCGAGAGCTATATTTGCCCCTTACAATTTCTTTTGTGCTAAGAAAGCAGCTAAAATATAATGTTCCTTTTGAATTTAATTTTGGATGAGGTCAAAAAAAAAAAAAGAAAGAAAGAAAGGGGCAAATTCTTAAAATACTCAAAATGTTCATTACAGGCCACACAGTTTTACATACACTGAGACACAATAATTAACATTATTACATTTTACTGTATGTTTAACATCTTTCACACATATGTCTATTGCTATAATATTGACCTGTCAGCTGCATAATATTTAGCTTGAATGGAGGCCAGCGTCAGTAAATAGTGCAGTTGGCAGAGGATCGCTGTGTGCACAGGAATTCACTGGTGATTTCCTTATAACCTGGAGCCTCAGTCAGTCCACTCCCTGTACAAATAATAATAATAATTTAAAAAAAAAAAACTTGAGTCAAGACCACTTGTTTTTAATCTTTCTTTCCTGTAGATCTGTGAATGTAATAAAGTAGTCCAGTGGTTAATGTTCTGAGCTAGTGACCAGAGTCTAAATGCCAGGACTGCCAGAGAGCCCCTGCTAGACTCTTAAGCAATGCATTTAACCTTTAGGTAAGGATAAATGTAAATGTGCATTGTGTGAAATGCAAATATGAACTGTGAGTAATGAATTACCTTCTATTAAGTTGTAGAGGTTGCAGTAATTAGTGCCATGGTCTGTAACAGCATACCACGTTTCTGAGACTGACATGGCCTATGGAGAATGTTAATGATGTTCACATACAGTGTTGTTCTCAAGGTATAAGTTAAAGTGATACATGCAAAGAAAATTAAGTGCATATGCAATGAACTCTTACTGATACATGGCAACGGGTGAAGAATTTGTAAGGAACTAGTCTGAAGTTTATATCTTCCACATATTTCTTCCATGGTGCCATGTGCTTTGCTGCAATGAAGTGGACCGAGGCTGACTGGAGCTATAATTGTAAAATAGTATTTTCATTCATTCATTCATTCATTACAGCTTAATACTCATAGAACACACACACACACATACCTTGTATAGACACTTTTCTCCACCCATAGTACAACCTGCCATTGTCCTCCACTTTTTAATCTGAGTGGCCAAGGCTTCGTACACATGACTGCAGGGAAGCCCAAAGTACCTGAAACAAAACATATTACAACTTTTTAATATAGAGTTACGGTTCTTCTGGAATTTCCAGTCTCATTCCTGGGAACCCCTAGTTACATGCATTATTGTTTCCTCCTACTACAGCAGGAATTCTCAAACTTTTTTGCAGCCCATTTAATTGTAAGATAAATTCCACAGACTACAGCAGTACATAATCCAACTATTCAAATATTAGGTTCATTATTTAAATCTGTACAATACCATTCTATTTATTGCAGCCAAAGCGCTTTTAATTCCTGATATTTTCTTCAGACAGAACATAATATGTCCAAGTAGACGTTATTTATGTGCCTTGTTTTTGAGATACTGAGGTTTGGATTCAATCCATTCAGTTCAAATGACAAGTCAAACAGGCTAATAATTCAACTTAAAAAATAAAATTGATAATGGTGAGTTGTGATTGCTGTCTCTGTATCAAAGTAAAAAAAAAAAAAAAATTACAGACCCCCTGAATATACTTCACCAGGCCCTACTTTAAGAACCATAGTACTACAGCACACCCAAGTCAACATACATGTATTAGTTATAAAAACATATATAATCTCTCTGGAGATTTGACATTTGCCCATCTGAATTCAAATGCTGCCATCAACTGGAAGAAAGAGGACATTGCTGAATTCATTCAATGTCCAGACGTTTAGCAGCTCGCACAGAAGCATACTGTCCTGTGAACTTTCACTCACAGTTTTTCCATTTCATGCATTAATTATTCATGTGACATTCATAAGACACAAAAGAATATATGAGTTTTTTCTGTCAGACCTCTTCGAGGAAAACAAACATGTTGGCTTCAACCAGAGATTGAATGACAATGTGGCCCTTAAGTTCTGTCTGTTTCTGTGCATGTTCTTCCCTTGTCTGTGTGGGTTTCCTCCCAAAAACATGCACATAGACGGACTGGCTATGTTAAATTGGCCCTAAGTGTGAGCAAGGTGCCTTGCGACAGACTGGTGTCCCATCCAGGGTGTGCTCCTGGCTCATGGCCAGTGTTCCTGGGATAAGCTCTGCATTTATTGCAACCCGGAATAAAGTGGTTACTGGAAATGACATAGTGAGTTATGTCAATGTCAATGACAATGTTATAAAATGCAACAGACACTCTTTTGTTTAGCCTGAATAAGGACATCTAGAGGAAATAAATTAATCATATACTACATAATATGTTCAGTAATATCTCCATGAACAACATTTCCATGCTACAATAATTTCTAATGCAAAAATCAGCAATCTGTGTAGTCTAGTAAACTAGGGGGAAAGAGTGCTGATTAAAAAAGTATGCTGTTGTTATTCAATGTTGTGTATAACAACAGCATACTTTTTTAATTTTTATTTATTATTATTATTATTTTTCTTTTTTTTTTTTACAGATTTTTACTCTGCCATTGCTCATTCAACAATAGTTCATTTTCCACTTGTATTCTGTAAACTTATCTGCAACATTATCTTATCAACATCATGTAATAGGTGTGCAAGTGGTGTTCCTTTTAGAGTACAACACAGTTCAACCTAAATGCACGCCTTTAAATTGAAATCACATCACACCAACCTCACAGCAAGGGTTAAGACTTAACAATCTTAACACACGCAGTTAAGACTTAGTCTTAACACACACTAAGAGTTAACACTTCGATTTTTATAGTTTACTGGGCAGAAAGAGAAACCAAAACAACAGACAGGTACACAAACAAATAGCATATTTACCATTCCACTTTGCACTGTGCATGAAGTGGGCCTGAGGAGCACATGGTTAATGATCCTAATGCCAGCATGGCCAGCAAGAGACACCCGGAGAAATGCATTATGATCTCAGTGATTTCAATCCACAGCTATTCTGTCTGATGTTCTGGTGGGGAATGATGAGAGTCATTGCAGAATCACAGGACGCTCATGTGAGTTTTTCTAAAGGAAATTGACTGAAATTAAATTAGAACACATTCCTGCTCTCTTCAGAAGAACAAGGCAAAGCAGAACCAAAGGTTCGAACACTGTGCAGTCCAATGTCTTCAGATGCTATTTATTGTTTACAATATAAAATGAATACTGTACATGTTTGGAGTGCAAAGTACAAACAAAATATTAAATAAAATCTGTATTTACAGTCATGGAATAAAATGTGCTTCTTGAAAGTCAGTGAACAATTTGGTGTAGCTCATTGTTTATGGTATATAGTGTAGCTCAAAGTGTGATTTGCAAACTTTACAAATAAAAAGTTTTGATTGCATAAGTACTCACCATTACTGTGGAATCCCTGAACTGGCTTATGTGCAAAACGTTTCTTTGGTCTGATGAGACTAAACCTGAATTTTGGCAGATAGTACTGTTTGGCAGAAACCCAGCACTACTCATTGCCCAGAGAACACTATCCCCACAATGAAGCACTGTGGTGAGAGCATCATGTTCATAGCCTTGGCCTTTAGGCCATTTCTGTTCCATGTAATACAAATTGCGGTAAAGTTCAAGGGGGTGAATATGCATGCAAGCTACTGTATGTAATGACAACAGTTCTAGAATAATCACATCTGGGTTGGTGCTGTAGTATGTAAACTTTTTTTTGTTTAATTTGTATTATTTTTAAAATTAATTTAAATAATAGGGGGAAAAAAACATACACTATATCACTATAAATCAATTAGGACGTATAGAGACATATTTCTTTATGTCTATTAGACCCTAAATTAACATTAAATTACAGTGACATATATAATTTACTGAAAATGTAAATAAAAATAAATAAATAAATAAATAATAAAACACAGCAGTGTTTTATAATGGGCGCGGTCTATGATGTATGTTAGCTGTGATTGGTGGACTTTTATAGGAGGCGGGGCTAAGAAGAATGAGTCTCCGTCTCCGGTAAAGGACGTGCGCTGCGTCAGAGTGAGTTTCAAAGAATTAATTCGTTTCCTTTTAGAAGTTTACCTTTTGTCCTCATATGTACATATTCTTGAAGCCACTTATTTATATTTATTGCAGTACACACACGGTTAACAGCTACACGGACTCTGCTGTGGACTGGCTGAGAAGTGTGAAGTTTATGTGCTGAGGTATGGCTCTGTTTTTGACTGTATGACCCACTAAGTGTATTTTGCTAGCTACATGTGTTGAATCATGCCTTTGGCATGGTTTCAACTTCACTGCCATCTATCTGTATTAATGTTGCACACTAAGCATGAATGGAGAAGTGGTATGGTTCAGCTAGGCAGCATATTCCATAAAATGATTTACTATTGAAATCATCACTGACCTCAAACTCCATAACATTTGAAGTAGTTGGATTACTTATTTGACAGGGACAGATAGTTCAAATATTCAAGAGAGCCACATGCTTCATATGTAATAGAATGTATATAGTGTTACAAATAGCTATATAAATCTTGTACAGTTTTAGCAATAATGTTGCATGCTTTGACTTCTAGAATACTAAGTCAGGATGAATCACTCTTGCAATGCTTAATAAAGATGCTAAATGTAAATCCTCTTAACAGCACTGGCTGTGAAAGTCTCCCCAACTCCAAGAATTAATGCCTTGGTTATTACAGGGCAGTCACGTGAATGCCAGACTTTGTCCTTGTGCCCTCATGCTTGAAGGGTTCATTCTTGGCATGGGAACGAATTGCAATAAAGCACTAATGCACTTGTGGAGTTTGTCCATAAAGGCCTAGTATAACAGTGCATTGTGGGTAATTTTGTAGGGTTTACTGCTGTTTGCCCTATTATGGAGAGATGGCCTTGTGATTTGGAAGAGGTGACAACGTACCATGATGAAAGCCTTCAACCATCTGAAGTGGAACCACAACTACAGCTCACTCAAAAGGCACGGTACACTGCAGCATAGGGTGAATGACCCATATAACACGCAGCTACAAGAAATAATCAAAACCTTCTCAGGAATAATGAACTTTTGGCATGTTTGGCATGCTTGCAACTATTTGGCATGCTTCCATATCTAATATGTTACATTGTTTAAAAAGAGTAAGAAACCATTTTTACAGAAATGTCGTTTGCACATTAAATTATTTCTGGTGTTTTTTTATTTTATGGAAAAAGTTTACAAATCTCTGGAGAAACTTCATGTATAGATATTCCTGGATTTCTGAATAGATAAAGATTCATGCTTTCTAACTCTTCCTCAGGTTTTACTGAATTTAGTTTTAGGGGTTTTGTAATCTTTAGGACTGATGTATAGAGGAAAAATCTAGACTGCGAAGCATGTTTGCATCTTTTATTTTAACTAGGAAGTCGAAATGAATGGTGCTATATTGTCAGTATTTGACATCAGAGGAGAACAGCATCTTTTCCACATAATATTGCCCCTAAATAGCATTTATTTGGTACAGCACCATATCATCTTAGGATCACAGTTCTCCATAGTCATAATTAGATTTAAGACACTGATTACAGCTCTTGCTTTCTCTCAGGAGCCCGAGGAGGGAGAGGTGGAGGCTGAACAGATGATGCAAAGCATGAATCCTCACCCCTTGCTGTCTGCATTCACACTAGAAGAATTTGAGTTCCCTGTCAGCGTTCGCCTACAAGAGATGCCCCTCTTCCCCAAGTGGCACCTCCCTCTCAAGCTCATGGCTGTTTTTTTGGCTGTGGCATTTGTGTACACATTACTCCGGGATGTGCTGCAGCCTTATGTGTCTCAGAGTAAAAATGACTTCTACAAGCTTCCCATCCTGGTGTTAAATAAAGCTCTACCCTGGACATCAATCACTCTGCTGGCACTTGTCTATCTACCTGGAGGGCTGGCTGCTGTACTGCAACTACACAGAGGTGAGCAAACGAGCAGTAATCTTCATTATTATTGATTGTGTTGAAGTTAAAATTCCACATGCAGTTGCAACTACCTGTTGAAAACTCATTGCAATAAGTAACAAAGTGAATGTTTTGAAAAGCATGAGACCACGTACAGGATGACAGATGGTAAACAGAGAAACGTTTTATAGAGTGTAATTCATTTTGCCATAGCCTCCGGAAAATCCAGTTTTACTCTTAAGACAGACCAACACTTTTTAATCAGTCTACTGAGTTCGTTTATGACTGTTCCACTGGAGGCCCTCAGTCTTCGCAAGGAATAAAGACCTTCTGTCCATTCTTGTACATGGCATCGGCAGTGATAGTTATCCCACACTAAGTAAACCCACAGTGAGTTGTAGGTCTTCACCACTTCTGCATTGACACCATCTACAGGGGACTGGGCATTTCCTGAAGTCCACCTACATTTTGTAATCAGTTACCATGTCATCAGAGATTTTCTGCAGATGACATGACCTAAAATTGTTGGTGTAAAGGATGAACAGGAAATGAGTCAACACAGTCTTTTGGGTCCTTATTTTGGGTCCTTGTCATGGCCATGACGCCACACAAAGTGTTGCCTGTCCTTGGCTTGTGTTAATACCACCCTGGTCCTGTGGTCTTGTATTGTCAATGAAGTACTAGTTCCAGAGCCAGTGCCTGATCTAGAACTGTTTACGTTCTTAAACAGCAAAATCAGTTTTATTTTACCACCAAAATACTGCTGAATGTAAGCTCCATTACTATAACTGAATATAAGCTCAAATACTGTAACTGAATATAAGCTACACTGCTAATGCAAAACAAAGCTTTGTCATTCAATAGTAAACTTCCACATGTAATTATGAAGTTGTTTGGCTCTTTAGCCAGTAATAATACAGGTCTTAAAAAATCTTTTCCTAACCTAGTACTGGCACAAGCACCATGTTAGTAAGCAATAGGTATGTTTGAGGTTCCTCAGCTCTTTCTAAAGAGAGTCAGTAAAGAATATGATTACTGTGCTTTGGAGAAATATTGTCATGTCTTTCCCGTAGGCGCTCCTGTTTTGCAGTTTCAAACAGAAACACTAGTCATAAGAGTTTTTTTATATGCACTGGCTCCAGTCTGATTTTAGTGAATCCACCCACTGTTTTCTCATGGACCCATTCCATGAGTGTGTAAAATGTGATTTGTCTTCCCTTTTTTGTGAGAAAACAGACTTGATATTGTGAGATATATCTAGTTAGGTGATTCTTGCTGTCTGATGGTAGCGTTGAAATGAAATGGCTGCCCTCTTTTGCCAGTAACCTGCTGAATCAGGCAGGCTGAATGTGGCAGTAAGGTGCAATGTTTACTGTGTGTTACTCTAAAGCAAACTTCCTGTGAATGAACCACCACAGCCAAATGGCTTCATTTATATACCTTCCATGACTGATATTACACATCTATTACAGAACAAACTAGTTGGCATCAGGTAAATAATTTTACTCTTCTTTGTCAGGCACTAAATACAGCTCTTTCCCAGTTTGGCTGGAAAACTGGCTGGGTGTGAGGAAACAGTTGGGTCTGCTGGCCTTCCTTCTGGCCTGCCTACACGCCATTTACAGCCTGAGCTACCCAATGAGACGCTCTTACAGATACAAACTCCTCAATTGGGCCTACCAGCAGGTGAGGAAAGCATTAAGTTTAAATCCTTTTCACATGAAAAGAACATCGTTATTAGTCACTTAACATTCATAGAATGGCAAATTATATTACTCTCCTGCATTCTGCATGCAAGACCAGGGCCAGTATGTATAAAGCCATTCAGAGAACAAATTCTGTCAAGTGTCAAAAAAAATCCTTGAAAGTCAGGAAATTTACTCCTATAATTAGGCCTAAGAATGGGAGCAATGTGCAAAAATTCTTTAGCCTTAAAAGTATTCTTAAATGAGCAAGTATTCAGGAGTGTTTCAGATGTGTCTCAAATGTTTAATAGTAATGAACAGTGGCAGCACTGAGACACTGAGTTAAATGCACAATTTAGTTATAAAATGCTTACTTTCTTAGCCCATTATTCAGCATTTATTGTTATTATTATTATTAGTAGTAGTAGTAGTGGTAGTATTAGTACATCATAAATCACATATTTGTTTGTCACATTGGAGCCAGCTTGCTAGAATAAAAATTTTTTTTTTAGAAGGATTAACTACGGAGCATGGAAATATTTTATAACAAATGGCACTTCTTCTATTCCCTGGCTTCTGTTTATGGTGCGACATAATCTATGTAAAGAATTTAAATCATTTTAGTCTGAACTTTGTTATAAGTTTGATAACTCTTATTTAGCATAATGACGTCTGTTCTCTAGCACCCAAGAGTAATTTATGTGATAGGTACAACAGAAGAAGGAGAACTCATGGGTAGAAGATGATGTCTGGAGGATGGAGATCTACATCTCGCTGGGAATCCTAGGATTGGGCATTCTGGCCTTGGTGGCCTTCTCCTCCCTGCCCTCTGTTATGGGTGCACTAAATTGGAGAGAGTTCCAGTGTATCCAGGTAGGTGAGAAACAAAGAATCCAGACAAGCACTGAAATATGATACATCAGTTTTATGGTCTTGGGCAGTTTCCTCTCAGAAATGACCTCACCATACATCAGGGATGTGGATTCCACAGCCATGGTGGACGTTATATAGAGATTTGCTCTGCATGTTATTCTTTGATTTTGCATAGGCTCTCTCCATGTTTCTGTAGAGAATTCTGGGACATGCAGCCCTGTTTTTGTGCACAGCTCATGCTCTGGTGTATGGATGGAGGAAGTGGGTGGAGCTGAAGCACTATGTATGGTACACACCGCCGTCATTTATACTGGCCTCCTTCCTCCCAGGTGTGGTGTTACTGCTCAATGTTGTGTTGGCCATGCCCTGTTTCAACAAGAGACTGGAACGCATTCGTCATGGCTGGGAAAGGCCTGGGCGAAAGGGATTAATATACAAGGACTCACTCTGACTCACCCTGTCTTAGAGTTTTAAACTTGTGTTTCAGAAATGTTGGGTTTTAAGTCATGATTATTTTGCAAAGTGCTGTTTTTCAAAACATGTGAAAGATGTTTAATTTGCTTGTATTATAATGCATTGTGACATTTTGGTATGAACGAATATGATCTCTCTTTTCTACTTATTTTACAGTAGTTATTATTTGAAAAATAATACAGAAAAAGTATGCATATTATTACTACAGCATATTGTTCTGTATAAAAGAAAAGAAAAAACTTTTATGACTGATACATGATTTTCTGTCTCTGACTGATACATGATTCTCTGTCTCTACTTCATTAAGCTATCACAAACAGATTCAGATAACAAATATCACAGGTATCTTGCACTCCTTTTTGGCATATTCATTAGCTGCTTAGTTTATTGTGCCTCAGTGTTAGGTGACTCTTGAGAACTGCGTGTGAAATGTGATAAGTGGGGAAAAGCAAGGCTTTCTAAATTATACCTAAATTATATCCTATTGTAATAAATATTATGTTAGAATAGTACAACATCAATGGTGACATTCACTACCTTGCTAATTTGGCCATCTATTTAGTATGGTAGTATGTGAATAAGAATGCAGCCATTGTTTTGAGACCTACGATTATACTCGCTGCTTATTAAGTTTCTTATCAACTATGAAGTTTTGCTAATGATGCTCTAAATCGGGGAATCAAACGCAAATTCTCCCAAGGCCACTTCAGTATTTTTGTGAGACTTTAAAGGGCCATAAACAAAGGCTATTCATTTTTAACACTGCTCTGAAATTAGAGTAGGGTATTTCCAGAAAAAAGAAGAGCCATATCAATGCTGGAAATGGCGTTCAACTACACTACCCAGAGTACAACGTAGCCTACAAACATGGCCGCTACAGACTACAACACCCAGCACCAACAGAGACTGTCACTTTCAAGTTCACCATCTTACTGATTACACACACCTCTTCACAGTTACAGACCACAGTATATAAGGACTCTCAATCCACACTCGCCTTGCAGAGTACATACTCTGTGATTCTCTCCAGTTGTTACCAAGCCTTTGTATTGTTATAGTCTTCCCTGTTACAGATCTTGTTTTGTGCTTTACATTTTTGCCTTAGCCTAGCCTTATTCACGTTGTTTGCTAATCGCCTGACCTCCGCCTGTTTTTTGACTATGCTCTTGCCTTATGTTTGGAATTGTCTGCATGTGTCTTCAATAAAGCTGCTGTTTACCTGCACTTGCATCCGCTTCTGCCTTGTGACAGAATGCTTCGCCTACTATGGATGCAGCAGAGTGGTGTCAGACATTAGCAGCACAGCGCCTCATCATCGAGGAACAGCAACAGCAGATCACCATGCTCAGTTCCCAGCTGGCTCAGCTCCACCTCACCACATCTGCTCCACCAGCAGCCTCAGCGGTCATGACAGTACCCAATTCTGCCCTCATCACGCACTTCTGCAGGTTGGCCCTGGGAAGCAGCTGGAATAAACTGGCGCTCAAGGCAACATATCATCAAAGGCTGGGTGCTGACATCCTAACCAAGCTGGCCTGCTGGGGCAACTAAGCTACCTTTGATTCCCTTATAGATATGTCCATTCATCTCGATGTCATGCTGAGGAATCGAGGAGGTATTAAAGCCGCACCTATCCCAGTTCCCGAAATCCACCTCACAGAACCCATGCAACTCGGCCAAGCCAATGATGTGAGAAGGAGAAATTGTGCCACTACTGTGGCAGTCCTCAGCACCAAGTAGCACATTGCCCTTCCAAGCCGCCCACCCAAGCCCCATAGTGGGAGCATGAGGGAGTGACGTCCAGCTCTGTCTCCCACACGTTTTTTCCCTCTAGAATTTTGCACTCCCCATTCAGATCATGCACTTAGAGAATGTCTGTCATGTTTCAGCACTGATTGATTCTGGTGCCGTTGTAAACTTCATCGATAGCACTCTGAGAAGCTCCAGCTAACCCTCCAACCACTTTAACACTCCACGTAGAAGAACTGGACGGTGGCCCCACTGAGGAGGTTCCATCACTCACTGCACGGAACCCATAACCCTCCACGTCAGCGCCTTGCACCAGGAATGGATCTCCCTCCTCGTCACAGTTACTACCAAGTTCCCCATGGTACTCAGGTTCCTACAGATTTCATGGAAGGGAAAGGAAGTCACACAGTGGTCAGAATATTGTCAGGAAAAGTGCCTACAAGTTCCCTCAGTCTACGTTGCTTCTATGACCATAGAAAGCCCAGAGACTTAGGCCCAAGTGGAAATTCCCAGCAAGGCCAAGGCCAATGGATTACCACCTCACTGGCAATACGATTGCGCCATCGAGCTCTGGCTGGAACCACACCACCTCGTAACTGCATCTACACCTTGTCAGCAAAAGAAACTCAAGCCATCATTGAATATATTGAGGAAGCTCTGCATCAGGGATATATCCAACCTCACCAGCTTCTGCTGGCTTCTTCTTTGTGGAGAAAGTTTAAGACCCTGCCTCGACTATTGAGGGCTCAACCAAGTCGCTGTAAAGTACCGATATTCTCTGCCCTTAGACCCCTCTGCACCTGAACAGCTCCGGGAGGCCAAAATATTCATGAAATTGGATCTAAGGAGCACATATAACCTGGTATGGATCCGGGAGGGGGTCAAGTGGAAGACGACCTTTAGCACCATCTCTGGCCACTTCGAATACAGCATAATGCCTTATGGGGATATATCTTCAGCGCCTGTCAGTGTTCCAATGCCTGATCAACGACGTGCTATGTGTCATGCTGGGGAGGTTCATGATCGCTTAGATCGGTGACATCCTAGTCTACTCCCCAGACAAAGAAATGCATGTCATCCAAGGCAAGCAGGTATCAGCCAAGCTGCTCGCTATCCAAATCTATGTCAAAGGAGAGAAATGTAAGTTTCACAGGACGAGAGTGGCTTTCCTCGGCTACATCATAGGACCAGAGGGGGTGCTCATGGACAAATATAAGGTTTCGGCTGTCGCCAGCTGGCCTCCCATGCAGACCATCAAGGAACTGCAACATTTTCTGGGGTTTGCAAATTTCTACTGGAGGTTCATAAGAAGATTCAGCATTATAGCATCACCCCTAACAGGCTTATTGAAGAAGAGCTCCAAGAACCCGCAGTGGAATGTAGCAGTCAACCAAGCTTTTGCACATTTCAAGGCAGTCTTTACCTCGGCCCCCATTCTGAAGCACCCTGATCCTTCGAAGCCATTCATACTGGAGGTGGAAACCTTTGAGACAGGGCTGGGGGCCGTCCTGTCACAGCGGTTTGGGGAGAATCCTAAACTCCAGTGACCTTCTTCTCCCAGAAGCTACCACCAGCAGAGAGCAATTATGACATCGGAAACCAGGAGCTTCTCGTAGTGAAGCTTACGCTCAAAGAATGGCGTCGCTGGTTGAAGGGAGCTAACCACCCTTCATAATCTTCACCGACCACAAAAACCTTGAGTACATCAAGACTGCTAAAAGACTAAACTCATGCCAAGCTTGCTGGGCCCTGTTCTTTGCCAGGTTCGATTTTACCATCTCCTATCAAGCTGGATTGAAGAACGTCTATACCCAGCTCCGCCAGCTCTCAACCCCAGATGAATGCATTCTACCACAGTCATGCTTTGTGGGGGCCATCACATGGTACATTGACCAAGAAATTGAAGGTGCCACAGAGGGGAGAACACCCCCGTCCTGCCCCGCAGGAAAAAAGTACATGCCCGCACCCCTCTGTGACAAACTCCTCATGTGGGCCCATGCCTCCCCGACCACCGAACATCCCAGGCATGCCCTGAATCCTCCAACTCCTCAAGGAAAATACTGGTGGCCTCATATGTTCAGAGTTTATCTCCTTATGCTCCACCAGTACTCAAGCCAAAGAACCTCTTACCGTACCCGCTGGGAAACTCCTACCACTACCCATGCCTCAGAGACCATGGTCTCATCTGGCTATTGACTTGATCACCGATCTTCCCATGTCACAGAACAATACAGTAATCATGGTTATTATCAACCGTTCTCCAATTCATTACACCTGATTCCCCAACCTGACCTGCCATCAGCATCTGAAACTGCAGAACTAATCCTCAACAATGTCCTCAGGTACTTTGGCATCCCGGTGGGCATTGTGAGTGAGAGGGGAGCTCAGTTCACTTCATGCGTCTGGGGGGAATCATGGAGAAACTTGGTGTCACTGTGAGCTTAACGTCAGGTTATCAACCCCAAGCTAACCCCCTTTCAGTGTGTTCAAAGATAACAGCCACCACTGTTCCGGTGTAATGCCAACAAAAATGACTCACGGTTGGGCTGGCTTTACACTGGAAGTGGATGAATGGTTTAGGCGGAGTGAGCAGGTATGGGAACAAGTCCAGCAGCCACTCGTTCTGTCATGTCAATGCCGGAAATGACATTCAACTACACTACCCAGAGTACAACATGGCCTATAAACATGGCCGCTACGGACTACAACACCCAGCACCAACAGAGACTGTCACATTCAAATTCACCATCTTACTGATTACACACACCTGTTCAATTACAGTGTATTCTCTGTGATTCTCTCTGGTCGTTATCAAGCCTTTGTATTGTTATAGTCTTCCCTGTTGTGCTTTACATTTTTGCCTTAGCCTTGCCTAGTTCACATTGTTTGCTAATCGCCTGACCTCTGCCTGTTTTTTGACTACACTCTTGCCTTACGTTTTGGAATTGTCTACCTGTGTCTTCAATAAAGGTGCTGTTTACCGGCATTTGCATCCACTTCTATGTGACAAGAAGTCCTAACAGAAAATATTCAACTGATGAAAAATATATCAGGTGATAAAATGTATTAAACTAATTAAAGTTTTTAATATATCATAGGGGTTGCATAGACTAGTTGATTAAAATAATATCACTAATCGACACTGTGAAGATGTTGACTTGTAAGGGTGGTTGAAAAGTCAGATAGTAAGGAAATACAGGCAGATGGTAAAAAAAAAAGCAGATGTAATAGTTCAGACTAGATTAATTCTACAGTCAACTACACCTGGATTTTTATTTTTTATTTTTCTGCTTTAATGGAAGGTTTTCTCTTATGATATTTGTATGGACTGTACTGCACTCATCTTTTTTTGATGACTAGTCCAGTACATTTTTTTTTAATTAGTCCTACTGGTTGACTAGTAAAAATGAATATTTAGGCAACACCTTATATAGGCTATATCTGTTTTCAAAATGTAGAAAATATATAATGGTAAGAAAGATGTTTAAGAAGAACACAGAAGTATAACTTGTATGAAGATCATACATGTATAGCCTCCCTACTCTCTTGTTTTTGTACACCAACAACTTTTGTTTTTTCAACATATTTGTAGGTCTGATACATTTTGGGATTTAGAGTCAATCACTGAATCACACTAAAGACCAACACCCGACATGTTTTCTGAATCTTTCTTTAGACATGTGTCTGATTTGCATCAGACACAGCAGATAGACATAAATTTTAACCAGAGTTTCTGCCCTGCAGTGTTTCAGAGGTCTGAGTCTGCTCTGAATTGTAGATAGAGTGAAAATGTTGAGTTGTGTGTACTAGAGTGTGTTTGAATAATATGTTTGACAAATTTGAGAAAGCTAAGTGAAATGAAGCAGTGAGCCCACAGGCCTTGAGTTTGACACATGCTCTAAATTGTTTAGCTTCGGCTTTACTTTACTCATCTTCTCAGATGAACCCATCTCTTCCCATCCCTTCAGGTGAGGTAGGATTACCATTAATTTTCAGGATTAATTGCAGTTCAGTTGGTGGTAGATGTGGGTGATACACTCTGTAATCATGTTCAAAGGGGATATCAGAACATTACACATGTGCTGTAAATGTTTTTAAATCCAGATTAAAGACCAACCTGTTGTTTTTATTAAAGTTGTTTTTTAAAGAATTTTTATAATAACATTTTACTGAATCCTTGTTTGCTTCTTTTTTTTTCCATTTTTATATATTATTTTTAAGTTCTTTTTCTTTACATATTGTTTTACTGCTTGTGAAATTTTTTAAATCTTTTAAATCATTTTGAGATTCTGCACTAATAAATAAAAGTGCTTTATATTATTATTATTATTATTATTATTATTATTAATTTATTGAAATTAATTAATATTAATTTCTTTGTTTGTTACTTACGTTGTCGTCGTGCCCTGGCATCTGGTTGCTGATTGGTGGAGGTCAGCTCACTGAGAAGCCAGACCGTGTCCAATCAGACCACAGAGGGCGGGGCGAGCTGCGACAGCGAAGACATCTCCTGCTATTCCACAGTCACGGAGGATCCATGAGGGATAACGATAACGTCAGTGTTTCCTCAGCTCAAGGTTAGCCGGAATAGTGTTGTCGTGATAAAGTGTAAATGTGCGGTCGTACTGTGTTGAGTAAAAAAAAACAAACAGCGTTTTGTGTTAGTGCAGCGTTACCGGCTGACATTGCCAGGTCTGTGGCAGGTCACTGCTGCGCAGTACCACAGTAACATTAGCTACCAACAGCGCCGTGTTTTCATCCAGACGCGAATCACGCAGGCTTCAGCTCCGACATTTCTCTGGTTTATAAAGAAGTACCTAGCCATGTACCAGCAGCACGTGTACTACTACCGGTTATAACGCAATGATAAGCGAAATAATGCTTATTAAAACATTTAGACTTGTGAGGACCTGTAGAGCTCATGTCAGTCCAACATGCTGTATGTTTATTAGTCTTAAGCATGCTATCCTGGAACAGGTCACAGCTTTTTAGCCAAATATTGAAGAATATTTATTGGTGCAAATTCTAGCACCAGATCTTGTTCTACAGCAGGCCTACTGGGAGCATAATTATTATGTTTTATTATAGCCTAGTAACTGATATTGCCTTGACTCTCTTAGTGAACACTCTTCTAATGCAATAAATAATCAGTGTAAAAATATATTTATAACATAATGAATACATGTTATATTTATTATAACATAATAAATATAACATGTATTCATATTGTAACCAATGTGTATTTGGTTAAATTAATACAATATAAAAGCATATGCAATCTATAGCATAAATTCAATTTATTGTCCTACTTAGAAACGTGGTTTTATCAGCATCGAGAGCTCCACGTCTGAAAATGGACTCCATCTCACTGATGGGCAGCAGTCCTGCCAGCAAGGCCTCCTTCCTTCCTAACGGTGTGAAGAACGGGCCCAGAGAAGGCTCCAGCAAGCCCTCGGTGGCCATCATCGGCTCTGGGGATTTCTCCAAGTGCTTGGCCATCCGTCTGCTGCGTAGTGGCTTCCATGTGGTGGTGGGCAGTCGACAGCCCAAGCGGGCAGCTGAGTTTTTTCCTCATGTGGTAGATGTGACCCATCACGAGGATGCAGTGGGTAAAGCCTCCGTCATTTTCCTGGCTATCCGCAGAGAGCACTACTCTTCACTCTGGGACATCAAACACCTGTTAGCCGGCAAAATCTTGGTGGATGTCAGCAACAACAGGCGGTCAAACCAGTATCCAGAATCCAACGCAGAGTATCTCGCTTCCCTTTTCCCAGAGTCCAATGTGGTGAAAGGGTTTAATGTCATCTCGGCATGGGCTATGCAGTCAGGCCCTAAAGATGCTAGTCGACAGGTAGGACATGCAGTCAGTCCAACAGTGTCAGAAGTGTGAGGGATAAGGAATAAAACACGATGGGGCATGCTGTTATAGGAAAATAATCAACAACATTGGTGGTGTGATGTTTACCAGCCTGGAGTCTTTTCCAAAGACAAGATGTCCCGTCATGTTTTATTCCACTTATACCAGAGAAATGTGCCAAATATTACAGTCTTTTATACGTCTTAATCATTTGTATTTATATGGAATGTTGTGGAACGTCCATGAGACAAATCAATTCCTGTTATAATCAGTCGTTCCCTCATCCGCCTCTTTTTAATCTCTGCTGAAGTTAACAAGACAAAAAAAGCAGCTTATCATGTTACTGAGAAATCACAAAGTGCTAATTATACATTATTCCTTGTTACATAACAGCACATATTTAATCGGTTTATTATTATGCTCAAATTCTGTGCAGCATCCGCCTCACACACCCCTGTGAATGGGTTGTTACTACAGAAACGACAAAAGGAAAGCGTTTATATTAACCTGTGATTCAAATGATTTATAAGCATATTTGACTGGTCACGTGAATTTAATGGGTTTAATCCAAATCTCTATCACTCAAAAACAATTAATATATAGTAAGGGCAGCAATGTAGCAGCAATAAAAAGACCTGTTGTGCCAATATACAGTATATACAAAATGTACACATTTGTACATATTGTGCCTAACATTTGAATAGTATAATTATTTTTGTATAAGAAATGTGTACTGATCAGTGAAATTGTTTGAGAGTTAAACGGTGCAGAATGTTTGCGATCCTCTGCCCCAAAGTAATTGACAATAAAATTCGAAACTAATGATGGTTAGTTTTATTTGCTTGTACCAAAGTGATGGTGTGTCACATGGGAACATTAGGGCAGGATCAGATGGAGGAATATAGTCAGCACCAGCCATTATGACTGCAGTACAATCAGCAGAGCTATCAGACTGCACATTTCGGTATGGGTTTCCGTATTACACTACATATTATGTGTTTGTTTGTTTATTTATTTATTTATTACAGGCATTAATTAATGCACTGACTCAGTTCCTGTTACTCACGCCATACTGAACAACACGAAACAGATGCAAGTAGCGATTTACTTCAAAGCAGGTCCTCTTGCAGCATGATTGCATCAGGGACAGGGTCAGGAAGTTCTGGGAATAATGTGTTTCCCATAATACTGTAGATAGCAGGCTGCCACATTAAAGGACTTATTCGGGGCCCGCTTTTGAGATAACAGTTTTCATAGCGAGGGTTTTTAAGTGGAGAAGACAATATGAAAAAGGGTTAGCAGATTTCTTTTCTACTAAATTTCTTAAAATGCTTGTTTTTAAAGTTACGTTTTTAAGATTTAACAGGTGCTTCGTTTTGAATTTCAATGACTGAAAAATGTTTAGTCCATTACCACTGCCAAATAGTTCACTTAAATGAGTGAGATGTTAAAAGATCACTAGGTATGAAGCATATTTGAAGGTGACAGATGCCTTCTACAAGTATTAGATGATTACCTGCTGACTAATATCACACTGTTATGCCTAGTGGTTAGTCCACCTTTAATAGAAATTGAAATGGATCTGAACGTTTAATACATAATAGATTCAAACAGCCTATAGAGCAATTGTAACACTCTTGAAATTATGTAAATTACAAACTGACGTCGTTAGATAACTAGCGTTAGCTAACTAGCATTAGCTAACTAACTAGCAGTGTTTCAAAGATAGCAGAATAAGGAGCTAACATCATTCAGCTCCTTCCATTTAGAAATTTAGCTACTGCCTTTTCTTCAGTCTCTAACATTTAAGTCATGAGATGTATGTTGAAATTTTAATCTGAGTTACAATCTGAGGACGAGTGTAACTTGGATATCTTAAAGGCTGTATCTGGATAACTGCAAAGTATGAATAACATTTATTCTTGTTTCTTGTTATAATTGCTTGGGAGCAATTATAACATGAAACGAAGAAGAAACGCTTGGAACTACAGTACACTTTGGATATTGTATGCTACAATGCATAGTTATCCCAACTGCTTTGGAACTACATTATACATGACTGTGGGTTTGTCATTGTTCAGCACTCAGATGAAAACATATCAATTCTCTGTGCACCTATCTTCCACCTTCTTTCTCACTGCTTCCTTTTTCAATGTGAGACAAATGCTAAATTAATCGTTTTTTTTTTTTTTAATTATTATTCATAATTTCAGAATCCAGTGAAAGACAATTTCCTTATGAAATTCCTTACTTGTGAAATGAAAAGAATATGCAGCTGATCATTTGTTTGTTATATTCTGCACTGCAGGTGTATATCTGCAGTAACTCAGTGGAAGCGAGGCAGCAGGTCATCGAGTTGGCCCGGCAGCTCAGTTTCATTCCTGTGGACATGGGCACACTCTCCTTGGCAAAGGAAATCGAGAACATGCCGTTACGGCTGTTTTCAGACTGGAAAGGTCCCGTTCTGACCGCTGTCGCCCTTTCCATCTTCTTCTTTGCCTACTCTTTCATTCGGGACATCATTCATCCGTATGTGAAGAATAGGCAAAGCTTTTTTTATAAGATCCCGCTGGAGATGGTGAACAGGACACTGCCGGTGGTGGCTATAACCCTGCTGGCACTGGTATATTTAGCAGGTCAGCTCGCTGCTGCACACCAGCTCTTCTATGGCACCAAGTTCAGGCGCTTTCCCCGCTGGCTGCAGGGATGGTTACAGAGCCGCAAACAGCTGGGCCTCCTCAGCTTTTTTTTCGCCTGCATCCATGTTCTCTACAGCCTCTGCCTGCCCATGAGGAGGTCTGAGAGATATCTGTTGCTCAATATGGCCTACCAGCAGGTCTGTTACTGTTTGTGTAGTTTTCATTTGTGTCTATGTGAAAAGTGCAAATCCATGTTCACCAAGTTTACTTTCCTGTTGCAGCACGACAAACTAAAATAGCAAAGTTATAAAAATGTACGTTTTAAACGCAAGACACATGTGACGCTTGTGTCTTCAGATATTTTCCTGTATATTTTTACTTTTAGTCTTTTTTCTGTAAACAACCTACTTAGTAATAGCAATTATTAATTAAGTAATTAAGTTAATTTGACCCAATAAGGGTGCCAATAATTCTGGCGCTGACTGTACATGTACAGTCCAATAGATTAGACAAAGTGTGAGGGTATCTTCTCTCTGTTTCACTCTGTCCAGGTCCATGCCAACATAGAAAACTCATGGAACGAGGAGGAGGTGTGGAGAGTGGAGATGTACGTGTCTTTCGGTATTATGAGTCTGGGCCTTCTCTCCATCTTGGCCGTCACGTCCATTCCATCAGTAAACAGCACCCTCAACTGGCGAGAGTTCAGCTTTATCCAGGTTAGAGACGCTGCACCATTACTGTGAGTGGAAGCACATACTGTTAGGAGTTTATAACTTATGCATGGCCCTGGTTATGCTGAGTACTTTTTTGAGCACTGTTGGTTAGTCCTTTTGACTCTGATAAAAGTAACACACATTAAGTACCATGGTACTTATTATGGTCTCAGTGATATTATCATCATCGTTATACCAGACTATGCATGTTTGGCGTCTGTCTATGCAATAATCTTAAAACAAATGTGATATTAAGACAATACTAATATAATTTATTCCCAATCACACATATTTTTTTTTTTGATGGCGGTCATTTTTATTGATTATGTTAAGGAATTCATGTGGAGTCACATATGATACACTAAATGCAGCGCTTTATGTAAAAGTCTGTTCCAGAAGAGTCTGAAAATACAGACTTACATTTCTGACTCTCATACCTACATAGCTTTTCTGTTTCACTGCAGTTACTGTACTCATGAAACTTATTGAATATTATGCTTCAAAAAGAATAACTGAATATTAAGCTGAGAGTTTAAGGGGTTAACGGATTCATTTTTCAGTCAGTTTTGGTATGAGCCAATATTTTCACCGATGCTTTATATTAAAACTACCCCCTTATACTGTATATAACATTACTAAATAATACATCAAATCAATTATATCATTGTGTCACTATATATGTTTTGTTGGCAGTGTTCCAATGTAGAGACTGAACATCTCTTGTTTTGCTGTTACAGTCCACACTTGGCTATATTGCCCTGCTTATTGCCACGTTCCACGCACTGCTGTTTGGCTGGAAGCGGGCGTTTGAAGAGGAGTCCTATCGTTTCTACATGCCGCCCACCTTCGTAGTAGCCGTGGCTCTGCCTGTTACAGTGATTGTGGGTAAAGCTGTGCTAATGATGCCTTGCGTGGCCTGGAGGCTGAAGAGAATCCGCAGAGGCTGTGACGACAGTCAGCATCATGCTGATCGTGATAGACCTTCGGCCCATGTTTCCCCAGAGAGAGTCACCATCATGTAGCTGTATCTGTACTGCTCTAACAGCTCAGCAATAGCTCAGCCTCATTACTACTGTGCAGTGCCCAGACATGTCGTGTCCCTGATATGACCAATAGAAGCAGCTATTTGTAGAGACACAAAGAGAAAAGGATCCTGATGTTATGTCCTAAAGTTTATTTTTTTAATTTTTTTTTTATGTGGCCTTTAGGTATTAGATGATCTGTCTTGAACTTTCCTGTGGGCATCTCAGTTCACATTGTGTTTTTGAGAGTCACATGATTAGTGCATGAAATGAATTGGGAGTCACACTGGCTAGGCATGTGACTGAGTCTCTGACTTCATATCACTGAGCCTATGGCTAAAATGAATAGCTCAGTTTAGGCCATGCGCTTTGGCCATATGCTGTGGTAACATTCTGAATATGATGTTGTAGGAAAATAATCAGTGATGATCTGTTACCATCCTGAAGTCTTTTATTCCTCTTATATCACAGCAATTTGCCAAAGATGAAGTTTTTTTTTTTTTTTTTTTTTAATTTAAAGAATGGGACCGCATATTTATATCTGTTTAACATCCACAAAACAAGTAAATTCCTGTTATCACTTACGTTTTAGCAGCTATAAACAGTCGTTTCCTCACTTACAGAGAGCTTCAACATATCAAAGATTATACATTTTACTTTGTTAAATAACCGCAATCTATGTATTATTGAACTTACATGACATGGGGTGCCTACCATACAATTCCTTGTGAATTAGTCGTTACTATAGAAACAATAAAGCATTAGAACAAGCGCAATAATATAAAACTGCTATTTGCCTTACTATGAAGTTGTTATAGAATTAATTATAATTAATCGACACTTTCTGACCGATCAGATCAATAGCACCATAGTATATAGCACATTACTTGTTGTTTTTTCACAATGCAATTAATCATATACTAGTCAGTTTCAGGTTTATACATGTTATGGTAGGTTCTTTTTGGTTGCTGGGCGGGTAGACTGCTGTAATTGTCAGGCTCTCACAGTGAAACTTTGCAACTGTAGTTACAAAGCAATAGCACCAAACAAGCATTATCAAACTGCAGAACAGATTTCTACAGTTTTGTGTGTGTTACTAAAGGTATATGTGCTGTTGTTTGTGGAAATGTTTAGAAGGGTAAAATATCAGTGCTTAATGCTCTGTTGTCTGCACATGTGATAAACAAGCAAAATCTAAAATGTCTCACTCCTGTCACTAACTTTGTATTGATCATTTTAGCAGCAGCACTGCAGTGCACTAATCAACTGATTAACCAGGATTCATTATAATTCATCTCAAGGATACTAGATGATAGCCCTTGCTTCATAGCTCCTCTGTAGGATACTACCAATGCCTGTTAATTGTATTTATCTAACCATGCCAAATCACAGAAAAAAATAAAAACATGCATTTTTAAAAAAAAAAAATGTAATTCAGTATGTTATGTGGATTCTTTTACAGTGAGCAATAGTAAAGTATGATGGTGTCACTGTGGTTATCTGGTCAGTGTTGTTACTGAACGTATGCAGCAGATGGTGCACTTGCTTCAAATGAAACATGATCACAAATTCTTGTGCACTGAACATCCAGGGTCAGGAGCTCTTTCACAAGTAAACCGGACTTATAAGAAATTGACCTGTTACAGTCGGGTTATGAGTAGTTCATTAGCCGTCATATAGCAAATTTAAACAGATTCATGTATTCAGTGATGACATTCTCGTAGTCTTTATCTAACTGTTGCCAGAATGTTGGATGTACAGAATTGTCTAGAATGTCCTTGTATATTGTAGCATTAAGCTTCCATTCACTGGAATTAAGGAGCTCAAATGTATTCCAGCATGACAATGCCCTCATGCACAAATCAAGGTTAAGTCATGGCTTGCCAAGGTTGGAGTGGAATAACAAGTGGCTGAACACCTTTGGGATGAACTGGAACACTGACTGCACCACAGGCCTCCTCACCCGACAACAGTGCCTGACATCACTAAAGCTCTTGTGGCTGAATGAGCAAATCCTCACAGCCATGCTCCAAAAACTAGCGGAAATCCTTCCCAGAAGAGTGGAGGATGTTATAACAGCAAAGGGGGACTAAATCTGGAATGGAATGTTAAACAAGCACATATGGGTATGATGGTCAGGTGTCCCCATACTTCTGACCATATAGTGTATAAATATATAAATTATAAGTATTCTTAGTTACAATAATAGGCATTATTTTCAGTAGTACAATTGCTGTTAATAAATGCACATTATTCTCTGTTATTTGCACAATATTTAAGATGACTTCATATACGTGAATTATAGAAATAGGTTTAATAGAAAATAGAATCTGTTGCACTGCTGGAGTCCAACTGATGTTTGATTTTTTTTTTTTTTTTTTTGTGATTTAAAAGTGAAATATTTAAAATGTTTGTTTGATACTAAATACACTAAATATTGGAGAAAAAAGATAGAACTGGCATAAAGCACATAAAAAACCCCCCCAGCTTATTTCACTGATCGAAGTCTTGGCATCTGGGCATGTGCTAATTCTAACTGAAAAGGCTTGATTGACAGCCATCGGTACACAGCCTTCTGTACAACTCATGCAGAAACATTAGATATGTTTTATTTTCATTTTGTAACACATAATTTTTATGTTATATCTCTCAGCCAGTAGAGAGAGCATGGTTCAGTCAGTGCAGGGATTTGCCACAGTGTCCACATTTGTTCACAGAAATAGAAGGCTTTAAGCATATTTAATAGACAGACAGTAGCCTGTGTGTGTGTGTGTGGTGTGGTGTGTGTCCTGTTCAGCTAATGTATTTTCTGTGCAGTAGAAGCCAAATATTCAATTTAATGGATGTGGCAATTACGGGGACCAGATGGGTTCCAAGGCCATTACTGGAGTTATACTGATATAAAGCTTCTCTTCATTTTATGATGAAATTAAGTTCACGATCATAAACTTTCTCAGAAACCAGTGCAGAGGTGCCTGGTGAATGTGAGATGTAAGGACTATCAAAGAAATGTTATGCACAGATTGAACTGCTCTCCTCTACATGTGCCTCTGCTTCCTCTAGCATTAAGCAGCTAATTGCTCTACATATCACAGTGACTCAGGGCCAGAAAGATCGTCACAGGGCAGAGAAAGGAGCAGTTACCATGGCTACAAATATGCTTCTTGTCACTGCTGAGAGACAGAGAGATATTAGTCTTAATTAATGCTAATGATCAACAAACAAGGAGAAATGATCTGCCTGTTATCCTCTGCCACAGGTTCCCACATCAGGGAATAATGACAGAGCAATAAAGTTCATACCATCTCATCAGTGGGTTCATTTATCAAAGGAGATGCACTAAAGCAGACGTATAAAATTAAGCAGAGTTAATGAAACTGAGAGGCCAACGGGTGGCCAGCATATGCTCATAAACAACACTCACACTGGGTTTGCTTCATAAGACATGTACCGGCTCTTTCTGAAATGTATCCGATATCAGATTAGATTTTTGCATCGTGTACTGATTATAAGAACATCATTTATTTTCTTTTTCTGTATACTTTTTTTTTTTCATTTTAGAAGAGTGCGATTAAAGTTCTTAGAAATGCAGTTCTGCTTCCTTTTCTTCTGGACTGCCATGGCAGTTTTCCTTCAGAACTTGTGGAGTTTCCCCACATGTTTGTTTCCTTGTCAAGTGCAAATAGCAAAGTTGTCACTTTGTGATTGTGACCCCAGCCTAGAAAAAGTCCTCAATATGTCCCGGTTGTCCTCTTTCCCATTCACGTCAAAGATTCAAAGACGCTGAAGTATAGCGCACTCATTCTTTGTTGCTCAGTTACACTGGTTGCAAAGTGCTGTATTGTTATTTCTCATACTTCATCTTCTTTTTATTATTATTATTATTATTATTATTATTATTATTATTATTATTATTATTATTATACACTTTGTTCGATATAACCTGAAACGCTTAATGTACAAACTGTGTTCAAAGTGTCTTTCAAAGCTCTTGACCATGTGGTGTGTGCTGCACTTTTGGTTTTGATAAAATGCCCCTACACCCACAAGTAACCCCTAAATGCCTCCACCTATTTTTTCCATGTCTTTCCTTTCTTTCATTCATTCTTTCTTGCAATTTATTTGTTCTTTCTTATATTCTTTCTTTTAAACTATCCTTCATTTTTCTTTCGAGGTGAACAGCATACATGGCCTTTAGGTAGTCTTTAGATCGAAGGAAGTCATCTTTCCTGCATGGACACAACAAGAACAGTAACGGGCAGGGAAAGAGTAAGTGCCTTTACTGAGCTGGAACTCAGAGTGAAGGAGCTGGCAGTGGGCAGGAGATAAATGCAACATAATGAAGTGCAGAACTCAGAGGAGTTTAGTACAATGCCCTAGCATGCAGACACAGATTGTGATACTCACAGAAAGTGATACTTGTCATTCTCTAAGCTTAAGTAATTACCCACCCTGGTAGACACTGCATACACACAGTGCTGAAATCCTGCTATTGGAGAATAGAGTATAATGCTGGAGTGCGGCTCAGCAGCAGCAGTGATTGTGCTACAGGCTGGCATCAAGGCCGCCGTAGCACAACTAAAACTGGCTCTTCCACTCAACACATTTGTTGGTACATTTGCCCAAGCATGTGACTATGGGGCTATGAGCACGGGGCTATTTCACAGATCAATGTATGACAACACTTCCAAGGCATAATTCACTAAATGTGCCAAGGGATGGATGGATGGATGGATGGATAGATAGATGCAGTATTTTACTGATCCCTGTGGGAAAATGTATTGTTGCAGCAGTATAATAAACAACAGAAATTACATGGACAGACTATGCACCGAGAACATAAATTACAGTACCTATACATACTAAACTAAAATTAATTAAAAATAAAACCAGATGCTATGTAGTGACAAAAGTAAGTAAACCGGTTGTAGTGCATGCGATGATCATAAGCTGGCATCATTAGAATGCGTCCATGAGAAAAAGAATGAATAATAATAAATATGGCGCTACAGAATGTGAGAAAAAAAAATCTAGGATCTAGACACTGTGTCTGAAAATGTGTGGTGACTTACAGTTTCACAATCGACCACCATCAAACCATCCTAGTGGTCTGGAATGTAAGGAAGTAATCTCAGTTTGGCTAACTGCCAAAAGAAACCTCCACTTATTCATACAACCTTGGTTACATACCTAAACTTCCATTTTATTTACACTATTTAAGTGCTCAAACACTCTTTGTCTTGATTTGTGCAGAGGGCCTTTTCACACTTGCACAGCTGTGGGTAGTCACATGCTATTCTGGACAATTTCTCTCCTGTTTTCCCTCTCCTTTTAAAGCCTGCCCATAAATAGAAAAGGAGGTATTTTTATCTGACCAGTTGCTTGCATAATCTGCCATTTCAAAATCAAATTATATTTATACAGTATATTTGATTGATTTCATAAACATATGGGATCTCCTACTGTGTAGGGAATATATTAATGAACAGCTACCTCGATAGACAACTACAAATTACTTTATCATGAAGGGTATCGTGATATTTTCTGTGCTCTTATCATTATCATTAAAATCTGCAGAACCAAGTGCTACTTGTGCTGCAGGATGCTGAAGGTGTAAGAACAGTCATGCTGGGATGCGTACATGCACAGATTTCAACTTTTTCTCATGCTCAGTAATCGAGATCCGCACTGCTCACTCTCTGCTGATGCTAGCTAATTCATTCTTGTACCCAGAGTTCATTTAACAACCAAAAGTGTCTCAGAAAAGCTTTCTCTCTCACGATCTTTCTCTCACTCTCCCTTGTTGAAGTGTGGGCGATGCAGCGGCATTCTTGACTGTTCTCCTTCTCTATCACTTGCTCTGCTATTATAAAATTTTCACCACCAGCCTACACACAAGGAGTGGGATAGTCCCTGTCACCTCTTCTGGTGGATAGTTAAATCCTCGGAGCTCTGCTTTCTCTCGCTGTCTACACATTTTCTTTTCATAGCACACCTTAGTAATGCATTACCCACGCCTCTCACGTCAGAAAAATGGAGTGGCACAAAATGTAGACTTGTGTTGATCTTTATTACCATGACCTCGTGAGACATGTACTGTATCCTTGTGTGCGTTTTTAATATAGACTTGCTATTTGTAACTAGTGGATTTACAACAACTATGGTAATCCAGGTGTAGTTCCCATCGATTAGCAGCCAGTTCATTTTAGGATTTGGTTTGTAGTACTGTGTAGAAACTGAGCTCCAGTGGTTATAAGGTGAACTGCATAAACATTGGAATGATTTGTTTACTCCTTGACCATCCATGCAGTTGCTGGAGCTCATCCATGTTATTCAGGTGAAGTTAGCTTTTCATTGTCTCGTTCTAATTTCTCAGTTATGATAAAGATTGCTATAAACAAGCAAAATAGTGACACTCTGGATAATTTGTTGCTGCGGTTGTTGATCCAAACAGTTCACCAGTTTATAATATTAATGGTCGTATTATCTGGTCAGAAATGTATATAATTCGTTGTTCAACTTCTTGGTCATAATGTTTCTCCATCTTGGAAAAAGCAACTCCCAAATTAGCTCTTGCTTTTGTGTGTGTGTGTGTGTGTGTAGTCTTTGCAGATTTTGCAGCAGATTGTGTTTTTGTCTCCCACAACAATATTATCTGGTAATTCTGGGCATTTAGCACTGAATTCCACCGTATTGTTGTTTCTAAGCAGTGAATATAGGGGAAGAATAGGGGCATAACAATATACTCTGGTCACAGTTGGATTCGATTCACGATACTTGCTTCACAATTCGCTTCAATTCGATTCTCAGAATATTTTGAACAAAATTTGAATGATTAAGTTCAAATGAAAATTTGAAAAATTATGACTGAAAAGACTGCTTTTTTATTTCTGAAATAAATAAATAAATAAATAAATAAATAAATTCTCACGAAAAAAAAATTGAATAAACAAAGTCTCAAATGATCGATTGAAACATAATGAGCTCTGTAGCAGACCTCGAGGTGTCATTTTAACTGAAAATAGAGCTCCAACGTCAGCTAGTGCCATGCCAGTGTTTTGTGGCCTCTTTCTTGGGCACCGTAGATCATAGTGGAGCAGGAATGGAGTCATTTAAAAGCTACTGAAGAGCTCTAACTATATAATAGCTTTAACAGTATAACTTGTAATAGGGGTTGTTGTTTCAATCCAGAGCTTTAGGTCAGCGTGCTCTATATAATTTATCTCTATGGGTTAGACAGATCGGGATCTCTGGTGTTCAAACAGTGCAAGAGGGAAGAGTGAAGAGCACTTGGGGACTTTTCTATAACATGACTGACAGGAGGAGTCCAGGATGGACCAATATTATTTCAAGGTGCTTTTTTTCTCACATTCCATTTTCTTTCTCTGATTGTTTTAATATTTTTTTTTTTAAATCATTTTTTATCTGTATTTTTAGAATCTTAAGAACAATAAAAAAAAGCACACCTCTTAACCTCTCAGGAACAATTAACAGGACAATACTTCATTTTATATTAGTTTCAATGCAGTAATAATAAATAGGAAATAAGGAATAATATGCTTTGAAATATAACCATACTGTTTTCATCTAAATAAAAAGCTGAGAACTAAACAAGTTAATAGTGACCATGCTTTTGCAGTTGCTGCTTTGGTTCACTGTGCCATTTAACACGGACGTGCGTCTTATATTTCTGTCTTAAAGTATACAGAACACACAGTGTTGCATGTATAGACTGTGTATATAGTGTGCGTGTGTGTGTGTGTTGTATATTTCCATGTTCCATTTCCAACAAGTATGTTCTTGTTTTTAAAAATGTACAGTTGAAATAACATATTTGAAAGTATTATTTGAATAGTTCACTTACCAGCAGAAGCTAAATACAATGTTAGCAGATAAAGTTGGTTACATGGGGACAGTGGGTTTACTGTATTTGTGTAACATTTTAAAATGATCTACTACTACAAAAGAATCCCATCAGTGGATATCTGTTTGTCCAGTTCTCAATGCGCTTACAGTATGTGGTCATTCTGCTTTGTCCTAGATACATTAAAAAGAAAATTGTTCTGCTAATGTGCAGATCTTCATCACAGAAGCCATCAGGAAGCTAGCATCCAAATCCTGAAGTATTGCCAATACAACCAATCAGAGCATATCAGGCCCTCAGGCTACAGGAAGGAGGAGGAGCAGAGGTTGGATGCGTGGCAGACAGAGAAAAAGAAAAGAAAAAAAAAGTCTAAGCAGGCCACTGAGAAAATTGTACTTTGTCTGAGAATAACATTAAAGTGTCTGAATAAATGGATAAGAAATAGGTGGAGAACTTTTTCATTACTGACCTGCTTTAGAATGAAAACAGCGTATTCATTGAAGATTTAAAGCTTTTTAATGGAATGTAAGTGAGAGAAGGGGAGAAGAGGGGAAGGAGGGAGACAGGAGGGGAGAATCACATGTTCCAGTGACACAATAGGAGTAGGAGGATGCAGCTGCAATGCAACCTGTTGATCAGTGAGTGAGTCTGTGTTGTCAGCCAGTTCCTCTAATTAAAAATATCATGCCCTTTGTGGAAACAAGAAAAGATATGCATTATAATAATAATAATAATAATAATAATAATAATAATAATAATAATAATAATAATTTCCACACCATCTTCCTGATAAGCTTATGTCCCCAAGCTTTTTAAATATGAATTTATTGTAATGTGTTGAGGAATTACCGTGCTGCTATGGGCCATGTGACGGTTGGCAGAGAACTCTGCTTTGCTCTACATTGTCCATATAGTCAGCTCCATAAGTATTGGTACCCTTGGTAAAGATGTGTAGAAAAAGGTTATGAAAATGTCCTTGTGTTTTATTATCTTATTCTCTCACTGAAAATACAAGAGAAATGTATAGAAGTAAATTTATTCTAAGAAAAATAAAAACCCTTAGCAAAATGTTTTTAACAAAACCACGTGTCACAATTACTGACACCGCTGCATTTAGTAGTGTGCAACTTCCCTTTACAAGGAATTCGTGACCACCTCAGTGCAGGATTTCTCCTAATCCTCCAGGGTCCTAGGTTCTCTCTTGAGGACTCTATTTTTTTTTCAGAAGTTTCATAGCTTTTCATCTTTCTTTACCAAGTTTGTCAATATCAAGGGTGTCAGTAATTCTGGAAGTGACTGTACAACTTCCCAGCTTAAATGGTTTCTAAGTGATCTCGATGCAGTGGACCCATGGCATTATTATTATTATTATTATTATTATTATTATTATTATTATTATTATGGCAGTTTGTATGATGTTTGGAGCTTTAACTAATTGCACCATACAAATGTTCATAAAAATAAAAAAAGCAGATATGCATCTACAAATTTTGTGAGCCTGTTATGCACGATATAGATGCTCTCTAATGTAAACACATCCTTGCAGTTTATAGCATACTGTGGTTGATATGTGGCAACAGAGACACAGGGCTTCTTACAGAGCGGATAGTTGGTTTAATTTGTTATATAGTCTACACTGAGTGGAGCCAGCATCCAGGGCTGTTGTGTCCTGAGGAAAATACAGCTTGTGTTTTGATTAGAACATAAGAGGTTGAGGATGGAGAAATGTTTACATGTGATGTATTGGAGCCTGTGGTAAAACGCTCCATCCGACCACACTGTTGTTCTAGTTCATTTGTCAAACTGAAAGCTGGGAGGATAATGCATGAGAGAGATGTGGAAGACGATGAAACCAGCTGCTTTTGAATGTGTTAGATGAATTATTAATTTCACACAAAGTGATGCGCTGATTGCAAATAGATGATCTTATGACAGTCTACCTGCTGTATTTTTACAAATTTCCAGACTTCTAGATTAAAATTAAAGAGAGAGAGCGAGAGAATCTTGAATTCTGATTTGTTAACTGGATTAACGATAATAATATTGGTGTTTTGTTTCATTTTTCACACTCAACGGCACCTCAACATGAACACAACACAAATGAAAATAGTAAAATCAACAGACACAAAAGGGTGAAATTCATTTTGCCAAAATAATAATCATTATATTAACCATTTTTCTTATCCAGCCTACTTTTGAAGCTATACTCTGGAACCATGAAGGGTTCTTTGTTTATCCCACTGAGGGAAAGTTTCTATTTAGAACTCTACAACTGAATGTTTCCCTCTCAGAAATAGTTACAAACCAGAACCATTTAGGAGGTTACGGACTCTTAATATTCAAAGAAACCATTTTTAAGAGTGTCAACACTATACTGTCAACACTACTAATCAAACTTGCTGTACTTAGTGAGTTAATATAATATACTAGGTTCCGTATACACTAGAATAATAATTTCAGCATTTGCAATACTCATTGCATAGTTTGTTTGTGGAGTGTGTATTTGTGCACTACATAAGGAAGGGAATCATACAAGCAATGCAATCATTTTTCATGGGAAAAATAAAATGCACATTTACTCTTTCTGATGAAGTGTCCTCAGTTAGTGTTGTGACCAGACTGTAATTCAGAGTCTTCACTCCACACACATAGTTTATAAGTTTTTCAGCTGAAATTCTCCCAGACTCTTGGTTGTAACTCAGATACTTCATTTTCTACAAAGCTATAAAAGTACTGAGAAATAAGTCAAGTTCCTTCATATCCATAGATGCAAGGACCAAAGCTCAGTAACCTAACGATGCGTGTTTTAAGGCTCTAACTGATGTACAGTACTGTCATTTATAAATCATTGAATGTTAAGTTAACTCAGGAAGTGATAGAAAGAAGAGCTTTTAATGTCTACAAGGAATCATTTTCAAAAATAAATATTTTTACAATAAATTAAATAAGGAACAGTTTTACCTGATAATTATTAAGTGAGTCTTAAATGTAATATCCAAAAGATGGAGCATTGTCTTTTCAGTCCCCAATAGTTCCTATATCAAGAGAGGGCAATGAGGTAGAGGGCACTGCCTCCAGTAGCACGAGGCACATTCATCTCACTTACTGTAACTTACTATGCGTCACATTCATCTTGTTTACTGTTCCCTACTATGTGTAAGGTTTATCTCATTTACTGTTACCTATTACATGTAACATTCATCCCATTTACTGTTTCCTACTGCGTGTAACATTCATCCCATTTACTGTTTCCTACTACATGTAACGTTCGTCTTGTTTACTGTTACCTACTACATAACACTTTCCTCACTCTTCCTGTTACCCCCCTCTGTGTAATGTTCATCTCGTTTACTGTTACCTACTACGTGTAACATTTATTTCGTTCACTGTCACCTACTATGTGTCATGTTCATCTCATTTACTGTTACCTACTATGTGTCATGTTCATTTTGTTTACTGTTACCTACTGCATGTAACATTCATCTTGTTTACTGTTAGCTACTACATGTAATGGTCATCTCGTTTAGTGTTACCCACTACATATGACATTCATCTCATTTACTGTTACCTACTACATGTAATGGTCATCTTGTTTACTGTTACCTACTACGTGTCTTGTTCATCTCATTTACTGTTACCTACTACATGTAACATTCATCTTGTTTACTGTTATCTACTGTCATGTTCATCTCATTTACTGTTACCTACTACATGTCACTCTCTTCCTGATACCCCAATCTGTGTCATATTCATTTCAATTACTGTTACTTACTATAGTGAGGGACTAAGCACTTTAGAAAACAATACATTTTACAATGTTGTATATCATATTATTTTTTTCTCAACTCTGATGTTCTAAAGTATGTTTTGTCTGAATACGTCTCTCAGGAGTGGACAGCAGACATTAAGGCAAGATTTTAACATTAATTAACCCTGAGAGAGAGAGAGAGAGCGAGAGAGAGAGAGAGAAACTTAGCAAGAGTTATTTTTCCCTCCTGCTCTGCTGTTAAAACCAGCTCTGATCAGATAGGATCAGGATCAGTTCCACATTTTCAGCTAGGATGTCTGCTCCAGATCACTAGACGTTTGCTCCAGCCAACTATTTCCACCACAGGCTGAGTAATCAACATGCTCTTACACAATATTGATCCCCACCATCCCTGCATCCCACTTGCTGCACTATTGACTACTGCTGAGCTAATAATGAGTGGCTGAGGAAGGAGATCCAAAGGCCCAGGCCACTGAGAGTAATTCTCAAACAAAAGGCAACTAGGACTAGCTGCAAGTCCATATATGTATCTGATTCATGTCCCTGGCCATTTTTACTCAGTTGCAATAAATATTCATAGCCAGACAATAGCAAGTGTCCTTCCTGCAGTAAAAACTCTGACAGGCATATACATGTGTCTGTTAAAAGAGCAGCAAGGTCTGTGGATTTATAAACCTCTGGTTAGGCTGCTTTCAGCCTGACTAAAGTAAAATTCAGTGCTCCATAGTGTGACAGATTTAAAATCTCTATAATAATATTTAGGCCAACACTGAAGGTCGAAATATTTAGACGATAACCTGTATATTTCAGGGTTGAATAGTCGAATAGGCCTCAGACATAAAGGAGTTTCTACTAAAACTTTCCCCTTTTATGAACATTTCTTGAACAAACACTTTTAAATGCACAATTGATTCAGTGTGAAATTAACTGTCACTTGTTAAAGATAATTTCACAGAGAATCAGTTTTTTCACTTCATAACCGTGACCTTCAGCTAGCATTTTAATATAGTTATATAACAAAATAGTGTGTCTAACAGGGGTCCTTTAAACACTTTGCCTTTTCAGTATCACAAAATGAGAGAAGTAGTACAGCAATGCTGTCACTTCACAAAACACAGCCATCACTAGGTGCCAAACATAAACGTTCCAAGAGCATTTATTTATCCACATGCCTCCTTCTTCTTAAAATTATTTAGAATGTCATTTATGCAATCATTAGCTTTATGCAGAGGAACATAGCTCCAGTCCTTTATCTACAGTTCACCTTATAATGTTAAATATTAGGTAGGAACTCAGATGCTCAGATAATTGATCTGATGGTTACACGTGAGTGTAACATGGGCCATGGGGTGCATTTGCTTTGGTGGTCATGTGCAAATATGGTGGCTCCTGACACTAGTTCATATTCTGTGTCTTTGACTGCAAAGTTTTGAAATGATAATGACTGTCCCTCTGGGAATAGTTGGACTGCAGTGTTGTACTTTAATAGCATGCATACAGTATGTAGCACAGGACTGCACACTGTATAATTGCATGGTTTATACCTTCTCTTGCTGTAAGTACATCTCATTAAACTCGTTAAGTACTTGATAATCAGCTGAGGCAAATTAGGTATGAATGCTTAAAGCTCCCTGGAACTGAAGATCAATTTTAGATAGACATGTTAACAATCTTAAAAAATAAAATGGGAAGACTAAAATTATTATTTTTTCATATATCCCAGCTTGAAAGGTAGCAGATCACAGGGTCAGCCATGACTTGCCTCCTCCAGTCCAGATCAGGGCCCAACAGTGGTAACTCAGCTCTTAGCCACTTGTTTTACCAAAGATGGCAGTTTTATCCATATATTTTAATTTCTTTGAGACTAATGATGATGAATATAGATGTAAGAATGTGCAAATCCCAATAGTGAGTTAATATGTAATATGACCTTTTTCCATATATATTCTTATCACAGTCTTAATGCAGTACTTTGGAGGAAAGAGATCCCAAAGAAGCAGCATGCGCACTCTGCACAAAGCTTGGCATGCTTTTGATGAACACTTCCCAGCTAGATTTTCTGACATGTCAAGGACTAACCAGACAAACCTCCCAAACACTAGCCAGTCAATAATCTCACAGGCCACTGATCCCACCTTTGTGATATGATGGTAAAGGGCTACTCATTAGCTGCATTGTTTGGATCTCTTCCCAACATCACATGCACATACATACCCAGTAGTGACCATGATAGTTTTGACAACACGCCGCCAGTGTCAAAGTCAATATACATATATATTCACAGCAACACAAGTGACATTTTTATTCACTTAAAGTCTGTATTGCATATAAAAAGTACGGAATGATGGAAAACACAATGACAGGCCCCTGGGACAGAGGAAGGACAGGAGAAGCCTTCACTGGGAGAACAGACAAATGCAAATAAATATTTATGTACTCCTGTAGTTCTCATTTCTCTTCTGTTTCCTGCCTGTTTTCCTGAGTCTGTGGCAGGGCACCTCCTCTCCTGGCCTGCACATCAGCCACTCCTTGCCTGACCCACTCACAATCTGGCATCGCAAATGTGTTGCTTGTTTCTGTTGCTGGCTCTGACGAACATTCATAGTCAACATTCACAGTCATAAAAAGAGAGCTGGATTGCTTGTTTTGGGGATGAAGGGTTAGAATGCAACACAACAAGCACCATCTGTGTTTTCAAAGTGAATCATTCTTGAAACTTCATACAATACTTTTGAACAGCAAACATCGGAAATCTGGTCCGATCAATCCATTTGTTCATCAACAGACTGCCAAGAACTAAGATACAAAATTAAATGAAGAACCATTAATTTAAAAAAAGTGTATTAAATGGAAATAACATCATCAGCAGGCCTCAAAACATGTGACCCTGATTTAGACAATATCTAATATAAAAAAGTGCTTTGCAATGAGTTGTCTCATCATGGTGCTTCCTTAGTGGAAAAGATATCATTCATTCATCTGCATTAACCGCTTTATCCTACTCAGATTCATGGTGGATATGAAGCCAAACAAGGTAACACTGGATACAAGAATATGATGAAGAATACATCCTAAATGGGACATCAGGACACCATGCACATGCAATTACTCATTCACACATAGAGAGAATTTAGCACAGCCTGTCAACCTACAGAGAAAGCCAGATAACCTGGATAATCTGGAAGAAACCCATATACTGTATAATACTTATCATCTCATGATACTCAGCAAGCTATTATAGATACATGATTGACATCACTCAACCTCTGACTTAATGTCAAGGTAAAGTCTAATTAAAGAGATGTGACTTCTGCTTATATACATGATCTGATCCTAAAATGGCACCCTTTCAATATGTTTGATATGTTACTGATAATTTGAGAACTGATAATTTGTTCACCATTTACAAGCATGCACTCATTCATATTGATGTCATCAGATGCTGCACTTCTGCTTCTGTATATACAGACAGTTCTACAGCTCTGCAGCTGATGCAAGGTTGACATGTTACTGATAGCTTGTTAATATTTTACAACCAATTTACAAAGATAAACAACATGTTCACATTCATGGCTGCTCATGCGGTTAGTAACTGCTCATTGATAATTAATAAAATGAAATGTTATGAATTTTACCTAGTATTCGGTTCAATTTTACTCCTGTATGTACAAACACACACACATTTCACACACAATGTGAACATTGCTGTTGTGCAGATTTCATATAAAGGTTCACAGTACTGTCCTAGTAGCTTTTGCAGTTTTATCCACTTCCAAATGTCTGCACATCATGCAAGTACTCACTAGCACTCTCTGTAATGAACTAGAGAGCCATCTCCATGTGCTTCACTGGAAATCCATCTGTCTTTTAAAAGTCAGATGAGTCTGCATATTTCAGTGATTTGTTCGCCTTTTTATTTCAGCAAATACTCTCTGATTCTCCCAGCAGTAGTGCATGGTTGACACGTGGTAGATAGAGAGACTGCATTTCAGCATGTGTCATTTTTATCAGAGTGAGCATTTTGGCCCTGTATCAACCTGCCTTCCTCCATCTTTTTTTCCACCTTTCTTAGCCAACTGTATATTTCATGTGTGAATAAAAGGATAAATCCAGCATGCGCTAGAGGAGACAGAAAAGGTGGGAAGACTGGGATAGTGGTGACCCGTTTACTTACAGTTACACAGTTTAAATTCAGACTAAAGTACCCATATTCTGTTTCATTTTGTTAATATCACTTTCAGAAATTTTTTTTTTTCTTTTTATTATTTTTACTTTTATGCTATTTTCTCCCAATTTGGTCATTTGCCAATTCCCAACAACTAGCTAGCTCTCCTCAACACACAACAGCTAACACCCAGGGAGGGTGAGATACATCCTTCCTCTGAGACACCTAAAGCCAGCCACTGCATCTATTTGAACTGCTTCTCATGCTACAGCATATCACAGGGCAGCTGAATACACACAGAAGAAAGTGCTAGCTGCCCTCTACATGCATACATGTGCTTACAGACTCTTACAATTGGTTAGCATCACTCTGATTGACAGGGGAGAGAGTAATGACATCCCTCCCACCCAGAGAGCATCTCCAGTTTTGCTCTCCTGGACTCCTGGCTACAGATGGCTGTGGCATCATTGGGATTCAAACTCATGATCTACTGATGATAGGGCGAATATTTTTCTGTCGTGCCTGTCAGGAAGCAGAAATGATATTTTTATTTTAAGTTGTCTGTGAATGAGTACTATGTTTATAAAGAAAATTGACAGTGCAAAGATTGTGTTTAATATTTTAATCACATGTAATGGAAGTAATGTAACAAATCTACAAAGCTAATCAAGTTCTGGCCAACCGTCAGTTTCTTTATTCTTCTGTTTACTTTGTCTCCTTCCATCCTTAAAAACAACACATCCAAATATGGGGTGATAGTGTGTTTCTAGGCCACAATAATAATAAGAGAGTGGGAGGTGGCAAGCATACTCCACTCTGTGCTCAGTGCGTGGGAATGTGGGAACGGGGGCCTGTTAGATCCTCACGAAAATACACCCCCTACTGCTTGGTGTCCTCTGTCCCACTGAGGGACTCCGTCCTCACTCCAGCATAGAGACGTGTATATGATACCCAGAGAGTGTGTGGGAGTTGTCACTCTTAGCGTAGCATACAGGAATCACCACCCTCTCTACTCCTCCATGAATTCACACTCTGCAATTAGCGGAGGTCATTGAACATTTTTTCTTGCTGGGACAGTGTGTGTGTTTACATAACCTCCTGAGTTAATCTCACAGCTATAAGCTTAAAGAAAAGGTCCACTTTTCCCTGATGCTATGACTCTTGAAGTCTGGTTAAGATGCTTCCATTTCAAAACTGTAAAATGTATTGCCTTTATTCAAGGCAGTTCACAACCAAATTGTATTAGTTTTGCTAACCTAATTGTTATACTGTATCATGTATTTTACCAGAAAATATTTTGATATCATTTTGCCACCAGAACTGACAAATAAAGAATACTGAAAGCTTAAGGTCTAGCCATCCCATCCCACCTTGTGTCCAGTGGTCCAGGGATAGGCACCAGATGCTCTGTGATCCTGACCTGGATAAAGCAGTTACTGAGGATGAATGAATGAATGAATGAATTGATATTATAATCTAATCTCACAAACTAAGAATGTTTTATTCCCTGCTATTATGCTTTTTGTAGATGAAGATATTTACTCTGAAATATCTTGCAAACATCCTGAATGTGTCCTTAAAGAGTCTTAAAGTCTAAGAGTCTAAACGCATTACAGTATTTAAATAAGACCAGAAATGTGAAAGACAAGAATTATATTAGTCCTAACAATGAAAACCTCATTCTTTGGACTTTGGATTTCTTTATCAACAGAGTGGAGCAAACAGAATGGGATCTGATAACAAACAGACCATGAAGTATCTCTTTGTTTTTATGTTTGATTTAATGGCACAATAGTGTTGTTGCCAACATCCTGACAATGGTCTGTGTGAAAAGAAAGATTAATGAGACTAGAGCATTTGATACTTTGAACATATTTTATAACCATATTTTGTACCTTGAACCTTGTCACATCGCACTGTTTTCTTAGGTGAATTGAATACTCAATACTTCAATATATGGAAATAAATTTATTTGGACATAAAGTCTACTTGGTTTTAGGGATAGTGTGTGATAGGCTAAAGGAGACTAAAGACATGCTCAAAGGAAAGCTTCATATTGGCTTCTGTTTCTTCTTTCTCTATTAATTATTTTTCGATGTCATCGTTTTCATCACTTATCACTTAATCCCATATAGTCATCATTATGTCAGCCCCACGAGTCAGCAAAGTTCTCAATTTCCCATCATAACTTCATTCCATGATTCTTTTGAGGATTACCTACTCTTCTGTATGATGCTTATTCATCTCATCAACAGTACTTATGTAGCATCCACCAACGTTTGTGTCTGATATGTGATCCTGAAAGCAACCTGGCTCACTGGAGGAAACGTCTGACCTCATCAACTTATTGGAACTGATCTGATGCTTTTCTGACCCTGAGTCAATAAGGGCAGGAATTCAGGTTTCACTGTTTTAAAATACCTAATTCATCTGAGTGGCCAAGATACATAAAGATAATGACATCAACATAGAGTCTGGGTGACATCACACAAGTCATGTTCCACGAGCATGGTCAAGGAGTAAAGTAATTTTCCATTTTACTCTTGTGTGTTTGGGAATTTTTATTCACACTTAATAAGGACGACTAGTCAGTTTTATCTTTATTGATGGTTACAATAGGTCCAAGATATGTGTATGCAACAACAACAACAATAATAATAATAATAATAATAATAATAATAATAATAATAATAATAATAATAAAAGCCTCGACTTATTGTTTATTTGGCCATTTTTGCTTTGGATCTGCAAAGCAGTTCAGTTTATGCCTATCTACAGTAGAAATAACAATGTAAGGGCTTAATAACTGTTTTATTTGCATTATGAAATAGTTGATATTACAGTTTTCTTACCTAGTATTCACACCAGATACAAGTGCCACATCTTCACCTGTTCATTTCACACTGCATGCATTCTGTATACTTAGTGTTCTTCAAGAAAACCAATGACAGTACATACACAGCTGTGTTAATACAACATGGGAGATGGGGACAGTCAAAGTTGACCAGCTGTATTTGCAACACAGTTCACATAAAAAGTGACATGCATGCCACAAAGCACTTCAAATGTATTCTGTATGAGCACCTATAAGCTTGATTATTTTGGACTGTTTATATTGCTGTGCAAGAATGCTATGTAGTTTATAACTGACACATATGTTATATTCAATTAGACAATAAAGCAGTTTAGATACTGTAGTAGTTGTCTCTGTATTTATCTATTTTACTATTTTAATTAAAATAAACACCTGTTCAGCTCGGTTCTCTTACATGGACATAGCTGGGGAAAGTGAGCTGGCACTCAAACAAATCATGTATTAAACTTACCAAAATAAAAATAATACTATAAATCAAGACGGGTAAACAAAAAAAACCAAACTTGCGTTTTTTGTTTTTTTTTATACTATACTACCTCCTCAACATAGTTTTTTAGACTGGCAGTATTCTTAGTTCATGATCTAGCGAACCAGTATCAGACTTCAAAGAACTTGTATAAGTCACTCTGTAAAAGGGCCAAAATGGCAAAATCTGCCAAATGCCATAAATGTAAATGTAAATATAAACAACAATAACAGAAACAGAAGCACCTGATGTCCTATATTCTTCATCAGGGCTTTCCATCTACTACTCCAATGAGTTCTCCGGTTTGTCCCTCTAGGATAACCCTAAAAGTTTGTCCATACTGTCCATAACAATGAGTGTCTTTTTGAGGAGGAGCCTAGAAACATTAAGCCTCCAAAGAATCCTTGGGGACCCTTTTAACAGTTCATGAAACAATGTACTGTTATTCATGCTTTTTATGTGGCCTTTGTATCTGCCTGTATGTGTACTATGCATGATGGCTGAAAACAATAGTGTTGTGATGTAACCAAAGTGCTGACTTATAAGTGTACTGCAAAGCTTAGGGCACAATTTGGGACATGGCCTAAAGTGACAACAGCAGCCAGTGAGGGAGGAGATCATCTACTGTCACTTTGTCCCTCCTTGTAGTCACGTTATCTAAGAATAGTGTCCACCATGGTCATAAATTGTCAGAGAAACTTGAGTTTAACATAGATAGATAGATAGATAGATAGATAGATAGATAGATAGATAGATAGATAGATAGAGAAGGTTAAGCATATTACACAATAATTACAGAGAAACTAGACATTTCTGTCAAAAGTTCTTCATTAACTGTCCAAGGATCTCTCGTAGGAAAGACAATAAACAACTCCTGGGGTGATGCACAAAGAGTGATGGTTGACTGACAGATTCTATTATGCTGATGATTTAATTCACTACTGACAAGCAGGTCTTTGATGTTTTTGTCCAGGCTCCTTCAAAAGGGAAGCAGTCTCCAGATCAACAAGAAGGATGCTGTAGGTTTTAAATATAATTTCAGCCAAAGTTGTGTTAGTGGAATAAGTGATGATCAAAGGAATTCTCTGTCTTAACAGTGAAGATAGATAGATAGATAGATAGATAGATAGATAGATAGATAGATAGATAGATAGATAGATAGAATACTGTATTGATACCTGAGGGAAATTATTTTGTTGCAACAGCAAACAAGACACACAAGACACACCAAATTACAACGATGCAACAAAAGAACACAACATCTTACAATGATAGACAATTATTTAAAAAAAAAAAAAAGGTGTGATAAAGTGGCAAGTGATCATATTCAAGTGTTAGGATAAAATGGAGTGTTGAAAAACATCAATAAAAAACATCAATAAAAACAGTTGAATGGAATGACTAAATAAATTAATTAATTAAAATAATTAATAAATGTGAAATATGAAAGTGTGGAAACGGGTTGTATATTGTCCTAAAAACACTGAGTTGCTTTAGTCTGAGTTTGAGTTGTTTGTATGAAGGACTTCTCTGTACTGCACTGTGGCTGGTTCAGTGTAGAGCTAAAAAATGTTCCACTGTTTAAATAAACAGTCATGGAGGAAGTTGGGTGACCCATGAGCACCCCTCCAGACCATAACCCTCCCTGTTCATGAAAGACTGGAGCTGTCCCCTCCTCCTGCAGGAGTTCAGGACGGCTTTCATGGTATAGGCTGGGGATCCACCTATCATGAGAAAAGGTGGCGGTGTCTCTGAGACGATGCATCATGCAAGGGTCCTGGAAGAACAGGCCTGAGGAAAGAGACATGAAAAGGGGAGGACAAAAAGTACTTTTGATGCAACCGCAATCTATACATCATCCTACTGACGTGACAGAAAATCTTCAAGGGTCGAATATGGGCCTAGATTCCTGGATGGAAGTCCCATATGCAGGTCTTTGGCAGACTGGCACATTCTCACTCCTTGCTTGTATTCCAGAGCCTTCCTACAGTGGCGATCAGTTTGTCATTTCTGTCAACTGATTGCCCTCTCTATCGTTACATGAACAGACTCCTATATCAGAACCTTGCAGCAACATCCCTGTGGGTGGCTGGAAAATAGGGTAGCACTGGAATGCACTGAGACCTGCTGAGAAATGAACGGGAAATTGAATTCTGGGCATATTTTTGTCCTGGGAGAAATCACCCTTGGAGTCTGTACAATACCTGTGGAGATACCACCTGAGTTTTTGGTTCAATCTCTCCACTTGCCAGTTGGACTCCAAGTCTTTCCACGAATGACCTCCAGACTTGGGATGTAAACTAAGACTTATGATGTAAACTGAGGCCTACAATAAGAAACTGGAAATGTTTTCTGGGAGACCAAAACAAAAGAATATATTCTATAACAGGGCTTCTGATGTCTTGTATGCAGTGGGGTGACCTGGAAGAGGGATCAGCCAACAACCAACTGACCACAAGCGAGCATGATGGTGTGACCTTCTGATCCAGTGACAGAATCCACTGAGAGGTGCATCCAAGGATTTTGGGGTACTGATAGAGTTTCCAGTTGTCTACGGGTCAAAGCATGTACTTCCTGCAGCAGCTGAAGAAGTTCAACCTACCAAAGACGATGATGGTGCACCTCTACACCTCCATTATCGAGTCCATACTCACCTCCTTCATTATCATTTGGTATGCTGCTGCCACTGCCAAGGACAAAAGCAGACTGCAGCATGTCATTCGCTCTGCTAAGAAGGTGATTGGCTGCAATCTGCCACCTCTTCAAGACCTGTACACTTCCAGGACCCTGAAGCGGGCAGTTAAGATTGTGGCTGACCCCTCTCACCCTGGACACAAACTTGTCGAGGTACTCCCATCTGGCAGGAGGCTGCGGTCCATCATGACTAAAACCTCACGCCACAAAAACAGTTTCTTTCTATCCCCAACTGGCCTCATCAGCAATACCCAGGACCCACCTTGGTCTCTTATCCGCCTCCATGGGCTTTATTCATTACATTAACGAAAAACCCCACTTTGCTGTTTCATATGCATTGCATTAACGCACACAACTCAGACTGCTGTACTGCACCTTCTTACTTCAAACTGTGAGCATTTGCACTGGCCCACTTTTGCACATCCTGCACTAATGTACAGTTAATATCTCTATTTTTATTTTCCTAAATTTTTATATTTTTATTTGTTTACCTTATTAATTTTATTTTTATTTCTTGCATTTTACTGGTATTACTAAGCACCAGTACACCAAGACAAATTCCTTGTACATGTACAATCCATGGTACTTGGCAGTAAAGGTGATTCTGATTCTGATTAACTTGTTAACTAAGCTGATTTTAACTAAGCTCATCTAGAGACATGCTAAAGAAAAGCTAGATGAAATAGCTTTAGGAGTATCATAGCTCTTGGTGGGTGCAATCTTTGCTTCTGTCTGTCTCTGAATGTCAATATGTCTGAGAGGGTAGGTGTCCGGGGTTCAGGGAAATGGTTCTTCTGTGGTCTATGGCAATTGAAACCCAACATATTGGTTGTTGAACCTTTCATCCAGCTTCCTCTGTTAACTTATCATTTGGTCTCTTGCCTTCCACTACTATGTTTAAAGCTGTAATGTTTTATCATACACAGCCACGCAACAGCCACGCAAGTTACTGTGACCTTGACTCCAAACCAAAATGTGAAGCCTGCAGATAAATGAATACACAGGACCTATTAATCTGTTTTTTATCCCATTTAATGTGGGGGACTAGTCTGTTTTATTTTTCTTGTTGGTCATAAAAGCTCCAAAATACATACAGTATGTGTATATGTACAGTACATGCATGATACTAATGGGATAGGTAGATATACAGTATAGATAGATGGATGAATGTATTTTAGTGATCCCCAAGTGGACATTTTAGGGAGTGGGGGTGGAGGAGGGGAATGGTCTGTCACTCCATGATGAATGAATTCAGGAAGTCGGGAAAGTGAGGTCATTATATGTTCAAATTGAGAGCCATGGCTTAGCGTATGCAATTAATCCATCTTTCTGTTTCTAGTTTCTATTTATCTATCTGAGCCACAAGCTCAGTGTCTTATACTACTTGTCAGCAATTTGTACTGAATTTGAAATCCTCTCTTTTCCCCTCCATGTTTCAGGAAGTGTCAGCTCAATTTTACCAGAGCCAGCAGCACTATTATTTTGACACCCCAATAGTGGAGATCTTTGGGAGAGTTATTTCACATCACATCATTACCCACTGTAGGAAATCATCGTGGTTAGTCTTGTGACAGTTTTTAATAGTGTCAGTCATGCTGATAACTGCTACTGTGATATGCTGTCTTTGAATGGCATGGCCATATCTAAGAAATGGGTAGCTGAAAGACAAATGCTAATTTCATTACTTTAACACACACGCGCACACCCACACACACACACTACCTATGCAAATAAATAACTTATTGAGTGTCGCTGGACCACTGTAGCTGGAGACATTGTCCCTTTTGGCTAGTGCCCACTGACAATCGTGTCAGCATGGCATTAAACTGATATTCCTAATGCACATGCTGCCGCAGAGCTCATAAATCAGACAGTGATATGGAGCAGGGAATCCTTGCCAACTTCATTTGCAAAGTGCGGGTGATAAAGGCAAGAGCATGTTTTTTTTTTTTTTGCACACAAAGGTGCAAGAAGGAGCCAGCAACAGCAGTCTCCAATCGTCCAAACACACACTCCTCTCTCCTCTCTCCCTCTCGGAAGATCCCGCTCTCTCTTATTGATCATGCACTTTGGGGAATGACTCAGCAGAACATAATGCTACAATAAAACCTTTTGTTTTAGAGTTACACCAAAAGCAATTATTTCTTCTTCTTCTTCTTCTTCTTCTTATTATTATTATTATTATTATACATTGAATGTTAGACCTACTGTGTGTTCGTGTATAATAGTTGAAGAAAGTTATAGTGAGATGATGCCAACCAGACAGAGAAATTCTCTTTAAAGCCAATTAATCTGCCTAAGATGCATTTACGTTTCACTCAAGTCTCTGTTTCAATTATTATTCTGTATTCTGCCCTGTCAAAGATGTTTGTTGTGTGATTCATTAGTGACTGTAAGAGCCGAGTCCCATCATCCATTCTCTAAAATCTGCAGTCAATTCTTGCGAAAGGGCCTGGTCTAATAATGTTATCTAAGCATATGAGATGTAAATTAACACTAGAATGATTGCAGATAGTCATGTAGAATGCTTGTAGTGTCGCATATTTAACCTGGGAGTTGTCTTCTTTTTACATATGCTGCTAATCCTTTTCAATGGGGTAAAGTAAAGACCTCAGAAAAGCAAGTGCAGATCTGTTCAAGTCCAGAACTGTTTGTCAGCTTTTAGAATTTTTCTGTTGTCCGTCATTGTTATCAATTTGAGTAAAGATGAGAATACATTCTATCTACAAGACCCATGTAACTGTATTTTCATTATTGAATGACCAGTGGCTCTTCAAGTCTAGCTTCTGATTATAATATTTTTCTAACTTTGGATATTTTTGTTTTAATTTGTGGTCATTGGGTCAGAGAAGCTTTGGCAATTTTGTAATTAGTAGTGTATGTTTAGTGGTACCTTTCTGCTTAATGACAGAGAACGAATGAACTCAGTGGATGAGAATGTAGCTCAAAAAGTGTTCTGTATGTTATTGGTTCTGTATGTTACTTTCTCTCGCCTTCTGTGAACTATAACCAGTGTGGATCACGTTTCCCTTAGTGCACTGATATGTTAACTTTATTTGAAGTTTTTAAAAATGTTAAAAGTAAAGCTCACTCTGCCGTTCTCAAAATGATTTTTGGGTAATGGGATTATTTGTAATTGTTATCTCACTAATAGAGCTATAGATAAATGATCTAATGATAAAATGATGGAGATATGTGTGAGTTTGGGAGTATAGCCAGTGCTGATGTAGGAGATACAGTGACATCTCAGCTCAATTCCTAGGAGTCCTCTCCAGCGTGCATGAACCAGCAGGGACAGATGGAGCCGCCATGTGGGCATTTGACCTTTCACACTGTGCATGCAGCACTGTGTTCTGTCTCTCTTTCTCTTATTTTCTTTCTCTGTTTCACTGTCTGTTGATCTTACAAATCGGGATATCATTGCTCTGACCTTTTTTATGCAAGCATTTTACAGGCCAGTTTTCACCACCTACTAATATATTCCCCCTCTCTTCCATCTAATTTAAATTAGTATTAATTTTGTTGATGAAAACTAAGATGAGAAATGTTTGTTAGTAGCCTTTCCTCTTGAAAACACCTAAACAATAACTACGTAATAAAGCAAAATGTAATAATGTAATTTTCCACGATGAACAAAATGAGAACCAGTCGATCGGATTAACGCTGTTTCATTAACAATGAAAGTGCACATGCTGCACTCAGCCACTCATGATAAGAGACGCCTTTTTAAATGCAGTAATGTTATTTTGTGATAAAATATAAAAAATTCTTGAAAAACATTTTAAGACATGTCTGTGTTAAGCTAAAATAATATTAGCTAACTGGAACTAGCATAAGTTAGTGCTGCTTCAAGAATTGTGGTACTCTCATTCGTTCCTGACTTTTTGGATACCCTGTAGATCGGAGAAGGAGAAAGGATTTATCAGCCAGTTTATCTATATAGAAGTTATTAAGATGGAATTTTAACTTAACAAATTTTAACTTAAAACTTTTTAAAAAGAATATTTTGTGGAGATTTGAGGGGAAAAGACTAAAACCGGCAGGTTTTAGTGTAGGACTGAGTGTTTCTATGGCTGGAGGACCACCAGCGCAGTTTCCTTTAGAATTGGAGGAGTTTCCAGTTTGCTCATTTCTTTGCCAAGTATTAATAGTAAAGTCATCACTTTGTGTGCCATCTATAAAAGGCCCCCATGCTTGTCCTCTGGTCATTCTCTTCAACCTGAGTGACCCAGATCGCCCAGGTGGAGGCTGTGTACCCAAAATGTCACAAGGTTTTTCTTTCCCTTGATGCCACACCTCACCAGACAATAACAGACAGCACTCATAACTAGTGCAAATAACATACTTTATTAAGACTGAGAATCTGTCAGTGTTAATGCTGCCTCTTACTGAGGATGAAAATCACTTTTGTGATGGTATTGCACTCTATTGCACTTTTTTGAGGACAAGAATTGGTCGGTCTTAATTCAGTATTCTATTGAGGGTGAGGATCATTCACCACAGAGCACATGGATTGTGAGAAAGCAACATTCAGTCTGTAAAATCTGGCAAATCTAGTTGGTTAATTCTATGTGATCAGGAAATCTGTCTGGCTCCTCTCTTGCAGTTGGGAATGTCCATACGGCAGCCAGCTGTCCAGATAGGGAAGGATACATGGACCCCGGCATTGCAGCAGCTCTAAGGCAACTCTCACACATCTTGTGAACTGCCTGGGTGGTAAAGCTTGGCCTGGACTGATATGTCACTCTGCTTATGTGGAAGTGGAAGAATCATCTGTGTTCCACAGCATGTGGAAATATGCATCCTTCATTTCTATGGTTACAAACCAATTATGTTAATTAGTGTATTGTCACATCTGGTATGCAAGGAAATGAGCAAATGGAAAAACTTCACTAGTTACTAATGGTCCATAATGAAAGAAAATAATACTTTTATTGATTAGAACTGTAAAGAAAATTGCTGTACTATTTCATCAACTAAATCCAGACTAAAACTAACAATAATAATATGACTAAAATATGACTATCATGTGTTTTTCTTCAAAAACTGACTAAAACTGAGGCCAAATTACATGTCAAAATTAACGCTGATGATACACCTTTACATATTTGGCTAAAACAAAGAGTCAGAGTGTGTAACAAGCTCAAAAGTCTGGCTTGTCAGGAGAGGGCGTTATGTGAAATTCAAGAAAAACAAGGCTGTCTGAAAAAACACCGTGCCTCAAAGCAGCTGAGGACTAATTTAATCAGCACGACTGAGATAGAAGTGCTTAGTCCTCTAGCTCTCAGACTGAAAGAGCAGTAAATATTGATCATAGGTTAAGGCAATTAAAATAATGGAGAAAAAGCTGAAGACACTGCCAAAGTGGTCTTGGCATGGTGGGCCGTTAGCAAAAGCTTGAAAGCCTCAGCTCTGATTTAAAGAGCCAGAGTGTCTTACAGGAATAAGCTTTTAATACAGCATCTCAGGATGAGGTGCATTATACCAGCTCAAGGGCCTGATCAAGTGGAAATGTGTGCCAGTGCTTTCAGGCTTTAGCGAAGAGGCTACCACACAGCTCCTAAATAATTTCTTTAAAACATAAACTGCCTAGGAAATTGATTAATTAAAACTTTAATTGATGGATAAACAAACTTAGCATTTAGTTTCTGGGAAAAGTGTGGCTTTGAGGAAGCATATTTTATGTTTGTAGTAGCAAATGATGAATAATATAAATATTTCTAAATGATTTATTGTTTTAGTCTTGTTGAAATAAATGTTCAGAATGCCATATGAATGTAGAAATACTTACAAATTAATAATACATTTTGTTATGTTTCTGTTGATGATTAATGGCTTGCTTTTCATTTGGCTCATGATGTCCAGGTTGATAAGTTGCAGGCTGTGCAGTCCCAGATGGTCAGTGCCCCAGGGTGATTCCAGCCTCTCCAAATGTTGCTTTCAACACTTCCTTATGCCATCTCTTAGAATATGCCATATATCCTGAAGCAATCTCTCTCTCTCTCTCTCTCACACACACACACACACACACACAGAACCCATTCCCTCAGTTAAATGGCATATGAATATTTACAGTCTTATCAGAGGGCAGCCAGAGCTGAAAGGTCCTTGAGGTCATATACATATGCTGCCATTTTATGGCTAGGTACTGGTACTTCCTCCAAGCTCTGCAACAGATGATCCACTCTCACCCTGACTCACTGTCCTAATATCAATCCTCACCATGAAATCAGCAATCCACTTCCTAAATTATAAAGCATAAGGTTTTACTTCCCCAAACAGAAGGTATAAGCTTGCAGAAAAGAAGATCAAACAGAATGCCAAGTGCTTTATATAGGGTCATGTTTCAATGGTCATTATGGTGGTCTGGCATTATGGTGGTTTAGTGTTCATAGATCATTAATTTGCTTAGTGTCTGTGGTGATCAGTGGTCACAGAAAAGAGTATGAGGCATTTGATGATTATTTAAAGTCTGCAATATTATGACTCTATATACAGTCTGTATCATGCAAGTGGAAGAGGAAATATGTTATTACTTACCAGGGATCAAGCGTAGGTACTTAGGTGATTGCTGTATGTCTGTAAAGTTATTTATATTCTATCACACAGAGAGGTTGTACTTCCTGTTGGGTAGTAGCAGGTGGCCTGCTCACAAGCACACAAAACAAATCAATCCCACTCACTACTGAAAGCAATCTATCCCACAAACCTCAACATTTCACTGGGTTCAAACACACATCTGTTCTAAGGCCTAACCGTGAGTTTCCTTTAACTCTCCCCCACTCCCTTTATTCCTGCTCCTTCAGGCACTCACACCCAGTCCAAATAAACCTTGCCTAACACAGCCTGGACTCCCTTCCTGCCCTGCCCATCCACTCCCACTGTAAGGCCAGATGTAGTCTGAGTTGTATTCCATGACAAATAAACGTGAGCTGTCCCTATAGGATTATCTCACTACACACAGAGATACAGAAGGGCCTCCCGTGTTCTCTTAGCCTGGACAGTATTTTTGGTTCATGTGTTTGAGCTCATTCAAATGGAGGAACTGTAATGTAAAGGGTGAAGACACCAGGCCCTCATACAAGGCTGTATAAGGTGATAAGGGGGATTTTTTTGCCATCCACATCATTTTATTGCTTTCTACTTTCCACTTTATTACTTCTCTGAAACCAAGAACAACAGCATCACCAGTGGTCATAAGAAAAAAATAGACATATAAAGCAGAGTCTGGGGTTAATTTCTTTTTAGCCAAGACTGTAAGTTCATGCAGCCTATAAGTGACAGTCATAGTGAAATGCCCCCTGGATTTGGTGTCCATAAGCCTAATTTATTTAATCTTGCTTCCCTTACACATCCATAACAGATAATTGGTTGTGATTAAGAATTCATTTTTGAAAATACAGGTGGAGGAGAAACAAGAGAAAATAAATTAAGCAAACACTATCCACCTTGTTGAAGAGATGGTCAGATTTTTTTTCGGAGGAAAATAAAACAGAGAGTAAAGAAGGGAGGTAAAAGAAGGCATGACAGGAGGTAGACTGAAAGGGTAATAGGAGAGAGCAGTGAAAATGAAGCACTCAGAGAAGAGAGAGATCCCTTGCCAGGATATATATTCAGTTTCAGCACACAGGCCTGAAAAGGTTCTTGTGGTAACTGGGCTACATTGGGCAGTTGGCCAGGATGCAGTGGCAATCAAATGAATACGTGTGCTAATGAAATATGCCGTTAGATGCCTCCTGATGCACCGAGGCCTGAAGCTTTATAAAGAAAGCTATCTAAAGCATGCATACAAACAGATGTGACAGATGTATCCATCAGATATGCACATATATTTTGTATATACAGTGGATAAAAAGTCTACATACCCCTGTTAAAATGGCAGGATTTTTGTGAATTAAAGAATGACACACAGATAAATCATGTCAGATCTTTTCCCATCTTTAATATGAAATTTCAAAGTATACAAATAAAGTGAAAAACAATCAGAAACTTTTTAGGGCAAAAAAAACTTACAATAACATACTGTAGTTGTATAAGTGTCCACACCCCTAAACTAATACTTTGTGGAAGCACCTTTTAATATTATTACACCACTCAGTCTTTTTGGGTAAGAGTCTATCAGCATGGCACATCTTGACTTGGCAATATTTTCCCCACTCTTTCTTGCAAACTCATTCTATAGCCATCAAATTGTGCGGGCATCTCCTGTGAACAGCCTGCTTCAGGTCACCCCACAGATTTTTAGTTGGATTCAGGTCTGGGCTCTGGCTCGGCCATTCAGAAATTTTGATCTTCTTTTGGTTAAGCCATTCCTTTTCTGATTTGGATGTATGCTTTGGGTCACTGTTCTACTGAAAGGTGAAATTCCTTTTCATCTTTAGATTACTAGCAGACACCTGAAGGTTTTGGACTAAAATTGGCTGGTATTTGTAGTTATTAATGATTCTCTCCGCTTTGATAAATGCCCCAGTTCTGGCTGAAGAAAAGCAGCCCTAAAGCATGATGCTGCCACCACCATGCTTCACCATGGGTATGATGTTCTTTTGGTGATGTGCTTTTTTTGTGCCAAACATATGTTTGGAATTATGGAACTACTATACCTTTTAGAATTGGACTCATCAGACCATAACACATTTTACCACATGGTTTGGGGTGATTTAGTTGGGCTGGGATTTTTTTTTTTTGTGAGAAAGGGCTTCCCTCTATCCACCCTACACCATAGCTCAGACATATGAAGAATATGAGAGATTGTTGTCACATGCAGAGAGTAATCAGTACTTGTCAGATATTCCTGCAGCTCCTTTAATGTTGCTGTTGGTCTCTTGGTAGCTTCCCTGGTAATTTTTTGTCTTCTCCTTTTGTCAGTTTTGGTGGGACATCCTGTTGGTGGGACATTACATCCTGCTAATGTTACTGTGGTGCTCCATTTTCTCCACTTGTTGACGATGGCCTTCATGGTGTTCCATGGTACATCTAATGTTCTGAAAAATTTTTGCACCCCTCTCCTGATCGATTCCTTTCCACAGAGAGACACGGTACAGGCCTTGTCAGCTGTTTGAAGACCATGGCTACAACAGTCAGATGAAACCAGTGTAACCCTTATGGGTTAAATGCAAAAGGAGAGTATGCCCCTTTAAGAGAACCCCTCCCATACAGGAGTTTAGTAGGAATGTACCAGGGAAAGAACATGGTTGTGATCAACATGTTAGGTTGCTGTAATATAATTGGTTAAGAGTTTGATGGAAAAGTGCATGGTAGAATCTCTTTGGGGATGGGACAGGGGAAAAGAAAAAGGAGAGAATCAGGAGAAGAGGGATGGGGGAGATATCGGGGATGGGTGCATTTAGATTCAACTGTGTTTTGGTATATGAAAAACACTAATATCAGAGAAGGGCTTTTGCTTTTGTTATAGTACTGTAGTAGCAACAGCTGTGTTTTATGTGTTGGAAGATAGTGGGGAAAAAACGAACCGCTTGTATCTGAGAAACTGCAAATGCTCAGAGCTATTGTTTGATTTTACATCAACCAGCTCTGCTCAACGCGATTGGACAGAGATGTGTGGATTTTCCCCAACATTGGATCCTAATATTCACCAGATAGCCCATTTGAGTACCGTGGGCTCATCTGGCCCTCTGGTCATGAGGGAACAGATTCTGTGTCAGATTCATCTGGGATTGCTGGACCTGATTTCGTTCCATGGCATATACATCTCAGTTTACAGAACTTGGCTTCATGCAGGACATTAACATACTGTTTAACTTTTATTTGATTAGCTCTTTGAGCGAAGGCGCCATTTACGTTTTAGGCCACTGTGAACCTGAGCATCATTCAGGCCTGCACCGAGCGGGTGGGGAGTGTGATGTGTGTGTGTGCGATTGAGCCCTTATTTGTTTAATTTGTATATTTTGTTTTTTTTTAAGTTTATTGCACAACTTGATCTGTAAAGGGTTGAGCAGACATATTGAGTTTAGTACATTAGTTATGAACATCTGCACGTGAAATACATACTGTATATACATAACTATATCCTACCCACATAGGTGGACATTTGAAATTTGATATGTACCAGTGATTAGGGGAAAGAAGGACAGACATCCATATAATGAATTGTATGTCTTTATTTGTTTGAGAGTCCCAGGATACTTACAGAAGTATTTTCCATTTGTGTTATATGCATAAATATTTTTTTTATTTTGTTTTATTTTTTCTCCTTGTATCCTTAATAAGGTAATTAGTGACTGAATTCTAATACTTTGGTTTACAATACAGTTCTGTATTTTTAATTCTAGCTCTGTGTCTGGTTTTGGTTATTTCACAAATAGCTAATTCTACGCGACACTACTTATTCAGAAGATAGTACAGGATTCTATATCATATTCAAACAAACTTAGGCCCTTTCTATAGCAACACTTACCGTGTATGTTAACTGGTAGGCAGGAAGGGGTTACACAAAGAAGATGTCAAGGAAATCTTATAGAAACAGCTGGTCTTTATTTGGGGTTAATCAGAATAATTTCATTGATGACAGATGTAAGATAATAACTTTTGAACATGAGATTGAATGTGATTGGTTCATTCTGAACACATCCACATCCCCAATTATAAAAGGGTATTCCCCTTTTTGCAACAATGTTATTGTTATTTGCAACAAGGCTTTATTTTTCCTATTTTTCTGACATGATTTATATTGGTTTAATTTTTTCATCACAAAAACTTGCCATTTCAACAGGGGTGTGTAGACTTTTTATATCCACTGTATTTATGTTTTTGTATATGGTTTCAGCACTCTTAGGGAAAAAATGGTTCCTGGACAGTTCTTTGGATCATTAATGTTTCTATTGTTCTAATGGCATTCTATCGCACAGACACTACATAAACACTTTGCAGGAAAACCCTACCCAGTATCACAGAAAAAATGTTCACATGCTACTTATTTGCAGCATCATCTATACAATGAATATCAATGTTCTGTCTCATGCACGATGCATATCATCATATCAAACATTCGCCCTAATGCTCACTGAAAAGCCCGTTAGGGAACTAGATTGAACCTTTTTGTTATTGTTATTATTTTTAATTTCCTATATTTTATGAATGTTTTGTTTATGTTATAACCTTTTTAAATAATTGCATGCATGTTAAGGAGAGAAACCACCTGTAATTTTGGACAGAACAAATCTTTCTGCTAAAAGTCTCTTCCTGCTTTTGTGTTCTGCAGTTCATTTTGTTTCACACCTTGTACCTTGCATCAGCAATAAACTTCAAACATTACAGTACTACTGGCCAAATTTTTTCCCACAATTTCACAGCGTTTTCATCTCTTTTGCATAAATTCATTTCATGTCATCATGACTAATGAAACACTAGCTAATCTGTCTTTTCCTTTCTACCATGACTCAATTCATTAGGTTCATTTGTTTTCAATCAAGAAAATGTTGCAAGTCATTTGTAATTTCCCACATTGGCATTCCTCCAGCAGTTTTAAATACTGACACTCTAAGAACCTTATGTTCTTGAACTCAAGATCTTACCCAGCACTCACTACTCATTCTGCATTTCCGCCCCATCAAACATGTCTTCTGTCTGGAAAGCCATCAAAGGGAATCAGACCCTTGATCCGCAGTTTAACTCAGGATCCTGGCCTCAGTCCACTCTCCCCTGCTGTGGATCCATGGACTGTTTAAGGTTGGGGGAACCTTAAGGTAAGTAGGGAGGAAACATACTGGCTGGGATTTCCTATAAGTCTGTTGAGAAGTCATTGTGGTGTGTTTGGGAATTGGGAGGGAAACTCTACATATGATCAAAGTGAAATGGTTAACAACTAGCAAAAGTAGAGGAAATATCATTCCTTGAGATATGTTCATTTCTCTTTGTAAAACATCATATAATATTGTACTATTGTCTGAACTGGATTAAACTGAAACATATGCCAGAGGGGCCCTTTTGGGCTACTCTCTTTTCTCTATACTCTTCTTCCTCTCAAGTAAACTTTAGAAAGTCTACTACAACCTGCAAAAAAGGCCACATCCTACAGTGTAGGTTAATGAATGTTAACAAATCTAACACATATTTGGTAAATGAAAGAGCTTCATAATAGATTTTTCATATGAAAAGCTCATTGCTTATATATCACCTGTACACATACAGCCTTAATAAAACACATTTGATGAAATATTCTATGTTTTTCAGACCAAGCCAAAACAACCATAGCTATATTACTCAAAACCTAACATTCTTCTTCGCAGACTGGGCCTTTTATACTGGAAAGAAGGACAGGAAAGGCATTGCTGGCAACTCAAAGCTCCTCACTCAGACATTGACATCAGCAACTGGTGAAAGTGTTGAAGAACAAAATGTCGTCATCAGGGCAAAAGGCTCACTCTTGTTGGATTGCCAGATCTAAATGAAATCATACTTGATACACCCCAGTAGGTTTAGATGTCTATTTCAATTGTGCAATTCAGTTACATCTAGAGCTTCATATGGATTTTATCCATATTAGCCTGTCTTACTAGATCACTCCTGCTGAATGAGTGATAATAATTGAGATTATATAATTGGCCTTGCATTAAATCAAATCCTGTGAGTCAATTTCTCTCAGGAATGCAAAGTTTGGACTGGGCTGCTTTAGCAATGCAATCTTTAAGAATGATCTGTCTGAGACACTGGATGTTTTTATATAACCTAAGCAGGCAGTGTATTATAACTTGCACTGACAGATAGAAATACAATCTCCTGTGCTGGATGATGAGGGTAATGCTCTTACTGCTGTGTTGTGGCATATATTACTGTAGCATGATTGATCACAGTGATAAATGGCACTATTATGAAGATACCCAAATGTGCTTTTTAATCACCCATAGTTCATGAGTGACCCTTTTGTCACCTCTGGAGCCAAATGTAAAGTATATTAAGCCATGTTTTGCATTGAATACAAGCACATGAGAATGAGCCACTAATAAAAAGTAGCATACACCATTGGTTTGTATCTGGAATTTACAGTGATTGTTGAGAAACCCCTAAAGTGCCTTTCAGTAACTATATTCACAATGCATTTAAGTAGTTATTTTTCAATCATACAAGACCAGGCCCCTATCTACTTGAAACAGATCACCTGACCTTTGAAAAAATGATTTGAAATGATTGTTATAATAGGACAAAATGGAATAAATAATTTCTGGTCACCACCAATGATAGCACATGCACACACACACACATACGCAATAAAAAGCCAGTTTGCAGAGTGCTTTGGTTACTATACATACGGGTACCTTCATAACGAAGTGGCAAAGGCTGTTTCTATAGTAACAGCAATCATCGCCCCAGAGAGTAGGCTGAATCCCATATGGTCTCCTACTCACTACATACATGTGTTATATATGGCAAAAACAGTGGCTTCTATAGTACTGTGCAAAAGTCTTAGGCACCCTATTTTTTAGTACAAACCTTGTTATAGATTTTTATTTTATGACTTCTACATTATTGATTCAGTTCAAAAACATTTTAGATTTCCAAACATTAGTTTTCCAGCACAACATTAAATGTTATAGAACAATGTTTGTATGTCAGTAACGAAAGCAGCATATTACATGAGAGACACTTTTTAGACAAAAAACATAATGAAGGCTGCTGGGTTTTGCTGCAAAAATAAGAAGCAAGTGTGACAAAGTCTCCAGAAGAAGTGTGGCTGCTTCTGCAAGATGCTCAATAAAACTTATAGCTCATTTCCTTGCACAAATTGTACTTAAGACTACTTTTTTTTTTAAACCGAAGGATCGTCACACCAAATATTGACTTTGTTTCATTTATTACTGTTTACTGCTCTTTATAGTATTTTTTTAAATGCAGAAACATTTAGTTTCATTATTTTTGAAGGCATCTTTGCTCCACAGCATTTCTTTGCATGTGCCTAAGACTTTTGCACAGTACTGTACATTCTATATGGTTCCAAAATATTGAGACTGTGTCTGTTCCCTGAGATAAACAAAAATGTAGAAATACTCAGAAAGTTTTAGTAACCTAATTAACATAAAATTAAATCATACAGCCAGCACCTTTGATATGAAGCTAGGACTGTTAAATATTAGATCTCTTACTTTTAAAGCACTTATTGTTAATGAAACTCTTACTGATCAGGAGTTTAATGTACTCTGTTTAACAGAAACATGGATTAAACCAAATGAGTATGTAGCATTAAATGAAGCTAGTCCTCCTGGATACAATTATATACATCAGCCACGTCTAACTGGAGGAGGTGTCGCACTCATTTATAATGATAATCTAGACATCACACAAAAAACTAATCATAAATTCAACATGTATGAAGTTCTTTTTACTGACCTAACAAATGTAGCTACAAAAAAATAAGTCTACCCAGTTGATTCTACTAATAATTATTTACAGACCCCCAGGGCCATATTCTGAATTCCTTTGTCAATTTGCAGATTCATCACCAATCTGGTTGTTTCTTTAGACAAAGCATTAATTGTTGGAAACTTTAATATTCATTTCGATAACCCGAAAGACCTGAGAACAGCGGTTGTGTCCATTCTAGATTCAGTAGGGGTCAATTAGAATGTAACAGGACCCACTGATAATGGTGGTCATATTCTTGATCTAATACTAACATTCAGATTAAATATAGAAAATATAGTCATATTTCCACAGTCTGAAGCTATCTCATCTCATATAAAATTCATCTTATCATAATACAGTATATGCACCTTGCCACAATATTGTGTCAAACGTACATTCACATCAGCTACTCCACAGAGTTTTATCAATAAACTCCCAGAGTTATCAACTATGATTGGTTCACTTTCTGATCCCTAATCAGGCAACTGAATGCTTAGAGATCAACGTTCCCCTACCTGCTTGATAAGGTAGCTCCACTTAAAAGAAAAATAATTAGAGAAGAAAAGCTAGCACACTTGTATAACGATCACACGCTTACCTTAAAACAGACCACTCGAAGATTAGAACAATAATGGCGTCAAACTAAATTGATAGTATTTCAAACAGCATGTAAGAAGAGCCTCCTGAAATATAGAAAATCTCTTAGTGCTGCTAGATCAATGTATCTCTCCACCCTAATTGAAGATAACAAAAATAATCTTAGATTCTTATTTAATACTGTAGCAAAACTAACTAGGAATAAGACGACAATAGAAACATGCATCCAATCATTATATAGCAGCAATGACTTTGAAATTTTTCAATGGCAAAATTGAAAATATCCAGCAAAAAATTCAGACTAATAATTTAAAACCAGACAGTTTTATAACTAACCCTGTAGATAATAATATCAGGAGCAGATCTGGAGGATTCATGGACAGAGTGTTGTGGTGAACTGGGATGTTTGGATGCTGTTTGGATGCTGCCCCATCCCCTCACACCCCCCACTCTCACGCGTTCACTCAGGTTTGTTGACGGTGGAGTGACTGGCTGCTTTATGTCCCAGGGCCCCCTCATGTCCATGTTACCTTCTGGCACTCCCTTTTAGGTATACTGTCAGAGCTAGTCTTGCCAGAGTCCCTGCTTGCACTCTGCATGCAAAGAACATTGTCCTTAACCATTACAGGCCAACAAGCATACCTAATATTCTCTACCTCTCTCTCTTTCTTTCTCCCTCTCTCTCTCTGTCGAGCTACACATTCTACTCCTGAGATACCAGTGATCCTGACCCCTTCTGCTCTCCAGGTCTGCCTGATCCGACCTGATGCCCTACTTCTGGTTGGAGTTCTCATCAAGTGGAAATCACTCTTCATCCAGTGTCTGGCTTGTTGCAGTAAGAATCTGATAGGCCTAATAGAATTTTATGACTTTACCAACATTTGGCATTTGGCTCTGTTTATTTGTCTCTTTTTTAAGAGCAGGACTTCCCATAATGCACTTCCCTTACACTATGTAATATGTAAGCAATAAAACATGAAAAAGGTGTGCTATTATGGAAAAATAATCAATGACGTAGTGCTGTGAAGTGTCCCAATAAATGTGGAAAGGCATCTCTGTTGTGTGAACACAGCACTGTAGCATGTGTTTACTTTATAAAGTGAGAGTACCACAGTGTTTTAGATATTGCTTTTTTGGCTCTCATTTCTGCATTGGGGCTGATGGCTCCTGGCTTGTTACTGTAATTGATATCAGTTGGTCTCTTTTGTGTGTTCATTAACAAGCAAAAAAATTCTTAACAGTAAATAGCATATATATTTATATTTCTAATAATTGGGCCTCTTGAAAGCATTTCTGTTCACAGCACTATGCAGTGTAATTTAAGCAGCCCTGTCCCTCTACCCCAATCAGCTTCAGTATTGTATTACATTTTACCAGCATTTGCCATTTGGCACTGTTTATTTGGCTCTTTTTAAGAGCAGGATTTCCCATAATGCATCAACCTTTTGCACTCTTGCATTATAGTTTTGTGTTGTTGTTTAAGTAAACAACATTTCGAATATAAAATTCCATAATTAAAGTAACTGATTGGTGACTAATGATTGCAGCCCTACTCCAAATAGAGTTTTTAGAGACATCAATTAATGGATAATAATCTTGGTATTAAGACCCCGACAGGAAAAGGTTTGAGAGAGATAACCAAAAGCTTTTCTATGGGTCAAATGGGACAGCACAGAGCATAGCATCTCCTTTGAGACAGTGCTTAATTCCAGGTACAATGGAAGTGGCCTCAAGTGCTCATGGGTCAGTGGTGCATGTAGGTCAAGTCTAAGCTTGTAGTGGCTCTGACAGTTATAAATCACAGGCTGTTCCTGTAATTGGGTCCCTCTACTGTCATACCAAACCTAGCTGTTGCTTTAACACATGAATGCCCTTATGAGTATATGCTTTGTGCCCCTTAGTGTTGTATGTGTGTCGGCTGTACAAAAGAAGCTCTTTTTATTTCACAGAAGTGAGGATTCAGAAATAACCTTGAGTCCTTGTAAGTTTCTATAATGCCCAGAACAAGAGACATAGCCTTGTAAACCTTCATTTAAGTTACATACTTCTGGATTTTGCATGTAGAATGGTGTGTGTTCGTGTGTGTGCAACTTTGTGCATTTATGTCTGTGTGGGTATATGAGTAGGCATAGCACAGAGCCTAGTCCCACATAATGCTCTGGGATGGCAGAGGCTTACACTGTCTGCCACTGCTCTGTGCCAGCTTTCAAAACATCACTGCATAAAATTGCCCTTTACAAAATTGAGTCAGCATGCATAGACACTTAATGTGCTTTAATAGCAAATAGGACCAAAATGGAACAAGCACCATTCCCTTTTACTGGTAGAGAAAGATAGTAAAGCAGCTGAGAGGAGGTAACACTCTAAGACGGCAACTGGTGCCTTTTCATAATATTTCTCAGCAAGCTATGATTGGTCTTTGTTCTTAATGGAGAACATGCATTATAAAAATGATGATTTATAGTTTTGAACCTGAACAAACTCAGGCACAAACAAACGTTTACAGGGAGTGATAAGTGGAATAACTACAGTGTGCCATATTTATTATGCAAGGCACAGACACACACATTTGTCTTACTATCAATGGACCTTATGTATCAGTCTTTTAGTAAAATTGTGTGTAAATGTTTGCGTAAGCCAAACTGAAATAAACTTTCCCACTGGTTTAACAAAAGTTTCAGAAAGGCTTATTTTCTTCATACTCACATTCATTTTGTTGTTTACAAAGCGTGTTCCCGACACAGCTGATCTGCAAAACTCAAAAACTGTTCAAGTGAACAGGCAACTGGGAGCATGAAATAAATGATCAGGGCAAAGCCTGAAAAACAGAAGTGGAAGTTATTTTGACTCACTTCTATGGCAATAAAAATATTTTATCATATATAATATTAATTATTGCTGCTGCAGCTGCCACTACTGCTGTGAGTTTTTTTTTAATTTAAAAACATCTAAGGTATTGATGTGTTTTGTCATCAGTCTGTGCCCTTTTTCCCCACTTTGTGCAAGTTTAGACAGGTCTAAACAGGTCTAAAATTTGGTGAAGATTGGACAAAATTTAGATAAGGAGTAGCTAAAATGGCAGATAGATGGAAGTATTTTTGGCATATTATTGTAACTTTTGACCAGTAAGGGGCGCTGTCACAAAATTTGTTGCATAGCCTCAGGCCACGGTCCTGAAGATGCCTACCAAGATTTGTGTCAGTTTGCAAGGTTGTTGCTGAGATACAGCCTCACTTCCTGTTTACCGTCCGATTTGTTGGCACATTATGGGCAAACCATTTGGGATATCAATATTCTTTTGACAAATTTTGTTCAGGGTGGTATAAGTACTTAAGTTAGCACTTACACGCACGCACACACACACACACACACACAAAAAAAAAAAAAAAAACCAACAGAGTTTTTGGACTGATGGTATTCCTAGTTTGTGACCTAGTGAGCTAATATCAGAATGTATTTTTGATAGACTTCAAAGCACTATTGTAAGTCGCTCTGGATAAGGGCGTCTGCCAAATGCCATAAATGTAAATGTAAATGTAATGTAAATGTGGTATGAATATGATGTATGCCAAATTTTGCATTGATTGGACATAATTTGTAGGAGGAGTAGCAAAATAAAAACAGTTTTTTACAAAATCCAAGATGATCGACAGGAAGTGCACTTGAAACGTTTCAAACGTTGGTGTGCGTTCACTTCAGCATACCCCAGTGAATTATAGATAACAAGAACTATGAATTTAGCACAAACTCTTCAAATGATATCAGGAAAAAAATTAAAGTTGGTACAGTCCTTGAGCACAAGGCGGCACAGTCATGAAACGTCTCGGGTACATTCAGGGCATGGTCCTGAAGGTACTTATCGAGTTTCATGATGATATGTAGATGCATTGCTGAGATACACCCTCACATCCTGTTTTTCGCATTTGCCAGCACCTTACAGGAGAACGGTTTGAATGTCAAAATTCCTTTTATGACTTTCGTTCAGACAGGTCTCAAGATGATGTGAGCCAAATTTGAAGACTGGACAAAATTTGTTGGAGGAGTAGCAAAAATGGCAGTTAGTTGTAAGCATTTTTTAGCATGTTATTGTAAATTTTGGCCAGTAGTTTCAAAATGTAATTAGGCGGAAATTGACGTCATAGGGTGCGTTGAACTCGTCTCGACCCATGGAATCCAGCGATGGCACGAAATTTGTTGCATAGCCTCGGGTCTTGGTCATGAAGATGTTCTACCATGTTTTGCATCAGTGTGCAAAGTTGTCAGCGATGCCTGACTTTTAAATTTTGAACACATGGTTCAAAAGTTATGACCATTAAAGATACTTCCAAATTAGGCCAAAATTTGACCCAATGGTGGAGCTAGAGCACTGGCAGCACTTGGCCCAAATTTGTTCAGAATGTTCCTTAGACCTTCCCCAATCAGTGGGCCAAATTTCACAACTTTTTACCAGACATTTCTATGGGCTGCCATAGATATTCTAGCCAGAAGAAGAAGGAGAAGAAGAAGAAGAAGAAGAAGAAGAAGAAGAGGAAAATAACGAAAAAGAAAAGATAGAATAACGATCATTTAGCTTCGGTGCTTGGCCCCCTAATAAGCGAGCACTAAATCTTCATTCAGATGAGGCATTTGTTTACAGTTATGCACAGACAGACCGGCCCATCCTCCATTTATGCCATGGCATTTCATCATAACTGAATGATTTGTTTTATTTATCTTAATTTATGGGTTTATTTTGCCTTGCTTTCTTTATTCTTTTTTTAATATTCTTTCATTAATGCCAATAATATAAAATGACTGGTTTTCACAAAATCTTCACAGTGGTATTTTTAGTCCCTGTTCTAGTGAACTATCATGAGGACATGTTCTTAATAGAGACTCCAAAGCACTTCTATAAGTTGCTCTGGATAAGGGCATCTGCTAAATGTTGTAAACTAAATAAAAATTAGCAATTTAATCTCAACAGCATATTCCATATAAAAGTGCAGAAATCCATGCAGATTATATGATTTAAAGTTGATCAAGTCGGGGTTAGTTATTTAGTATTCTTATGCATAAATTTACACACACTCAGGGGGAAGAGTCAGATACGAACGTTCTTCCAAATTTACAGGATTTTTCATGAATACTAGCTTTCTTTGGTATTCATGAAAATGCTTGTACGTGTAAATGCTTTATGCACAAATGATTTATGCATAAATCCATTCGTATCCAGCTTGATAAGTGAGACATTGTGAGGACCTTTCACTGGCATAATTATTAATGCAGCTAATTAATGCTATGCCTACACCTAAATCTAACCCTAACCTTAACCTCAGAAACCAAAAGGAAATTGTTTAGCTATTTTAGGTTCTTGAAAAAATAAAAGCATAAAAAGATTTGTAAAAATGTAAAAATTAAATTTAAAAAAATGCAATCAAATTTCCCCACAAGGACAAGCTTGTGAGATATTTCTATTCTTATGGGAGCATTTGGCATAAAAACATGCCCAGACACACACACAAACACACACACGTACAAAGGTGACTCTGTTAAGACATTAAAGAGCAATAGTAGAGTAGTTTAATGTTGTGCATTGGTATTGATTTTAAAGTCGTCTGGCTTTTATACTACACACTCTCTACAGGCCTGAGAGTCATTGAAGCAAGTTGTTAGCATTCTCTGAGAATAATTTGCACTGCATTGCATGCTGCATCCAAGTCTGCACCATTCCAGGCTATTTCCACTCTTTATTTCTCCCATCACTTTCTCACAATCGTTTAACACAACAATGTTTCTGTGCTTCTATCATCACATAGTACACACGCAGCCTTTTCAAAGAACCATTTGTTTTTCCAAAAGATTGTCTTGAAGTGACTATTTGCAAAATCTTATATGTACCACTATGGAAATGACAAGAACAAATATTTCAGAATAATTGTTGTCCAAGACGTCTCTTCATTTTTAGAAGGTACTAGGTTAAAATGAATCCAAAGGAATACTACTTCCTTCCTGCTTCATGGATTACTTCACCTGGATACTCTAGAGACATACACCTCTCCAAAACTGCTGCAGTGATTATATCAAAACTGTATCTGCTAATCTCAAGGCTCCTATTTACAATATGCTCAAACCAACATCCTGTACAATTGAAAATCTAATAAATATATTCATTTTAACAGTGGCACAGCATTATAGCACTGCCCTCTCACAGTCCCCAGTTTGATCCTGAGCTCAGGTTACTGTCTGTGTGGACTTTCTGTGCATGTTCTCCATGTGGGGTTCTTCCTAGTTCTCTGGGTCCTTTCAAACTCCCAAAAACAGGCTTGTACTTACAATTGGCCCTAGGTGTGAATGATTGCACAATTGTTTGTGTGTATGGTTCCCTGCGATGGCCCGATCTCCCATCCAGGGTGTATTCCCAGCATGAGCTTCAGATCCACCACAATCCTGAAGCCACAATAACTGAGGATGAATGACCTCCATATAATAACTTTACACTGGATTTAGTAAATGAAATGGCTGATGAACTAAGACTGTTGTTGTCTAATCTTGCTGGTATGTTTTTTGTTCTCATCTATGATGAGCCAAATCTTTAAGAGAAGTTTGTCTGAGTCAGGTAAGTAGCACTGCTGAATCAAATTTGTGTGAATGGGCTGGAGGCAGGATGCAGCCCTTTGTTAGGAGGGGATGAGACTCAATCTGGAGAATCCCAGCCCCTGCTGTGAGCCTAAGCCACACTGGTCCATTAACCCTGATCTCTGTGCAGTTTGGCCATCCTCTCTATTAAAGATACCATTTGAACACCACAGAGGTAAATAGATGTTAGGTTTTGATGTGGGTTTGTACATGCATCCATTTTGGATTATGTAGGAGAGGGAAACATTCTGATACTGTCTTTGATCATTTCCAAACCTCATCATATTGTTTATTTTTTCTTTTCATATCCACCCCATTTTACATGTTCACCCTGCTGTCCAATATTAAAACTGATATACAATAAAAGTTAAAACATGAAAACATGATGTTCGTAGACATCACACTTTATTTATGTTGCACACCAAACACTTCATTGAGTCTTTGATGTGCCATTCATACATGTGAGTGTCCAGGTATGATGTGGCTAGTGTGTAGGTTGGATCTGGATGGAGAGACGAAGAGTGGGATGAAGATCACTGGGGTGAGGTAAGAACTGACTGGAGCTGGACACAGTCAGACTATTTGAAAAGTCAGTCCTTCTGGGAACAGAATGTGGTGGGTGTGAAGCGTCCCATTTTTTGAAAGTGAGTCATGTAAAGGGGCATCTGACAAGCCGAGCCAACTCTCAGTCATATTCATAAATATAAACACACAGTATTAGGTGGAACATGGTAATTATATTGGCACAAAAATCTATATCAATATAACACAGCACTAATGGGAGTATCTTAAAAGTAGGTTAAACAACTAACCAATGAGGAATAAAGGGTGGAAAATGTGTGCAATATTTTCCAAGAAGGAACCCAAGAAGTCATAAACTTGAGAATTAACTTAATCTGATCTGAAAAGAGAAGCACTGTATCAGATATAATTCAAGGGGTTTAATTTTAATAGTTAGAGTTATTGGTGATGGTAATTATTGGTCACATGTAATTATTGGTACTTGTTAAAAAGGTGATATATATATATATATATATATATATATATATATATATATAATGGTTACTAAATAGCAAGATATTATTATTATTATTATTATTATTATTATTATTTATAAACTAGTATGTATCAAAAACTTGCTCTTTTTTCATTTTGCACATTCATTTGGATCTAACATAATTAATAGTACATGTTTCTTTATAGAACATTAAACCAAGTAAGAATCATAAAATAAAATTTGATAAAACCACCTTATGACTTTGGATGCTTGTTCTGAACAAAAGTCTTCTTCTTCTTCTTCTCTCGGCTTTTCCCTTCAGGGGTCGCCACAGCGAATCATCACTCTCCACCTATCCCTATCTTCTGCATCCTCAACACTT
>CM075003.1:15876438-15897846 GCA_037576675.1 Pangasius sanitwongsei
TTTTTGTGGAACCTCTTAAAATAAAGCTGAAAGTCTACACTTCGATCACATCTTGATTGTTTTATTTCAGATCCATTATAGTTGTGTATAAAGGCAAAATCACAAAAACTGTCACTTCTGGACATGACTATAATATATATATATATATGTATATATATATATGTATATGTATATGTATATAGTGTGTAGATGGATACACCAATCAGCCATAACATTAAAACCACGGACAGGCGATGTGAACAACATCGATTATCAATGGCACCTGTTAAGGGGTGAGATATATTAGGCAGCAAGTCAGTTCTCGAAGTTGATGTGTTGGACGCAGGAAAAAAGCAAGCATAAGGATCTGAGCAACTTTGACAAGGGCCAAATTGTGATGGGTAGATGACTCGGTCAGAGCATCTCCAAAAGGTCTTGTTCCCAGTATGCAGTGGTTAGTACCTGCCAAAAGTGGTGCAAGGAAGGACAACCGGTGAACCAGTGACAGTGGCATGGAAGTCCAATGTTCATTGATGCATGTGGGAAACAAAGGCTAGCCCGTCTGGTCCGATCCCACAGAAGAGCTACTGTAGCACAAATTGCTGAAAAAGTTAATGTTGGCTATGATAGAAAGGTGTCAGAACACACAGTGCATCGCAGCTTGTTGAGTATGCGGCTGCGTAGCCGCAGACCGGTCAGAGTGCCCATGCTGATCCCTGTCCACCACCGAAAGTGTCTACAATGGGCACGTGAGCATCAGAACTGGACCATGGCGCAGTGGAAAAATGTGGCCTGGTTTGATGAATCACGTTTTCTTTTACATCATGGGGACGGCCGGGTTCCTCTGTGTTTCTGCACTATGGGAACAAGGCAAGCTGGCGGAGGCAGTGTGATGCTCTGGGCAGTGTTCTGCTGGGAAACTTTGGGTCCTGGCATTCATGTGGATGTAACATTGACAAATACCACCTACCTAAACATTGTTGTAGATTCCTAGCAACGGTATTCCCTAATGACATTGGCCTCTTTCAGCAGGATAATGCGCCCTGCCACACTGCACTGTGGTTTGAGGAACATGACAAAGAGTTCAGGCTGTTGACTTGTCCTCCAAATTCCCCAGATCTCAGTCCAATCGAGCATCTGTGGGATGTGCTGGACAAACAAGTCTGATCCATGGAGGCCCCACCTTGCAACTAACAGGACTTAAAGGATCTGCTGATAAGGTCTTGATTCCAGATACCACAGCACACCTTCAGAGGTCTTGTGGAGTTTGTGGAGTCCGTGCCTCAATGGGTCAGAGCTGTTTTGGCACCATAAGTGGGACCTACGCAATATTAGGCAAGTGGATTTAATGTTATGGCTGATTGGTGTCTACCAGCAAATAAATAACATTTATGTCAGGGCATCCAGTGACCAGTGCAACACATTTTCATGCCACATCTCATGTCCTTTAAATCATTCAAGACAATATTTAATAGCTAGTTCAATATACTACAAGTACAGCAATGCAGAAAAAAACTGTTCAATTTAAATTTCAACTGCCATTTAAATTTTATTTTATTTTAGAAAGTGTTCCAGAGACATCCAAACCAAACAGAAGTGCAAAGCCTACAACAACCAAATGTCTAGACACTGGTAAATTGCATCAGTGTGAGCAAGAGAGGATTGCACACTGAGGGAAAGAAATATGCCTTTATCCTGAGCCCAAACAGTCTTTAGTGGCTTTGTACAATCATTTTGCTCATACTCATACCATTTTACGTGGTGTATAATACCTCACGCTGTCACACACCCAGCCACTGAAGGTGAACCGTGTTTGACCGTACAGTAAATATAAGACATGTCTTTGATTCCTGCTGACAAATATGAATAATTTAACCTTGTATGAACGTTTTGTATGTCCTACAGATAGTGTCAGTAGCTTTTCCCTCGTAATGTCTGCTTTTGTAAAGAAGACTAAGCAGAGTGCAGGTTAGTATCTTTTCTCTGCTATAATTCATCTACTATCAGCTATGAGCAGTGATGAAAAGGCCAAGCACACACTGCAAACCCAAGAGCTCAGAGTAAAGGTAGACAAAGAGACAGAGAGGCAGAAGGATAAGAATGTATAATGAGTCTTTCACATCCAGGACCCAGCCTGAATGTTTTTTTCTGGTTCAGGTGAAATGATGTTGTCATTTATAAAAGTACTTTCTAAGTTAGCACAGCATTACCAAGTAGCAGCTAAGCTGGCATTCAGTGCCCAATATTAGTGTCCAGCTGGGAAACTGCATTGCGTTTGCATCTAAGTAGCTTGATGCTGGTAACTTGGTGTGAAGGTGATGCATAATGCCAGATGGTCTGCTGTATGTTAGTTTGTGTGTGTGTCATTGCTGATTTATTAATAGGAAAGACAACCACAAGGGCAGGAAGAAAAGGAAAATATGCAGTTATGTGTAATGTAACACACTGTGTAATGTAACACACAAACAGATGTCTGCAGGTGGACACGAACACACTTTTTTGATATTGCTAAGATTCTAAGTAGAAGAATTTCAGTGATGATGTTGCAAGTTAGCAACTCTGAAAGAAGGCAGGAAGTCTATTTAACAGCACACACACTGTATCCCCCCATCCCCCGAACTGTACTAATTTACTATATACTGGAATATATCAATTATATAATGAACTGTTGATAACTATGAATCCTGTACAGATAAATCCTTACATATGCCATGCATAAACCACAAATAACACTTATTGAATCGCGTAAGCCGTTATGATATAGGTATAATCACATTACAAATATATTATATGTTTATTGCGTTTTTATCATTATTATTATTATTATTATTATTATTATTATTATTATTATTATTATTCACTCTCTTTAGTGCATACTTTAGTCAGGGCTTTAGTAACCACTTTATCCTGATCAGGGTCATGGTGGATCCAGAGCCTGTTCCACGAACGATGGACATGTCTTCTTCTTCTTCTGCTTCTTCTTCTTCTTCGTCTGCTTCTTCTTCTTCTTTGGCTGAGCTAGTTGGTGATCTATGAGATATTAAGCACAATGGTGTTGATGGAGGACAGTGGTATTAGCACCAAAGTTGAAGATTTGGTACTTTATCTGTTTGAGAAGAGCGTAAAAATGAGCGTGTACGAGAGCTGGACAGACTAAAGGACTAAAGCATTGCTTTAAGAAGAGGTGGAAACCATTAACCAAAAGGAAACTAGAGCAATATTCCAATGAAAAACATTTAAACCAAAAATTCTGAATTTCTGTGCAAAATCTTGGACACCACAGAATATCACATATTAATTATAAATAAGGATACGCAAGTTGTTCAGGGTGGATTTTTCATTTAATGCTGCAAGGATTTCTGGTTTGTTCCTAAATTTTGATTTCTTCAAGTCATGTCTCTGTTTTTTTCTTCTCTCTTTTGTGCTGTGATGGCTGAAGGAATGTTTGTGCTGTTTGGAGGGCCACTCTTCCTGGCTGTGTAACAGCGCCGTGAGCATTTGAGGGCTCAGTATTCAAAAAGCTATGTTAGGTCTGCTAATCGCAGAGAGTAAAATAATTGCAGCAGTCAAGCATTGTGCAGCAAGACACATTCTCAGCATTGATTGGCTGTCCTAGCTTTTAGGTTTATGGTTCATAATGCAGTACTTGCTCTCCCAGCTAACTGCGACAGACTTCTATTTGACCCTTGGTTGACCTTTGTCATGTGTCTCTTGTGTCCTCCAGGCATGGCTGCAGCGGTATGGCTACCTTCCCCCCACAGACCCTAGAATGTCAGTCCTGCGCTCAGCTCAGAGTATGCAGTCTGCTATCGCTGCCATGCAGCGGCTCTACGGCCTCAACGTTACCGGTGCGCTCGACAAGAACACCATAGAGTGAGTAACTGAGTCTACACCAAAACCATGCCATCCAGCTCAGTGCCAGTCTCCACCCACTCTCCTCACCCACTGCCTCATGCTGCTCCAGATTAGGGTGCTTATGCAGAGGAATTTGAATGCCAAGGGCATGGCTTAAGTCACATGATTTCATTTGAATAAAGTGCCTTCAGATTTGTGCCTTCAGATTTCTCATAGTCTTTCAAAGCTGTTAGCTGGATATTACTGCAAATCTGGACAGGCCCAGTCTCTTCCTTCCTCTGTCTCTATATGACCTACCGTGCCTCCTTTAGTGTGCTTGATGCCACGAGGCCTAAATTGTTCAACTGATATATTTTGTTCCTCCAGCATACACAATGTGCTGAATCTTATCGGCACTCTGCACAATGTGATGTTTCAACAGCTAACACCTTTTGCACCTCTAATATCTTAATTGTTGTGTGTCCTTTTGTTTCCTTTGGCTTCTATGTAATGACGTAGCGCTAACACAATAAGGTGAGGCACCAGTTCTTCTCTTGTGTGATAATTGCTTGTTGTTAGGGTGTGCGTGTGTGTGTGTGTGCGCGTGTGTGCGTGTGCGTGTGCGCGCAGTATGACCATTCATTGGTAATTAGCAAATCGCACATCTGTATATGACAGGTGTGCAACCATTTTAGCAAATAGGCTTGCTAATGTATTTTTTTTTTTCTCCCTCTCCATCTGTCTCACTAACATAGTACTGTACATACTGTTTAGCTGAGGAAACTCTCAAGGACAAAGTTTGAATGAGAGTGAGGTCCTACTCGACATGCATACACACTCCTACGAACACCTACACGCAATATACTGTTTTTAACCATTATCACAATATTGGATAAGATACTAATATCTTAGAAGCGCGCAATATTATATGTGAGCATTTTTACTGGCTATAATGTTTTATTGTGTTCTGTGAGGTGCATCCTGACGAGGTTCTGTGTATGATGAGTTGATAAATTGTAGCCTTGGTCTGATCAAAAAACGCATTATTTTAGCCAAGTGAATGCAGGCTAACCATGTCTTTAACCATGACACATCACAGTGTCACACAGTGTCACTATTTTTGTAAGTTTTGTGCATTTATCTCACACACACACACACACACACTAATATGTGAGGTACCTCTAAGCTTTGAGCTAGGTCATGCCTAAAATGCAATGAAATGTCTTTCAGTGGTATCTCATATACCGAGTAATCCAACACACACACACACACACAGAGAGAGAGAGAGAGAGAGAGAGAAGAGAGTGAAATAGCATATAATGTAGCAGAAAGCTTTCTGTCTGTCATTTCCTCTGTCAGAAGAGTGGCTTAGATGTGTAGTACTCGTTTTGCTTTAGCGCAAGCTGAAGCAATGAAAGATGTTTTCTGAATGATTCTTTCATATTCCTCAGAAACCTGGGAATGTTATACCCTGTACACTGTGTGTGGAATATGAAATATTCTCTCCATAGTGTTGTGGGTTTTTTTTGTTTGTTTGTTTTGTTTTTGTATTTATTTATTTTTTAATTTAATTACACGTATCTGTTGATGCCTTGGGTGCAGACAGCATGAAGTCATGACAGTGGTGGTGGGAGAGTAATCCAGGTCTCTTTCTCTCTTTATCTGTCTCTGTCTATGCTGTAGCTGGATGAAAAAGCCTCGCTGTGGTGTACCGGACCAGCTTGGCGGCGCCTCCAGATTCAGCGTACGGAAACGACGCTATGCTCTCACAGGACAGAAGTGGCAACACAAGCATATCACATACAGGTAGTGTGACGTGTATGAACCTCTTGGCTATAAATACACCTCTGTGATGTATTGGTGTAAGTATCTGTAGCCCCACAGATCCTCTGGTTTTTACCCTGTTGCTGTTGGCAATAAGAAAGCTATATTTAAAGGCGGGACCAGACAGCAGATGTAATGCCCTCATGTCTCTATAAACTAACCAGCAGCAGTACTGGACGAATTAAGCAATCACGATCCTTTTGGCCTCTCTGTCTACCTGACAGCCAGCCCTTCTCTCAATGTGTCTATTCTTTAATATCCTCAGCCCACAAGCTCTTTTCTGTAAATGTTATAAGGTTATAATATTATATTTATTACATTTCCTGACCTGCTTTCTAATCCCTACATGTAAATCTGATTGCTATCCTAATTTTATCACATTTTCCTAAAGCTTTGGTTTGAACTTCTATTAGGAATCGTTCAGGCGTAACCACACTCTGAATATAATATGCTCAGAGTATAATATGCCAGTCATATCTATAGAGAATGGATTAAACCTCCATTACTGAGAAAGAGGCTGGTTAACTAGATGCCAGTGGTAAAGTATGGAGGAGGAGGAGGAGGAGAGAGCAGAGGCATTCCCCATGGATCAGCCACACAAGAGCACACAGTGTGTGTTGTGTTCATGTGTGTAGGTGTGCATGTATGTCATGTAGCTATATTTTCTTCCTGTTCTACCCTAGATGTTTTAAATGACCCCTGAACACACACACACAACACACATACTAACCATTTTCTCTACTTTTTCATCTGAAATATATATGAATATTTGAGGGTGGGGTAATGAGCATGTATAAAATGCAGTTGCCTTTAAGTCTGTAATAATTCAATGTGTTGTCAGACATTACGTGGATGCCTCTATGTGATATCCTTAATACACCATATATAAACATGTCTGCTTGTGTGTGTATATGTTTTGAACAGCTACAGGGTGCTACTAATTAATTCACTCTTGCCACTGTGTGTAGTCTCTGCACCGCTGGAGTTTTTTCGTATTTTTTTTAACTCCAGCACATTCCCATGGAATATGGAACACGGCTTTCAGGCATTTCGTTGTCACAGGCCTACATCAACTTTTACGTGGAAAAGTTGAAATGACTCAGGAGGTTTTGGGAGAACCATTTTATTACTAATGACGCAAATTTAGCACTCTTGATGTGGCGTGAAAGAATGTTTGGGCAGTTTGAAACCAGGAGAAATGTTTGGCAAGGTTTTATCCTTTTAATTGACAACCAGTCTGGGATTAAGCAAGTACTATTTTTAGATTAAATTAAACCCATTCCTCTCTTACAACTTTAAAGCAACAGAGTGTGGGTTTTTTGTTTTAAAAAAAAAAAAAGGGGGAAAAAAAGGCAGGATTATGGGGGGGAGGGGTTGGTGGGGTTTAAAAATACTGTGTAATATGATGTTTCTGAGTTGCTAGGAATATCTGTGACAGTACTGTAAGAGTAATTCACAGTCAGCCCTGTGTTGGGGTGTCAGGTCTTTGTGTATACGTCATACTCCGGCTCTTACGTGTTAAATGTCAGAAAGTCCAAACTTTAGGCACAAAAGCTGACAGGCAGGAGCTACAGCCAGTTGGGGGAGAGAGTGTGAAAGTGTAAACAAAGCAAATGGGAGAGAGAGAGAGAGAGAGAGAGAGAGAGAGAGAATATTATAATGAATTAGGAAAAGTCAGCCAAAAATGAGAGTTTTGCAGTAATTTGCATTAATAGGCAAATATATTCATGTGGCAGAAATGCAAAGTGGAGTTAGTATTATGATATCTTCTACAGTGAAAATATTTGACGGGATAGTGTATCCCCTACACACAGCTTAGTGCATGTCTCTCAGATACAGGCAGAGCTTGAATAATATGCTTGTCGTGAATGAATTGAGAAAAAATGGAGAATTCCTTTGAGATGAGATCCAGAGACATGAGAGAATGATGTAGTACGTCGAGATGATGTGGTGATATGCAGTATTAATTCAAGTCACTCTCGCAGAGTGCACATGACCAGTAGGTGGTCTTAAAATAGCCACATCAGTCAGTAGGTGAGAGAGGACTGTGTTTTGATCTGTGAGCTCTGTAGTACTGCAGATAATGACGGTTGTCCCAGAAGGCCAGCATGCATCAGGGCTCTGGTTTCTTAAGATATACAGCCTTTCCTGCTTCTCCTGCCGGCTTAACAAATGTACAAATGTATAAATGGATTATTTGTACCTTTAAAGATATGTGGGGATTTGAAAATTTCCCCGGCTGTTGATAATTCTTAACTGGAAAAGAAATATCAATTGACTCTCTGTGATCCTCTTTATAACTGCAGCACAAGCTTTCTACCCGTCCTACTCTTTAATATAGTCCAGAATATACCTCTATATATAGGCGCAGTACATTGTTTTTTTAATGTCTATGTCCTGATATGTTTTATTGGTTTTTGGGATATTAAGAGATTCATGTTTTATCCAATGTGGTACGTTGACTTGGATGCTGGTAAATTAAAGCGCCCTGAAGGATTTATCAGTGTCGTTTCTGACCCCTTACTTCTTCTCTGTCCAGCATAAAGAATGTCACACCCAAGGTGGGCGCGGAGGAGACCCACGATGCCATCCGACGGGCATTTGATGTGTGGCAGAACGTGACACCACTGCGTTTTGAGGCCGTTCCCTACAGCGAACTGGAGCGAAATAAGAAAGATGTGGATATTACAATCATATTTGCCTCTGGCTTCCATGGAGACAGCTCTCCCTTCGATGGGGAAGGGGGCTTTCTGGCACATGCTTACTTCCCTGGGCCAGGCATTGGAGGAGACACACATTTCGACTCAGACGAGCCCTGGACCCTGGGGAACCCTAACCATGATGGTAAGTATTACACCACTTGCGTCTGAGCTGTGAAAGCATTATGGCACAAATAAGCTATATATCTATCATGCATTTCACCCATTCAGCGTAGATATATTATATTTTGTCAGACATGGTGTTTAAAGCTGACCCATTTCACACAGACATACTAAAGTGTAATAGAGCTAGTTGCTTCTGCAGCTCCTTCCAGATACAATAGAAATTGTTTATAAATGTAGGACAGCTGGGGTTGTTCAAGTACGCACTGTTACGTGTGCACAAGTGATTCAGATAAAGAAAGGCTGAAGTGACCATTAACCCCTTATGCCTCTTTTCCACTGCTTCTCACAAACGACAGACAAGAGGCCAGAAGACATTTATTTTCAGTAGAGAATTGGGGCTCCTTTTCTGAGGCTGTGGATGTGTTGAAAATATTTAGCTTGTGTTACTAAACATGTTTTGATAGTACGCCTGTAAAACTTGGGGTACGGGATGGGGCACCACATTTAATTTATTATATTTATAATTTATCTACCTCCACATCTGAATATTAACTATTGTCTAATTTTTAAGTTTGAAAGAGTTGATTTGAATAAAAAACAGCTTGGGTTTTGTGTCATGTTGATGGCCACGTTCACTCTATGGCCAAAAGTAAATGGACATCACACCCATATGTGCCTGTCCCATTCCAAAACCAAGGGCAGTAATATGGAGTTGCTTCACCCTTTGCTGTTGTAATAACCTCCACTCTTCTGGGAAGGCTTTCCACTAGATTTTACAACGTGGTTGTTTGGATTTGCGCCCATTAGTGAGGTCAGGTACTGATGTTGGGTGAGGAGGTCCAGCACAAAGTCAGTGTTCCAATTAATTCCAAAGGTGTTCAGTGGGGTTGAGGTCAGGGCTGTTTGCAGGACACTCAAGTTCTTCCACACCAACATCAGCAAACCACAGTCTTTATTGGCCATGCTTTGTGCACAGGGCCATGGTCATGCTGGAACAGGTTTGGGCCCCTTAGTTCCAGTGAAGGCAAATCTTAATGTTAAAGTATACACAGACATTCTAGCAACAGTTTGAGGAAGCAGCACATATGGGTGTGATGGTCAGGCATCCACATACTTTTGGCCATACACTGGATTTCTTCCTGTAGAGTAATTTTGTGCATGTTGTGCTAGTGGGTGTGTGTTTGAGCAGTTGGAGTATTTTAAATGGCCATTTTAAATGAAATTAATTACACTTTTCTCATTTTAAAGATTAGTCGTTAAAAACAATATATCAGTTCATTACTGGCCAGTTGTCATTGTTTCAGTGTCGGTGTGGGAAAAGAAAAAGTGGTATTAAGCCATCTCTAGTTTTAAGATGGACAAGTGAATAATAAGCTGAGAGTTTAAATGCTTAAACATATGATACTTTTGTAAATTAAAGATGTGTAAAAATGTGTCAGGTGTGTAAAAAAATAAAAAAGCTATTTAAGGCTGTGTTGAAAGCAAATTCACACACCAGATCAGTAAAGATTTAACCTGTGGCTTGTGGGAAGAGCTCTATTATGACCAATCAGTGATAATGAGCTGGAGAGGTATTGTCAGGATGCTGGTGATTCATCCTCTGTCTCTCTCTCTCTCTCCATCATACACTGATATGGCTGATTTCTGAGAACCAGCTTACTGCATAGTGAAGACATGGAATTATGCAATCGCTTGAATTATACATCCAGTGGAAGGGAGAAAAGAGCCTGATGCCGAATAACAGCACATGCATACATATTTCATCTAAGACCGTGACCGAGCGTTAGTGTCTGTGACCGTGGGTGTGTGCGCGCGCATGTGTGTGTGCTGAGGTGTTTTTCTCTGTATGGCATCTGGAGATGTCTGGAAGACAGGTGAGAGAGAAGAAGAGCAGAATCTGGAAGGCTTGGTATTCTGACTCATCAAGGCTTCATGCCCTCATTCAACTAACAAGACAAGTAAATTAGTATAAATTAAATTAGTATATAAAAGAAACAAAACAGAAAAGAAAAAAGGAAAGCCAGTGGTAGAGAGAGAGAGAGAGAGAGCACTTTTTTTGATATATGTTTTATGTGCAACAATGTCTGCTATCAAGTTTCCTCTCTGTCTGAACTCTCAAATGACCAACCTCACTCAATAGCATTGGATGCATTCAAATGATCTCTTCGAATTACCTCTTATTATATAACAGTTGAACACTGTATGTGTATGTATGTGTGTGTGTGTGTGTGTGTGTGTGTGTGTGTGTGTGTGTGTGTGTGTATATATATATACACACACATACACAGTACTGTGCAAAAGTCTTGGGCACCCTTTTTTTTAGTACCAACTTTTCCAGCATAAAATTAAATGTTACAGGAAAATGTTTGTATGTCAGTAAAGAAAGCAGCATATTACATAAGAGACCACTCAACAGCATTTCTTTGCATGTGCCTAAGACTTGTGCACAGTACTGTATATGTAATTTTTTTTTTTCTCAAAAAAAGTAAACCAGCATCCAGAAACCAGTACACCATATAAATCAGTAACATGTAGAACCACCTTTAGCAGCAATAACTTGAAGTAAACCTTTTCTGTAGGAGTTTATCAGTCTCTCACATCATTTTGGAGAAATTTCAGCCCACTCTTCTTTACAACATTGCTTCAGTTCATTGATGTTTGAGAGCCACATAATCTCAATGGGGTTGAGGTCTGGACTTTGACTTAGCCATTCCAACACCTTGATTTTTGTCTTCTTTAGTCATTCACATGTCAATTTGCTAGTGTGCTTGGCATCATTGTCCTGATGCATCATGAAACAATTTTGGCCTAGCTTTTAAGCTGCTGGACAGGTGGCCTCATATTTGTCTGTTTGTCTAAGAATATTCTGGTATAAAGTGGAGTTCATCGTTGTCTCAGTGACTGCAAGTTTCCCAGGTCCCATTGCTGCAAAACAAGCCAAAATGAGGTGTTTGTGGTGATACTCTGTGTTTGGTTTTCACCAAAAACATGGTGCTGTGCATGATGACCAAACCTTGGTCTCATCAGTCCAAAGGATATTGTACAGATCTTTTATGGTTTATTCAGATGCAATTTTGCAAACCTAAGTTGTTATCCATATATTTTTTTTTGAAGAGATGAGCCACCCTTCCTAGCCACCCTGCTATGAAAGCCATACTCGTTCAGTCTTTTTCTGATTGGGCTGTCGTGAGCCTTAACATTTTATGTGCTTACAGAGGCCTGTAGGTCACATGATGTAGCTCTTGGGTTTTTCTTTATATCTCTGAGCATTAATCAGTCTGACCTTGGACTGAATTTGCTGGGACGCTCAATCCTGGGAAGATTGACAGCTGTTTTGAAGGCTCTCCATTTGTAAACAGTCCTTTTCACTGTAGAATGGTGAATTTCAAATTGTTTGCAGATGGCCTTATAACCCTTTCCAGATCGATGAGCAGTAACGGTTGCTTCTCTGAGGTCATGGCTGATGTCCTTTATTCGTGATAACAATTGCTGTTTAAGCCCTGATAAATAAAAAACATAGAATTGAAGAAGTGTACTTTCTGTTTCTCATGACTGTATGTATATTATGGAAAAAAAATATATATATATATATATAAATATTGCTGTAATATTTTAGCCTAATACCTCAATAATGCTCAAGTGATACTGATTAGGTACCAGTTGTTTACAATTCACTTAATTATCTAGATTTGTTTCCAGACTGGCCTTTAGTTTAGCTGAAAGAGCAGTAAGTACCTCCTCTGTAGTTTCATTGGTTGTCAGGCTCAACCAGTCTCATTTGTTTGTGCCACAAAACGTTCTGTGATTGGCTGCTAGAGGCCTGAAAGAGAGCGACGGGAAGACTATATCTGTGATCAAATCAAGCTGAATATTAGAACCTAATATCCAACAAGATAAGATTTTCAGAAATCACGTCAGTAAAAAAAAAAATGAAATTTTTGAAATTGGCCCTCTGTAGTGTGACTGCTGAACATCAGAGTGTGTGTGTATGCTCAGCAGCAGTTACCAGTGCTACTGATGTAGACTTGAGATTTCAAAAAGACCAGACAAGTCACAGCTCTATTTTTGCCTCCCGTCTCTATTTAAACTCTCCATCTTTCACCTCTTCTGGCCATTTTTCATGTTTCATCCATTCCTCCTGCTCTCCAAATATCTCTGAGCATATCACTCCCTTCTGTTTTTCCACATTTTCTATATGAATCACCTATTCTTCACACTTTATCTTGGTTTAAGAGCCAGCACTGTTACTCTCGCCCTACCTCCCACTGTCCATTTCCCTCTCCTTCCTGTTTACTCTGTCTGGCTGTCTCTCCCTTACCATCCTTGTGCCATGTACTTCTTTAACAGACACGTCCACAAACATTGTCACACACGTTGTCAAATCAAATCTCTGGTTGGCCTGTTGCTAGGGAGGTGCCAACCCACTGTGAGCATGTTTTGCTGTTAGCGAGGGATTACAGCCTTTCCTCCCCTCCTCCTTCTCTTGCTGAGCTCCATGGACTTCTGCCAGTTGACTTCTTCTCCACTGTCTAAGCCCTATCTCACCTCACTCTTTCTGTTCTTGTCTGCCTCTCATGCACTTGCTTCCCCTTGTTTGCTTTCACACAGTGCATGTACACACATACACGTTAACATGTGCACTCAGGACTTACATTAGATGCATTCTCAACCAGGAGGTATGTGCAGCAAAACTGCTAGAGATGACCTGTGCTGAATATAGGGCAGGAAAGTAATGTATAAATCATGCTATTATCCTGTGAGGATGAGGAGTGACTCATAGCTAACAAAATATTTTTCCTGGGCGATGAGCACTTGACACATTGCTTTTATCCTCTGCTCCTTCTCCCACTTTCCTTCCCATTCCTCTGTCACCATTTCTCTCTTTTCACACTCCCAAGTGTCTGAGCACCATAATGTCTGCATTGTCAAAACCTCTGTCTGTGTGTGTGGCATGTTACCAAATGTCCCCACATGGATAGAATTTTTTGTTATTGTTATTTTATATAGGTTTGGTGTGTGTGTGTGTGTGTGTGTCTGTGTGTGTCTGTGTTTAGGCCCAGCTACTCCTCGCTGAGTCACTGATGCAGAGAGAGATGGCTTTAAGTAAGCAATGCCCAAGAATAGGTCACTAATGCTGAAAGTGTTATGGTTTAGTTCAAAATAACAATAATTGTTGCCTATTTTTATGTAGCTGAAATAAAATGCAGACTAGCCTATAGATGTAGCATAAAAAGTATCAACTTGTTTGGACTGGCAATTCCAGAGAGACACTTATCTAAATGTCAGAGACACATGTGCAAAATTTGTTAGGCTACCTGTGCTATAGTGCCACCATCTCTGTTTAGGGGTTCTTGGACCACTAAAACTGTTGAGATGAGAAATAAGAAATTCTATAAATAAGTGTACCAATTCAGACTTGTAAGGCAAAAATTAAAAGACAGTTTGAAATGGACACATCAGCTTGCAAAATAATAGAACTGATGGGCTGTTACTTCTGTTTATAGTAATATCAGCACTAAAAAGCTTGGACAGGGATGCACTGATCCCTTACAGCCCTTGCTTGATTTAAATCAGATAGACCGGACATGCTAATGGCTAATGTTTAAAGCCCGTACCTGGTTCAGCCTGCATTTTAAGCCCAGTCTTGAGGAAAATTTATGACCAGTTAGCACAACTATCTTAAATTTACACCCAGAAAATTACAGCCAGCTTAGCTTAATGCCAGGTGTTCGTGCAAATGGCCCCTAGGCTCTCCTTGAATTAGATTTCTATCTGACTAGCAGACATATCTAACTTTAATAATGCTTGTAGTGCAGCGTAACAGGAAGAGAGCAAATTCCATGAATACAGCAGACCTATAAAATATTCTTGTTGTAAATAGCCCTGCAGATTACCCTGGCAGCATGGCACCACACTAGCAGATAAGAGAGAATAGTTCTGTTTCAGTCTACATGCTCTGCACTGACATATAAGGATATGAATTTAGGAGGGTTTCATGCTCTTAAAGATGTTTGTGATAGCTCGGGTCTTACGCAGAAAAAAAGCTACATGTATCTATACTCACGCAGGAAATGAAAAGTCGAGGGGAATGTTTCCTCTGCCTCAAAGGGGCATGGGGTTTAGGTATAAGGAGATGTATAAAGAATGAATTCCTCTACCTGAGAACACTGCTGTCTGTATAAAAACTTAGTGAAAATAGTCATTTAAGCTGGTCAGTGCAAACTCTGGTATTTTAACGAAGCTTTAACTTATGTAGTGTTTAATCCGTTTTAACTTAATCGTTTGTGCAGGTGAGAACACAGCATTCACAATTAGATGCAAATCAAAACAAGTTGTGAGTGAACTCTAGTGCAGTTTGACTGCAATGAGGAAGCGATTTAACCCTGAATTGATCTAACTGCAGGAAGTGGACCAGACATGCCGTGCATTTTGGGTTGCAGCATTGTAGATGCGAGCTGCTAAACCGATCTGCGGGGTGTAAAGTGAGCCAAAGGACAGAACTGCAGAAATGTGAGGTGTTGGGATATTTGGGTCAACAAACAAAAAGAGAAAATAAATGGCGGATGTGAGGCACAAAATGTTTTCGAGTAGCTATTTATATAGTTATCTAGTAATTTATTGAGCACTGGCTCCATGTTCTCCGTGCTCAGGTGATTTTAGTGGTTACTATGCACACTCGGCAAATACTTGTTTACCTTTTTTTCCAACCAGTGAATGAAAGCGATTTACAAGTATATCTTCAGCCCCACGTCAATTATGTGCAGTGAGAAAACGAACCAAACCAAATAGCAAACGAATCAAAAGTATCAATTTCAGACTAAACAGACTAAAGCACCCTTAAATGACTTAAACAATAATTCGTCGAATGCCGCAGCTTTATTTCAACAAATTTGAACTTCATCTAATAAATGTTGTGAACCATAGTTTTATTATTAACCATCATGTCTCTCACTGATCGGCTATGTTTATACTGTCTACACTGTAGAGTTCAGTGGTTCAGCCTCTCTCTTGCTCCAGTGTGCTGCTGGTTCAGCCTTGCTCCTGGATTAATGGTGCAGGCTCAGCTGTGTGAAGGGGCCGACAGTGTCCTTGTGTTGTGGACTCAGTCTCCTTGCTTGGTGGATGATTGGCAGGATGTGTGTGCCTGTGCACCTGATAAAGCATAGCCCTTCTTCAGCTGCAAAAGAATAAAAAGCCTTATTTATTCATTGGCCACATGAGTCCGATAGCTATCAGCATGCTGTCTGCACAAGGAAAATAGAGAGAGATGGAGAGTGTGAGCGTGGATTTGATCTCTATTAAATCTTTGTGAGGCATGACAAAAGTGTTCCGGTGAATTGAGGAAATTATTATTAGCTGTTTTGTTTCATACCAGTTCAATAGGTTTATCGCGAGTATTAAACAGACGTGTATATTTGCATGACCTTCTCTTCGGCTTGAGATCTGGGATATACCTGCACGCTGTACCTGCAAGCTATTTTGCTGAGAGGTCTGTCCTCTTCCACTCTGTTAGTAAGAAAGGGTGTGCCTGTGTGTTTATGTGATTTTGTTTTTGAGGGATGTGAATGCTGTGTAAGTTGCAGTTAGGTGTCCAGAGCTAGTGTTTTGAGCTGTATTTGCTCAGTATCCTTTGCTGTATAAGGAGAGAGCACCCTGCTGTCACCCACTAGGCAAGCCCTCAAAATAGCCGCTCACCCACTGACTCAAGCATTAACTTTCCATGTGAGGAGCAATAGTCTTTTCCGCCTGCGCAGTGCCTCTTGCCAAGCTGACTGGACATGGACCGCCGTCCTTAATCTCCCCTGACCTTCAGCAGTCTCAACTCACATCAAAGAGAGACATAGGCTGCAGGATAACACAGCCTGTTGGAGTATTTAAACCTCAGTCTAGTGTATAAACAGTGCAAAATTAACAATAGATGGTTGAGAGACTGAAAAACAAGGAAATTCAGAGCAAAAGTCAAGAACATTAGAATCTAGAAATGAGAGAGTGAGAGAGAGAATGCAGACAGAGAGGGAGAAATGGAACGATGGAGAGATGGAGAGGCAGCTGGACCCTCCACAATACCCAGTCTGTCTTCACACCCATGAACGAGTCTGAGAACCTGATCTGTCTTGGAATTAGCAATCCATAATGAAAGAACGCCAGGAATGTAAGCACTTTCTTTTTCTTTCTTTCTCTTTCTTTCTTTCTTTCTTTCTTTCTCTCTCCCTGTTTTTCTCCTATCTATAGAAAATTAAATCGTCCTTGTTCTGCACTCAGTATTTTCATGGTCATATGAAAATAATAACAACAACAACAATAATAATTCACCTGGTATACAAAAAGTACCACTATTGTGCAGGGGCTCTGCCTTGCCCCATACTTAGATAAAGTGCCTACTGCAGTGATAAATGCACAGTATCATAAGATTTTTGAGACTATAAAAAGCATCACTTTGTAGAGCATGGCCTAGGATTACATGTGACCATGTGGTGTCACATTGGAAGTCAGGGGACTCAGACCAGACAACCATGAACACAATGAGCTCTTGAGTCGGCATTACACCTAAGAGTAGTGCTTATGAAACGCACACACACACACACACATCATCATCACATACAGCGTCTCACACACAGCATCACACACACGTTGTCTTACTATTGTTGAGGACCTTCCATTGGCATAATTAGTAATGCAGATAATTAATGATGTTGACCCAAATCTAACACTACTCCTTATCCTCAATAACCAAAAGGAAACCTTTTGGCAACAAAAAGCAAAATGTTCTCACAAGGTCGAAACTGCCAGATATTACTTTCCTTCTGAGGACATTTGGTCCCCACAAATATATAATTTCTAATAGATATTTGAGGAATAATTCCAGATAATTCCTAATCCGTAGTGTGATCGTTGTGGTAAAGAAGAGTCCTATTCTTCCTTGGTTGCTGACACGCACATTATACACAGACTTCTAATGAAGAGCACATTTGAGCAGGGTAACCTGGGGTTGTGCTACATCTGTAATTCATGTTGCATCTCAGATTTATGTCGATGAGCATTGAGAGAATGGGCTAATGGCCTGGTTTTCATCTGGTCCTACAAAAGTTCTCTCTTCTTCCCCCTCTGTCTGCCCCAGGGAAATGAGGAGAACAAATAAATGTGAACCAGTGTTCTCTACAGACCAGAGAAAGGCAGGCTGCTCCAAGGCTCTGGAGGGAGATGTTGTAAGGCCACCAGTATTGTTCTATTTTCCTTGAAATACTGTCCCCCTGGAGGACTGCATATTTAGTAAGTGCCCTGCAGACACGGGCCAACATCGTCATCCAGAACAAAATGCTGCAGCAGAGGTCCCTATGGAGAGCCTTGTGTACATTACAGGAGCTGAGACAGCGTCCTAAGCCTGAGGGTCAGGAGAGGCCTGCGTTCAAGATGAGGCAATTGTTTAAGGTCACTGAGATGAAAGCTGCTGTCTTGTTCACAAAACCTTTCTCTTTTGTTGCAATCATTATGGGGTTTTCCATCTAGCTCTTTTTTTTTTTTTTTTTGCAAGTTCTGAAAATGTGAAAAATGGCTAAATATTGGGCAAAAAAGTCTTTACACTTGGCTTAGGTAGAAAGCCTGTTCTATCGATAAAGACAACATGTGAAAAAGAGTGATGCAAACAGATTTGTTTTTAGACGTGTCACATGTTTCAAGGATAGATACCTAGATGTATCTAAAATAAACATGGGCACAGCAAACACTCCTGCACCATTAGACAGACAAAGAAACAAAAGCTTTCCTCGATTTTATTAGTTAACAATGTTAACCTGACCAGGATAATGTATTTACTGAAGATGAGTGAATGAAGGAATGAATGAACCTCAGACGTTAAACCTTTCCATTATGCTGCTGTTTTCTTTCCGTGCACAGGTGAAACGCAGAATATTGGATATTATAGTCCTATCTCCATAAGCGTTTTTATGTCATCTTCAGGATTTTTATGTGATTGTAGCTAGTAGAAGCACAGATTCGTTCACATTTTCTTTTGCAGGCAGTTCGGAAAATTTTTATATTGTGAAATGTTTCAGTGGGAACCCAGCTACTGACTTAGTCCAGTGTGCTGAAGGGATGATGCATGCTGTGTGTGTGTGTGTGTGTGTGTGTGTGTGTGTGCGTGCATGTGTGTGTGTGTGTTTGTGTCTAAGACCGTGAGAAAGATTGAATGCATGAGAATGCATCTACTGTTCTATGTCTCATTTGTAATAAACTGGCCACTGCTAACGAGCTCTGGTGTTTAGTGACAGAGAGCGCCTCATAAAACCATAAAAATAAGCCTCTTTGTGCAGCAGAGAGCTACTGCCTTTCCTTCAGGGTTCAGTGGATCTTTCAGGACAACTGGGACAGTCTTACAATGCTGCAGGTGGACTTTTTTAAAGTAGCTACATTTTAAAGTAGTCCGCCAAACACTGCAGAGACCATGGAATTGAATATCCTCTTCCTTAGATAAGGTGACACCAAAAACTGTGACCCTGTGCCTCCATTTTATTTGAACAGACACCAGCAAAATACAGGCTTATACCCGTTTTACCTACATTGTTTGATTAACAACCTACAAACGCTGATCATTCTACTGTTCTGGGAAAAAAGCATGAATGTTGCAGACTTTGAGAAGATTTTGTTGCTCCATTTAGAACCACCGCTGACCAGGCATAAGCCAGACTTTAAGCTCTGTGCTTCCCTGTGCTGACATGCTGCTTTTCAGCTGTTGTCCTGCACCAGTTGTTTATCTCCTTTGATCTGTCTTGTATATTTTATGTGGGAAGGGCTATCTTCTTAAGTGTTTGTTAATTAAACAGGGCCATGGGTAGAGCCATTTTGTTTGTGTTTCTGGAATTCAAAGGAAGAAAGGAGAACAAAGAGAAGAAAACCACTGCAAGCTACCTCATCCCCTGTGTGTGTGTGTCATTTGTCTCAAGTTGTGTCAGGGGAAAAGACCAGAGTAGACATCTCAAACACCTCATTTGCATAGCAGTATGCCCCAATTCCTCTCATGCCACAAGTGATTCTTATATCATCATCCTATCTCATTTTCCCCACACTGACTCTCCCACTCTTATTTCACACGTTTGCATGTATCCGCTAGAAGATTGGGCACAATTTAGTTTCATTTTTCCGAAGGAATTGTAATAACAATTTCACTGTTCCTTTCTTTAATGCCTTTTGATGTCTTAGCTCAGTGGAGTTATTTAGAACAAAACCAAAGTGACTTCATTATGTATATTCTCGACAGCAGTGTTTAGCCCTGCCACTGGCTCGCACTGTCACTCTTAAGACACAGAACGAATTGCCATGGAATGCTCAACACATCACCTGACCAATCTCCTCTGATTAAATCAAATAAAGGGTGAAAAAAATAGTCTGAGATTTCTTTGTCCCTGTCTTACTTTGCTAATGACACTGTCAAAGGAGCATTGGAGAATAACAACAAAAAAAACATATAGAATGAGAGAGAGAGGAGAGAGAGATGAAGGCAAAGCATATACACAGAGTCAAGGAATATGAAAGGGAGAGAAAGGAGGAAAAGAAAGAAAAGAGGAAAGAAAGCAGAGAGCAGAGATGGACTGATCAGTGCTCTGTAGTTGGTGATGTGGCTGTGTACATCTGTGTCTGCACTCTGCGGTCCTTGGTTAGTGTCACACGGTGCTAGCTGGAGACAGGGGCTTGGCTCAGAGCCAGCGGGGCTTTTTTTGGGCCCACAGTTTACTCCAGTGTAAAATCACTATCATTACAGAGCTGTAAGGGCACAGTGTTCCAAGCTTTCGGAAAGTACAGCATTTTGATGTGTGGAATGTTTTTAGGGACAGTGCCCGATACAATAATGGGTCCCATCAGTAGCTGTGGTCTCACTGGGGTTTTTTTTTATTCTAGAGTAGAACCTGAGACGAAGGACAGTCACATGCACGCACAGTACACAGGGCTATCATTCCCATGCTCTTTGGTCAGGATAAAAGGCTCATGTTTGTGTGTGTTTTTTTTTTTTCCTGTGTGTAGGAAATGACCTGTTCCTGGTGGCTGTGCATGAGCTGGGCCATGCATTAGGTCTGGAGCACTCCAATGACCCCACAGCCATCATGGCTCCCTTCTACCAGTACATGGACACCGAGAACTTCAAGTTGCCTCACGATGACCTGCAGGGCATCCAGAAGATTTATGGTAAGAGTTGCAGCCTCAGTCAAATCTGATCACGGCTGGTCAACAACTTGGCCACTGTAGCTTACTATGGTCATTTGTCTGGAAAAGTGCTGGTCATTTGTTTGGAAACACTTTCCTTTTTCCGATCAACACATTAGAGTAATACCTTATGGATGTAGCCAGCTACAGTTACTGAAGGATCCTGCCCAACACAGCAGAGACAATGAAATCCAGTATCCTATTTACCTGTTTTACCTACTTCATCTGATTAACAACCCACAAACAGCTAAGATCATTCTATTGTTCTGGAAAAACCATGAATGTTCCTGGCATTCCGAAGTTTGTTGTGGTCACTGCATTCACAATCACCTGAAGATTTACATTGTGTTAAGAGCAGCGGGCAAGAGTGGGAAATTTTTTTTTTAATGAATGCTCATTGAGAAATGGAGAACATATTGCAGATATATTCACCAGTATTTCGATCCTTGAAGCTGGAATTAGTTAGACCTTTCCAGCATGTGCTGGTGAAGTTTCTAACATGTTCATATTTTGATTTTTTTTTTTTTTTTATGTGATTATGTGATACAAAGAAAATTAGGACTAATAGGCCTACAGCAAAACGAAAGACAAAGAAGACTGATTTCCGCATTCATTAAATAGATAGTCAGAGTAAATTTGGTCAGGGCAGAGCTTCACAAGGTTAGCGTTTCCTCTCTCGCGGGGGGGGGGGGGGGGGGGGGGGGGGGGGGGGGGGGGGGGGGGGGGGGGGGGGGGGGGGGGGGGGGGGGGG
>CM075003.1:15897946-15929662 GCA_037576675.1 Pangasius sanitwongsei
AACTAAGACTGATTTCCCCATTCATTAAATAGATAGGCAGAGTAAATTTGGTCAGGGCAGAGCTTCCCAAGGTTAGCGTTTCCGCATTCAAACCCCCCCCCCCCCCCCACCCTCTTTCCCTGGTTTCCTTTCTCCTCTACACTCTGCCCATCCTATACAACTGCAAGGGCAGGTCAGACCTGGGCTCCTTGGGCAGAAGTTCACATCCTCAGTACACTCCCACCCCTCTCTCCACTCTCTGCTCTTCCTCTCCCATTTCCTTTCAAGCCTTTCTTCTGTGGAGAGGCACACATGTCCATACACACACAGGATGAGGTCTGACGCAGAAGATCAGGCTGTAAGATAATAGTCACAAACAGCCTGTGGAGCGTGCATACCGACAGATACGCAAAAATTGCATTCAAACCAGACCATTTTCCATTAGAGTTTACAGCAACAGGAGGCAGAGTAGACATATAAGTTACATGGAGTTTAACATTATGCAAATGACAAGGAAAGTGATTTACTGATTGTCAACGGGTGTGAGGGTGCTGGGATTCAGCATGCAACCATCTTCCACCACTTTAAAGCATCCCTGTTTTATGATTGTATTGCTACATGAAATAAAAATGTCTCTGATTTTAGGTGCGCTTGATTAGCATATTAACAGCCTGCTGACTTTAGCAAACTGCTTATCTTAAATCAGCATATAAACATTGGTGCACCTGTTGTTCCCAAGCACTAAATGTATTTTAAATAGCTTATACACCTGACCATCACACCCATATGTGGGTCTTACACAAACTGTTGCCACAAAGTCGGAAGCACACAATTGTATAGAATGTCTTTGTATGCTGTAGCTTTAAGAATTCCCTTCACTAGAACTAAGAGACCCAAACCTGTTCCATCATGACAGTCACCCTGTACACAAAGTGAGTTCCATGAAGACATGGTTTGCCAAGGTTGGAGTGGAAGAACTCAAGTGATCTGCACAGAGTCCTGACCTCAACCCCACTGAACACCTTTGAGATGAATTGGAATGCTGACCATGTGCCAGGCCTCCTCACCCGACATCAGTGCCTAACCTCACTAATGCTCTTGTGGCTGAATGAGCAAATCTCCGCAGGCACGCTCCAAAATCTAGTGGAAAGCCTTCCCAGAAGAGTGGAGGTTGTTATAACAACAATGGGCACTAAATCTGGAATGGGACATTCAAAAAGTGCATATGGGTGTGATGGTCAGGTGTCCACAGAGTTTTGGCCATATAGTGTATTAGTAGTTTTGACTTTACAGTTATCAGATTTATTGCGGAATAACTACAAGTTGTTAAACAAACAGAATGCATGTGACTCACAGAAAGCAGTAGTAGTTGGGACCTGCTACTAGCAACAGTATAGCTGTTCAGGACTTTAGGCAAATCCACTGTTGATGTTTGTAATTCAGAAACTCTTTGGCAATTTTTCAGTAACTCGTGAACCCTTATTCTCTTTTCTACAAAAGAAACCCAAGCCAGTTTTAGTTCCATGGCTATAGTTACTTCACCTTTTAAGCTTGTTTTGCTTTTTTCTTATAGGTTCTCTCTCTCTTTCTTCCTGCTCTCTGCTATATTGTAATGGTAGCTGGGGCTTTCTCTTCTAACCCACACACTATTTTAGGAGATTATTTCAGTCAGTGAATGAAATCTCCCTGTCCCCCCTGCTGATCAGACTACGCTGAGATAACCAGAGGTGTAACTATCCCTTTAATCAGCTGAACTTGCCTCCAGGGCAACACTGCAGGATCATGATTTTACTCACCCATCACTTCCCTTACAAACATTTGACCACTAAAGGCCTTTTTGGACTGTGAGACTCAACCTCATTGCAGTTTTCCTCAAGTCATGAAGATTTTAGCTTCATTGGTGTTATTATGTAACAAATTATAGCTAATATTTACTTAATTTAGAATCACTCACATGTAATTCTACTTTTAATGTAATGGTTCAAGCTAGAAGCATGGTTATGGAATTAGTGCACTGGAATGTATTTGATACAGTAGTTATGATGACATGTCATAGTGTGTTTTCATATATCTTGGAGGACGACTTGAACGTAGCTAGTGAAATGGCATGTGAAATTCACTTTTCTCTGCAAAATAAAAGGTTAGATAAGGTAAGATATTCATAATGTTTCTAAATCTAATGTATTCTTCTTCTTTTTAGGGCCCCCAGACAAGATTCCTCAGCCTACAAAACCTCTACCAACAGCCCCCCCTCCACGCTCTCACCCCCCTTCAGACCCACGCAAACACGACCGTCAGACACGACCACCACGTTTACCCACTGGGGACAAACCCACGCATCCCAACGCCAAGCCCAACATCTGCGATGGCGACTTCAACACACTCGCCATCCTGCGCCGAGAGATGTTTGTGTTTAAGGTAGTTCAATATACATTACTTGGATTTCATATGGGGCATATTCTGGCCAAAAACGTAGTGTACTAGATCCTATAATAAGGAGCCTGTCTTGTGAGATTCAACTGTTAGACTTTTCAACGTTCTCATTACTGTATGGGGCAGCAGTTCCACTCAGGGTCTTCCCTTATGAAAGCCCTTTTCTTTCCCTAGGTTATAAACACCACTAGCTATAACTGAATGGCACACAGTATACACAGTCATACTCCTGTTGAAAACAGCACAGATCAGGCAATGTTACAGTGCCATGTGTGAGAGCAGTGTGCTTCTCATGTGTTACACGTGTTCAGTTTCCTCCTGGTGAGTTGAATGTCAGTGATCCATGATAGGAGTGTCTTTTCTGACCCACTGAATCTAACACTTTCTTTACAGCCCTAGGCAGCAAGATAATGGGGGCTTTAGGCTCTGTCTGTCATTTAGTAAACCTACCTGCAATCAGCAGAACTCTTCACATGAGACATGCTGAAGAATGTTCTGCATCTTCTTTGTCCTCTAAACAAACCGCTGAAGAGAGTGTGAGTCCAGGAGCCGTTCTAAAGTTCCCTGATCTGTGAGTCAGCTCACAACACCCTAGCAACCCATAAAACCCCTTAAAGCCACACAAAGATATCCTGTTTTCTCTCCACTAAATCATTTGTCTGTATTTTTACTAGGCTTATAAATATCCTGATTTCATGTCATGTTGAAGCAGGAGCGATGATATAGTATCTTTTTGTGAAACCACTCTGATAAACAGTTCATTTTCACTTAAAGATATTTTTGTTTGTTTGTTTTGTCTAAACTTGTAATTGGAGTGGTGTTTGTAACGGTGTAGAGAGTAGACTCTTATTAATATGTGGATGATGTATCACTGGAACACTCGACGCATCTCACTCGGTGATTGGGGGCAAATTAGGAGCAAAAGGTTTAGACCAGATATTTTGGATTTTTTGGCAGTTGTTCCTGTGGAAGCTGTTCTGGTGTGTTTCAGTGATGCACAAGAATAAAACTCCAGGCAATGAAGCTGGCCTGCCTATCAACTCACATTTGTATCTCAACACAGACATGTTATCATCTTTTCCTGCCTGCAGCCCCTAGGCTGATGCGTATCATGAAATTTCAAGATGCCTGAGAGAGAGAGAGAGCCAGGAATTGTAACTGCTTATGGAGAGGTAGATGATCTTTTCATTTTCACACCCCACAGCTAAGGCCACTCAAGTTTTAAGTGTTGGACATGGTCCACGATGAGAAATTGACTGGAGGTTATATCTCATGGCTAACTGTACATTTGGTGGTGCCTCATTTTTGCTTTGGTTTTGTTCTTTCAGCAAGTCGGAGGAGGTTCCATCTCAGTTTTGTCAAGCTGCAGTGTTCTTTAATTGTCTTCAATTGTAAACGTGTTGCTCAGGCTAATCTAGGTACTGGCTTCCATTCTTCTTCTTTCGGCTGCTCCCATTAGGGGTCGCCACAGAGGATCATTAGTCTGCACGTTTGCTTTGGCACAGTTTTTACACTGGCACTGGAAGTGCACTGTCTTGTGCAACCCCGGTAGCTGGGGTTGGATCCCTGGCCAGGAATCAAACCCAGGCCATGGCGGTGAGAACACCATGGCCTAACCACTAATCCACTAGGGACCCCTAGTTACTGGATTAAATATCAAGGCATTTTATCAAGGCAGCTGAGATTTAGGCATAATTTAGCTTCATTTTCTGCTACTGAAATGCTTGTTCTGTGTAATTGTATATGGTAATATAATTGTGTATGGTATTGAACTGTGCCACATGGTTGGTTATACTTTATGTGTTGGATAAAAAAATCCTCTGTTTAAACTTGGTCATTTGTGACTGGAAGTGATGTTGCTTGTGTTAAGGGCCAGCGGCGGTGGTAATTGACTTAGCTCATTAAGCTGGACTTCAGCAGAACAAACCCAGCGAGCCAGAGAGTGAAGGATTATATTAGCCTCATTTGGTGAGCAGCAGGAGAGACAGAGATCTGCTGTTGCTATCTCATCAAACTTAAGAATCAATCACCCCCCATGCTGGAGTTTCAATAACACACACGCACACATACACAAAGTGACAGCTTAAGCACCAGAAGTCCAAAGTGGCAGAGAGAGAGAGAGAGAGAGGCACACTTCATCAGGGCTGTACAGCCCTAGTTTCTCCTCCCACAGAAAGAAATTAATTGATTCACTGTGAACCAAAGATGTGGGATGTTAATTAAAGATGAGGGCCCTTCCTCCTGAGGCTCTCTTCAGAAGCATGGAGTATGTGATGGATGAGTGATGGAGAAGTGTTGAAAGACTTGTAGCTCTCTTTTGACTCTGTGTTCCTCTGCACTGAAGAGTGAAATGGTTTTAACTGTGGCCTTTTTAAACATCCAAGTTTGTCATCACAAGCAGATGTTTCATATCCACTCTCTCTTATGGGCTCTCAAATGTAGCTCTGAAATTCAAAAACAATCATTCTAAGTGCTGTTTCTTTAGAGGTTATAGATTTTGTGCTCTCTAATAACTTGTGATTAAAGCAGAACTATTCATTGGTTCATGTAATGGTAAAGTTGTGGCACGTGGACAAAATTAAGCTAGCTCTTCATTTCAGTTTCAGATGCGCATGCAATAAAACTTAAAAGGCTAAAGCACTTTTGGCAAATGCAGCATCCTCATGGCGTTCAACTGCGCTTGAATCCATCCCAAGCTCTCTCCATACTGTTTTCTCTTTTTAAATTCTTTGTCAGCAAGTTGGAGATATATGATCCACATGATCAGCCAAGAGGCAGAGATCCTACAGGCATACATCTGGCTTATGCGATTACCATGCACAAAGTTACTTCTTCATGAGCGCGCACCCACACACAAAACCCCTGCTCCTTGCTTTAGGGTTTGCAGACCTCATCTCCCATATGCCTGATGTAGACGGACAATTGAAAGCTGTTTCTTTCCGGGGGGTGAGAATATGTTTTGAGCGGTGCATGCCGGCTGAATAAAATCAGTGGCAGTTGATTCACAAGCAGCTCTTAAATAGCACAGACAGTTTCATACGCACTAACTGTATTCTCTCTTTACAATTGCTGTATTGTCATGTCCAGAATCAAACAGAACCTGTCTGCATCGGTATGGCCAACCATCTTCCAGAAAGACTCCACTATTTTCTTCACTCAGTTCCCTCCTCTTGGCCCCAGCTTGGAAGTGTGTATTTGAAGTGTATAAGTGTGACATTGTGCTGGCAGTATGTTGTTTGATGTAGCTCAGGCATGTGCTGAAGGATCTTCTTTTGCGCACTCCAGTGCTGAGAGTCCACCTGGCTTTTTTTTTTTTTTTTTTTTTTTTTTTTTTTTTTTTTTTTTGTGCTGTTGGATAAGCGAGGCTTATCTCTGCACAGGGCTTTCTCTCAGCCCTTGTTGCTACCACGCACTGCCTGGGTCTTTCATGTCTCCTCTTCATTCCTTCAGGCTGTAGCTTACTCTGGGACAAGATTAGACTAGGCTAGCAGGCACACTTCTGCAGGCCTGACATGGCTTCTCCTGTGCAAACTACCCTTTGTGCTTGTTAGGGTGCCTGTAGTGCCTTTTCCTATAGCCACGCTAGCAAGCAACAGAGCGGGCAAGCATTCATTTTCTGTTTCAAGTTTGTGGAGCTGTAATTTCAGCAACAGTGGCAAGCAACAACAGCGCAGTTCTATCCAAATTATGTATGATGCTAGGCAGAGGTTGTCGGTGCCTTTGATGAGTGTGTATAGTTAGTATAGTTGGATTGCTAATAAGCCATAGGCATGTAACATGTCAATTAAACAAACAAGTTAGCGTTATACACATGTACATTTTGGCTACTACCATTTCTTAACACAACTTTTAAAAAAACACTTGACAGTGCACACTCAAGAGTGACACGAGTAGTAGCCATTACACAACAGCAAGAGACAAACAAGAAGAGACACAAGTGACTCCTTGCTTGCTAGTGTGAACATAGTGTTAGATTTTATCTGCAATCAATATGCATGCTTCAAATTAATGTTTATGTACAGAGATGAACGGCACTGGAGCAAACCCTCATAAGAGTGTTTGCCCCTTTGTTGTGTTTCAGTCTCTTTCCGTCTCTTTTTGTGTTTCTGTGTCTGTATTTCTTTCTCTCTCTCTCTCTCTCTCTCTCTCTCACTCTGTTTCCAAACTCTATTCTTGTGTGCATGCACATAAACTACAACCCGGTTTATTGTGGCGGACAGACAGGCACCGGTTCTCAGTTTCTCTGAGTTTGCGAGACAGATTATAAAGCCACTGGCTGGGGAATTGCAGCCAGGGTGCTCTAAACAAAGGAATAATGAAATGATTTGTATTGTGCGTCCAGAAAGGCTGCCTCTTTTTGAAAAGGTTAGTGTTGTTACTGCGGGTGCCTGATTAGTGAGTGCCAGCTGAATTTGTCCTCATCACGGTCTGGCTCAGTACTTCGAGGGAGGGAGGAAGGGAGGCACTACATTTTCTCTTTACAGACAGGAAAGAAAGAAAATGGTTCTGATTTCACAGTTTGATCTGTTTTCAATTACACCGGCGTGTCATATGAGAGAAAACGCTGAACAACTGAAATCAATCAGTGCTTTTGAGGCGCACTGGGGGCTAGGAGGGGTTTTCTGTCCAACAGCTGCACCAGAGGACACAGATCACTGGAGTGTGCGTACGTTGTGCGTGCAAGTAAAAGAGTTAAGAGTTCAGTGATGGGTGTGGGGTTGCTGTTTCATGAAAAGTTTCTCCCTCTTTCTCTTTCCTCTGCTTTTCCCTGTAGTTTAATAGCATTCAGATCAGTTTTACTTACAGATTACAGATTTACTTCTTCGACTAAGACTGGAAGTGAGCCCTACTGCTGTGTACACTGTATTCCAGTGCCGTGGCTGCCTGAAGTGAGCCTGAGGGTGCGGCATGTATCTGAGCCGTAATGGCTTCTCCAGCTTAGTGCCCTTCCTGTGAGTCTTGGCTCACACCTCATATCTTAAGGTTACTGAAAGACTTGATGACAAAGCACACCTTTAAAGAAGCTTTTCACTCAGTGGTGCAGGATCAAATCAAAACATCTTTTTGTATTTGTTCATTCAGACCTTTTTTTTTTGTAAATTGAATAAAGGAAACCAGCATACAGGGTAATAAAAGGCTTTGGCAAGTTAATAACCAACTTCCAAATCCAACTGATTTTGTGCAGTCTGTCTTGTTAAGGAGCCCTTTTTTCACAGAAATTTGAGTTAAGGAAATAACTGCCTGCTAAGTGTTAAGAAATTCCCAAGTGTCCTTAGTATTAGTTAATCTGGTACAAAGTGCATTTTATGTTATTGGTAAGCACCGATCTGATAGCCTTCTCTCAATTATGTTTAATATTAACAGCAGGGAAATTCAACTGCAGGTCAGCGCCAACCCCATTAAGATTTAATGTAAAGTAAACTATACGGTGTGACTTCGTATAGTTTGTGTTTGGCAACCAGTTGGCTCATGTTGCTAGGACACCCAAGTCATCCAACACAGCATACCAATGAGCACTGACAGCATCATCTCAAAGCTGTCACATCTCGTAACTCGTCAAAGGGGGTACGGATGAGTCCCAGCTTTAAAAAACCAACCTATTCGTTCCTCTCATTTCATCTCGTCTAGGTCTCATATTTCACTGTGTTTATCAGGAGTGATGGGTGTTATGTGACAACCTCCCTCCTGTAACGGAAGTGATAATAAGTGTCACGTGGGCTCCCCACTCATTTAAGAGAGCAGCTCTGCTCTAATGAGGTCAGACTAGATGAAACTCCACCGGGAGGGGACCACTGGGAGAATGTACACATCCCTGGCTCCGCACAGCAGTCTGGAGTGTTAATGAGATGGTCTGGGGCCTCAAAAACAGCACTATAATGCAGAAATGTTAGAAATCCTTACTTTCATCATGACTGGCTGTGTTTCTGATGGATTGCATTGTCTGCATTTCTCTTGATAGCTTGTTTGACTGTGTTGCACTGCATCTCTCTTTTAGGATCACTGGTTTTGGAGGGTCAGAGACAACACAGTAATGCCAGGCTATCCCATGCTCATCAACGTGTTCTGGAGGGGTCTGCCGGCCAAGATAGACGCCGTCTACGAGAACAGCGAGGGCAAGTTCGTCTTTTTTAAAGGTAAGAACAGACGCTAGGCATCCAAAAAGCACATGATTGTATGGTGTTTGTGCTTGGGTTGAAAGCAGTAATCAGGCTAGCAGTAGTGGAAAGAGTAGTGTTATGATGAGCTGTAACCTCATTTCCCTTGGAACAAGAGCTGCTGAAAGTACAATGCCTTACAGGAAGGGAATTAAAGCAAAGGGCCTTATCTATAGAGCATCTAAATGACTGTAACTGAAGCAATTTGACCCTTAATCTATGACGGTAAAGGCTCTCATATGGTGTGTGTGAGTGTATGTGTACACAATTTCATGCCACAAACTACTCTGCATATCTTTAATTTGCCTTGCTGTGTGTGCAAGTCTTTAATCTTTACATTAGCAGTGTATTTGTCCTTGATTTGTTTTTAAAAACATTTAACAGGTGAATATTTTTAGTGTATTTCCAAAAGGAAGCACATCAGTCTGTTTTAGCAAATAACAGACACGACTATATAGAACTCTAAATAATGCAGAACACAGAGCATGAGAGAGAGAAAAAGAGACAAAAATGTGATGGGGAGGAAGAAAGGAGAAGGAGAATCTAAAGCACAGGATCTGTCAGGAGTATGATTACAGATAACGCACACAGTTATTTATTTTTTTTACTTTAGTTCAGGTACTTGAGAAACAAACTAATGGTCCCTGGTCACAGGCTTTTAGAATCAGTTTTGTTTGTTTTGTCATCTACTGTAATATTTCTTTCCTACACACATGCTTCAATTTATTGCTGTCCCCTGCTAGTCACAGGCTAGAAGTAGCTCCCACATCACACATTGGAGGTGGGGTGCAGAGCCAGGCAGAATGATCTCATTTGGTTTGCAATTTGCTATTACTGCTGATGAGTTTCTCTTAATGAGCTCCTTTCATCTTGAGAGCAGAAGTCTCAGACATCCTGTCATCCAGTCTTTTTACAGCTGTGTTCTGCACACAAGCACACACATGCATACACAAATGCCCAAACGCCCATCATCTAACGTCTATCATTTGAATTCATGAATATCCATACCTACTTCATTGCTTGTGCAGTTTAGATGTTGAGTTCAGGATAAAGGATAAGATCATCTGGTTGTTTCATGCATCTTGTGTCTGGACTGTATCCTGATAAGATTTAACCACAGGCATTTACTTCAGAGGTTTCTCATTATTTGATGTTTTAAAGAAGACGGTTGTTTAGACTGTTGAATACAGCAGTCACTATTGCGGTCCACAGATATATTTTGTAGCAAATTGCACTAGCTTTGGTGACTGTCAGATGGGGATGGTAACATTACACGCAGTAATGTAATGCTTTGGGAAGGGTTCTGGATGTCAAATGTGTCTTGTATTTCCACTTGTATAACATCTGGCTAAAACATGTCTCAGACCTTCTCCTGAAGCGGTTTGAGTGGTCAAGATTTAAATCTGTATCTTTTGTACACTTTTGTTTTTAAGTGGATCATTTTTTACCCAGATATAATCCTGATATTCATAATGCATGAAACAACCAGGTGTAAATGGAGTCAAAATGGATGTTTCTTTCAGCAGCTTAGTTAATTACAAATGTTGTAGCTGGGCTTCTAGCATTGATTTTTGTTAAGGGGAAGATTCTGAACGTTTTCTTGCTGTAGATTAGAGAACGGTATTCATTCTCATTCGCTAAATTTCCAAGCTTGATAACAGACTATTTATGTATATTTATTGGTATAAGAAATGCATTGTTTGTGTACATTGTTCCATATGAAACTGGTGGAAAGAAGTTGGTTTTGGCACTTTGCCCAAATTTAATGAAAACCATTCAATTAACTGTAAACATGGAGTTAAACAATTGAAGGGAGAAGCCAAATTAAGATGTATTGCAAACATCCCCTTCTGCCTTCATTGACAGTTTTTCAGCCCAAAGCCTCCCCATGTGTGCTGTTCTTGACTTCCCTTGACTTCTGCTCCATATTCCAACCATTTAGCATGACAGCATCCTGCCTTCTAGAGCATAGCTAAAGTCTTTAGTTTAATGTTTTTCACAAATTTGCTTTCCCTTAAAGGTCTGCACACTCGCATGCTCTCACAAATGCATTGATGGGAGCTAGAAAGAGATTAATGGAAACTCTGCATGGTATTATTTTAAAGAATTGAGTGTCAGAGCTAGAAAAACCGCCCACTGAATTTGGGACAGTGGATAAATCCTAATCCACAGTACGATCTCTATTATAAAGAACAGTCGTGGCCTACTCTTCTTTGGCTTCTTATACACATGTACACACACACGCACACACACACATGATGGCTCTTTTAGTTTTTCTAATAAAATCTTCAAAAACACATATTTTGAGGTAGTTGTGAGGACATTTGGTCATTTTTGGTCATCACAAAGGGCAAAATATGCACACACACGCACACACGTGCGCACACACAGCTTGAGAGGCCCCCAACCCTCTGTCTGGCCTGTGTCTGGCTTCCAGGGCTTTTTGGCAAAGCAAAGCTGACCCTGCCAAGAGGAGCTTGAGAAAGCCCTCAGGTGAAATGACAGGCATTTCCTGTTTCAGAGGAAATGGTATAGACCCTGTCTTTAGTTGCAACACTCACAAAATAATCTATTTTCATATATGGCAGTTCTTAGTGTGATGAGGCAGCACTGATACTTCATGCCGCAGGGTCACTGGTGGGCCTGGAACCATCCAGTTGTTTTAAAAAAAAAAAAAAAAAGCCCTTCCTTCAACTCTTACGGTAAAAGAGAACTTCCTCCGCAGCAAGCCTTTCAGACCCCCTGATATTTAAAATGCATGTTTTAATGGGTATGACCTGGCGGGTGCTGTAATACGACCCAGGGGAGGCAAATTCATTGTAATTAAAAGCAAACAGTCCTGAGGTGTGAAATTAAATGTCTGTTGAACAGAAAGAAATGTTTATCACAAAATAAGGTAAATAGAAGAGATTTCTTATCAATAACGATAGTACCAGGCAGGATGTCAGCAGTTTGCCAATGGTGTGCTTCACTGGTTTGCTGACCATAAAAGAAAATGATTTACTATAATGGCAGGACATACAAAATAAACCATTACACTGAACATTGATTTGAAAACATTATATGTGTATAAGGATGGAATTGCTCAGAGGGCTGTTTAACTGTGAATCAGGAAAGTGCTGGCAATAGATGTCCAGTGTTTAATGGGAGTTTGTTGTGGGAAATGCTGAACTGCAGCACTCTCATTTGGCTAACAAACTGTCTCCACAGTTCTACATACAGTACTACCAGTCATACGTAATGGTGTTTAATTGTGGCTTTACCTTGTATAGGAAAGCAGTTCTGGGTGTTCAAGGACACCATACTCCAGCCTGGCTACCCAAAGGACATCTCCATGTTTGGGAACGGCATGCCAGCACAGAGTATTGAGACTGCCGTCTGGTGGGAGGATGTAGCCAAGACCTACTTCTTCAAAGGAGACAGGTCTGTGTGTGTTTGTTTCTGATATCTTAAATCTACAGTTAAATTTTATTTATTTTTTTTTTGTTCTTGTTTTGTTTTTTGTTTTGTTTTTTTTACTTTGACCATATTTCTGTGTGCTAATTGTTTCCATGCAGGTATTGGAGATACAATGAGGATATGCGGACCATGGATCCTGGATACCCGAAGTCCATTACAGTGTGGAAAGGTGTTCCAGATTCTCCTCAGGGTGCCTTCGTAGACAAAGCTAATGGTACAATCTGTTCCCTTCACTAATTGCTGCTAAATATATTTAGCCAACAACCTATTACAGTGTCTCTTTTAACTTTTTGCTGGTGTTCAACATGGTGTAGAGCCTTGCCTATGCTGCCCTGCTTTCATTCTATCCAACTGCACAGCTTAAAGGAGCCACAGGAGAGAAATTTTGTTCTCCTTTTTTCCTTCTTCTCATTGGCTGTCGAGAGTGGGTGTTGTAAATTTCATTGGCTGAGATTATTGCTAGAGGTGTACAGTTTGAGAGCCACATGCATGCCATCTGTCCTCATCTTAGCCTGCCAGATCTGCACAATAGCTCCAGCATTCGTCAAAGCGTGAAGGGTGAATCGATATTCCAGGGAAATCATTTGGTTGAGCACATTCTCAATGCAATCGCTGGCTTTCATTCAACCACTAGCCCTGCACATCACCCGGATGCCACAGGGAGCAGAAAATTGACCCTAATTCTAATCCATTTTTGCCACGTTGATAGTGGTAGCAACTATTCTCACCAGCCCTACCAGCAGACATCATTTTCAGACATGTATGGGAGTATGGAAATCCATAATGTTTTAAAAAATATATGTTTTCTCTGTAGTCAAAGTAACACGCAACATGCTCACGTTTGAAATCCATTGTTTTCACTAACTTTGCCTCCATGTCGCATTGCAAGCTCTTCCTTTTTGTGATACAATTAATGTCCTTTAAATATTGCAAGAAAACTGAAGAAAAAGGAAGTTAAAAGTCTTGAAAAGGTCTGCAGTGGACAACTCTGAGGCACTCTTCAGTGGTTGCTCCTTCCTGACCTCTGCCTCATTCACAGATAAGCTGAGCCAGTCCGATATCCCAGGTTGAATATTTTAGGGACTCTGTTCTCTCTCACCTCACTTCACCGCTACAGTGATTTCCATCTGCCTCACACACTCCACTGTCACCTCAGTCAGCAGAACTCCAGTGGCTCCAGTTTTGGCTCCTCTACTGTTTTCCTCTTTTCCTAGAGAACTTGGATGAATAATGCATGTAAAGGGAAAGGATGAGTGCAGCCAGATTGTCCTGCTGAGGATGTCACAAGCGTACATTTACTTTATCCACCAGGGAGCTGGAGAAGCACTCTTGTTTCTCCACACACAACAGTGCTGGGAATATAGGCTAGTGGGCTAAAGTTATCCAGAGGACAAACCAAAATCTTATCTAGAATGAAATGCAGACGAATTGCTGTGATTAGTAAGTCACCCATCAAAGATAGACTTCACTCTGACATGACATAAAGTCTCTGAATGTTTCGCAGGTTTCACATACTTCTACAAAGATAAAGAATACTGGAAATTCAACAATCAGAGGCTGCGGGTGGAGCCTGGCTACCCTCGATCCATCCTCAAGGACTTCATGGGCTGTGATCTGACGCCCATCGATCCTGAACACATCCCCACTGAGGACGTGGACATCGTCATCAAGTTGGACAACGAGGCCAGCACAGTGAAAGCCATCGCCATTGTCATCCCCTGCATCCTGGCACTGTGCCTGCTGGTGCTGCTCTACACCATCTTTCAGTTCAAGAGAAAGGGCACACCACGCCACATACTGTACTGCAAGCGCTCCATGCAGGAGTGGGTGTGAGACAGAGCCCTGCCCAGGCCAGCCCCTTTACTCCCATTCCCCCCTGGCAGATGCCGCGGTGGTACAGCCCACCTTAAACCTGCGTACGGCCCTGATCTCCCTCTGTCTCGCTCCATTTCTCTGAGGAGCAGAGAGGGCCTTTGCCTAAATCTACCCCCCTCCAGGAGAGGAAGGGTGCATCATCCTTACTCCCATTCCTTTTCCCTACAGCTCCGTGCACCTGCTTTAAGACTAGGGAGGGTTTCAGATCAGACTCCCATGGTGCATTGCGACGTCCTGCGTCAAATCAGGTCTTAACTGTTTTAAGTGGGGGAAAAGCTGATTGCTATAGCCCTAGGTCTTACTCCCAACTGCACGCTTGATAGAGAGAAAGAAAAAAAAAAATAGAGAAAATTGCTTATCATAAAAGTTACTTGAATTCAACAAATTCATCTTAAACGTTTACCTTTTCATTATATTTTTTTAGCCTTTTGTTTGGCTTTGATCCATAAATACTATTTTGAACCAGATATATTTACAATTCCCTTTAAGCACTCCTGAAAAAGAGAGTCCAAACCAAATAAAGATTTCTCTCCAAAAAGCATTTTTATATAATTATTATTGTTATTTTGTTACTGCTTTCTTTTCTTTTTCCCTCCCTGCTCCTAAACTTACAGCGATAAGAAGTAGGTAACTCATGACTGTTCTGGCAGTCTGTCTCAAAAAACAGGGGCCAAAATATTCTGCAATATTTTTAACAGCCTTAATTGTAGATCATGTTTTTTCTTGTTTGGTCTTTTTTGAGCTTTGCTTTGTCAGCAAGCCAGTGGGTGGTGTCTATTGTGTTGCTACCTTTGTCCTTCATTTTGTTAACCAAGTTTGCTACTGCGCGGTTCTGCCAAGTCACTGGATCAGGAGCAAGCAGTAGTGTGCACTTAAAGTGAAATATGTCAGTGGGAGCAGAGGGAAAGTTTCTAGTCACTACATCAGCTAATATATTACTGCTACTATCTGATGTGCTCTGTCAGTATATCAGTCAGATAGTGCTTCAGAGAATAACTTGTTTGTTCCTGTTTACCTGCCCTGCAACAGAGCCGGGAGTGCTGGTGCTCCTCTCCTCTGAAAGGAACACGCAGTCAGCAGAGAGTGTGTCAACTCTTCTGGACTGCCTTGTTTTGGTTGGTGGTGTTGATATCCCAAAGCCTTGGCACACACTGCACATGGACAAGAGCATCTCAGGACACTGCTTGTGCATACGAGCATTCATGTCCGCGTTTGTGTCCTCTGCCTGACTACAGAGGATGAAAGAAAAGAAATAAATCATACAGTCATGGTAGGTTAAAAAAAATATCTGGACGGAACCAGAACTGTTAATACGCCTCGCGGCATGCAACTTGAACTCAGCCTATTGCATTGGAAGGACTTGTTCTGAAACTCCTAAATATACAGTACCTTGCTTGCAATTGTCTTTTTATTTGTTTTCTTATATTCTTGGTACAGTAAAGAACAAAAAATGAATGGTCTCAACCTCAAGGTACATGTGGTACTCAAAAGAGCTGAGCAGTCATCAGGAATTCTTATTTTTTGGCTGATACTGGTCATAAGAGATATCTTGATTTGTTACTAATTCATTCTAACAGACAGAAACTGACAAACATGTTGTTGCTCTTTGGCAAGCATTGTTTGAATATGAGTCTGTATCATGCTGATGTTTCCTTTTATATTTGTTTAAGAACAAATGAGACAACTATATGTAAGATTCCTAATGGGACGAGGGATCAGTCCTGACAGAAAAATAAATTGATTAGTATAACATAAATGGCTTTATGCTTTTTGCTCATATGTATGCACTTTTTTTTAAATGTCTAAAGCAAACTGTCTTGCTTTGATTTTTTTTTTCGCTCGTTCATTCTTACCCAAAATGTCTATTCCTTCGACTCATTCTTTGAGTTCGTCATGTCCTTTTCTTACTGTTGCTGTCTCTGTGTGCATATGCGTATGCATTAATGCAGCTCCCTATTTTCCAAAGATTTAGAGAAAACTGCCATGTTTATTAGAATAATACAGAGGCCCAAATATTAGTGTCTTGATGGCAATGCAATGCAGTCTCATGTAAACACAGACAGTCTAGCTGCTTTGGACAGAGGGCAGAGTTTATGCCAACAAATCTAGGTCCAATTTGATACTGCAGTTTAATATGTTGAAAGTGTGGCTTCAGGGGCTGTACAAAAAAATAACTGTAAATGGGTATCTATACCCATAACCTAGGACTCAAACCTGGGCCTTTGACATGTTACTGTTTTCGCCTACCACCTAACCAGTGCTGTTAATAAGCTTTTAGACATGGGATAGACCTGTTCCTGGTTTGATAAAGAACATAAGAATTGGTGCTAATTTGACCTACACTGGCAATGTAATCTTGTGGTGCTATTCTCTTTTTTAATTCAGTACGGATTTACACTTGAGTGACTGTGACCTAAGCAGGAATAATCCACTTTACTTTAACACCAATCCATATTTGTACATTCGTGTATTGTCTGATGAATCACAGTTACCAGATTTAATATTGAAATCCTTAAGGGAACATTCATTTTGAACCAGCCTTATTATCAGTTTGCACACTAATACATGTTTAATGATGCAGAGGTTAACAGACGAGCTTACTAGCTTTACATATGCGTGTTGTTCTGTGGCAGCGTGCCATTCATTTCCGATAATGCAATTCATTTTGCAGACCATCCGGTTTCTTCTGTAATTCTGTTGTGTTGATGTTCTCAGTTCATGTTCATTGTCATGACTTTATCTACACCTGTATTAATATGCATTCATACTCATTACATACCAGTTACATACCAGATAGATTTAAACATTAGGGGAACAACTAAGAGCAAAAACCTTTCTACTTTTTTCTTATATATTTTGTTTTCTTTCTGGCATTACCCTGGCATGTTTTTGTGCTGTATCATTTCATCATTCATTTCACTGATCAATAAACACAATTGAACATATTTTCATGAGTCATGATCATTTGTATGTATATGTGCATCGTGGGGTTTTTTTCCACCTCCATATCATTTTTTTTCTCCCCATATTTTTGTTGTGTTTTATCTTACTGTGTATCACTCAGGCCTGGGAAAATGCTGTGAGTTCCAGTCCTCTCTTTAGTGTTGCTCCTTCGTGTATTGAGCATAAATCTCAAGTCACAATAATTTATATATCACAATATGAATCTCAAGTCAATAATTTATTCTGCACTCATTTCTTTCCTGCGCCCTTTGAAGTCCACCCATGTTTGTGTATAAACATGTTTAGTGTTCATGTACAGCAGAATCCATCCATAAAGAAGCAGAGGGAAGTTAAGCGACAGAGGCCCGGTGAAATGATTTTTAACTGCAGGGGAAAATTAGCTCCATTAATCGCTGTATTGACTCCATGGCACAGCTTGTTCTCATCACACACCCCACTGTGCCTTAGTTACCATCTTCGTCTTGCAGCTTACATTCACTCAACAGGCTCAGTCATTATAATGTACGTCTACAGATCATATTTGGAAAGACTTCGAACACAAAAACTGTTAATGTTGAGAACATACCCCTCACAGGTTTGCACTATTTCTAGGTTAAGTTTTATTAACATGTAATTATATTAAATTGTATGTTTTGCTCATGTGATAGATGAAGTTTGACCAACAAAAACGGGAAAATTTAGATTAAATCTTTAGGGTTCTTCTATTTGAGCCTTAGGGGAGCCCTTAAAGTGTATCCTCTCCGAGAGGATTGTAAGTTCAACTCCGTTAGGAGGAATAATTAATTATCGTAAGAATGCTTGACAAAACCTTTTTTATAAGATTGTACTGCTGTCCAGCAAATCTCACTGACCTAAGATTTTAGCTAATCATTCATTTAAGATATGATTAGATGCCTCATTATCTAATACATCACATAGAATAACCAATAACTAACCTGATTTTGGTCATTTTTCTAGAATTAGTCCCAAATTCAAACACATTTTAATACTGTTGCCAAAGCAATAACAGAAATCCTCAAATATATATTGAAAGTATTAAGTGATTTATGTGTCTTGCTCTACTGATACAAAAATAGCACATTATCAGTCACGCCGTATGCAGAAGGGGGCACATGTGTAAGAGTCTGTTTAAAATTCCTCCTACCTGTGGCCTCTAGTACTGGGTAAGTTCGTTCTGGCTGGTGTCCCACTTAGGCTACTAGAAATTTACCTCAACCCTCTGTTTCACATATCACCTTCCATCCTGCCTGTTCCTCTGGGTAATTAAACCATTTCTTCTTAATTAAAGCTGCCACAGAGGATGAGAAGCTGGGGACCTAACCATCACAGAAATGAATGAGGGAAAAGAGAGTAATAGCAACAGCCCAGGGAATAAAACACTGAATTTTCAGTGATGCCTACAGAAAGGACAAAATAAACCCTGAATGTAGAATTCAGAGATTAGATTATTATGCAATTGTCTTCAATTTAGTTCACAGCTACACATACTTCTTCCAGGAAAATGAAATTTCCAAAAATCCAGATATGTTTGGTAATATGATAAACACGAGTTATGAATCTTGTGATTATGGTCCATTCTAACCAGGACACCAAGCTGGAGCTCAAGAATACACACTAAGGAAATCTTTATTAAGGCAATCAAAAATAAATGTGCATAGTTAATGAAAATCACATGGTTTCTGACTCCTCATCTCATCCACTCCTTTACCATGCTTAGTGTAGAGCATCTGATTTATAAATGATACACAGCAGCCAAATACGCTTGTCACATCATTATACTAGATCCTGATTGAGCTGAACCTAACACAAATAACAGTACATCATTTGCCATCCTATAATTACTAATTGGGCAGTACCATTAATAAATGTGCTTTTTTTTTCTTTTGTGAGTAGTGTGATAAATGGAGAGCAACTACTCAAGCACTATCTTTTTGAGTCAGCAGTCAAAGTCAGCATTTCTATTTGGGGTTAGACTGCTGAATGTGTTCTGCTGTGTTAATGAGTGCCATTTAAAACAGTAAGAATCATTATGCCTTGCCTTCAGTGTTGAATGTAAAAAAAAATAACTTTTTGAGTTGAAACTATGTTAATACATTCCATTGCCTTAACCAAAACATCTCTAACACATGAATTGTGCACTATATTATGTTCTTTTTTGGGTGTTTATGTTGAGTGCTCTCTTCTCCAGCACTGAGACTCATTGAGCCTGTGAATTCCATCATGTCTTCATCAGATATCATGGCAGGCATTCTGACTGAGCTTCTAATTGAGCTGTCACTTGTATGGTCACCAGGCTATATTACAATAATCTCACTGAGGTTCATGCCCATTTGGCCCAACATTGTTGTGGTAATGTAAACAGGAAGTTTAAATGAGAGGACCCCAGACTATAAGGCAGGAACTTGCAACAGTCCCGAGAGACAGAGAGAGAGAGAGAGAGAGAGAGAGAGAGAGTTCAACCAGAGTCCAGAGCATTTTCTGACGTCTCAGAGACAAAGGCTACAGGGAGCAGCAGCTTCCTCAAGGGTAACTGTAAGAGTCTTTTTATAGTCACAAACAGAGTTAAATATATGTGGTATGCGTATTCACAACATACTTATTAATTACAGTGATTAACAAAAATTGGTTAATACCCAGCTGTGCAATTCTACAATTAGTCAAATCCTTTTATAATTAAATAAATTATAATATAATTAAATACTAAGTGTACCACATGGTCACACTAGCTAGTGGTGTAGCCGGAATTCATTTCAGGGGGATGAGGAAATATGCTAAATAAAATCACAACATGATCTGTGCAATTAAATTGATAAGTATGATGTGTTCATGCATTTTGGATGGATGCCAGAAAGTAGTAGAAGTGGTGATGTTAATGACATTATTATTTAATTAATTAAGGCATGATCTACCGCCAGCCGTTTTGCCATATTAAAAAAGTTAACAGGTGTAGTTCCACTGACATTTATTAAAATACCATGCTAGTAGGGAGGAATTACATCTTACCTTATTAAACCAGATCCACCTTTCATTTTCTCCTCCTGCAGTAAAACCTCCAGTATTTCACCTTCTATCTCCTCGTTATCCCTAAGCGTAAGTGTAGTTAACTGACTAGCAGCTTTTTAAACATAAATGGGAAAAATAAATGCTCATGACCGGTTGATCCTTTTTCTCACCATAGTAGCTGGTAGGCAATAAAATGTGATTAAACAAACTAAGGGACACGTTCATTTGATATCTGCAGCGGTTAAATATGGAATTGTAATTATGACTTCCTTGACTGTTTATGAACATTGTTATAGCACAATTACTATGCAAAACAATGCTATTTGACACGGATATAATCAGTTGTGCTGTACCACCCAAGAACAAGCATTTGCAACTCATAAAATGTTTCCCCCTAGCTACGCCTGTGCTATATGCACTGTATCTCTGCACTCTACATCTTAAACGTTTATAGATGTATATTGCGATGCTGTCTGAACAGCACTGCTCAAAAGAAAACATTTATAGTCTTCATTGCAGGAAGGGAATCTGAAATCTAATACGAGCAGGCAGGGTTAAAGCAGATATCAAGACCGGAGCAAGAATTAAACGTACATTTAGACCTGTGGCCTCCACAAAATCTTAATGTCAAGAGTGCGATTAAAGCAGTGGAGGAAAAGAACCACAAGGGAAGTGAATAAATGTAGAGTAATGGAAGTGTTAATGCAGTAAAAGACATGGGAATACAAGAAGTCGTCTCTTGGAATGCATTAAATTATGATGTGAGTACACACTTCTTCTAAAGTACACACTTTTTTTTCTAAAATTAGGTCTTTTTTCCATCGAGACAGATCAGCCTATGTCTCTCATGCACAACAAATTATGGGCTCATTCAGTTTGCGGTTCCGGAAGACCAGAGGCTAAGTTCAACTACTGTGGTATTAGCAGGGAAAAGTAATTTAACATTATTCGTTAATTGACACAGAGTCTGGTCAGTCCAGTGCAGCAATCTCACGTGGAGCTCATGGGTGCGGTTTGTATTTTTAGCTACACTGGGCTGACATTCAGACTCAGTAGGTTAATTCATTTCCGATTTGTTCACAACAGGAGGAATAACGAATAAATCTCAGCCATTACTGGTTTTGGCATCATGCGATGGAGCTCATACTGAAATCATAACACTCACGATTAGACTGCGATGCTGTGAGTACAGAGGCTGTTAATGGGAAATAAATGAGTGCTGCTTCAGTAAGGGAAGGATAAAGCACAAAGTGTGTGTCCTCTCCCAGTTCCTCTGAAATGAATGCGATACAGGGATGTGTGTGTTTGACCAGGAATAGAAGACACATTAAGCTGAAGAAAAGTAAAGGCAAAGGTACAGTTTTAATGGCCACATACCCAATTTATATGAATAAAGCTATTTTATGTATTGCCAAATTGAGGCCTGCATTAACATCACTCTCCACAAATACATGGGAAAAATGTCCAGTTGAACTCCAAATGAACGCCAACAAATTCTAATGCTTTATAAATGCAATCTATTCATGTTCAATATCCCCTTTATCCTGGTCAGGATCACAGTGGGCCTGATCCCTATCCTGGGAACACTGGTTGTGAGGCAGGAGTACACCCTTTAAAGTGAAATTGCAAAGTATACAAATTAAGTGAAAAACTTTTCAGGGAAAAAGGGAAAAAATAAAAAAATTACAATAACCAAGTTGCATAAGTGTGCGCACCCCTAAACTAATACTTTGTGGAAGCACCTTTTAATATTATTACACCACTCAGTCTTTTTGGGTAAGAGTCTATCAGCATGGCGCATCTTGACTTGGCAATATTTTCCCCACTCTTTCTTGCAAACTCATTCTATATCCATCAAATTTTGAGGGCATCTCCTGGGCACATCTGCTTTAGGTCACTCCACAGATTTTTAGTTGGATTCAGGTCTGAGCTCTGGCTAAGCCATCACATTGATCTTCTTTTGCTTAAAACATTCCTTTGTTGATTTGGATGTATGCTTTGGGTCAATGTCATGCTGAAAGGTGAAACTCCTTTTCATCTTCAGTTTACTAGCAGACACCTGAAGGTTTTGCACTAAAATCAATTGGTATTTGTAGCTATTTATAATTCCATCCACCTTGAAAACCCCTTCTGGCTGAAGAAAAGCAGCCCTAAAGCATGATGCTGCCATCACCATGCTTCACCATGGGTATGGTGTTCTTTTGGTGATGTGCTTTTTTGCACCAAACATAATGTTTGAAATTATGTAATTATTATACCTTTTGGAATTGATCTTATCAGGCCATAACACATTTTACCACATGATGTAGGGTTATTTAGTTGGGCATGAATGTTTTTTGCGAGACAGGGCTTCCCTCTAGCCACCCTACCTCATAGCTCAGACATGTGAAGAATATGAGGGATTGCTGTCACATGCAGAGAGTAATCAGTACTTATCAGATATTCCTGCAGCTCCTTTAATGTTGCTGTTTGTCTCCTTTGCAGCTTCCCTGGTTAGTTTTTGTCTTGTATGTTTATCAATTTTGGAGGGACATCCTGTTCTTGGTAATGTCACTGTGGAGCTCCATTTTCTCTATTTGTTGATGATGGCCTTCACGGTATTCCAGGGTATATCTAATGTTTTGGAAATCAATACCTTTCAACAAGTGAGATACCATACAGGCTTGGTAAGCCCTTTGCGGACTATGGCTTCAGCAGTCGGATGAAACCAAGATGTCATCAAAAGAAACAGCTGGTCTTTATTTGGGGTTAATTAGAATAAATTCATTGATGACAGCTGTATGATAATTACTTTTGAACATGAGACTGAACGTGATTGGTTCATTCTGAACACAGCCACATCCCCAATTATAAAAGGGTGTGCACACTTATGCAACCAGGTTATTGTAACTTTTTTTTATTTTTCCTATTTTTCCCTAAAATGTTTTTCACATAATTTTTTATACATAATTTCACACTGAGGGTGGGAAAAGTTCTGACATGATTTATCTTGTTTATTTTTTTTAATATATTCATTGTATTTGGGGAGGTGTGAGGATACTAGAGAACCTGGAGGAAACCCACACAAATACAAGAAAAACGTGAAACTCCGCACAGAGCTCTGGATGAAACTAGGGACCCTGAAGCCCTGTGAGGCAGCAATGCACAACCATGCCACAAACATTCCATACTCTGTAGTTCAAAATGATTCATTCCACTGTAGAGGCTGAATAAGGGATCAGTGGACTAAGGTTAGACAGGCATAAAATATTAGAAAAGGGTATGTGTATGTGTGGCTGGGGGTAATTTTACATACTTCAGTCTGCAGCAAGTTGATTATTCCTGCATGACTACTCTCAGCAACTCTTTAAATTTTTTATCACACATTTTAAATGATCTGTAAATGAAGCTTTTAGCAAGAATCCTTCAGTAAATGACAGACACTGTCAATGTCCTCACATAAAAAATTGGAATAACATAATCAGGCCTCAAGGGACATAGCGTTATAGGCCACCAAGAAACCTCACTCTGATTGGCTGACATCTCTGAAGGCTTGTTCATCAGCAGAACTGTACACACAGATGAATCATAGTCAGCTCATTAATCGGAAACTCACTAATTGCAAATTCCAGGAAAGAGATAATGAGTGCCAATTGCTCTCTCTCTCTTATGATTCAAATAACACCTTCACCACATTCACAAGACATGTTCTTAACCAATGTAGTTGAAACATTTGTAATAATGCATACATACAAAATGATTTTATGATTAGTCTAAATCTTTCATTTGAGGCAGTAAACCACACATCAAAAGCACCATATTGGCTTTGTTGACTGCAGAAAAAACTAACACCTATACACTTGTGTTTGTGTGGGAGTGATATTCATCAGCTCGTCAGAGCTACTTCAGAAATCACTCAGCAGCTCATGACTCATTGATGAAATAAATTAGGAAGTGGTATGGTTGTCACACTTCATGTTTGTCATGTTTTCTTCAAAGAAGTATGAGTTTGATTTAAACTTTAAAATGAATGCTTTGAACTGGCTAGATGTATATAACTTACTATATATCACACTTGAAGTTATGAAAGATGTTTATTTCTTTGATCTTTATTGGTACGCCACTGTGATCATTATTCCCACTGATGTGTTTTTACTCTTATACAAATGAAACATTCTTTTTCTGAGACCATACACTTGTTAAGAGAACATTTTTCACAGTGGTATAAAACCAACCCAGGCTTTGATGAAACTCACTCATTTTAATTGACACTTGTTGTGAGTAGGGAAAGCATAAATTGCTTCCCCTGGGTTGCTGGTGCAAATGGAGGAAATCGGTCTTTCCATTTGAAACTTGGTTCACTGGCTTTTCTTGTTTGTGTGCTGTAACATAATTAGCTTTAAATCCTAGCAAAGCTCATTTCAATTTCAAATGCAACCATTTTCATTTTTTAAACAGGTACTCAGTCGAGTCAGCCGTGGTTTATGTGAAATGCCAGTGCCATACAGGTGACAAGTTATCAACAGGCTGGAGAATGTTTTTATATCTGCCACTGTAAATTTGTCAGGATAATGAAATCTTTGCCTAAGGTTAAGAATGACATGTAATGAAAGAGTAAATTATAAAGGACCAGTGCTCCAGCCATCTCCCACTAAAGCAGCTATCCCATTAGGACATGGGCACTCAGCCCTAACTCATCACTCAATGTGCTGTTTCTCTGGATGAATACATCTTTTCTGATGTTTCAGACTATTAGATGACAAGTGCTTTGTTCATGACCTGGGATGTCCCATAGTCTCTGAACACACAAACAAAGTTAAATTGCATTTTTCCAAAGAAACCTTTTTTCTCTGTATTATTCTTGTACAGTCAAACAACAGAGTTCACAATAAATGAAAGTTAATCTGTGCTTTTGACGCTCTTTCTCTAAAAATTATACGCCATTATCCACGAAAACATTATTATAAAGCAAATACAAGATTCTTTACCATATGTAAAATTTACATGTGAATCAGGTCATTATTCAATGCAAAGTTCATGTGACATTTCTGTAAGGGCTGAAGCACTAAGAGGATTGGGGAGTGTCAAATACACAATACTCCCAGATGTGAGTTTGCTTCATCACTGCAGGCTAGCCACATCAGCATTAGTTGTCCCCCTGAGCTCTATGATTCTAATCCTTTAATGACAAACTCAACTAGCTTCATGAGTAACCGCTCTCATGCTCCATATGCCTGATATTCACACAGCTCCAGCCCTTCCCTTTGCAGAACTCCCCTATATTATTCCCTTCAGCCAAAAGTCTGAAGTCAGAGCTCCTGTTCTAAGACCTCCACCACTCCCTAATGCTCCCTCCCACCCAGATGCAAAGGGAAAGATGTTGTAATTCAGCAGCTGCTCACAGGGAGAAAGCAAAACTTCATCTGTGTTTGTGTGCACGGTACGGGGCAGACTGTGTGTACACTTCAGCACAGGACCAATAATATTTTCCAAAGGAGATGAGTCTGTTTTTCTTTTTGTGGTCCTTCTGAGTTTTGCTGAGCTAGTGGAATGGGAGGGCATGCATTGTTGCTGCTGGCTTTGCGGGTCACCCTTGCTCAGAGAGTGACGACAGAGACTGGGAAAGACATAGCAAGAAAGTCGGAAGCTAGGGCAGTATGGGAAAGATGAGTCAAGGGTGGAGAAAACTGGTCAGCCTGGAGAGTCCAAAGCAGATATTTAGACTGAGAAGAAAAAACAGTCACACACAATATGGTTATAGCATAAGATGACAATGATACACAATAATTATGTGGGACGTGATAAAAACAAACCCAATATAAATTCAGTAAATTATTTTTGTGTAATCAGTACCCAAATGAACATACACAGTCCCTCATCCAGTGTGAATAGTAACACTCAGTAACATTTTTCAGTAAAGTTTTGCGTAACAAAAATGCTTCCATAACAAATAGTTAAAACTCCTTAATCAGTAATCACCTTCAGCAGAAAATTAGCATTAGCAATGCAATTTATTACTCTGAGTCCTTAAATATAACTGACAAATCTGGAAAAAAGAGAAGAATTTTGTAATTCTTTAATTCAATATTCAACCACTCCATCAAGTTCAACTTTCCTGGAAAGAAACAGTTCAGCATGGAAAATGCATGAACAGAAAAAGAATCAGAATAACTAGAGTCAGCCATAGTGCAGTCATGCTTTCCACAGTCATAGCAACAGTATAAGCAAAATAATAGGCAATGTATTTGCAATCAAACTCAACACCAAATGTGAAACATCCACAGTATGATAACAGTATCGTGAGAGTGGATCTGCTTAGATGTTTTTACAAAAAAAAAAATTGGTTTGTTGAAAAATTGTTCTTCTTTCCTGCAGGTCCCTGTAAAGGACTGAGAACTCTTTCATCACTCTAGGGATGAGTGATGTGGCAGAATGAGAGAGCTCATTAGACAGGTCCAAGTTATGACCCATGAATAGAGTCCATTCTGACTGTAACGGGTTCCAGTGAGCATGTGCTGAAGGGATACAGAGCTTATCAGATCAAACTGCTGAGAGAGAAGTGAGGACCTAAGAATGTGTTCCTCCTGGGAGCACAAGTTATTTCTTGCTTTAACTCTTTTTACCAGAGGCCAAAAAATGGAATTTCCACCTGGTTTCTGGGTCCCCATGTTCAGCAATGAATTTATTTGTGATGTCACACTACAAAGTAGTGGTTAATGGCTCATATGAAAGTAGACAGGGATTTAAGAATTACCAGATTTTCATAAGCAATTCTTTTTTAACCTAGCCTACTAGGTTTAAAAGTACTAATTTTATTGTGGCAGTTGTATATAGAGTATATAGAGTTTTACTATCAAAAAAGCTTTAGTTGTGCTGTCTGTTTATCTCTGTACCAGTGTTATTGTGGAGAGGTGTGAATTGTTTGCCCAGCAGGGGGCTCACACTTCTCCGATTTCCCTTTGCCCTGCTCACCAGCAGCTAAACACAGTCATGATACTCTACACACAGAAACCTAACAGTTTCTTGACTGATCTCATAACAGACTTGATAAAAGTATTCATTTGTTTTTACTGAGAGAAAATGTTTGATAAGTTGATTTCCATTCCGCTGGCGTAATGGAACGCCAGTGTACTGCAAGAAAGGACTAGCCATATTTAAATATGGAATGGTTGGGGTTTCTTGAGGAAAGCATCAAAATCATGAGACCTTAAAATTCAGGGTAAACATTTGAAACAAAATAGAGCTCAGCTGTCTGTTCATGTCTTAATTGTGACGATGCCTTTATCGAATTAGAAAGCTCTTTCATTGGAACAGTTGCTCTCTCCCCAGTCTGTCATATTTCTCATTGTGCTGTCTTGTATCGTTGTCAGGGTCACCACTCTAAATTTTCCTTTTATCTTTTTCTTCAACTTTTCTGTTTGGACCATCTGGTTTGAATGAGCAAGATTCTGTCAGAAGAGCCAGTGATGAGGACAGTGAGAAAGCAGGACCAGATGTATCCTATTATATGGACATGGTTCCAGAAGAATTGGTTTTGGTCATCGACATGGAGTGTCTGTGATACTGCAGCACAAACACCAGCTGCCACACATTTCATAGGCCATTGGGCTCTGTGGTGTACTCCCACACTCCTATCATCCACCACTTCTATGATGGAGCAACTCTGTACACTGCAGGAGGATGAAACGCATCTCTAAGAGTCTGCTTTAGGAAAGGAGGACCTCAAAGCTATTCAACAGCTGCAAATCATTCATCTCATATCTGTCGACCTTCAACATGAAACTGAAGCAACTGATTGTCTCTATCTCTTCATTATGAGAGAAAAACACTTTGATCCAGCTGGTAATGCACTGTAATGAAATGGTTACTGATTGGTTATGTGGGTGTTTGGTCTTTTAGTCACTCTGTGTGACAAACATGCATGTTATTGTGATGCACAAATGGCAGAGCGCACTTGCTGAGTCATATGTTTAATTAAAAGGCAATCTGGAATGTGGCAGAGAGAATCAATAATTACTCGCTGAGTCATTCGATGCAAATCATTTTTATACTGGCATTACATGGCAACATACTGCTAAACTATATATTTCTATATCATATATTATGCATTTTGTAGCTGAATGTGGCATAAAGCAGATGCTCCTAGTATATACGCTTGTGCGTCTCCATTAACTAACTGCTGTGCTCCACAGTTATACAGAGTGCGTGAGTTAGCTTATGGGAAGACAAGAATAGATGGGGCACAACATGGTACATAGTACACACCACTGTGCATTTCATTTCTCTTCTTCTTCTTCTTTTGATAAATGCCCTGATCTCATGCATGCATCTCTTAGGGAGCAGTGTAATGTAGTGGAAAAGAATCCTCAGTGAAGATGCACACTTTCCCGTACATTGTCTTTTCAGTGTAAGAGAGCCCAGTGACAGATGGATTGATGGGTGAAGAAATGCTGCCTGATGGTTTGAGGAGATGGAGCTCTTGGCTGACACTTTCTCATCAGTATATCTGTTCAACCATAACTGCACAAGGCATAAAGAGGCAAAGATCTTTTGTATGTTATTGGCAGAGTCACCTGTGGAGCCATCGGGAATGAGGACCAAGGATGGAGAGAGTGATAATGGAGGAGCCGAGAGTTCCTTGGAGTCAAGTGAAGATGTAGCCAGGAGAGAGCATCAGACACATAGGCAGCAGGGAGGTTAAGAGAGGAGTGTTGAAGGATAGGTGTGAAGATGAATCAGCCAAACATTAATACAGTGGCTACAGAGATGGCATATCAGTCAAAATGCATTAAAATGGGTCAGAAAGATCTGAAAAAAGCTAGAAGGTTTTAAACATTTTTTATACGATCTACTTTAAACTGATACAAAAACTAATGGGTTTTCCTATGAGAGAGATAAAGAAAGTTTTATTTCTTACCAGATGTGCATGGCTTTCAGAATGGAGAATAGTGCCCAGTGTATCATTAAAGGCCAAACATGAGCTCATTTCTAGAACAAGCCCAGAAAGAAAGAGAGAGAGAGAGAGAGAGAGAGAGAGAGAGAGAGAGAGAGAGAGAGAGAAATCGAGGCTTTGGCCCTGGTCAACCCACAGGAAAGAAAGCAATAGAGCTTGATCACTAACAGGTGGCTAATGCTGATTGATTCCTCTGAGAAAAAACAGAAACATTGCAACTCTTCCAGCTCCATGACCCCATAAAACCTCTTTGTTGTGATGATCAAAATGATTGGGCTGGTTGGACACAGTTTAATTTCTAGTTCCAAGATAAAGTCATTTTTTGTGTATTGTCCCCAAAGATAGAGGGATTTCACTCAAACCTTGTTTTAATTTGAATCCTCAAAGTTGTTTTATCGAATCGTCAAATAAGCAAATATTAGTCAAAATTTTGAGGGAAAACAGATCTTGTGGATCTGTAGAAGTCCTGTTTGAAAAAAAAAACTTTCATACATCAAAGGAGGAAAAGTTATTATTATAAACATTTTAGAAATGGGGTTGGGGGGCGGTCAAAGAGTGTTGATGCCTCACAGGTCCAGGGTTCCAGGGTCCTGAGCTCCAGTTACTGTCTGTGTTCTCCTCATGTCCATGTGGGTTGCTTCCGTGTACTCAAGTTTTCCCCCAATTCTCTGAAACAAGGCAATAGATGGATTGGGTAAATTTTATGTAGGTGTGAATGTTTGTATATGTGTGTAAGCTCTGTGAGGGACTGTAACCCCACCTGGAATTTATTCCTGTTTATTCCTGCTTAGTGTTCCTAGGATAGGCTCCGGATCCATTATAACCCTGATCAAAAAAGAAAAAAAGAAAAAAAGAGATATTTAGATATGATTCTACTCAGGGAGCATAGTGGGTAGGTGACATTGGTGTACATAATCTGATAAAATACTTTTGCTTAGCAAAGAGCCGTTGTTTGCTTGTGGTAAAACAGTGATGTGATAAAAGTGGTGTCTAGACCAATTTCAGTATTAAAGAAATTTTTCTTACCTTTCAAAACACGATTGCTGGGATGAGGGGCACAGAGAAGAGCAACAAGAAGAGGAAATGGACTCTAATAAATATTTGTTATAAGATGGCAAATTAAATTAAGCCTGTGATACCAAAGAAAAGTAACAATGGGTAACCTAACTCTCCACCTCAACATTCCACAACATCTCTTTCATTCTCTCAAGGCACATTTCAAAATAGTCTCTTGTCATTAAATAGCATGTGGGGTCTATTTGGAGCAAATATATTTGCATTATGAAGCCATTTGTACCTGGTTGCCATAGGGACTGCATCACACTAGGGCTCACTTCAGACAGAAAATCTGAAATGGGTCAGAGATAGTGAACTCTGCATGGAGTGTTTAAAGGGTCTAAATTACACCTCTTTAGTGTCATGACCCTCAGGCTCATTATATCATGAATAATTAGTGTCCAGAACATTATTTCAAATATCATTTATCAAGGTCTGGGTGAGATAAAATGATTAAAAACAGAAAAAAATCCATAATTGTGACAAGAGATGACACTGTAATGGCAGTATAACTGATTCAGTGTCAAAAGCTCAGTGTAGGAGGCCATATAAATGACCCCATTTTCCACATGTATGGAGAGGATAATAGTAAGAGATGCCCATGGAACACTTTTTGCAAAATGAGGCCTGGTCCCATTAGTCTTATACTTATCAGTCCTTTCAAGTATCAGCTCATCTGGCATGGTTACTGGTTCAAAACCTGAAGCTGGAGGTGAAGGAGGAAAATTGCTGACCAGTTTGTCAAAAATCTGAGAGAAGTTACTTCTCTATTGTTTCTAAGAGTCAGAGCCTGCCCTTCTCCAACACTAACCCCTCAGATGAAGAAAACATCCCTAGGTTACATCTGTAACCATGGTTCCCCGAGGGAAAGAGACGCTGCGTCAAACAACGCTTTGGGAACGCCTCTGCATGACCACGCTCTGAATCACATGTGTAATCCGTCCACGGAATCGCGTGACGTCACCGGCGGGATGACGTAGCGACCTGGAAGTATAAAAACGCATGCGGTGGAGCCGGCGCCAGCTTCAGGAGAGTGAAGGAAGCGCTTGCAGGGATGCAGGAAGTATGGTACCGAGACGCAGCGTCTCGTTCCCTCGGGGAACCATGGTTACAGACGTAACCTAGGGACGTTCCCCTTCGGGAACTCGAGCTGCGTCAAACAAAGTTTTGGGAACGAGTATCTAACACCACCAGACTGACAAATCCCTGCCTAGTGTGGAAGGGCACAGCTAGGTCGAGAGAACTGAGGAGCCGGGAGCGGCATCGAGGTCAAGGCTATAAAACCTGACAAAGGTCAGAGGGGTAGACCATCCCGCAGCATTGCAAATATCCTGGAGAGAAACACCAGAGGAGAAGGCCTTGGAGGCCGCCATACTTCGGGTAGAATGAGCCTTGACCCCCAACGGAGAGGGGAGATCAGAGGACTCGTAAGAAGTAGTAATAGCATCCACTATCCACCTGCTGAGGGTCTGCTTGTTCGCAGGAAGACCCTTCTTATAAGGACCGTAGCAGACAAACAGCTGGTCCGACTTCCTCCACAGGGCAGCTCTGTGGACGTATGTGTCCAGTGCTTGCAGGTCATACCGGGGGCCTCAGCCTCCTGGTACCATGGAGGAAACACGTCACTAATGGGTTCCTCCCCAGAGATTGCCCACCCAGGGGAGCATGATATGCAGCAATAGCAGCCACATGAGCTTGTAAAGTGGATGGGGATAACCCAGTGGCAAACCACTCTTGCAGAAACTCCAGCACTGAACCAACCGAGCAGTTAACTGGTTCTAACTGACGGTTTTTACACCATGACGTGAACAGATGCCACTTAGCGGCGTACGATTTCCTCGTGGAGGGAGCTCTGGATTG
>CM075003.1:15929762-15976660 GCA_037576675.1 Pangasius sanitwongsei
TCCATTGTGGTGGTGTATAGAGCCAAAAATGTTAGAATTGTGTCGATGTCCCAATATTTATGGACCTGACTGTATGTTTTTAAAGTCCAATCATACCTCTATAAAGAAAGAAAAATTAAAGAAAAAACATTGGCAAAAAAGTAAATGTATTAAATATGCCACAAAAAAGATTCAATTTTATTTAATATGAGGTGTATAATTTTTCACATATATTAAATTCATATTCAGAGACTTTTGTCAGCTTCCAAGCACTATAAAGAGGAAGCATATGAAGGTAGGTCAAAACAGACTACAAAACCTTGGAATTGTGACATTCTTTCTGATTTTTGGCCAGATAACTTAATGTTACAAACATACTACGTAGAGTCCACTAAATATACAGTACATAAAGAATTATGTAAAAATATTATGAAATATTATGTAAAAGATTTATTTAATATAAAGTTAAAAAGTTGTATCTGCTTTGACCTTACTGATGGTCAGAACTTCATGGCTCCACATGTTAAAATAGAACTGTCAGAAAAAAAATTCCAAGGTATTGATTAGCAGACTGGCCATACGTATGTACAACACAACACTCCACTGCTGTTTTCGTGGGTTTGACAAACATGTAAATGTGCATGGAGGATATAAAAAGAATGATTTTATTAAACCCGCTTTGCTTCCTTATTTTCTGCTCAGTTTCTTCTGCAAGGGAGCTGCTCTGTGTGGCTGCTGGAAACTCAATCATTTCCCTCTATATCATTTCCAGCCACTGATGGATTAATTCCCTAAACAATTGCCGGTGTGTGGAATTCAGATTTTAAGGACTTATTTAAATGCAGAATTGTGATCTTAGCTGCGAAAGTGAACTATTTGTTTCTCACACCTAAAGCACTCCAGAGTTAGTGCTATAGTAGGACAAATATCATAAAGTCTAAATCCACTGATTTCTGCAAAACTCATATCAATCACATCTCTTTAAAGTGCTCTCAGTAAATGCAGTGAGGCGCTCAGTCTGTGTCTGGAAATAGTGTCCACACTGTAACAGAATGGGAAGTGGCTGTATTTGTTTGGGATCGACTTGAAGTGCATATGGTTCCACTTTGCACCAGTGCCAAAGGCCTAGAGGCCAGTCACTCTCTCTGCTTTCCTCTCTCTCTGTTTCTGTTCCCTATTTAGAATCACATCTAATAAGGTCCAGGCATGCATAACCTTACATATACTATATGCAGAAGCAATGTTTTGTTTGGAAGCCTGCACTTTTGGGCTTTTACTCCAGGTGTATATTTCTGAGTGTCTAGGAATGCATTCTTGTCCAAGAACAATAGGTGACAAATTTCCACATTGTAATGTTTCTTGAATTGGGCCAACCTTTTCTGTATTTCTCCATTCAGCGCAACAAAAATCTTCCTCTGCACAGTAAATGAAAAATGTTACATGCTACTCTTCTTATCAATTATTATTGTAAATGAAAAATCCTCTGCCAGGCTCCTGGGAGCAAACTACCAACACACAAGAGCACAGACAAACTGAATTTGTGACACAGGAAACTTACTGTAGCTTTGCAGTTAAGAAAATAAACAAGCTCTTAAACAATATTAATGTATAAAGCCTGGCAACCTTTCAGTTCCCATGAATACTGCACAAACATAACTACTGCCAAATTTAATGACTCACTTCCACAAGCCAGGCTCTAAATTTACAAATGCCATGTTAACATTAGAAATTAGAACTAGATCATTTATGTGTGTGTACCTTGGATGCAGATAGAAGCACTTTGCCATTTGCTCGATTTCTCTCACTTTCATCATACCCTGCAAGTGTATTTCTAAAGAGGCTGATTTGCTTAAAAGTGCAGTGCAGCAAGCTAATGCAAGTATTTGACCATCAAATCATCACGCTTAATGCAACTGCATGAACAGGCAAAGGGACTCTACAATATAGCAGTTTGACAAAAATGACACACTATATTACACCTGCCTGTGTCAGCCTGAGAGAGAGGAGGAACATCTACCACATAGCACCTTCTCAGTGCTGCTCAAACACAAACCATAGCTCTTTATTTCCCCTGATGGATCTCCATCTGTGACAGCACAGGGTAATCTACAGTGGCTGATTAGATAGAGACATGGTGAAGATACTATCAAAGTATGTCAAAGGTCTAAGTAATGAAAGCACTTGAAATTGGGAGCAGACCCATGACCTTAGCACGACCCACTTCTCCTGAAGTAAACTCCTGTCACACATGCTTTGGTCTGTGTGGGAGAGCTTTGAAGCAAGCAAGCATGAGATGAGATCACTTGAGATCCAGTCACTTTGAGAAATCTGAGTAATATGGAGCACAGTATTCACAACACAGACAGCTTTTTCACATGTGTCATCCTTTATTATAGTCAAAAGTTGACATTGGAATGTAAATGCACAGCATATGGTATATGGGTTAAGTCGTATTTAAGGAATTGGGCAATATCTTTAAGAATCCATGCAATTTCACATTATGTACCTCTCCATTTAGGTTGATTTAATCAAGTGTACATTGTAAAAAGAAATAAGATCAAATGAAAATAGAGAACTGGTATTTACAACAGCATAACAATAAATTAATATTACGGAAGTAGTAAAATATGTTACATTCCAGATAAATAATAAATAACTAAGTGAAAAAAAATCCACATATTATAAAGAGAATGAGCTTCCCAGCCATCTAAATCGATTATCTATCAGCTAATAGGAGGAGAGAAAATGGGCAGTTTAATACTCAGTAAGCCAGTCATGAACACATATTTGCTGTCTGTACTCTGAATTAATGTGAGGTACTTGACACTGTGTGTGTTCATGTGTCACTGGGTAGAGGGGTTATGTACCAGGAAAGCATGATGGATGGTGTGCAGACTACAGAGGTTGGCATTCATTAAGACAGAAGGCAGACACCATGCCAGAGTAATTGTACTGTTTATTACCATTTCCGTTCATATATCAGGCTCAGAGAAAACAATAGTGGGTGTCAGTGGGTGCATGTGTGTGACGTCTGACCACTCTGTGTGTCTGCACAGAGCCATCAGTTAACATCAATTCTGAGGTCATCATGGCTCTAACTAACATATCCAAATGCTAAAATAACAACCACTGCATCTGTTGCTCGGATGCATAATTTATTATTGCGCATGTGGCCATTAGTCAAATGGCGACAAGTAAACAGCAGACCAAAACAGGGCCTAGTTTCCCACAAAAACATTCTAAGAGTGATGCTGACCTCTTAATATCCCCAGGAACTAAATGTTTATAAAAAGTCACTGGCATACTTTGTGCTAGAGTATTTCAGAACTGGGAAGAGTTTAATCAAAACAGCATAAGAGAACAGGAGCGCTTTCTCCAGGTTTCATGCCATCTTAATGAGGCTGGAATGTAGATTAATGAGGCTGCAAAGTAGAGCATGCCCCCATGTCCACTGGAGAGGGCATGTTAAGTTCATTTTTTATTTAAAGGCTCATCATCTATTTCCTCCCCTCATATCCTGAGATGATAATGCCATTGCTCCTCCTGACACCTCTCTGTCCTCAGCACACACTCATATTGCCTCTTCCAAACACAGGAAATGACCTTAACTTCACCTTATTCACCTCACATGCACACACAATTACTGTACCGCCACCACTACCAAATCAGGAATAATTTATGGTAATATCTAATCTCTAATCGCTAATCTCATGCACAGGAAGCAAAAAAACAAAAACCTGCATTGAATTCACCTGATGGTGAAATTTAAACTGCTTTCATGATGTTCATTGGGGCTTCCTTGAAGAAAACCAGGCAAAATCACTTAAAAACAAAAACAACCAGAGATCCCACCAGTACCTTAAGACCTTGCAGTTAGGTATTCAATCTAACAGCACTGTGGGACACTGTAGTTTATCATCTGAGGATAAATAATACAAAAAATATTTTTATATAATTTGAAAAGAAATTGAGCTGTTTCCTAAGGGGAGTTAAGAACCAGTTCCCAAGAGGGTTAACTTAATGAGTTTCCTTAACTTAAATATATGTAATGTATTCTTTGCTCAATTTCCATATGGATTTATTCAGGAACAGCACTGTCAAAGGTCAGTCCAGCTTTATGGCTAAATCATTATGTTTATATCATGTATGCCAGACATGATACTACAAACTATTCCCTACAATGATTTAAACTCTCTTGGCTTTGTTCAGTGGCCTTTTTTTTTCTTTTTTTTTTTTAACATTTTGGTTCAGAAGACATTTAGCATATTTACAGAACACACAGTGACAGGGATGTGATGAGGGGGTGAAATCTGTCTTTTGTCTCACTGAATGCTGTGCATGCTGTAACACATTAATACACAGATTTGGCTATCTGAATGACAAAGAACTTTTTTTTGCTTTTGTCAAACAATGTGATTAAAAAAGTCTTCTTATGACAAAGAACTGAAGAATAAGAAGAGAGAAACAATAGGATGAAAATCACATTTCAGGTGTTGTTTGATGAAGATACTGTCTGCAGAGATGAGTGGGTCTTTATGGACCTGTAAGTTAGAATCCTACAGTTTTGACCCAGATTTCTAAAATACAGCAGTGTCTAGGTTGAGTAAGAGCACCTGGGATATGACCGGTTCTGTCATGGTAAGTAGGTTAATTACAGCATTATATTTCTGCCCACCAGTCGCTCTGGCAAACGTCACAGAAGCACTGTGGTGCGAGCTGACTGATTGAGAATAATTGCCTCGAGTTTGAAAGGCTCTTGAACAAGCGACAAGAAGGAGGGAAGTCTTTTTCACAATGACGCAGAATGCAGTTTTTACCTTTTTTTTTTTCTGTGAACGGAGCAAATGCAGAGCTTGAATACAAAACAAGCTGAAAACAAAGAATTCCTCCTGCTGACATTTGCTAAAGTTGGAGGCAGTGGGGATTCAGAAAGTCATATCTACCAAATACATCAAACTACACACTGACAACACAGATGTCTTAGAATATTTATTAGTTAAGATTCTCTAGTTTTCTTCATCATTCTGGCATTGGATGTGCTTGTGTGTATATCTACGTGGAGTGAAACATGGAGGTTGTTAATTGTAATCATCTGTGAAGTGCCCATTTGACTTTATCCCTGCTGAATAATGTTGAAAAAGAGAGCATTAGACAGCACATGTTTTAGTGGAACAGAGAACATCATAATCATGATAATGCATCTCATGGAGCACTGCAATATGGCATATGTTAAGTAATATGGCTACAAATCATTTAAAAAAAAAAACTCCTTGCCTTGACAATCTGAAATAAAACAATGTCTGAAAAATAGACAGTATCCTTATTAAGGCTGTAAAAAAACAAATATTTTAAAAATCAATTATTCATATGAATTAATCAACAAATAATTGATTAATATCAATTATAAAATACTTAAAATTACATAAATGAGAACAACTGAAACAAATAGCATTTGAATCATTTGCCATTTTTGTTGACTGTTTTTTTTTAAACCAAAATATGAGGAACATAACATTTTTAAAAGAATTTTTTTTTGCATTAAATTAATGATTATTCCCTTTTACAGTAACAATAACCAATGTATATTACAAATAAGGGATATGATAAGGAACTTATTTAAAAGCACAGGATGTTTAAAAATTGTGGATATAAATGGATCTGTACCTCTATATAAACTGTACCAAATCACATTTTAACAAGCCAAAATTAAACAGATTATACATAATTGACCTCATTAAACCATCAAAAAATATCAAGCCCTTTGAATGTAATGTAACATGAGGCTATAACATCAACCACTTAGTATATTTCACTCAGCAAGCAGAGTTTTTGAGTGCTTTCTTTTTTAATCATTGTGCATCATTGTGCTGCTATGAAATTCATCTCTGCTTTGCATATGCTGCTTTATGCTGTGTGTTTACCTTTTTTATGGCTGAAACTGTCTGCGAAAAAGGACAAACCTTTTTCCACATTCGGTCTGACAGCTTAGGTCGGCTTCTTGTTCTCTAAGCAATGGATGTTGCAAATGAAACCGGTTCATCTGTTTTGTGTTCTTTAAACCTGGATTAAGTGTGTTGGGCCTGAAAACAGTGCTGTGTGATGTAATAGTAACAGCGCTGATGCTGCCCCTAGCGGTTTCACTATAGTATTACATTCTACGCAGAAATGGAGACCTGTGCCGTCTTACATTCTTGCAGTGGTGGGAAATACTTGAGTAGTTGTACTAAACTTAAGTATTATTTTGTTGTATTTATTCTCTGCTTGAGTGTTTTGAGGAAACTGAGTACTCTTAATTACATTCTCAATATTCAAAAAACTTGCTTTTCACTCCTTATATTTTTATTTAGACCTTCAAAGTACTCATTATAAATCTTGAAGGTCTGTTCTTCTCTCGGGGGCACGGTGGCTTAGTGGTTAGCATGTTTGCCTTGCACTTCCCGCCTCCGCCCTGAGTGCGCGCATGCTTCGGGGGTTTCCTCCAGGTACTCCGGTTTCCTCCTCCTCCAGTCCAAAGACATGCACTATAGGCTGATTGGCACCTCGAAACTGTCCATAGTGTGTGAACGGGTGTGGGAGTGTGTGTGCGTTTGTGCCCTGCGATGGACTGGTACCCCGTGCAGGGTATCCCCTGCATTGTGCCCTGAGTCCCCTGGGATAGACTCCAAGCTCCCCCATGACCCTGTGAAGGATAAGCGGTACAGAAAATGTATGGATGTTCTTCTCTCATCCAGCCAATGACCGTGCACTTTATATCAATTGAATGAGCTCAGTTTAACATCCAATCATTTAATTTTAGTATCCAATCATTTAATTTTAGCATCCAGTTATTTCACTTAGGCATCCAATCAAGTTCATCAACATAGAAAAAAACTAACAAAAACCTTCCCAATTCATCATCATTTTCTCATGCTACACAATGAAGCTATGCTATAGCTATCTATGTTTGTTTGAAGATGGATAAGCCGTCCGACTGCAGCATTGACAGTGAGGATGAACGCCCCTGTTCCTACCTCAGTAAAATATGCAAATGCTCATATAAAATGATGTCTCCTTTGCCTCCCTAGAAAGCATGAACACCATCTAATCTGAAAAAGCTTTCAAAGTAAAATCATCCAACAGTTTTAGAGTAAGTAATAAAAGTTACTTTTCACATTAAATCATGACATAAACTTAATTTCATCAGTAAAATGTTTACTTTATGCTTTTTTTACTTTCATTTGAGTACATTTTTGGCTGGATAATTCCAGTTTTAACTGAGTAAGATTCTGACATCTACACTTTCGCTTAAGTATAATTTCTCAGTACTTTTTCCACCTTTGCATTTCTGTTATTGGTTAAGTAAACAACTAGTCAAAAAATAAAAATCCTTGTTGATATATTTTTTTTAATAATCAACATTATCTATTTTTCAGACTGATTGTTGCAGCCCTGATTCTTATATAGCCTTATACTATTTTTCTCCTATATCTAAAAGTGATAATATAGTTTAATTCCAAAAACAATATGCTGAAATTGTAAATAACTTTAAATTACAGAAGCGTTTATATTGACACACCCACACACTCACTTACAAATAAGACTAAACATGTCACTCCACAAAATATATTTAGTTGCTTGTGACAACTTCATTGTTTGCTGTTTTCATTGTCTGCTATGGTCTCTTGTGTAAGCAGACCATGATGACTAATTGACTAATTTGTTGTTCATGCTACATGTACGGTAAATGGGAACACGCCTCATCTGTAATTTTAATTTAGGCTATTTAGCTACATATTGATTAGTTCAAGCCAGAGAGCTTTGTCACAGGAATTAATCTGTTATGATTCAAAACAAGCAGCAATGTCATCTCCTTGTTATTTTTTAAATTAATGAAATCCCATTTAATCTACAATTAGCAGTGCAATTAACTTCCTTAATGGGATAAAGATTTCACATTAACACTTCTTAGACATTTGGTACATTCTTTAATTATTCAACTATTATAATGTATCCAATATACTGAGGTTCGTATGTTAAGCTCTTCTATACTATGAGTGTAATATAACAGTATCCTTGTTGGACTATGAGATGAAAGTAGGGAATCTTTAGGACTACATAAATCCCCTTAACAATAATTATGAAACTTTGGATTGTTTCATCCTATTTCATTACTATTACAGACAGTATTAGACAGACATGATGACTGTAGTTATTGAGTTATCATACTTTCCAATATTAAACAAAGGTTGGAATGTATATTTGTTTAGATCTTAATCACTTCTCTCACACCCTTATAAACAGGCCTCTGCTAAATCTGAGGGTTCACAGATATAGAGAGTTATGGTAAACTGGGATGTTTTGATACAATTAATCCCCCATGCTGCTGTAATCATAAAGGCTGTCCTGTGCTTATCCCAGGACCCTTATTCACAATATGTTCAAAAGAGCATCATTTCAACACTACCACTGTTAGTCTTTGTTCTTCTACAGTTGTATACTCTATAACCCCACTATCCAGTGTCACCCAGAAGAGGATGGGTTCCTTTTGAGTCTGTTTCCTCTCAAAGTGTCTTCCTCATGTTGTCTGGGAGATTTTTCTTGCTTCTGTCATGTCTAGCTTGTTCATTATTAAGATCCAAATTTCTGTAAAGCTGCTTTGTGACAATGTCTGTTGCTTAAAGTGGTATACAAATAAAATTTAGTTGAATTTTATATCTGCAGTCTACCCACTGGTGAGAAAGTTATTCTAAATGCCACTGATAGAAGTAGCTACAGTACTGAGGGTGTTGCAGTGCTGTGAAAGTTGCTCTAACTAACCAATGAGTTGCCCTTATTTCCACATCTGTGAAATATGATCAAGTTTGCATAAGCATCTGCTAGTTAGAAACACCTCAGCACTGTTTCCATGTCATATGAACTGCTTCCCACATGTGCTGCAAATTGACTATTGGTAGAGCTTTCCTCTGAGTAATTTACTCAGTCCTTTCTTCACAGATGTTGAACTGGATTGAGATCTAGTGACTACAGAGGCCTTGGCCTTCAGCTGTATAGCCTGGATCCAGAATGATTCCTGTGCAGTCTTTGCTGTACAGCACGGAGTGGAAGAACACATTCTGGTATGTACACACTGCAGTCATAAAGAGCTATATATGACATTTTGATATCTATTGGCACTGTTGAAATGTTTCTTTACTATCAATTTTTTTTTACTTTACTATCAAAATTCCACACATTCCTGTTTCTTCTTAAAGATCCAATCTATAAATGATACCCACCGTCACACTCCTGACTCACATTAGCTAATGTGATTTAATACAGAATTTAAAAGCACTATTTAATCCCAGAACAGAGGCAAAAAAAAAAAACCTAACTAGAAAGGTCTATAACCAGTTTGAAGAGAGAGAATTTATGGGCACCAGGGAGAACTTATATTCATGATTATAAACATTATAAACATGCTGGGATGATGAATGAGATCACTCAAACACAAACAAATCAATCTAATTTTAAGCATGGGAAATAAAGTGAGGGAAGAAGAATGAGAAATGTCTGCCTTTAATATGTCAGTTTAGCCATTAATGTCCAGCTGTAATTACCAGCTGTAAAAAAACATTACCGTTGCTGAGTGTTAACATAAACTGTCGGATTTTGATACTTCAGGATGTGCACTCCCGATGGAAGCTTTACTGCAGGACTGTTCAGTAAAAGATGCAATCAAATCGTGTGTGGAAAACAAGCATTTGCTGCCATGGCAAACTGGCTCCTGTCTATTGTTCATATGGAGTGCATGTGGTAGAATGGAACATATAATGGAGTGTATAAAGGCTCTGAAGGTGGGGGAGGGGTGTTAAAACGGGTCAAATAATCTCAATCAAGGTTGCTTAGGGAGGTGAATGTATTTTGGGCTATGTTCAGAGGAATATTTCTCTTTTTCCGAAAAGATGATTTCTTCCTATAAAATGGAGGAATTAGAAATTGGATAGCTGACGTAAAAAAAAAAACAGCTGTCTCTTAAAATCAGATAATTATGCCAATATAGTTATAGATTCAGCCTCCATATTATAATGTTCCAGGTTTGGCTTAAATAGAGAGTGTACATCATGTAAAACATGAATACTTCATGAAAAAAAATCAATACACAAATCATGATAACACAAAGATCATTGTTATTATGGCACTGTGAACTTCACATTATACACTGTCTCTACTAGTTAAGATGGATGGATGGGACTTTACAATGCTTTTGGAAAACTTGGGCCCAGAGAAACCCTCCTATAGCCAATTCTCAGCCCTGCCCATGTGATCTCCACTACTGCGCTGCAGACCACACACATTAAAATCACAGAGGTGAACAGCTGTGCTGGGATGAGCTCAGCCCCCTGATAGAGACAGCATATAGTATTCCTGATGAGTTATACACTTGACCTAGTGAACACAGACAAAACACAAAAAAACTAGAATTCTTTGAGCTCAGACCAAGGTGGGTCATGTCCATTTTCTCTATTTTATTCCTAATGAATCCTCATTTTCCCCAAACACACACACCTAGAGCTGAACCTACCAAGCAGCAACATACATGAGGCCTTTGTCAAACTGGCACGGAAAGAGACAGAGGCTGAAAGAAAAGTTTAAACTCTGTGGGAACAATAGGGAAAGTGAACGGAAGTCTGGGAATTAGTCATTAAAATGATGCCAGATTTTTTGGGGCGAGGGCGAACTGAATGAGATCCAGAGCCTGGCCTTATTTAAGCATCCAGAAGCTATCTGCTAGCAACAAACACCCTTGAGCTTTCTATGAGAAATGGAGGAAAAGACACAGAATATGGTTTGGGTCAAAAGCAAAGAAAACTACCTTTATATGATCCCACTTCTTGCTTTTCTCTTGTTTCATGTTCTCCTTATTTATCTCCTCCTACAAAAACAGAAACAGGCAGATTGAAAGCACACTGTAGGAGTGGGGAATGCCAAAACCAGCACAGCTTGTGCTCATATTCCCAGGGTTTAGATGAACCCAGAGAGTTAGACCACATGATAAGAGCTTTAAGGGGTTGGTTGGGTTGTGAGTGTGAAGAGCTATGCTACCTGTAGCCTCCAGCATCCCCTAACCTGACCAAGCTTACTGTATGTAGCATCATAAACCTGGTTAATGACTCAAACTCTGTGCAAAAGAAATCCATTAGGAAATAAAGCAGGACATAATTCAGATTTACACTAAGGTCACATATGGACATTTTGTCTATGGTAATCATAATTGATTACACAGTGCACCACTGACTTGGGGTGAACTTTCATGATTTCTGCAGTGTATGATGAATGATCACTCTGAAATTGAAGGCTGACCCCAACTGAGCACAGGCAGGCCAGAGAGACAGCAGAAGTAGATGAACCATTCAAACCTGATTTACAGTAGCACCTTCTGCATAGGTGCCACATTCATAAATTTGGTCTTTCATCATTCATTGATGTGCCTGTGTTTAACTCTTACACTCTGTCTAGTTTAAAGTTTTAATAAAAGTGGAATGATATTTTTTCCACAACTCACCTTTACAGTATGTGTGTCTCTAGTTTAAAAAATAAACATAAAATCATAATCTTATCTAGAGATTATCTCTTTTGCCTGAGAATAATGAGGTGAAATATTAAATGTCATGCCTGGTTCTTGTAAATATGTTGAATTAATCATGTGTCAATGTCATGTGACCTGCCTCAATTTATTTACACTTGCACATGTGTACACACACCATAAAAAGGTTCACGGTAATGTGTGGTGTTTATATCTGGTATGTAAATGTGTATGTTTTTGGTTAGAATCATTAATCATAACCACAGTCCATAGCAGTGGTCAAAACACAGACAGACTTTGTAACACAGAAAACCCATAATCATAAATCCAGGTGCAGAGTTGTGGGTCAAAACCATGAAAAACTATAAATGACACTATTCGGAATAGAGGGCAAAATGCATAACAATACTTTGCATCCATATTGAGGGGAAACAAGAAACAAGTGTACACAACTAGGGAACAGACCAATCAAAAGACAGGGATGGAGACTCAAAATGAAACATAAACCAGACACACATGGTGCTGGTTGCCAAGAGATCCACGACATGAAGGGCAAGATCATGACAATCGCCATTCATATTGCTAATACTTGAAATATTGGCCATTTTAAAATGTTCTATTTGCAAATATTTGCCTATGGAATGCTATCAAAAGATTGCTGCCTAAAAATTGATGCCTATATCAAAGCTATCTTTTTTATTCTGCATGGCTGTAGAATAAATAGATCAGGAGGTTGATGTATTCGTCCCCTTGAATATAGGCTACGAAGGCATGTGCTTGGCCTCCTTTCACAAGCATTGCACAGATACAACAAACAGAGTTATTTGAATGGCACGAATACAGCTTCTAATAATGTTACCATGAGTATGTTTGTATACCTCTTTATTGTTTTATGCTACTTATTACACCATGAACTCTGGTGTAAGTAGCACAGTGCTATACACCCTGGTGTAACAAAATAAAACTCAAGGGACAACAAAAAAGATGAGAGTCCAGAGTATAGGGAGTATGATACATTGTAAATGGCAGAAGTAATCTTGGTTTTGGCAGAGGCACCAAAAGTGGCAGATTATTTCTTCATGTGACAAACCTGTGGTTGGTTTGTGGAGGTGAGTGTTAAACTGATTTACAGTGAAGCCTTAATGGTGAGGGAAACTCTATATATCAACTTTGATAGTTTTTTTTTTAATCCTGCAAATCTCTGTGAAGCAGAGAGCTAGATAAAATGGGTCAATTCATCTGCTTGATGACAGCTTCAGTTTGTGGTGTACAACAGAAATCCAAGAAAGCATCACGTAGAATCACACCAAACACCAAGTGTAGTAATTTCATGTGCCATCCCTACCCATATCTCATCATGCATCTGTAATAAAGCTCACACTAGCCCCATATCTCCACTTACAGCCACTGCAAGACTAATATCTGGATCCTGGGAGAAATTACTTTACTTTCTGGTGCATGTGCAACATTAGCCTTTAAGCTATTTCACTCATGTGCTGCTTAGATGAATCCTGTAACAGCATCACTGATCATAGCTGTCTCTAGGAATGCATTTATGCAGAAAATTTAGACTCTGTTCTGATTCTTACCCCAGACTTAACCAAACATATGAGCTTAAGCATTTAGACCTGTTCCCCACATGACTGTACTGGCCTGTGTTCAGTGTGTGTGGTCTACACTCTGCAGTAGATCTTATTTAAAAAAAATAAAATAAATAACGGAATTCACCTGTCAAATTGCCCCCTAACAAACAACCATCTGCGTTTTATGCTCTTTATTTCATTTAATGAGAACAGAAAATTAATAATTTTTGTGTGATATATGGCCTAATACTGAGCCTCAGCCTCAAACTACAGTATCAACAGATGCTTTGTCAGCTGGCAAAGATTGTGAATGAGATAAGTGTAAGCATGAAGAGAAGAGAAGAGAAGAGAAGAGAAGAGAAGAGAAGAGAAGAGAAGAGAAGAGAAGAGAAGAGAAGAGAAATGAGACCTGAAGAAGGTTTGAAGGTTGAAGACACTGTTTGATTTCACTTGAAGTATGATTTATCTCTATGTAACATTTTAAAATGAAATCCTGTAAATCCCAGCTAATAAAATTCAGATGGTTTTCTGGAATCAGCATCTTGGAACTGCAAAAGCTGCTTGGGAAGAGAGCTGGGGAAAGTGGGTAGTGCTCTGTTTCTGGTGGCTTTGCTTCATCTACTCCCAGAGATGATGGTGCAGTCCAACTGGATAAATGCAGGTCAGCTGCTGCCTGTAGGAGCCAACAAAACTGATGTAATCCACACAGAAAGTGGAGCATTGTGTAGTATATCTGCACTGTAAAAGAGCACATTAGGATCCTGATGAGATCTCCATCCACACTCACACCCCTCTTAAGGTGTTGTACTGATGATTAATCCAAGAGTCAGAAGGCTTGTGAGGTCAAAGCCTTCACTTCACTCCAGAACATTCAAAGCATTGGAAAGTGTGAAGGCAGAGGGAGGAAGAGGACTCCAGCTGCTCATGGCAGCCAGTAAAGAGGCACGTCACAGATATCTCACTCCAGGAAGTGGCCAAAGAGTCATCCCATTATTAGCCCCTAACTAAGTTAACATTCATCCCCTGACCTTTCCTCCCTGTGAATCATCTCACACTTACACATGCATGCACACTCCTCTCCATCACACTGTTAAAGAGGACACAGCGACACAGAGAAAAATGACAGCATTAGAGAGCAAAGTGTAGAAAGTGTCAGAACAGAGAGGGGGGAATTCTCAAGTGGGCTCCTGTTTTAAATATTATAATCACTTAAAAATAAAGATGACATAGCAATCTTTTAGATGTATCCCCCTCTCCTCTTCAACAATTTTCCCTGTCGCTTGTGGAATGGTATACCCTGTTTAAATAAGCACTTTTGCTGCACGTTTGTGCATTTCAAGTAACTACCCATGATCATTTTAGTATGTGTTTTCGCACCAGCCACATTTTTTTCCAACTTGAGAATTTTTTTCATCCTACCAAAACAATTCTGTAACTTACTTGCTATTTAAACTTAATTAAACAATATTTGCTCAATACAGTATTCAGTGGTAGTTTGTAGACAGAATTATGTTCTCATATTCTACAAACAATCACAAAATTATTCACAATCCTCTGATAATCATCTAATCAGCTTAATAATCATTAAACAGTGCTTAAGCAATAGATTACATATTGTTTTCTACAATATTCTATTTCACCCCATGGGCAGTCAAAATCACCTCTCACACACACTACCATACCCTCTTACACACACTATCATATCCTCTCTCACACTACCATACCCTCTCACACACTCTCATGCCCTCTCACACACTATCATACCCTCTCACACACTCTCATGCCCTCTCACACACTATCATATCCTCTCTCACACTACCATACCCTCTCTCACACACTCTCATGCCCTCTCACACACTATCATACCCTTTCTCACACTACCATATCCTCTCTCACACACTACCATACCCTCTCAAACACACCATCATGCCCTCTCTCACACACTATCATACCCTCTCACACACTCTCATGCCCACTCTCACACACTATCATGCCCTCTCTCACACACTATCATACCCTCTCACACACTCTCATGCCCTCTCACACACTATCATACCCTTTCTCACACTACCATACCCTCTCTCACACACTATCATACCCTCGTACACACACTATCATATCCTCTCTCACACTCTCATGCCCTCTCACACACACTATCATACCCTCTCATAGACACTAACATGCCCTCTCACACACACTATCATACCCTCTCACACACACTATCATGCCCTCTCACAAACTACCATACCCTCTCTCACACTACCATACCCTCTCACACACATACTATCATTCCCTCTCACACACACTATCAGGGATCATCTAATTTCCCTCTCATCAATCTAGGAAGGCCATCATAAGGCCATCTACAAACAATTTGAAATTCACCATTCTACAGTGAGAAGTATTGTTTACAAATGGAGAGACTTCAAGACAGTTGCCAATCTTCCCAGGAATGGGTGTCCCAGCAAATTCAGTCCAAGGTCAGACTATTTAATGTTCAGAGATATAAATAAAACCCCAAGATCTACATCATGTGACCTACAGGCCACGATGAACTCCACTTTATACCAGCATATTCTTGAGACAAATGTGAGGCCACCTGTCCAGCAGCTTAAGCCAAAACTGGGTGATGCAACAAGAGAATTATCCCAAGCACACCAGCAAATCAACATCTGAATGGCTAAAGAAGAAAAAACTGAAGGTGTTGGAATGGCCAGGTCAAAGTCCAGGCCTCAACCCCATTGGAGATGCCGTGGCAGGATCTACAGGAACTACAGAAAACTTCAAGTTGTTGTTGCTAAAGATAATTCTACATTACTGAATTATAAGGTGTACTTATTTTTTCCCACCTGGTTTCTGAATGTTGGTTTACTTTTTTGGGGAAAAAAATGACTACATTTTGGAATCTTTTTTTTTTCACCTGGGGTTATTTGTTTGTTTATAGAAGATAAATAAATAACTGAAGGAGGGTGTACTTCCTTTTTCCCATGACTGTATCATATATCTTCCTGGTCCCTCAGTTCCATGATACAGAAAACTTGAATCAATACTGATGACAATAGGTTTAATAATTGTTTTAATAACTTAAAGTACATAGTTATTAAGTTCATCTGTTCTGTTAATAATGAAGTTATCAACAGGACAAGAAATTTAACATCGTAAGCAGAATACTGGTTTGCTAATGTCAAAAAGCAATGCCATAAGGATTTAGTTTCTCAAACTTATTTTGAGGTACACAATATCTGATTATTTTTATATTTTATCACAAGATACCAAATGAGTGTTAAACTCTGGGATGTAATCAACTTGCAAGACATCTCTGCTCATTTCAGTCTCTATCTATCTATCTATCTATCTATCTATCTATCTATCTATCTATCTATCTATCACATACACAAACACAAACTCAAACACATACACATACACATACACATACACACACACCATGCACATTGATAAGAACGAATGCTACTATGGCTGATAATAGAGGTAGGGCAGAAAGAGAGGTTAGCCAAGCTTCCTCCATCGCAAATGATCTAGAGTCTTAAAGCTCTCAATTGGCAATCATGTGTCAGGTGCAGGCACTGATAAGACCCAGTCAATCCTGCTTTTACATTCTCCCTCACTCGCCCTTTTAAGCTTTTTCCTACTTTTACATTCTGCCTCACCTGCCCTGTAAAAATTTCTCTCTAATCATATCACCCTTCACAGGTCTTGCTATGGTTCACTTAGCCTGTCTCTTTCCCACTGTCTCTAATGATAGCAAATTCCAATTTCAGCTAGAATTTAAAGAACCCAAGGCATAAGAAAGTTAGACAGTACTTATTACAGTATGTGTATTCAAGTCTATAATCAATTTAGTGGAAAAAATCTGGATGGAGTGAGACACATGAACACATCTGAGCCTTTGGGAGAACACCAAAGAGAGAGAGTAGTGGTGCTGTGGCGAGACATCGAAATGAGGTCTCTGAAGTGTTTAGCCATGCTGCTTTGGTTCCAACTAATATATCAATAAAGCATGACCATATGTTTTCCTGTCACCTCCAGAAAAAAGAGCAGGGGAAGGATGACCGAGGAAAGAGGATGGAACTAATTTGCTTTAAAACCTTTCCCTTTTTCTATAAGATACCATGGCAGCAAGCGTGGTTGCAATGGTAGAGCACTGAAGCACTTGTCAAAGAGAAAAAGTATTGGATTAGTTCTCAATAGGAAGGTGGGGTAATGTAATTATTATTGCCATATCTTTGAGATTTTAGTCTCATCCAAATCCAGCATCTGTATATTTTTACAGACAGCAAAAGATTACAACCTTTTTTCCCCAGTATAAAATGACACACAAAAATAACCACAGGTAAAATACAGTATGTCCCATCTGGACTGATAAAAGATTAAACATTCCATCATATCCTGTGGCAAAAAGGTTTTGTGCTCCTGCTGAAACCAAACCAAAACCAAATATTAGTAGAGGTTAAAACACAGAACAACAAAATATAGACATTTAAAAAGGACTTGACAGAGAAAAGGCTGTTCTAGGAGTTTTAAGTTAAAACAATCAGTTTGAATTAAAGATACATTATATGGCCAAAGGTTTTTGGACACCTGAACATCACACCTATATTTTTGCTTTTTGAACATCCCACTCCAGACTCCCCTTTGCTATTATAATAATCTCTATTCTTCTGAGAAGACTTTCAACTAGACATTTGTTTAGACAGTTTAGGGAAGGCCTGCATGTGGGTGTGATAGTGAGGTGTCCACACTCTTTTGGCACACATCCTTAGTGTATTAATTAACAAACACATGTCTAGAAATCTTATCTCCCATATAATCTTATCTCCCATATAAAGTCATCACTCACACTACGTACATGCAAGTTCTGGGTTGATCAGAAAAGAATGTCCTCCCTGTAATTAACTGCATTTGTGCTTGTTCATGGAGTAGCACTTCTCTTGGCATGAAATCATATTGCAGCTCTGTTCATGAATAAACTATTTCATTTAGAGTCAAAGTGGGTTTGAGGGTGGAAAGTGATTTCCTAATTAAGATGATGATCAACATTCAGAGAACACATGCAAATTAATTATAGGAAGGAAGTTAAATGTCTTAAGCCCTATTTGGACTAAATTAATTTTACATGTGGAGGTGGGGCAATGTAATTATTTTAGTTCCATCCAAATCTGTCTTTTTTAAAAGATTACGCAGTCTTTTGATGCTGTTAAATTTTCCATTACATCCAGTGGGAAAACAGGTTTTATGCTTTTTCTTCAGTATTAAGATACTCTAGGAAGCCAAGAGGGAAAAAAAGGTGGGTATTTTGCATTCATCTGCTGATAAAAGGTCATTTAATAATAAAAGATCTGGTTAAAATATTCTGTTGATTGCCACAGATTTTTTTTCAGTGTCTATTGCATAGGCCTACTTCATCATTTTATTTTTTTTTAAAATATTGAGCTATTTTGTGTATGCGCAGACAAGTTGTTTGATTTCTTTGATGTTTTCATTTCATTTCAGTAATAAAACAGTTTTTCAAAGTCTGAAGCCTGAAAATGCATTTGTGTTCATTTTGTAACAGTTGTATGAAGTAAGCTTATACATTCAACTGGTTGCTTATAAAGCTCAACCTTCAAACCTTCTGCATTCTCCATCAAACCCGAACTGAGACCAAGTATTGCCAGAGTTTAAAAGGCTGAATAATAATAAATAGACAACATTTAACAGGATTTGTCAAAAAAGTGATGCTTCTGAGGGTTTTAAGTTACTGACTTCCTAGCACAGGTATAGCCTAAAGGCATATTATGGTCATGTAACTTGCTAATCAAGTGCAACTTGCATGGCCACAAGCCATAGAGCAATCAGCATTAAAATGAATATTATGTAGTACACATGGAACCTTTGGTGTGACGACCATGTATACATCGTGAAGACACGCCCATCTCTGTGATTTGTACAGAGGTCGCTTATCCCATGTAAATCAATCATAATTACTACAGACATCCTCCAGCAATATTACTTAATAGATATATTTCTGGAAATCTTATTGCATCTGAACAGTACTATACTAGATAAAAGAGAAAGAGAAAAATTTGGTCAGATAGTTAATAGTCAATTTGGACCGAATAAGGTAGCTCTGGCATATCTTGATTGAAGATTTCTTCCTGACATGGACCAAAATCTGCTGCACATGAAGGAAGAAAGGGGCCAGGATCTCATGTTGTTAACACAGTCATGGAAATGTTAATTTGGAACAAAACATTATCTTAAAAGCCAATTTTCTCCCACACAGTGTCATTTGTTAGAAGCATGACATTCATGTTTTGGTGTTCATTATAATAGTGATATATTAGTGAATAGTCACGGAGGCTTAGTGGTTAGCATGTTTGCCAAGCAACTCCAGGGTTGGGAGTTGGAATCCCGCTTCTGCCCTGTGTGCATGGAGTTTGCATGTTCTCCCTGTGCTTTGGGGGGTTTCCTCTGGGTAGTCTGGTTTCCTCCCCAGTCCAAAGACATGTGTTGTAGGCTGAGCAGCATCTCTAAATTGTCCGTAGTGCGTGATTGTGCCCTGTGTCCAGGTTGTCCCCTGCCTTGTGCCCTGAGTTCCCTGTGATAGGCCCATGACCCTGTGAAGGATAAGTGGTACAGAAAATTGATGGATAGTGAAATGTTCAGGAATCTTGTGTCCAAATAAGTCAGATTTCCTGGTCTTTTCGATAGGCTTCCTAGGTATACAGTAGCACTGAGCTCTTCAGTGTCAAGTAAAATGCATTATGTCTGAATACTGCCAAGAGACAAAAAGTGACAATTAGTTTGTGTAAAAATTGAAAATGTGTTTTTAAAAAAATTGTACTGCTTTCACATGGGAAAAAAAAAACATTTGTGGTGGAATGAGAAGCTCTTTTTATTCAGGCAAAACTAATGACCACAAGGCACTGAGTGACAACTTCAGATAAGCAGTCCCTGCATAGTCTGCTTCTTAGTTTATGTTTCACTCAAAAAGACAAGGATGGACATCTGTTCTGAAAAAGCAGGCAGAAGATCAGGAAGACCTTTGTAGTTTAATGCTGAATTTTTAAATCAGAATATGATCCACAGTCAGAGGGTTTAATTCTGTACTCCTTTCATCCCAAATAAGATGAAAAGGAGAGGTTATGAAATCAAAGATTCCACAACACATCCCATGCCTCTAACCTCAGCAAAATAAATCACAAAATGAGGTTTAAAGGAGAGGAACACACAGCATGTTCCTTTTTTGGTTTGAAGCACCAGTGTTCCACTAATTTCCATATTAAAGAGAAGTGCACAAGCAAAAGGCAGAGCAGAATTAGTAATTATGTCAGACATATCAAAACATAGGCTCTATATATTGCAGCAATATGAATGTAGCACATTGCAGCTACATCTAAAAACACGCAAATACAAAAGAAAGTTGTGTGCTGCAGCCTAAATCTTTCAAAAAGTAATAGTTCCATTCTATTTGGATATACATCATCTGAATGGAAGGTATGTAATATTTAGAGACTATTAAGTAATACTAGTCCAAAACCCAGAAGATGATGCAAGAGTTCCCTAAAAACTTCAAACATGACAAACTCGATCAGAAATCCAGTCACGTTCTCAAACTTCTCCCTCACAAAGTGACCAAGTACAAGCAACAAATTGTTCTCTTTATGATCCATAATTGTCAGACGCCTAAAACCTCAGAGCCATAAACAAACATATCTTTCAGCCAGCATGTCTGCTTGAGCATCATGCATCTGAACAAATAAACGTCCTGACTGCTGAACGTATCCATTGTCTTTCAGGTGTAGATAAATCAATAAAGCATTCAGCACCTCAGAAATACCATCCACAAAAGAGTTGCTAACTCCATGAAACCTCGGGCTTAAGAGTTTCATTAAATTTTCTTTCCTTTATGTTTTTGCTCAATAATCCTGGGCTGCTGCATCTGTCAATGCGTGTGTTAAAAACAAAGAAAGAAGCACAGCCCTGCATCAAATCGACTCGAACAAATTAGTGCCTGTTATCCACAAGGTACTGGCAGATGCCTGTTGTGAGACCAAACACATTTTCACATCAATAAGAAATCATACTCCTTTGTCTGGACCCTTTATAAACAGAGACTGGCCAATAACATTCTACAAATAGAGGAAAATTGTTAATGAATTTTGAGGGGTCATCTAAAGCAAAAGGAATGGTATCAATTCAAGTATGATAATACATGAGTCTGATGGGAGTATGTCTGATGATTTGATAATTCGATCTGACGTATAAGACATATTCCTAAAGGTCAGTTTTGTTACTTATCTTTGTTTCTGTCTGTTTATTTGTTCTATGTTGCTTTTCCAAAGAAGTGATGCTGGTGAAAGGGCCTTTTTTTAAACTGCTTTGTATTTCCACTTGTGTAAGAAACATTATGCAATCTGTTTGCAAAAAAATGATATCTTCACAAGTGAAAATATCTTGAATATAGTCAAATTTATCTAGTATTTCCTTAGTATTACAAGAAACCAAATATGAGATTATTAAACCTATTTCTGGAGAGTTTTAATAATTTTATAAGCCACAATATTGGCAGAGAATCTCCAAATTGTCAGTTCCGTACCAAACACAAGTGCAGGTTCAGTACCAACCATTCACTTGCCACAGAAAACTGCATATGCTAAAAATATCCTGGCTGCTCAGAGAGAATATATGGTTACCATAATTACAGGTACAGACAGAAGTGAACACTCTCCTTCAATGTGAAAAAAAAAATTACAATGAACACAATGAATTTTTCCAACAAAGATTTTTCGCAGCAGTAAAAAGCTTGTGGGTCGGTATGGTCTGCTTCGAGCATAGCTCTGATGTATAACTGTCAATACCCGAGTCAACTTCTTACTCAAAACTCATTGACTACCACAATTAAATGTTTTAATATATGCAACTACAGTTAAACTTTAAAACCTTATATACCCACAATAAAATGATCCGTCTCTAGGTTACGTATGTAACCATGGTTCCCCGAAGGGAATGAGACGCTGCGTCAAAACGCTTTGGGAACGCCCCTGGCGAGACCACGTTCTGAAGCACGTGTGAAATCAGTCCAATGGAGAGACGTCACGAGCGGGGTGACGTGAGCAGCCAGGAAGCATAAAGCGCATCCGGCAAACGCACATGTTAGCTTCTGCTGAAGCGAGCGCCTGCAGGGATGCAAGGAGTATGGAACCATCGGGGACGTAACCTAGAGACGTTCCCCTTCAGGAACTCGAGCTGCGTCAAAACGCTTTGGGAATGAGAATACTCACTCCAAGCAAGTCCCTGTCTGTGTGTATCTGGCGAGCACATCAAGACGAGAGAACTTGGGACCCTGGGGTAGACGTCAGGTCCAAATTGTAAAAATGGACAAATGTGTGCGGAGAGGACCAGCCTGCCGCAGCACAAATGTCCCGAAGGGCCACGCCTACTGACAAGGCCTTGGAGGCCGCCATACCCCTAGTCGAGTGCGCTCTGACCCCCATGGGGGACTGGAGGCCAGAGAACTCGTAGGCCAGCATGATGGTCTCGACCACCCACCTACTCATGGTTTGTTTGGTCGCTGGGACCCCTTTCTTAGGCAGACCGAAGCAAAGGAACAACTGATCTGCCTTACACCACTGGGCAGTCCTGTGGACGTAAGTGCCCAGTGCTCGCACTGGACAAAGCAGATCGAGTCTTTCCTGGCCTGCTTCCTGGAAGGGAGGAGGATAAAAGGCTTGCAATACCACAGGGCCTGGCGAAGAAGTGGACACTTTAGGGACATACCCGGGTCTCAGGTAAAGGAACACCCTAACCATGCCTGGGGCAAACTCCAGGCACGACACAGCGAGTGCCTGAAGATCCCCTATCCTCCTGAGAGAGGATATGGCAAGCAAGAAGATAGTCTTCAGCGTGAGGAGCTTATCAGAACTATCTTCAACAGGTTCAAAGGGCGCATTCCACAAAGCCTCCAGAACCACCGCCAGGTCCCATGAGGGCACCTTGGTGCACTGTACTGGCCTCAGCCTCCGGGTGCCACGTAGGAAACGTGTAACAAACGGGTGTCTTCCCAATGACTGACCACCTAGAAGGGCATGGCAAGCAGCTATGGCAGCCACGTACACCTTCAGAGTGGAAGGGGATAACCCTGTGGAGAAGCGCTCCTGCAGAAACTCCAGAACTGTACCAACTGGGCAGTTGACTGGGTCTTGCATTTGCTGTCCGCACCAAGAAGTGAAAAGTTTCCACTTCAAGGCCCCTTAGGTCTGGAAGGACGTGTTTTAGAGCTCGAAACATGGCGAAGAGTCGGAAAGAATATGGTTTCCCCCACAATCTCGACACCTCAGCGTGGAGATTGGGGAAAAACGGAAGGCCCTGTCGTGAAGGCTGCGATGTAGCTCCCAGGAAGCACTCGTCCAGCTTGCTTTTGGGACGAGCGTCCCGCTCCTCGGCCGGCCAATCAATGTTCAACTTGGCTACCACACGAGTCACAACCTCCACAAGCTCCTCATACGCGAGGGACTGTGATGGCATGCTCACAGTCTCCTCGGTATCGACGCTCATCACGTCAACCTCCTCAGAGGAAGACAGATGAAACCGCGGAGCGGTCTTCCGATTCCTGAGAGAGAGCCATGGATCCAGTGGGTGAGGACCGAGAAACGGACAAGCCCGTCTCGGATCCCTCAGCTAAATCCACCTGTAATCCCCAGGATAACAGTTTCCGCTGTGCCTCAGCAACAGCAGGAACAGACTCAGCGGGTTCGCGAACCTGGGCACTTTCAGCAAAGACGGCCAGACGGGAACGGAGTGCTCGGAGCTGAAGAAGCTCACAATCATGGCATTTAGCCCTCTTGAGAGCTAACTGTGCATGCTCCGCTCCCAAACAGACGACGCACAAATCATGTGTATCCCCATCCAGGAGATAGCGCGGGCAGGGAGGAACACACGATCTGAAACGCCGTCCGCTCGCCACAAACTTTGATTTGCGCTTAGACATGATACACACGCACATACACAACGCGCTTGCTGAAGAGCAGAAAAGCTAACATGTGCATTTGCCGGATGCACTTTATGCTTCCTGGTTGCTCACGTCACCCCGCTCATGATATCTCGCTTCTCCATTGGACTGATTTCACACGTGCTTCAGAACGTGGTCTCGCCAGGGGCATTTCCAAAGCGTTTTGACGCAGCTCGAGTTCCTGAAGGGGAATCACTCATTCTCTACTTGTTTTTTCTTTCATGTCTTCAGACAGGCCAGAAATTCATTAAGCGAACAGACATTAAAGATCTGAGAATTGCACTTGGTTGAGGTTTAGGCATGCCGTGGATGCCGCAGCTGAAGAGAGTAATACAAAGGCAAATCACTCTTAGTACTGACAAATAAAGCAATGTGTGTTTCACTGCATTTTCTATCCTCATTCAGGATGCATGTAGATAAAGTAGAGCCTGTCTGTGCAGACTATAATTTACAATAACAGTGTGAACACTTTAGCAGCCAACAATTTTTTTTTGTTTTTTTGTTTAATTTACTTTTGTGTCACAATAAATATATTTTGCACCTTCACATGATACATTATGAAGCACATGGAAGATTGTTTTAAAAGTTTACATGTATTCTTCAAACAAAACTGCAAGATGTATAAAATCTTTCTACATCTTCAAGAATATCAGTATACACTCACAGAGCACTTTATTAGGAACACCCATACATTTACTCATTCATGCAATTATTTAATCAGCCAATCGTGTGGCAGCATTGCAATGCCTAAAATCATGCAGACATGGATCAGCAGCTTTGGGTAATGTTTACATCAACCATCAAAATGGGGAAAAAACAACTGTTTAACTACAATTGTGGTGAGCAGAAAAGCATCTCAGAATGCACGTCGAACCTTGAGGGCTACAACAGCAGAAGATCGCATCAGGTTCCACTTCTGTCAGCCAAGAGCAGAAAGCTGAGGCTGCAGTGCAGGCTCACAAACTGGACACTTGAAGACTGGAAAAACGTAACCTGGTCTGATGAATCTCCATGTCAACAGTACAGGCCGGTGGAGGTGGTGTAATAGTGTTTTCCTGGCACACCTTGGGCCCGTTAATACCAATCAATCATCACTTAAATGCCACAGCCTATTTGAGTATTGTTGCTGACCACTTGCCTCTCAACATAGCCATAATTTACAAATCTTCTAATGGCTACTTCCAGCATGATAATGCACCATGTCACAAAGCAAAAGTTGTCTCAAACTGGTTTTGAACATGAACATGACAACAAGTTCAGTGTTCTTCAGTGGCCTTCCCAGTCACCCAATTTGAACCCAGTAGAGCATCTTTGGGATGTGGTAAAACAGGAGATTCACAGCATGAAAGTGCACATGAAAAATCTGCAGGAATTGTGTGATGGACAACATCTTGTGGAATCCATGCCATGAAGAATTGAGACTGTTTTGAGAGCAAAGTGAGGCCCTACCCAGTATTAGTATAGTGTTCCTAATAAAGTGCTCAGTGAGTGTATATACAGGGTTGATGCTGTATGATCATGAACAGTGATTATGCACAATAAAAGATCATAATAAAGACAAAATAAGGCTGGCACACTTACTCGCTCTTGAATTCTTCCCAAGAAAATGATATCATTTCTTCAAAATCACAGGATTACTGAATTTTACATTATTTAAAAGGGAGATTTTCATCAAAGTAATAGAACTGAAAGCAAAGGTAGGAAAATATAAAGTTTTGATATTTTTATATAATAAACATTTTAATATTTTAATTAATATTTTTATATTAATTATTTAAAATATCAAGCAAATAAGGTGGAATACATTTTGAAAAGATATCAGGACAAGTTTTGTTCCACGTTAAGTGAAATTTTGTATTATTCATGGATTTTAATACTTTTATTGCTGTTTGAATGAACTTGGGTACACTGAAAATTTGATTATCATATTAGATTAAATATATTTAAAATGTTTCTCAGCTTATAAAAACTGTACTTTATTACAGGAAATACATAATACTTTATAACTGACATTTTAGGGGTTTTAAAAGTTTTTTATTTTAGAAATTATGTCAAAAATTAAAAGGCACCATTTTGGCTTAATGGCCAGTCTACTCACTGATCTGGCTGTGTTCCTAGAGTGTGACCAGCTGTAGCTCTTGTCTGAGCAGTTGGAATGAAAGACACTGACACAACATTTTATTAACAACCTAAAGAGCCTGCACAGACATTTGTATAAGAGATTACAATACACATACACTACATGGGTACAAACACATATTTTGCACATATTGTGGTGTAAACCCTATTAAATAATCTCATTATTAAGCACATTAATCATGCATAATGTTTATTCAATTTACAAATGTATAATACATTTATTCACAAATCATTAAAATCTCAGTTATTAAATGAGAACAGTAATATTCTATAAGTCAAATTTTGAAGACTGGAATACTTAAATAGTGGCTTCAGGCAAAAATTACAGTGAGCGATGACAAGACAAGCCAACAGGGTTCATTAAAATGCCATTTACTGAAAACAAACAGTAAAAACAATCAAACAGAATTGACTATCTACAACTAACATAGGACAGGACTAAATTATCACACACTTGCTTCAAAAGACAATGTTTGAAACACCAGTTCCCCTTCAGGAACTCGAGCTGCGTCGAAGCGTTTTGGGAACGCCCCTGGCGAGACGACATTCTGAAGCACGTGTGAAATCAGTCCAATGGAGAAGCGAGACATCACAAGCAGGGTGACGTGAGTAACCAGGAAGCATAAAGCGCATCCGGCAAATGCACATTAGCTTTTTGCTCTTCAGCGAGCGAGTTTGTGTATGTGCATGTGTATCAGAAACAATGTGAAAGCGCGAATCAAAGTCTATGGCGAGCAGAGGGCGTTTCAGATCATATGTTCCTCTCTGCCCGCGCTATCTCCCAGGTGGGGATACACACGATTTGTGCGTCGTCTGTTGGGGAGCGGAGCATGCACGGTTAGCTCTCAAGGGGGCTAACTGCCATGATTGTGAGCTTCTTCCGCTCTGTGTGCTCCGCTCCTGCCTGGCCGTCTTTGATGAAAGCGGCCAGGTTCGCGATCCTGCTGGGTCCGGTCCCCAGACTGTTATCCTGGGGGTCACAAGTGGATTTAGCGGAGGGATCCGAGACAGGTCTGTCCTTTTCTCAGTCCTCACCCGCTGGATCCACAGCTCTCTCTCAGGGATCAGAAGCCCGCCCCATGGTTTCTTCCCCCCAGAGAGAGAGCCAGGAGTTTCATCTGTCTTCCTCTGAGGAGGTTGACGTGATGAGCATCGATACTGAGAAGACTGTGGGCTCGCCACCACAGTCCCTAGCGTATGAGGAGCTAGTGGAGGTTGTGACTCACGCTGTAGCCAAGCTCAACATTGATTGGCCGGCTGCGAAGCAGGAAGCTCGACCCAAAAGCAAGCTAGACGAGCGCTTCCTGGGAGCAAAATTGCAGCCTTCATGACGGGGCCTTCCATTTTTCCCCAATCTCCACGCCGAGGTATCGAGACCGTGGGAGAAACCATATTCTTTCCGACTCTTCAGCCCTACTGTTTTGAATTACTCGAACATCATGGGGCTGAATGAGAACGTATAAGGGGCGATGCCGGCGGTGGAGCAGACGCTCGTGAGGTATCTCTCCCCGTCTTCAGCATTGTCCCTGAAGGCCCCAAAGCTTCCCACCAGGCCGGTGAGACTGACATCCAGCCTGGTTGGGAAAGCTTATACGGCGGCAGGTCAGGCCGGTGCGTGTCTGCACACCATGGCGCTGTTGCAGGCATACCAGGCCGACCTGCTAAAAGACCTGGACGAAGGGGAGCAAGGGGAGTCCGGTGTGGTTGCTGAACTACGTCAGGCCACGGATCTGTCGCCCCAGTCGAGGTCTTCGAAGCGGGAAACAGATCTGCGGACTGTTATTCTGGCTAAGAGGACCTCAGCCAAGCGGCCCTGATGCCAGAGGTGCACTGACACCCCTGCCACCCCCGGTGCTTCAGGGTTCAGTGAGCTCCAATGGGCTAATTTCCCAGCTGCCACCCGGCAACGGTACAGCACGTGAAAGCTTGTTCCCTCAAGTGAGGGCGCTAGAGCGGATAAATCGGTAGCTTCCTGCCGGTCATCTGTTTCAGGACACCGAATAAGAATCTCTGGCAGTCGCCAGTCCCAAGGGGCTGGCGTCCTTAGGCCAGCTGACACCCCTGCCACCCTCAGTGCTTCAGGGTTCAGTGGGCTCCAACGAGCAGAATTCCTGACCGCCGTCTGGCTAAGGTACGGCACGGGAAAGCTCGTTCCCTCAAGTGAGGGTGCTAGAGTGGATAAATCTGTCACTTCCTGCAGGTCATCCGTTTCAGGTCACCAAGTTAAAATCTCTAGCAGATGCCAGTTCTGAGGGGCTGGGGTCCTTAGGCCGGCTGACACCCCTGCCACCCCCAGTGCTTCAGGTCTCAGTGGGCTCCAACAAGCAGAATTCCCGACTGCCGCCCGGCAACGGTATGGCACGGGAAAGCTCGTTCCCTCAAGTGAGGGCGCTAGAGCAGTCAGGTCGGTCGTTCCCTGCCGGTCATCCGCTTCAGGGCACCGAAGTGGCTCCTCTAGCTGCACCGGAGGCCAGTCTCGAGAGGCTGGTTCCCTTAGTAGACTTTCTGGCAGCGTGGAAACTTCTACTAAATGTCTCACAATGGGTCCTGCAGACTGTAGAAGGAGGTTACAGAATCCAGTTTGGTTCTCGTCTGCCTCGCTTCAACAGGGTCATTCCCACACTAGTGGGCCCCGAGCAGGCTCTGGTATTGGAACAGGAAGTAGACACTCTCTTGAGGAAGGAGGCCATAGAACGTGTTCCTCCTCTCGCGGGAGAGTCCGGGTTCTACAGCCGCTACTTCATCATTCCGAAGAAGGATGGGGGGTTGCGATAAATCTCAAGGACGCATACTTCCATGTATCCATCCTTCCTCAACGCAGGAAGTTCCTGAGGTTTGCTTTCGGAGAAGAAGCATACCAGTATCGGGTTCTTCCATTTGGCCTGTCACTCTCACCCTGCACTTTGACCAAGTGTGTGGATGCTGCCCTGGCTCTGTTGCGACTCCAGGGCATCCGCGTACTGAATTACATCGACGGATGATTCTAGCTCAGTCAGAGCAGAGATGTCGTCTTCACCCACATGAAAAAGCTGGGGTTACGGCTAAACGCCAAGGAAAGTGTGCTTTCTCCACTACAGAGGACCACTTATGTGGGCGTGGTGTGGGATTCGACAACAATGCAGGCACAGTTGTCCCCTGCTCATATCGAAGCAATTCTCACAGCCGTGAGGGGAGTGAGAGAAGGTATGGCGACCTCCAAGGCCTTGTCAGTAGGCATGGCCCTTCTGGACATTTGTGCTGCGGCAGGCTGGTCCTCTCCGCACACATTTGTCCGTTTTTACAATTTGGACCTGACATCTACCCCAGGGTCCCAAGTTCTCTCGTCTTGATGTGCTCGCCAGATACACACTGACAGGGACTTGCTCATATGGCAGCTCAAGTTCCTGAAGGGGAACGTCTCTAGGTTACATATGTAACCATGGTTCCCCAAAGGGAACGAGACGCTGCGTCTCTCTGCCATACTCCCTGCATCCCTGAATGCGCTCGCTGAAGAGCAGAAGCTAGCATGTGTGTTTGCCGGATGCATTTTATGCTTCCTGGTTGCTCATGTCACCCCACTCGTGACGTCTCGCTTCTCCATTGGACTGATTTCACACATGCTTCAGAACGTGGTCTCGCCAGGGGCGTTCCCAAAGCGTTTCGATGCAGCATCTCGTTCCCTTCAGGGAACCATGGTTACATAGAGATGTTTTTACAAAGCAATTCTAATGAAAATCCAGCCTTCAAATCTTGGACAGCCTTCAAATCTATGTACTGAGAAAGAAAGTGATTCTACCTTGAGAAACAGAATTTGAGTTAAGTGTGTGATAATTTACACATGCAGTTTGCACAGTTCCACAGTTCCAATCCCTCACTTCTTAATTACATTGGTCCCAGTGTAAAAATAAAGAATCAAGCATTATATACTAAGCAAATCTGTGCTGACCAACTACATGCTGGGGTAAAAATTAAAATTTAATCCCTTCAAACATGACTGCAGTATTAAACCCCTCTACACTGTCAGGAAAAAATTTACTAAACAAATGCTTGTCAGTGGATGCACAGTTCTATGGCATCTGTAGTAATCTGGTACACAATTTAATTTTAAATAGATATATAACGTATCACTGTTGTACCTTTACAGCCTTTAAAAATGTACCTCTATATTACCTTTTTTCTGACATTGTATGTAATAATAGCTCTAATTTGTCTGTGTCAGGGGCTTGCCCTGAAGGTAGCAAGAAGGAATACCTTAATCCCTAATTTGGTCCTCAGTCTGTAAGGTGTGCGAATAGTTTAAGACCTTGTATTTAGTGAGGATGGTTGCTTCCACACTCCTCTATTCACTCCCTGCAGGTCCAGTGTGGACAAATGCCATGATGGACTCAGGAGATCACACCTACAAATAGCAGCCAAGGTACCAGTCTGCTTCTCAATGAAACAATGAACTGGTAATTAGCACGTGTTTGTGTGTGTGTGTGTGTGTGTGTGTGTGTGTGTGTGTGTGTGAAGGTCAAAGCTATCAATCACACTCCATGTGTGTTTGCATGTGCTTCAGGGTGTAGGTCAACATCAGCCTTAAACTACATGGTTATGCATGGCAATTAAGAAATGGCTTCTCAATCCACAGACAGAAACATTTGCCTACATTTTTACTCTGGAACATTTGATTGCAAGATACTAAAATGTGATTGCTCGGTCTGTTACTAAGTCTTAGGAAAAAGCATTAGAATAGCCCAAAGGAATTACAACACTGCAATTCCAGATGGTAGAAGTTAGACGTTATAGAAATATTGAAATAATTGCTAAGGCTATGAGCGTAGCATTGGATTTAACATACAATTGACTGTATACTGTATTATTTGTGGAGAAAAAACTCATTAATGCACATTGCTTTCTCAACTGACTAAGAGAGATATAAAACATGGCACAATATGTATCACCAAGGGCATTTTGCATTTATAGTACTGTGAGCTGAGAAAAACAGCATGCTGCCCTTTACTTCAGCATTCATTTAAAAAAAATAATAATAATATCTACAGAGCACCCGCCTCTCAGCCAGCAAGCATGAAATCCTTTTCCAGAATGCCATACAGATGCACAGCACATTATGCAGGAGGATAATGGGATATTGAATCTTCACTCTGTCATTTCAGGAGTAGCACAACTGCATCGCTTAGACAGACACCATTAACAGCAAAGTTATCTTTCATCACCAAAAAGGCAAGTCTTGCTTGCTAATAGTCTGTCACCTTTCACCTCATTGAGTCATGAGAGTGTGTACTTGTAATCCTCCAAAATAGTCCTTGTAACACTCCAAACGGATAAATGGAAAAAAAGAACAATCAATATCCTATGCAAGACTTCTCATCAAGCATACTTTTAAACACCTGAGTGGGTTTTATTAAAGAGTGAGTTAGTAAATATCACTATGAATTCCTACCTACAGGCTTTGTATTGACTTCATGGCAAAGCTACAAGTATTGAAGGTATAGATCCTTGTATATCCAACTGAGCCACAACAACATCAGATGGTGTCCACATCTAAAGCTCACCTGACCCACAGGTTATATCCACTATATTGTAATACAATCTATTCCATTTATTACAATTTTGTATAGGTAATATCCTCTGTTCCTCGCCATCTTCCTCAGAGAATCTTAAACCTGTTGTCTCCTGAGGTTTAGTTTCAAATAATATGCTTAGATGGCCATTTATGTAGTAAGATGGCTGACTAAGTTTTAAAATCTATGTGCCTGCTAAGCTTTCATTCTTCTGTTTCAGCCAGGAAGAGTTCCGTCTTCTTCCACAAGCAAATGAACACCAGCCCTGAGGGAGAGAAGAGTAACTGTTACAGAATTTGTTGTCTCATGAGAGAGAGCAAGTAAAAAAAAATCGAGCCACCTTCCTCTGACTGACTGCTGCCTTTGTTCTCAGGAGAGGAAGATCACTAATGTTTCTGAGCACTGAGAAAAACTACATTAGATTTTGGGCTGTGTGCCTGGCCTCTGATGAACTGTTTCTCTCTGTGAATCCTCTCTCTCTTTCTCTCTCTCTCTCTCTCACTTCCTTTCTCCTTCTCTGTCTGACAGGTCCATGTGTTTAATATTCATGACTTGAAGACAGTTACAGTAAATCACTGTTCCACTTGAATAGAGCTTAAAGTCTATGAAACTTACCATTCAGCTGACACAGTCTTTCTGATAATCTCAAGTTATGCATAAAAATGATTTTAGATATTAACAAGAGGTGAAGTTTCAGAAATAATACAATACACAAATGTAGTTGACATTTATTTCAGACTCATACTGCCTTAATCATATTTTTTTCTATAGAGAATAATAACTTCTATAACTGCTAATCCTTCTATGAGTTGGTAATTGGTTCATAAATGGGGAAAATGTATTAATATAATATTATAGATTATAGATAGGAATTATTGCATTTCTGATATTAGAGCCTGCACTCATAGAGGTTTGTCTTCTCAAAAACAGCTATAATCAGCCTTATCTAGAGGCCAAGGTATCCCGCTAACATTATCTTATCACCTACCAAATATTTTCTTGCAGAACATCTCCTCTTCCATTAGGGAAAACTGCCACTAAGCTGGCAATAATGTCTGACATAAATCATGGGGGAAGAAGAAAACTAATAAGCCCTATCTCCCTTAAACTTAAAGCCTCAAAGTACATTTTGCCAAAGTAATTCAATTTATTATGTGCCATTATACTTTGGCAATTAAATGAAAATAAAGGAGAAAAGATATATTTAATTTAAAATCACAATGCACGTGGCTGTCTTTTATTACTGATGTTTACCTTTTTATCTTTTAAAAATTATTTTCTTAGGTGGCACCAATAATATATAACAAATGATTGCTGAAGGCAGCAGGATGTAAGTCTTCATTTTATTGGGGCTTTTTCCAACCTCTGACTAAGAAAAACAAAAGAAAACACCCCCTCAACTTGGAATTCCTAATAGGGAACTTAGGATGGGATGGTCTCCTCAACCCTAAGTTCAGCAAGTGACAAATGAAATCATCATGGCTATGCACAGCATTAGCAGTAACCAAAGTAGCACTTCTTACCTTAAAATGAGTTAAGAATAGGCAAAAATAGAGTCATCTATTTGCTTAAGATCAATCAACATACAGACATATTAGCTTGTTAATCTATAATACTGACTATACAGATGACTGTTTTGAGGAGGTAAATACACCTCACTCATCACAGTCAACTGGCTAGCTTGTTGCTAATGGAAGACATGTTTTGTTTTGTAGCTCAAATGCACAGAGTTCAAAAATGACGTAATTCCAAGCCTTGACTTCGATTTCTGAAATATGTCAAATGCAGCATTAACAATTAGGATTAAATGGCAGTATGTTAACACACAAGCCCAACACAGTTGACTCAGGATCGGCGTGCTCCAGGGCAAAGGTAGTTTTCTCGATAGGCAGCATTTCTAGGCAGTCTCTGTGGTGTCTTATTCGAGGAAACATTGCATGTATCCTTCTCTGTGTCAGCCAACGCATAATCCTCTTCACTTGACTGGAGTTCTATGAAAGTTTCGACAAACATAGCTACCAAATGGTTAGGCCAATGTGTTTGAACATTGTAAGAGGTCAAAAAAAACACAATCTCACAGCTTGTAGCTAGATTATGTGGTTAAAAATATAGCTAGTTTTAGTTAGTTTACCAGTTATTTAGTTTAGTTACCAGCATTGTTGTAGTTTGTTGTACTAAAGGTCATGGCATATGATGAAGAATGTCACATACACACTAACTGTCCAGTGAAGCAGATACCTTCAAATGAAGATGCTACTAAGGCAACAACCTTCATAATAGAACATGGCACAGATAAACACCAGGGAATGAGAGGATGGAGCCAGAAAAGGATAGTCCTAAGCAGACATGTTAATATCAAAGAGCAAAAATAAAAAGAGTGATAAGATTCCTCCAGGCTTTAATAGCTATATCCCATGTCCGATCTGTCAATGCAAACAATAAGGCCTACAGAGACCATCCATCATGGGCAGGAAAGGATACAATATTCAATATTTTGATATATTCAGAAGAAAAGAAAACAGTGAAAATCACAGCAAGCAAAGGTGAACATCCAGTTATGTGCTCATGTCATGCAGGCATTCGTATACTCAGCCTCACTGCAATGCAATTTACAACACTCAGGAACATGTCTCATGTAGGCAGTTGATACCCTGACTGGAAATAAAGACCATTTCTACTTTTAAAGATACACTTTACACTTTCCTTGTCACTTTCTGTTCAGACTAAAATATAGTGCAATTTGGAAGAGCAAACTTGATCTAAAATGCTTCCTGCTGTACAGCACAAATCTGGCCAAGCTCAGTACAGGAGCCTGGCCTGGCAGTCACAAGAGAATGCCTGATACTGTAAACCATCACATTACAACTGTTCATCACATCTACAGCAGGTAATTAAAAGTGCATTAGGCAAGATTAGTCTAAATTAATCAACAGTAAGTCTTTAGTGGTTAAGTAGGTGCAGTTCAACAAGATTCAAATTATTTTTTTTACTCCTTGAAACCCCCCATATCAGGGTGGCTATGCTTTCAGAAACCTAGTTAGATGCTATTAGATAAGCTTCTACCCTTGGCAGGCATTGATTTATTGCATTTGGCAATTTATGACTATTACATTTCACTTATCAAGAGTGACTTATTGTCTAATTATATTACACAAGGCCTCAGATTCCTGTGTCTCCCATGTGCAAGCTGTCTTATAACATTTCAGGCTGTGCTTTTGCCCATTTGGAAATTCAGCTGCTTGGAAGCTAAGATATAATACTATAAACAAATGAAGTTCGGCTCATACTGGGTTATGACAGTGGTCAAGAGTGCTTTCTCTGTCCCATTTCTTTGTAATGAGTTCTCATGAGTTTTTAAGCTGTAACCTCTGGCTAGTTAGCATCATTAGCATCATTAGCTGAGCAGGAGTTAACTAGAATGACATACATTACTATGACGGTGGTTGATTCTAAGCATTGCCTTACCTGGTTCTCTAAGTGATAAAAACATATTTGCATATTTACATAACAAGGTAAATAAAAGCTGGCCATTTAAGGCCATTCAAAACTGACAGTGTTTTCACATACACATCCAGGAGCCACATCATTCCACATCCAGCTTCAGTGTCTAAGTTACACCATTATGGAAATTTGAAAACGCAGTATGGTCAGTGTCTGGCTGTGCTGGGCACTTACCGAATTAAGCCATGTTTTTTCTTCAGAACAGAGTTGGGGTGGAGTGAATGAGTGTTGGGGCCATATGTACAAAAAGAGGCTCAGGTTTCCAAAGGGTTTTCTCAAGCCCATAATACACTTGTGCTGATGCCATGGCTTAAACAATTCTATTTTATTATGCTCTCCATATTTTTCAGGTACCAGTTTGTTCTAGTGTACTAGTATTTGTACTAGTAAGAAGTAAACAAAATCAAAATCAACTATTGCGTCTTTAAGTTTCATGCATGCTTTTCTGTACACACCAGCCACCATATACACTGTACAACACTCCAAGAAATGTTCTTTTCCCTTTAGTTCAACTGTGAACACTGTAGAAGAGGCCTAGCTATGATCATTCATTAAGAGGTTAATTATCTGTAATCACCTTTTTGAAGAGCCCACAGTTGAGCTGAGCATCCAGTCACAGCAGGCAACATTGATGCTCTGGCAGTTGTTGTATTTTGATGGGAGAAAATATGTGAGGGAGAAGGAGATACAGAGACACAGAAGCAGATATATAGTAGAGATATAGAAAAACAGAAAGAGATTGCAAAGTAATTCTTTTGCTCCCTTTCCCTGTACCAGCTGTTAGGGAGTTGGAGCTCCATCATAGCAGCTGGTTCTAAGATTTTAGTGCTTGCTGCCAGAAAGCCTTGAATCTTGACAAAACACCCTTAAAACAGAGATTATGACAATCATAACTCAGACTAAGTGAGACTCCAAAGCCAACATGAATGTGTCATGAAAGCTGAAGACTCTTTCTGGATTCAAATGTAAGTGTGTGCAAATCCAGTTATTCTGCACAAAAAGCCAATGTTATTGACATTCAATAAATTCACAACTTACAAAAATTTGCTGATAATTGATCCAGTCTAATAGCTGTTGTATACATAGTCTTATACAGAGTCGAGTAGGTTAAAGGTATATTGATTATACACTGCAGGGTAAGGTTACACATGGCCAGATGAACAGTCCCACTGCTGTAGTGCTGTTATAACAGCATCTTTATATGAAAGTGACCCAAACAAATACCAGGGGCATGAAAAAAAGAAAGGTGCTATAATTGGCCTTAATCTAAATCAGACATTACACAGGGCCCAATTTAGTCAAAGACAATGAGTTCACTTGTTTAGTTTTAGGACAATTAACCGCTCCAGATGTTGGTATTCTTTGTTCTGGACTGAGGAGACATGTTGAGGCTCCAGAACACTGCAGCCAGCTTTGTCTTGTCCTGGTTTAGACTTCTCTTATAAACTTAGACCTTTTCCTTCGTCTGACAGTGGATTTTCCAAAGCAGCTGCTTTAGCATTCACAGCTCCTCCTTAATAAACTCTACCCTGAGTAACCTGCAAGCATCAGGAAAGGGGATTTACTGCAGTGAGTCAGTCAGGACACAGACGGTAATTGTTCTTGGTACCTTGCTGATACTTTTTTTTTACATCATAGCTGGCTATTGATTTTATTCATGTATAATCCTTTTTTCCACTATGGGAGACTGAATTGAAAACAAAAAAGAGTTATACGCAAATGTCCAGATTTTCCATTGTTCATTGCTCAAATCTGATTTTCCAGTGGTAAGCATCTGTTCAAGGTCACCTGTCTGATGATCAAAAATGGATAAGTTGCAGATGTGTGTCTTTATTTTAATGCAAACTGTGGAACAGAATGTTTCATTGCATATCTTACCAGCTGGAACTGCGCAGCCGGCTCTGGGATTCACTTCTTGACTTCTTAAGTGAAATAAGTTAAAGAAGAAATAAGCATTTTTTCCTTATTTTTGTGTGTCTTTCTGACATGGCACATGTATTATCAAAATAATAATATTAATTAAGAGCATTTTAAGTCAGTAAAAGGTGGGCCTTCACTTTTGATGGCCATAACATAACAATACAGGCTTGTGTCTCAAAACAGAAATTTTTCATATTTTTTTTATGTTTTCACTGAAAAATATATAATACATTAAATTAATGTGTTTTCAAATCATACAAAGCTTATGAAACACAAATGAATGGGTGTAATCGGCAAAGCAAAGACTACATTTCATTGAAGTCAAGCCCTTGAGCTAATACTGAAATCACTTAAATTTACCATCTGCTTTAGCAGCTAACCCCCAAGAGCAACATGTCATCATGACAAAGTTTCAAAAACTTAGACTAGATCTGTGTTCTTGATACATTAGTTTGATAAAGTGGCAGCCAAAAATTATGCCGATATTCATGTCCTGAAAGCAGTTCCCAAAGCATTATAAATTACCCAGTTTGAAGAATGTGTGCCAGAGCATAAACAGCATAAAACCTAGACATGCTGCAGAATATACAGATTAAAGATGTAATGCAGGATAATGTGTTTAGCACAGACATGGAAGTGAGAGGAAGTGTTTTGAGAGTGTCATTATGTATATTTTTATGACCATCACACATGCATCTCACATGTATGTGTATAGACTAATGCCACTGCAGTTCAAAAACACTGAATGTCAAACGAGGCTTTCGCCCAGTTCTGGTATATTACATCATCTATGCAGCAAACACACAGACATGAGGTCTGTTTGAAAGCTTCAGTGTCACTGCATACCAGTGGGGAACATAAACATATGCGCATAATGATAAAGCTAAGAAGACCTGCATACTGTAAACTGTATGTAGTGCACTATCATGCACTTGTGTGTTCTGAGTGTATTATAGCAGGCAAACACATTTTGCAGTGGACCACGATAAAATGTCCTATGTCACTGGTGTGGCAGGCAGGACTCAGTGGCAAAAGTAGGTTAAACGTTTTTTCCACAGCTTTCCAGCATTCCAGATATGAGAAATGATGGAAAGAGGAAAGGCAGATGGAATGGAAAGCAGGGAGGGAGGATATGGCACAGGTTCATATAGAAAAATACATGATATACAACAAAAAAGTAGGAAAAAGTGCAGACAAAGCAGCATGACTTCCTTCATAAAACAATGCAAGTGTCTTCTACTGGTTCATGCATCAAGGGCCCTTTCTCCACCAAGGGGGACGCAGGACGGAGCACAGCACGGGGGGAAGCCAAGCACTTCCTGCCCCAGTGCTGGCACACAGAAAGACTCTCACGGGAACAGGGCACAGGAGCAGGAAGTATGTGTGTGTGTGTGCCAGGCAGGCCCAGTTGGAGTCCCATTGCCCATGGTCCTGGATGGAAATCTGGCATCATGACAGGAACAGATGTAAAAACATGCAGGGACACATACATTCGCACAGCCAACAAAATCTAAAACACACACAGACACACACACACACACACACAGTGGTCCATGGCAGCAGATCAAAAATCATATCATCAGATGACCTACTCAGCAGATGATTATACTTTAAAAGAAGAGATGAGAAAAGGCGGCAGGGTGCAAGTGACACAGATGAACTCAACACACACAGACACATACACACAAACCAGTCCTCCCACAATCTCATTAAAAAGATCATGATATCATCTGCATGAAACACTTATCAGTTATTATCTACTTATCTACACTGAGTGTCTGCTTAACCTCACCATTACAGTATCTTGCATTTTGTGTTAAAACCTAGAACTGAAATAGACTTATCTGGAATTACATGCAGTGAATCTACACAACCGATAATACTGAAGGGGAGGGAAAACACAATGTAGTTTGCAAATTTATTTACAAATAAAAATGTAAAAGTTGTAGTTGCAAACAATTATTTATGGGTGTAAAACCTGTAAATGAGTTCTTATGCAGTAAGCTCTCAGAAGTCACATAATTAGCTGAATGGTGTTCACCTGTGTGCAATAAGTGTCACATGATCTCCATATAAATACATCTGTTCCTGAAAGACCAGAGTTTGTGAGAAAACAACATCATGAAGACAAAGGAGGTCCAAACAAGTGCAGTACAAAGTTCTTGAAAAGTGTGAATCAGGGTTTTGTTCATGAAAAGTGTCCCAAATTTGAACATCCTGTGGAGCAGCATTATTAAAAATGGAAAGAATATGGCACAACTGTGACTATGTCTAGAAAAACCAAGAGACCAATTAACTACATTTTAGTTCCAGGTGGAAACAATACAAAATGTGGAAAAGTTCAAGGGGTACCTCATCTGTACTCACATAGTCTTATAATAATTTCTCCAGATTGTGGAAAAAGATACTGTACTTCTGCTATAACACTTACAGCAAAGCAGACTACACAGACCCAGAGGAAAGCCAAATCCCCTCCCCTTTCTTTAAAGTGTAATTGTAACCCCGTTTCCCTTCTATCCAGCACAAGTCTCAAACTTACTCTCCAGCTGATGGATTGCAGTCGGTGTCTATAACCCAAATACCCACGTAGTAAACTGCAAAAAGGAAAATAGGTGAGCAAACAGATCACAGAGGTAAATGACCTGAGGAGATTAGCTCAGAGCTCCCATATGGCATGAAAGCCACACACGGGGAACATGTTTTAGTGCTCTTCATCTTTCAGGGTATTTTTGGAGCCTCTGCCTTTCTTAAAGAAACCAGGATCAAGTTTTTGGAAGACTTTAAACAATGAGACTATCTGGCTGTAGTGGAAATGGTTATACAGGATCTCTACAGAAGCAGATTGGGGTTAGCATATTGTTGAGGTGTTGCTCTCTATGTAAAATGCGTTTTTAAATTCATCCTGAAATTCACAGTTAATATAAAAAAAGTGTGGAAATACGAAAATAGCCCAAATGCCCTGTATTATATGGCTATTCTTCCGTTTATTTAGCAATAAGACCAAGCATCAGGCTGAGCAAGGAACTTGTGAAAATGTAAAACTTGCTTCACTGGAAGATACTTGTGGTAGAAATGAATTCACATTATAGTAGCCACTATACAAATATCAATAAATACCCTGTGCACTTTTTCTGTTCTGTTGGGATTATTTTAAGCATCTTCCACTCCAACAATTTTATGTAAGCAGAAGTTTCTTAAAATATTTGGTTCCCAGAATGTTCGATCCATCAGCTTCTCTTGAGTTGGGTTTTTTTTTTTTTTTTTTTGGTTGTTTTTTTGGGTTTTTTTAATAAAACTTTTACTTTCTTATGAACTTGCTGCAACATTTTTATCGTAGGAAAGTTAATATAAAAAAAAAAAGTTTCTATAATTTTAATATTGGTGTACCCTGTAAGCCATGTGGTGGCATAGTGGCTCAGCAAGCAGTATTGTCACCTTACAGCTCCAGGGTCCCTGTTTCAATCCACCTGTTTCATTTCTTTGTATGCTCTCTCTGTGTCCATTTGGATTTCCTTTGGGATCTCTGGTTTCCTCCCACCTCCAATAACCTGCCACTAGGTGGATAAGCAACATTAAATTGCCCCTCAGTGTGAAAGTGTGTGTGAATGTACGCATGGTGCTCCTACATATACTAGGTGCAATCAACCTATTACCTAGCGCATTCAGTAAAAGGTAAATAGGACTCCCGCTGCTTGACACAATACGCATGGCATGGTGTTACACCAGTTCAGAGCCTTATTAAAAATTGGTCAGTGTGACATTACATTGAAGATGTGAAAGCTTTATTTAGATTGCTCACACGACATTTCTGTCTGACCTAGCCTGAGAAAAGCCAATAAAACCCACACACTGGAACACTGTGCGTATTGGTAAATAGAAAAAAAAATTAAAAAAAACAATGCTCTTGGGTCAAATAATAGTTCACATAACTACAAGCAGCTGTGAGATTACATAAAGGAAACAACTAGCTGTCACACACACAGTGAAGACCTGGGCCTGCTTTTGCACACTCCTCCTCTCTCACACTCACACTCTCTCTGTCTCTTCTCACAGTGATGAAAAGAGCCAGCAGTAAAATAAACTTCCCTATCAAAATATATCAGGATAACACTTGTGATACACTTATGACTTATGATTATGAAACTGTTTGGCAAAGGAAAACCTCCCCCTGATTTTGTTCCAAAAATACCAAGATAGTGGCAGTCGATATATTTTTTTTTCTTCTGCATGTGTAGGGGTTTTGTGTTTTATGCCTAATCTGGCCCCACTGGGAATGTGGGATGAGATAGTGGATTGCTGTGGGTACTGTATAACTGTATAATTTATTTTAAGACAAAAAAGAGTGAAGCAACTGTACGGTAGTAAGATTACCCAGAAGCAAGTTTGAAACCAAAAATGGTGTTAGACTGCCCCCAACAGGATAAATTTCTCACTAGAGCATTTTTTTAACTTCTCTGTTACTTTTTTTTTTTTTTTTACCTATATAATGGACCCATGAAATACACATTCAGTGTAATTAATGTAAAGGTTGGTCTGCTGTCATATAAAATTGTAGACTGAAACTAAATAACATTGTTATTTGTTAACAGAACAACATTTGTTAATAGAACACTTCACCTGAAACACATTTTGACAACACTGATACATATTTTAAATCTGAGGTTCTTCATGCCAGGTATGATCCTTTATGATCTACACAGGAATATGTACAGAGCAACAAAAGCACATCCACAGCAATAAATCTTCTTGAAGGCATCTATCACCGTTTCTCTGTGGCTGACAACGTCTTGCTCCTTTCCCAGGAGGGCTGTCCATGTTTTTAAGCCTCTGCGGAGCATGGTTACTGAGAGGATACACAACAGAGCAGCTTACTCTTCCAATTAATAACATCAGCATATACAGATATGTGTAGGATTAAATTAAATACCCTCTGCAAACTATCCATAAAAAAGTTTCCTGTCATATTTGTACCAAATGGATGAAGTCAAAATGACAGTACTTTCACTGGAGCTCCTGACATATTTTTAGTGGTAATTATTGTTGTAGTTGCCATTTAAACCCATGGCATGAATAACTCCTTGGCAAGCTTTTTATAAGATGCCCAGATACCAACAGAGAGCGGATATATATTCAAGCCAATTAAAGGCATGACTCATATGGCACTTTGCACAAGAACATTCATTTTTACATGATGGCCAGCCTGTTCCTGTACTGTAAACATTACTCAGTCCGTATGAGTGGGACTGTTATGGAGCAGCTTTGAGTGACAGACAGCAGCACTCTTTGCGTCACAACACTCCAGGGGAACAAAGTAAGTCATCCCACACCTTCTGTCACAAGCATCCTGTTTGTGATTTTTCCCTTTTATTTACCAAATCATGAACCACTCCAAATAATGCTGAACAAATCTACAAACAAAGAAACATAATTTCCTTTCATAAGTTGCAGATAAATGTAGAGGGTTGATATGACTGACACTTTAGAACATAAATTTAGCTTCATGATGGAACATCTAAGATGTTGAGATCTGGCCAGTAGGATTGATTTCAATCTAATCATTGTGATAATGATGAAATAGCTAAAGGCAACTTGTTAACTCATAAAATTAATTGCTCAAGTTGTTTTTCACCAGATGACTTATGTGCTCTTGCTTGAGTTATTTTCTTGATCACTACCTATTCAAGTGAATTATTACTACATTAGCAGTACTATCAATCAAGTCAGTGTGTTTTGTATTCTTTCCAACACTACCACTAAACAGTATGAAGTGATAATATTTAATTCTGTAAACATTAATTATCTATTAATGGTATTTACTGTATGTGTTACCATCTTGGCAAATTTGACTAACAGGCTTTATTATTATTATTATTATTATTATTATTATTATTATTATTATTATTATTGGAATATTATCTAATAGGAGTTAGGAGCCTGCCCAGGAGACTAAAGGTCTTTATGATAAAAGGTCACTAGACTAAACACTATGCCAACTGAGAGACATGACTAAGCTGTATTATAGTGTATATTTCAGCATTTAAAGTAAGCTAATTGGGCTATAAAAAGTAGAGCATGTTTGTTTATCCAACTCATACACTGCTGATTATTCTTTGTCCATATACACATAGTTTGTTTTGCAATGTCATTACATTCTTTAACGATGTCAGGTGCAATCATAAAACAAAAGTAAAACATTACCCCAGACTACACTAACTGCCTATTATGTCCTACATTGACTACGAAGTCCTGCTCATGATGTTTAAAGCTATGAACTGTTTAGCTGTGCTGTGTCTTGCTGATCTCCTGAAACATTATCCCTTTCAGAATACCTTACTCAGCTGAGGCAGGCCTACTGAACGCCCCTAAACTCAGGAAACAGTGTTCCAGATTAACATTACGAACACTTGCTCAATAACTGTTTTTAAATCCTGATTTAAAACATGCTTGTTTAACTTGTACTATTCTCACTCTTGGGATTTCATGATTCGTAGTAATTCTTATAGATGAATAGTGGATTCATTGGTGAATCTAATCTAATTGAAACTAGGATAATTTACCAGTCCGGAGAATCTGGGAATGGGCCCGGATTCCTCTAGTTTAAAGGCATTCCTCTAGTTTAAATGGATTCCTCTAGTTTGTGAAAATAATGCATGAATAAAGTATGTGTATGTATTTTGAAGGGTGTACAGTCACAATGACAACAGCCGATGTAACACTGATATGAAAAACGGCCAACCGGTCACTGCAAAAGGTTATTCTATAACACTATTCACACTTTCTCACTCAGCTCTTACATTTAGAAAGTGTCCATTTTTATTTGATCTCGCACATAATCTGTCCAGCGGCATGGCAGCGCAGTGGGTAGCATTGTCACCTCACAGCTCCAGGGTCCCCGATTCAATCCTGAGCTTGGGTTACTGTCTGTATGGAGTTTCGCTTGTTCTCCCCATGTTTGCATGAGTTTCCTCCGGGTTCTCTAGTTTCCTCCCACTGTCTATGCTTGATTGGCTACGCCTAATTGGCCATTGTGAGTGAGTGTGTGAAAATATGGGCATGATGTCCTGTGATAAACTAGCATCCTATCTGAGGTACATTCTCTCGCCTTGCATCCAGTGTTATCACGATTGGATACACAGTGACCCAGACCTGGTCAGGATAAAGTGGCTACTGAAGATGAGGACATACTGTGTCCCCTGCCCAACAGTCAATGTTAAAGTACTATTTCCATCCATTTTCATTTGGCTCTATGTCTTTCCCCTCCATTAAATGTCACTGAATTTTACATTTGTGTCTAAATGATTTAATATTGATTATGGTCTCTTCATAGATTCAGGGGTAATTAGTGAAAAAAAAAGAAAAAAAATACCTTTTATGTTCTATTTTTGTGTTGGGTGCCAACCATCTGGATGTTTATTAACTTGAATTAATTTATTTCAGCATAACATATTGAACATAACCCACCAAGATTACTGAGTAGCATGCAATTTACCAAACCAAAAACACTTGCAAATAGCCTTAGCTGACATTGTGGGAGTGGTAAGTATGAGTGGGGATTAGAGGTCTAATCAGGCCCTTGTGTAAGGAGGACCGCAGCTTTATGCAGCAGCTAAAGGATAAGTGTATAAAAGATCTCCAGACAGCAACAGAAGCACTGACATGTTTAGCACACTCAAGAAGCTGATCAGGGGCCCCATGCTAGCTCCTTCACCAGCCACAACACCTGCCTCTACCCCAGCACCAGCACCTACCCCAGCTCCTGCACCAGCTCCACCAACTCAGCCAGTTAAGGTAGGATGCATGAGCTTTACAACTCACTGATATTTCATTTGGTATCCCAGAATATTGCAGTTATGATGCATCACCCAATTGGTTGCAGATACTAAAGATGTCAAAATCATAGCAGTTCTTTGTCTGTCTTTAATTGAGTGTTTGTCCTGCAATATAACTGTATAATGACCCTAATGAATATTCTAATAACCTAAAAAGAGATTTAATTTTATAATCATCCAAATCAGAAAGACACAATTTCATAGTTATGAAAAAAGTTGGTCTTTGCTACTTATAGGATGAAAAGACTGCAGTCAAAGAAAATGAAGCCAAGAAAGAAGAAGAAACCCCTGGTGAGTCAACTGCTATTAAACTCTGAATACTACTCCATAAAACCCAGCAGAGCATGCAAAGAATTTTCCCCATAGCCATCTTTTAAAAAAAAAAAAAAAAAGAAAAGCTGAACATAAGCCATTGTATCTCCTTTGTTCTTCACAGTGTTCTGTGTTAGTATTGATACTGTGGTCAGAGTTGGTTGCTCTGTTAAACGTTACTGCTCCATCTTTGAGGTCACAACACTGCCTGTAGGAGCACTGCCAGTAATCACACAGCAGTGGAAAACCCCTCTCCGGCTCACATGTCTTATTTCTGTGTATAACCAGCTCCAGCTCCGACACCTGCACCTACTACTGCGCCAAAACCAGAAGAGAAGCTTTCTAATCCTATAAAAGAGCAGCCACCAGCTGAAGAGTAAGACTGGAAAATTTCTGCAGTTATTTCTTTACACATGCACCACACAGCCATGCACAATGATAGTGACCCTTTTCCACTGAGCTCAAGTTACTGTCTGTGTGTCGTTCCACATGTTCTTCCTGTGTTTGTATGGGTTTCCTCCAGGTTTTCCGGTTTCCTCCCACCTTGCAAAAACACGCCAGCAGATAGATATGCTAAATTGGCCCTATGTGTGAATGAATGTGTGAATGTGTGTGTGTATGATGCACTGCAATGGACTGGTGTCCCACCCAGGGTGTATCCCTACCTCCTGCCCAGTGTTACCAGAATTTACTCTAGATTGACCAGTTACTGAAAATGAATGAATATTTTCGTTAACTGATTTCAAGTGGTCCAGCAATCTTGCATTCAGAAAACAAACATTACCCTCAGGATCTATATCAGTCTACCAGAAAGCAGAAGGATTACTGATGTGAGGAGCAAAGAAGAGATTACAAGATTTGCAGCTTTAAGGGACTTAAGAAGCTGCCGGGAGAGCTATTTAAAATTTAAGAAACAAGATGAGAAAAAAAAAGAAAAACAAAGCCGGAATTAAAGTGATGGGAATGCTGCAGTGGTTGTTACTGTAATGAAGAGTCCATCCCTTCCCTGAAGAGTTCCTTTCCCTTCTCTGAAGAGTTTATCCTTCATTGTCACAGATAGTCTCATTTAGCTAGTGAAGGATAATTGTTGTTTTGCACTGTCTCCTGTGGGCAGTACGTCTTGATTACAATGTGCAGGGTGTTAAAAATGACCAAAAATTATGCTAAGTAGAGAAGAAATCCTACACCGCTCCCACAGCCCACCCGCGTCTATATCTTTACCCACAGAAGTAGACAAGGACAAACAGAATTATACCTCTATACCTTTATATTTCTCTTCAATATGAAAAACATACATTTAGAACTGACTGATTTTAATTTATGTCCATATTTAAATACCATAAGCAGAAACAAGAATGTTTTAGCTTAGCAGATTAATTAACAGAATTGATGTTACGTGTTTTTTGGTTTTTTTTGGGGGGGGGGGGGGGGGGGGGGGTTTTTTAATTATTTAAAAAAAAAAACACCCCAAACCCAAGACCAATGATAAAAAAACAGAAAAAAAATCACAAAAAAAAAAAAAAAAACAAAAAAAAAAAA
>CM075003.1:15976670-16021782 GCA_037576675.1 Pangasius sanitwongsei
CCCCCCCCCCCCCCCCCCCCCCCCCCCCCCCCCCCCCCCCCCCCCCGGCCCCCCCGCGGGCCCCCGCCCGCGCCCCCCCCCCCCCCCCCCAGTGTCATTTAGGCAAGAAGCACAGCCCTCTGCACCATGTCCAGTTGTAATAAACAGGTACTCTGATGCACAACTTCTAAAAATAATCCACCAGATGCAGCAACGTACACAACTGTACAAAGAAAAAGTTGTCGACCCCTATGCATCCTCACCTGAGCACAGCCCTCCAGTCAGTGAGTACAAAAAAATTTCCCATGAAAAATAACTGTTTCAGAGAGCTTCCTTCAAAAGGAAATCACATGTCTAAATATCTATAGAGAGGGAATGTCAATGAGTGTCTACTGTATATTATTCTTTGAAAAAAGTCAATAATGCTAATCATGTAAATATTTTATAACTTGCATTATCTATTATCACTATTGCTGTGTATTTTGCCTCAAATAGCACCCGTTTTGAGAAAAAAGGATTTCTTGAAAAAGCAAGAGGAAGAGAGAAAAAGAAAAGAAGAGGACGAGAGGATCAAAAAGGAGGAAGAGGCAAAGAAAGCAGCAGCAAAAGCTGATGAAAAGAAAGAGAAGAAGGAAGAAAAGAAAGATGATAAAATAAAAGATGAGAAGAAAGAAGAGATTGAACCAGCCAAGAAAACATTTGCTTCTATTTGTCCGAAGGTCAAATGCACCTGTATAGACTCAATGCTGAAACCTATTGAAGACAGTATGGATAAAGTTTTGGGCACATCCATAGATCCATTCACAGGTTATAAACACATCATCAGTAAAGTACTTTAAATCCACTTTGAATACAAATGCTGTTATTTCTGATGCTCTTGCTCACTGATCTATGTAACCATCTCTAGATCGGCGGTATATTGCTTGGCTTAGCCTGATGACTATTGCCTTCAGCTACAACCTTTGGTTCATACCAGTTCGTATGACCTTCCCCTGTCACACTCCTGGCTCAATTCCTCTGTGGTTTACTTTAGATGTCCTAGCTGACCTGATCTACATCATCGACATGATAATTTTCCAGCCAAGGCTGCAGTTCTGCAAGACTGGAGATATCATCGTAAGCACAAACCAAAGTATATTATTACTATTATTTGTGTGTTAACACATTGTATTCACTTTGTATAATTTAGATATTAATAATGTATTATCCCTCAAATCACATTTCAAAATCTGTTTAATTTTGCCAGTATGACCGAGCTGTTATTAAGAAGAATTACAGAGCCTCCCTAAAATTTCAGGTATCAAAATGGGACCTAAAAAGTTTTTTATTTATTTCAGTGTGACCTTCAATAGTATTTTTAAATATTCTAATATATATTTTTCTCTGCAAAGCATGCAATAGTATCAATCATACCCCTGGACTTCTTGTATATTCCATTTGGATTCCAGTCCATTTTCAGAATTAATCGCATCCTGAGGGTATGTGATACTTGAAGTCTTTCTGATTTGTTGGTGTTATTTTTTTCTCATGTCAATGGAATAATCACTGATGCTAACTTTCTTTTAAGTTTGAGGCTTTTTTTGAGTTCAGTGATCGACTTGAGGGCATCATGACAAAGGCATACATCTGGAGGTACGTAATCACGAAGTTATATCACTTATAACTTTTTAGTATCTGATAATGTTTTTAACTCTATCTGGTTTCTTTATCAGAGTAATTCGCACCATTGGGTATCTCCTTTTCGCCCTTCATATCAACTCTTGCCTTTACTATGTGGCATCTGCCTACCAAGGCATTGGTACAACCAAGTGGGTCTACAGTGGCCACGGCAATGCGTACGTCACTTTACTTTTTAATTTTTCTGTGACTTAAGAAATGGACGAGCATTTCAAAAACCTTGTACCTATAGTTCATGCAGGCCTTTAAATAATATGTACATAATATCGCAAACATTTTTTTTCAAAGTAATTTTTAGCGAGAACTATATTTTTTAAGGGTGTGTTTTTTGCCTGTATTTTTAACTGTGTTTTTTTTATTGTATTTTTCTTGATATTTTTGAAGACAAACAAAAATTTAAAAGGATTAAAGACATTTTTTTTTAAAAAACTGATTAAGATGAAGCCAGGTCTAGGTTAAAATTATGTTTTTATCAAGGATTAAACTTGGTCTCTGTCTGATAATTCTCCCTCAGTATTGAAAGAACAATTCTCCTGATAAATATCTTATGTTGCATAAACTATTTAATAGCACTAGTCTTTTTTTGGATTTTTATATCCTCATAGCTACCTGAGGTGTTTCTTCTACTCAGAGAAAACCCTGTTGATGATCGCAGAGCTACCTTTTCCAGACACCTTATTTGGTCAAATCTTTCAGATGACCAGCTATATTTTTGGTGCATTTTTTTTGTCCATCGTTCTTGCCCAGGTAGACATTTTGTCTCTACGCTTTTTGCTTTTTTGACCAGCTTTAGTGTTGATATGTCCACTAACTTTGCAGTTTTTATACACCCAAATGAAGAGCAATTCATTCTTTTTCTGCTAAATGTTAAATATAAAAATGTCATAGCCTGTGGAAGAAGATTAAAAGCCATTATCTTTTCTGTAGGTACTTGCGCTGTTACTATTTTGCTGTGCGGACCCTGATCAACATTGGTGGACTACCTGAGCCTTACACTGTTTTTGAGATCACGTTTCAGTTGACAAACTTTTTTGTTGGTGTCTTTGTCTTCTCAAGTTTAATTGGACAGGTAAAAGATAGATGGTGTAGAATTCCCACAGGATCATACAGTCATCGATGTCCATATGTTCCCCACAGCAGACCGATAACTGGTTTTCCTCAAGATTTATTCTGTGCACTTCACAGAATAAATCACTTTTCAGTAGTCATTCAACAATCCTATAGCTCTTATTAGTATAGCTGTTGATTTGGAATTCCAAAAAATAATTAAAAAATGAATTTTACTGAATAAGGCAGAACCACAGACAATGTTTCTGTGAATATGGCATATTACAGATGAGAGATGTCATCGGGGCTGCCACTGCTGGTGAGACATACTTCCGTGCCTCTATGGATACATGTGTAGCCTATATGGTGACAAATCGTATTCCAAAGCTGGTACAACACAGAGTCCGTACATGGTACAACTACACCTGGGCCTCACAGGGTATGCTGGGTAAGAACTGCTTGTTTAACCCTACCTACGCAAAGTTCCTGAATTTTAATCTTTTAACTGAAGGTGTGCATCCATCCATCCATCCATCCATCATAACTGCCCTATCCTGATCAGGGTCACTGTGGTTTAAATGACTTAGTATTTATTTATATTTTGGAAAATAGAAATCAACTAAATTCATTTAAAAAATATTGTTGGAAGGTGCAAATGAAATTAATAACTGCAGGAACAAGTGGGATTGGTCAGAGTTCTGTCAGCAGCAGGAGGGATTTTGGTTGAATGGTCCTTTGTATACCTCTACTTGCAACCACTCTTTCATGTACTACACAGATATCATAATTATCATTTACATTTATTCGTCAGACACTTTTACCCAAAGGACTTACAAATGAGAGCGAATCAATTACAAGCATACAGCTGAGAAGTTGTAAGCTTTGCTCAAGGGGTCTCTGGCAGTCATGGGATCTGGACTTGTACCTTTCTAGGCTCTAGTATAGAAATATACCTGCTACCACTACCCAAATTATTGCTACCCAAATTACCCAAATTACCCAAATAAATTCAAAACTCAATATATACTACCATAATGAATCATGTTTGGAGCACACACTATAGCATATGGCAGGGGTTCTCAAACTTTCTGCAGTTGGAGACTGCTTTCAGTGAAAAAAAAATCAATGGACCCCCTTATGATGACAGTTTAAATGAATGTTATAAACATAACCCAACTGTTTTAATCTAGCACATTAGGTAATGCGTTATGTTTGTCTACTGGACAAACTGGAGATTTTATTTCTTACACCCCCCATAAAACCCAAAACAGTTACACCAAGTTAAATAGTACATTTTGTATCATTAACAGCACTTTTCCTAGTTTATTAAAATTACAGTAAGAATCAATTTGGTTTGGATTTTTGAGTTACTGAGCATAAGATGGCCAGTTGTATAGGCTTAGAACTGTAATATCTAACTGTATAGACATGTTAAAGACTCCATTTTAAGAACCATGAGGACACTAGAATGTTTTTGTGACTCTTATCTCAGATGAGTCAGAGTTGCTGGAACAAATGCCACTGGTAATGAGAACGGCCATTGCTGTGGATATAAACCTCGCCACTTTCCAGAAGATTGACCTGTTTAAGGTGAGACTGGTTTATTCTTAGGCTCAGAAGTTCAGAAGATCAGGACAGAAACAATAAAAAAAGAAAGTAAGAGTGATTGATGCTGATGTGCTGCCACAGGGATGTGATAACCAGATGCTTGTGGACATGTTGCTGAGGCTGAAGTCTATAGTGTATCTGCCCGGAGATTTTGTGTGTAAGAAGGTGAGTTCAATAACGTCATTGTCGACTCATATTTAAGAAAGAGTAACAGTGTGTTAAGACCCTTTACCCATTTCTGTTCAACAGGGTGACATTGGTAAAGAGATGTACATCATCAAAGCTGGAGAGGTGCAGGTTGTTGGTGGTCCTGACAACAAGATAGTTTTTGTGACATTGAAGGCAGGCTGTGTGTTCGGTGAGATCAGGTGAGGTTATAATAATAATAAGTACATTTTTCCCTACCCTATATGCAAGTGCACAGTACAGCTAAAGGCTCAGTGCATGACTGTGATGCTACAATGAACTGTCTTCTAGTCTTCTGCAGTCTTCAGCGAATGGAGGCAACAGGAGAACAGCTAATGTGGCAGCTCATGGATTCGCTAACCTCTTTGTGTTGGATAAGAAAGACCTCAATGATATCCTGGTTCACTACCCAGAATCCCAGAAAATTCTGGCCAGGAAAGGAAGGTGAGTTTCCTTTTTAAAGATTTGAGCATTATGGTTTGTTCTAAACAGATACAAATAGTAGGCACAGTATTCAGTTGTATTTTATCAGTGGCTTGCTTCAGTAGCCTATAATAAAAACTTATTTCTACCATATTTCTATACAAACTGACCCAAAAGTCACCAAAGATGCTTTTTATTCACAATGCTTAGTACGTCCATTGCAAATGTTTTTTGTTGTTCTAAAATGATTGTTCTCCATTGTTGGTAAAAGAAAATCTTCCTGGAAAATCATGCAGCCATAACAATGAAATGCCAATTGAAAGACTAGCAGCTTCATTGCGTCCCAGCGTTGTAGTACGTTTCTGGAATGTAACAAATGGCTACATCTAGTTCAAATCCGAATACAGATATGTGAAGCACTATACAGATAGAGATACAGATACAGGCAGTGCCATTGTTTTACACCCCTAGTTTGGAGCATTTGTATTACAATATTCAAAAGCATTACTAAATACTAGTATTATCTCTTTTCATGGTATGTAGGAAACTAATGAAGGCCAAGGGTCCAGCTGCTGCCAAAGCAGAAGGGGAGAAAAAGAAAGGCCTGGAGCTGTTTGGACCCAAACCTCAAACTCCTAAAATGCTTCGGGCATTTGGAAGGTTCAACAGAAAAGCATTTATGGAAAAACTCAAGGTAGAAAACTCAACACAGTTTTTTTTAAAGGCATGTTAAAAGCATAAACAGGAATGGCTCTGAAACAGTTGAATAGTTTGAATGCTGTTTTTTTTTTTTTTTTATTAAATTGGAATAAACAGAAAAATTTGCCTAGCAAGGTATAAAATAATATATTTTATAATACACTAACAAATATGCACAGAACAACAGTTTAACAGATTCCTGATTCACTTGAAATGTTTCATATATTACACAAATGGCATAACTTTGTTTTTGTTTTCCTTTTCTTTTCTAGATCGCTACAAATATGGAATAAGTGTGACAAAAGGACAATTTGACCATTCCCTTTAGGATGTTTTCACTTTTTTATATGGACTCGTTTATGAATAGATTGTGAATTTTGTACCAAAACATAAAAATTTAAGTTCAGTGTATTTTCAAACTAATTTACAAAAAAAGCCATTTGCAGTTCATCTCTTCTCTGTTCATTTGCTAATAATGCTGATGGTCCTGGAAAAGGCTAAGTATCAGTGAAATCCCTTGTGTAATCCCTTTAGCCTAGCCAGGACACTATGAGGTTTCATTAAGTAAGTGATCTATCTGTATGTGTGGTCAGTGTACACATGCGCTACAGTAGGCTATGGGAATAGCAGAGTTATATAAATTATTCCTGCTGAACATTAACTATGGTATTTCCCAAACTGCTTGCATAAGGAAATACAGGAATTGTTGGGCAGATTCAAAATAATTGGGCAAAATATTAAAATTAAAATCTCAATTTGCTCAGCCTAGTCAACCAGTATAGAATGCATTTATAAATAAGGTGTGATTACTCACAGCAAAGGTGTGTTTTCCAGAGGAAATTAATAGAGCTAAAAGAATGAATAAACTGAAACAGTTGGTTGAGGAAATCTGAAGAATAAACCTGGATCGGGATGACTGCTTACAGTAAATATCCAAAAACACGTATGTCCCAAACCAATGAAAGCCCAAAAATTCCAGAGCAGTGTCTCAAGAACCAGCTCACGGTCCTGACTGGTATAAGCGAAACCACTGTGTCACGCTTAAACCTATAGTTTGCCATACTTCAGGAGTTGCAGCTCAGATCTTCAAATGAAGCTTCTTTGCTTTGTATGGTATCACCCTGGCACAAGATATTCAAAATATTTTAATTGCCAAATTAATTGTAAATCATATTACACAAAATAGTAATAAGACAGTGTTGACATCCAGAGCATTATGAAAAATGATAAAATTATGAATTTGATTTGCACAATACTAAAACAAATAAATGAGACGTCTGGACTGAAAAAAAATAAGTATAGAATTGTCACAAATCCCCCTTTCTGCATGTCGCATGATTCAGAGCTACTTTCATGATTTGTATTTAGTTCATGACATGTTTTTTGTTTGTTTTTTTCATTTTTTTACATTGCCATTAGCAAGAATTCACCTAATGAAGTAATAAGACATGTCCTTACAAGATGTGACAATGTCTGCCACGGTTTGCCCCTGAGAAAAGGCTGACTCAGCAGGTTTGGGGTTTCAATATGCTTTTGTAAACAGGTGTGGCCGCCAAATTATGGTGACAGACGGTAAAAGTAGACAAAAGCATGGATTTATGGTTTCATTTTGGCTCTTTGCACTGTGGTTTACTGTTTATAAGATCTCCTAAATAACTGCACCAGAATTCAGTCCATCAATGTGGCTACCAATAAAAAAAAACATCTACCTAAAAATCACAATAGATTTTCGAAGATACACTAAAAGACTGTGCTTAACAATGAGAAACTGAAGTTGTGTCATTACAGGCCACATTCTCTCAGGAAGCATAGATATTGATACTGAGTAGATACACATTTGTTATTTCCTTGATAATGATGTCAACAGGAGAAAGCCAGCACGATTGTAACATTTTTGGTCCAAGTTAAATTACTCACCAATGACTTAAATAACAGACTTCATAGTTCCTACATAACACCATGCATATGTTTACTTCATTTATGAATTGCAAGTTTACCTATATTGTCTGTGAGTGATGTGCATTTTCACTGTAACCAAAAGGAGTCCTGTGTTACAACTGTGCTGGAAAAGCAGCACGATTGTAACATGTATGTGTTGCTGGTAACACCACTCAAGACCACTGTAAATGTACAGGTCCATCAGGAAAAAAATAATAAATAAACAATCATACATTCATTGTTCTGTGATTTGCGGGTAGCTTGAAAAAAGGTTATTACAACAGATCATTGGATGTGCACATGTGGAGAAGTGCATGCAGAACAATCACTCATTTATACATGTATTATATATGATTGATGATGCAGAGCTTGTAATCTTTTTTTATTATTTCCATTTTTTGTTACATCATAGTAACCATGATTACTATGGTATTGTATAAGGTTACTAGAGTTAAAAATAATTCATTGATTTAAAAAAAAAAAAAAAAAAGGATAACATCTTTATGAGTTCTGCATCAAATACAATTCATCCTTAACAGTGCGTGAAATTAGCACGTGTGTCTTTGGTGTCTCAGTGCTGCCACTTTTTGAAACTCTCAGCAGTCTGAGACTCCTCTGAAGCTACGCCCTGTTTAGAACAGGTGTTACAACTGTACCACAGACCGCACCCACGCTTTCACATAATCTTGTGAACAAAAGCAGCATGCACGCTAACTGGTAGTGTAGAGCCAAAATGAATATTAGAAAACTACTTGTGTTTTTTTTTTTTTTTTCCTTTACCTGGCACAAAGTTTTGTTGTTGTTTTTTTTTTCAAAACAATTTATCTAAAGCAAGAAAGGGAGAAATGACATACTTGTATATGGATGTAATGAAGTCACAGCTGAATGTGTTCATTTAGAGAAAACGTGTGTTATAATGCTATAATATGTGCTAGCTCTCCCCTGCCTCCATTATTAGCTATGACAGTGAGAAACAGACATGCAGCTACCACACACTGTTCTTGTAGGGCAGTTAGTCTCAAAGTGATGTCCGGGGGCCCCCAGGTGGTCTGTGATTTTAATTTTTATCACAGTAATGAACATCTTATTGACTTCTTATAGTTATTAGACAGTTTAACAGGTGTCTTGAACTGAATGGGTTTAATGCAAATCTCAAAACTCAAAAACAAGTAGGACTTTAAATAATGTCAACTTGGACCTAATGTGTTCTACCAAAGTGGAAAGTTCAGGAATTTAAAAAAGCTCTGTTGCCCCAATAAATATGCAAGATATTATTGTTTATTTTATAGCTTTATTATAAAATAAATCTGTACTGAGGGGGTCCGTGGAATCTATTTATAGTTAATGGGGTGCCTGGCTACAAGAAGTTTGAGAACCATCATTATACTGAACAGTTTAACAGGATAGCAGGTACCACAAAAAGTGCTGGGTTAGGTCTATTCATCAGAATTGTTTTATTATTTCAACATTAGTAATTGGCTGCTGGTTCATTTAATCAACTGAATGTATTGAGTCGTTTACTGTACTTACGATCACTAGAAACATTTGATGCGTGAAGTGTTTGGAAGCAGGTAAGATCATTAATTTGCAACTACTGTAGGTTACTGTGTATAAGGAAAACTAACATATATACATATATATATATATATATATATATATATATATATATATATACAGTATATATAAATTTTGCTTGGTGTTTTTTAATTATTTGAAGGTCATTTAGGATACAATCTCTTTTCATGTCTTGTTTATCCAAATAAAATGATTTTAAAGAGCAGACTCAAATGTATTGTGAATTAATTAAGATTCTACTTTACTGTCATTGTGCAGAGTATGAGTGTGGAGCCAATGAAATGCAGTTTTTCTTATATCCAAGCTTGGGAAGCTGGGGTCAGAGCACAGGGTCAGCCATGATACAGCACCCCTGGAGTAGATGTGGTTAAGGGCCTTATTCAAGCACCCAACAGCAGCAGCTTGACAGTACTGGGGCTTGAACCCCCCGACCTTCCGATCAGTAACACAGAGCCTTAACCATCCAGCCACCACTAATAATAATAATAATAATAATAATAATAATAATAATAATAATAAAAATAACAGGAATCCTTTCATATAATCACAATGCATCCAACAAAACACAAAAGACAATACACATTCAAAAATTTATGTACAACAATTTATGTGTTCAGTTAGGACAGCGAACTCCATGCTGATCACTGCTTTGGCTGAAGAATATAGGTCACAGTGAATACAAGGCCAATATCTTAATATAGTTGTCACTGCTCCAGTTCAATCCATTTCACACCTGATATAGAAACATCTTAATAGAATTTGGGACAGAAGACTGATTTAAGCATTAATCAAATTGCCTGCAACTAGCAGCAAACAAAACAAACTAAAAGAAGCAATAAAATGTGTTGATATAATCATTGTGCCCACCACAATATGATATGTGGTTATCATATTATGTAGTCACTGTAGTCACGTCACACATCTGTGTATATCACTTCCCACAGTGTAGCCTATTTTGAGAATTTGTATCATGATAACTTTCTAACAATTACTTGGACATTTCTTTATACTAAACTCCACGTTTTTAAAAACATTAAACCCAAAATTTAAAAATTGCACAAACTTTTTAATCTCCAACCCTAGTGATTGGGAAATATTATACTACAACTAAGCACAGATATATGCATCTGTAAATTCAAATAATGATTTTATAAAACTAGAATCAGTTCATTAATACTGTAATATAGGTTAAACTAGTCATAAACTAGTCATAAAAAGGAACACAGAAATGTAAAACCTTGCTTTTACCATGACAACCACCCAAAGACAGCAAAGACGAACAAGACACTTGCAGTATTAAACAAGTCACCTCAGTCCCCCTACACAAACATAACTAACACAGTGTGGAGTCCTTTATGAAGTCATATATATATATATGTGTGTGTGTGTGTCTGTGGTGTGGAGCAATGTGAGTGTGTTCTATGAACCTGTTTTTCTCGGAATTAGGGATAAAAATGATACACATTGCTCCAGACTAATTTTGTTTAAACACGTTTGCCTTTTTTACTATTAATTTCTTGAAGTATAATGGGGAAATTTTCTTGAAGTCAAAATGGGGAAATTTTAACAGTTTAGTTGCAGGAAATGGGTTAAGAGGAATCTTTTCTACTGTATACAGTATACTGATTGACTCATTCATTCATCTGCAGTAATCACTTTACCCTGGTCAGGATCTGGAGTCTAGTCTGGGAACACTGGGTGCCTGTCAATCGCAGAGCACCATGTACACACTCATTCACACACTCATTCACTCATCTAAGGGCAAATTGGCCTAGTGGCATACTTTTGGCGGTTGAAAGGAAACCGGAGGAAACCCACAGACACACAAAGAACTCCACACAGACAGTAACCCAAGCTCAGGATTGACCCAAGAACCCTGGTGTGAGGCGGCAACCTGTGCTATCCCTGTGCTATCCCACTATCCCACTATATACCCATTCAGGTCCTATACACAATATCAACAAACAGTGTGATTAATATTATGGCACTTAATTAGCATAACAACATTAACGATTAAAGCATTTTCATTAAAGGAACTGTGTAAACTATGAAAAAAATTTTCCTCTAAATATTAAAGCAATTTATATAACATGTAAAAATATATCCAGTTTGAATAAAAATTATTATAGCATTGCTGGAAACCTGATATATAAGGCACCAAACAGGATTCAACATAACCAAAAATAGATTAAAAAAACAATACACACACATTTGAACCGATATGTGTAAACATGCACTTAGGCTATGTTCACATTAGTAGATTTAGTGCTCAATTCAGATTTTTTTGCTCTGATCTTTTTGCCTTGATGGTTCACATTTGTATTTGTATGTAAGGGCATAAACTAGGTATGGCAAAGTACAGCACTTGCCATACCTTAGCTTTGTACAGAAAATCAGTGTGATCAAATCAGACTGAAAAAGATCGGTCTTCTGGGTTCACACAGATCTGTGCCACATTTAGGCAAAAACAGTACTTGGGACACTTAAATTCTGTAATGTGAACATAACCTTAGTGAGGAGTTACATGGCACTTCTGTCTTTGTCTGGATTATTAAAGAGCAACTCAGAGCATGAGCTTATTTGATTGTAGTCAAAACATATCTTGTTTTAAATAAACATATCTTGAGCACATCTACCTGACTCGAAGCACACTTGACTATTGTTTTCGGGTGCATTTAGTGGTGGGGTGTTAACTGGTATAAATGAGAAACCAGTGAGATATAGTGCAGAAAAAAACAGTGCAGATTTCAAAATCTTGTTTCTGCACCAGTAACAAAAGCTTTCCACAGATTTAACTTGCTATCCTGAACAAAATGTTTCAGCGAACGTTTTAGTGAAGTCTTTCAGATTCATTCTGGAGTGGTAATCTGGATCTGATGCTTTTCAAATCACACTCCTAAAGTGTAAATGTATGTACTGGACTATCTAGATTAATATAAACATTTGCTACAAGTAGATATGAAGTGTATTACCCCAAATAAGCTGTGTGTGTGAGGAGCTGCTCTTTAAAGTGGCAAGCTAGCATAGACTTTGTACATCTATTTACATACTTCCTTAGAGTGACTTATTTAGCAAGGGACCAGCACGCTGGAAAGGAATGAAGCATAGGCTGGAGCTGGTGAGGTCTCTTATTCGTTGTTGCTGAAGTACCATTAGGCATTAATCTTCTTTTGCCCGTCAGAATCAGCTACAGGGGTACTGGATTTAAGAGGGCTGAGCTTCAGCATGTTGAAGAAAGTGACAACCTGTCCAGGAACCTCTGCCAGCACACTCTGTGCCAATGCCTCTTTAGGAGCCTGCAAACACACAGAGACAGAGAGAAAGAGAAGCTGGTGTTAAGGGTGTTAACAGCATGATTATGAGGTTAGTGATCATAAGGTGAGAAAGTCACAGTAGGCACCAAGAGACGTGATGCATTAAATCATCATTCATGTTACATTTTCCATGTCTCTTATGCTCCAGTTCATGCAACCTTGATTGCATAGAAAAGCAAGGTGAAGTCAGCAGAGACTGATTTTAAATAAGAAGCCTATAATAGCCCTACATGTCTATGAAGGGGTTGGATCATGGGGAGGATGCAGTTTTTTAAATGTGAAGTAGGACACTACTTGTTGAGGCAACTCTGCCAGTACACACTGGGCAAGTGCTTCCCTGGGTGCCTGAAAAGAGATGGAAAAAGAGGGAGAGGCTGGCAGAGCTTCAACGAAAAAAACACACAATGAAGTGAGCATGCATATAATCAAGATGTTTTATGTAAATATGTTTATGTAATTACTAAAATTCCTATGAAATATCAAGTTTACTTCCTATGTACTACACCTATTTGTATATACAATTAAAAATTTGAGGAAAAATAGTTGCAGAGATTGGTTTAGTTTTGTAAGCAGCACTAATGCAAAAAAAAACACCATCAGCTTGAAAGACAGGTATACAGCCAGACCAATACAGCTGTACAGCTGCACATCCAGGCCAACTTACATTCTGGAACTTTCTGTATGGCACAAACTGCACAATGTCCCGCACGGCTGGCTCTCCTGATGGAGATCTCAGACGTCCGTCATCCCCATCCAGGATCTCCATGTCAGTGAAGTCAGCCCCGCCCACACCCACAATTATAATGGACATGGGTAAATGGGAAGCAGCTACGATGGCAGCTCGGGTATGGTCCATGTCTGTGATCACGCCGTCCGTGATAATGAGCAGAACAAAGTATTGCTGTCTCACGGAGAAACACAGAGGGAAGAAATGAAAAACAGTGTAAAATACGAGCAGCTATAGTATGTTCATAGCATATACTGAAGAAATCATGAACTTCAACACAGAGCAAATGAAATCATTAAAAAAAAAACAAGAATATTTCAAAATGTGTTTATTATAGTTTAAAACAAACCGTAACTATATTTTATAACACAACTATATTTATCATAATTATTAGTCTATTTTATATAACGGCATGGGTGTTTGCTTGAATCTGGTTGGTTAGAAGGTGTGCATTATTTTTGTATAACAGAACAGGTAGTTCCGGCTGTAACCTGAACGATAGTTTAATATTAATTTATTCATTCTTATACGTTAATGTTTCTACAGTAACAGCTGGTGGTGAAGAGTGACTGTTTATCGCAGCTAACTTATATCACTTATAACGTAAGTGAGAACAGGACCTAACTTGTCTCCTGGACATTCCACAACATTAAATCTAACTATAATTAGATTTGTATTGCTGACACTCTACATAATCTAAGGCTAATAGCAAACGGACTAAAAAATGTGTTGTTATTTAACAAAGAAAAAACCTTCACTGTTGATATGGTGAAGCATTCTGTAAGGAGATGTTTATTCAACAATTTTGAAAAAATGTGGAAAATATTGCGCAGTGCTCCATAGCAGTCAGAGGTAAAGCTTTCCGCCACAGAAAAGGATGGATGTTACGCTTCACTGTTTCTCTGTAACAAGCAGCTTTTTTTCTCATTCGTATTTCTTTCATATTTTTCTTTTTCTTTTTATTATTCTTATTAAGTGAGGGAACGACTGCTATAACTCATTTGTATCATGGGCATTCCATGACATTAAATGTAACTATAAAATTAAAAAGAATGATATATCATGACATTAGAAAATTATTGGAAGGCGACATTAGAAGGTGTTATTAGAAAATAGTCAACTTTCAGCTTCAAGTTGGGCCTCATCTCACCACTCCATCATTGATTATTTTCCTGTAACAGCATGCCCTGTCATGTTTTATTCCTTAATACATATAGAATGGTGAAGAATCTGATACGTAATGAAGTTGCCATGTTAAGTTGAGTTTGTATCCTGGGTCCTGGGTCTGACTTGGATACCTTTGTGATATCACTCTATCCTTTTATCTGTTGCTCTTATAAAAGTAAGGTGATTTTGTTCAAATATATATTTACATAATGAATGTACATAATGCTACATCAGCCATCACTCCATACACACACACACACACACCAATGCCAATGCCTAATCCCTTTGTGAGAAACCCTATATACAGTACACCAACCTCACCATCCTGTAGCTACTGCATTTAAAAAAGGTATTGTATATGCAATTTCCAGTGAAAGGGGATAATTTGCTTTTTAAATGAAATGGCTTTAACTGAGAGATGTAATGGTTGTGTTCTGTGTTGATACTCACACTGGCTGTATTCTGTTGTTGAGCCTGGTGGGCAAAGTTGCTCACATGTCTGATGATAGGAGCAAAATTTGTAGGTCCATAAAGTTTGACCTGGGGCAGGCATATCCTGTAAGCTTCCACCAAGCCCTCTACTCCTACAGTAGCAACATCAGACACACACCAAACATCATCATCTACCATTCCCCCTCTGACCAGTTATTCCATATCTACAGGAGCTTATTGTCCTGCCACTTCATATTACTTCTATTACATACCAGCACAGAATGGATTAGATGGATTGAAGTTAAGTGGAAACTCATGAGACACCTGTAAAACAAATGTAGTCATAATGTAATAATACTCCAATACCTTAATTACCGGCGCTAAAGTTAGAATATGATCATATTTACCTGCCAGTTTGGAGGAATCTGTGCCCCAAACCCAAAAGCTGGGAACAGTTTGTCACTGCAAAAAAACAAGACAGTATTCTTTGTATGAAATGTTAAAAAAAAAAAAAAGAACCTTCCAGCATGTTATTTTAACTTGAATAAGAAATATAACCACTGAAATTGAACAATGCAGATATAACCATGCAACTTTGTAAAAGCCAGTAACTGTGTTACCATCACTCCATGTACTCTATATCTTAATGAGTAAAGGCAAACAAACATTTTTTCCTTTTGTGTAGTAGTGAGGTGAGACACAAAGGAATTCTCAATTTCATGCAGAAGAAACGATTCATAACCTTTTTTACGCAATGGTGATAAATGAGACGGCAGATCTGTAACTGCCCCGCTGTTTTAAGAGCTAAAATTATTTGCATGGATTATACTCCATTCTTGCAACTTCAATCCTTCGCCCGTCTCAGTCTGGTCTTTTATTTGTCCCTCAGACTCGTTTATAGTCCATGGGTGATAGGGCTTTCTCTTCTTATGCTCCTAAACAATGGGTACTCACTTCCGGCTGATACCAGACACACACAGACATTACGTATTTTTAAATCTTATCTTAAAACGTACTTTTTTAGGTTAGTCTTTACTTGACTGCTGAATTAATTTTGCATCTGATTTATTTTAATTGAGTTGTTATGTATGTTGATTTTTTATGATTTGAGCTTATGCATGATTGTGCTTTTTATGTACATCACCTTGAGAAGCTACTTTTAAAGCCACTATATAAAATAAAGTTTATTATTATTATTATTATTATTATTATTATTACCTGTCATAATCCTGAATCACCAGGCCAACAGACCAGATGGCAGAAAGGTACTCATTGACCCCATTAGGACTGATGTAGTGCAAAGAATCAGGAGACTTTGGGTCACCGTTTGACCCTGTGAAGTCCACGCCAACCTGCAGAAGAGGAAGCATGAGAGCCCGGTAGCTGAGGAAAATACTTGGCATACTTCAATAAAAGTCTATATTCATGAGTGAAACAGACTTACAGTGAAATTTATCTGGCAGCCACCCATGACGTAATCCAAAAATGAGTACTCCTTCACAACCTTAGCCGTAAAAAAAAAAAAGGAAAATAATTTTAAAACAATTTTACATGACAAAAACAAAATCAGAAACAGCCTCTCTTAAAACTGTGTAAAGCACAGCTAGCTCAAACAGCAGAAAAGGGCATGAGACAGGTACAATACCTGGCAGAGTTTCACACTCACAACACCAGAGTTCTTATAGTTCTTCTTCTTCTGCTTTTTCTTCATGTTCACACAGTCAAACTCTGCCTGTAGGACATAACACAACCCGTTTGACACACAGAAATATAATATAATGACATTTAATAGCTGTGAAAGTAAAATGAAAGTACTTTCAAGGCGCTCTCACCGGAGAAGTGCGTGTAGCCTCCTGCAGGCGTTTCATATTGGTCTCAAAAATCCCAATAAGGTCATGTGACCCATCATTGTCATAGTCGTAACATTCCACCTTCGGAGGCATCAAAGTAACAACATGACCATCTAAATCGCACTCTCTCATTTCATACTGACACAGCAAGCCAGACAGTAATAGAAGGCATGCATCAACACCAAACCAAGAAACATAGATACGCAAATATCTATGATTCTCTCCATGACGTTCATTTGTGATTATGACTTGAGTATGATGCTGCTTAAAAAAGGAACAGCAGAACAATGCTTTACAAAAGCATAAACTTTAGCACTAGACAGGGTAACATTAGTTATGAAATCAGTAATGTAATGTACATATTAAATGATAACATATGTGATATGATATGATATGATAAAAAAGACACCATACTAAGCACAGTAGCCAGATATCTAATATCAATACCAATTAAGAGATGGAATAAACGCTAAACCAACAGCTTAATTAAAGAAAGCACGTCAATCCAGAAGAGTGCAACACATCACTCTAGAAGGAAGATGAAATAACTGCACTACTCTACTGGGAACACATTGAAGAACATTACAGTTAATGCACACCATGGGATATGATTAAACTCAACTCAACAACCACTTTATGACAGTCGTCTTTCCTTTTTGAGACTTTTGGAAATAAAACAAGAAAAACATCAAAGTATTATTAGACAAATAATAGACAGCTATCGAACAACTTTGCATGTATTCATTCATTCATTTAAGAGGAGTTCAAGGTTTATAACACACCCCCAAATGAGCTGCAGAAACCAGTATATTAGTAACAAGGCTACCATTACCATGTCAGATAAAGTGCCTTAAATGCAATTAAAATGCCTGAGCCAAATTCAGTATTGTGATTTGCTAGTGAAAGGATACACTACCTTGATGGGTTTCTCTGTATCTCCTCCACAGAGAGACTGCAGAGGGATTTTAAAAGGTCTCCAACAGGGGTTAAGATTGTTCTTCACCACCTAGGATAACAGAATGAAGGAGAGATGCATCTTCTTCAGTCAGCACAATATTTCCACAGAAAGTATCCCGATTATGTCATCTGATGACACAGCAATTTAGCAAAGTAGGAACCTTATTTATTTGATTATGATAATAAAAGGGTCAAGTAATGCAGAGGATTGAAAAAAATACAACACAATATGTGACTATATATCTCCAAAACGACAAAAGCCATTAACAGGCTAACGAATTAAAAATATAACTGAATACAAAAATTGACCATAGGGTGGGTTCAAAATAATAATACTTTTAAATATATCTTACACTCAGAGTCATTGACAAAAGGCTTTACATACTCATTCATTAATAATAATTCATTAATTAATTTTATATAATTACATAATTTATATATATTACATAATTATTTTGAATGCAGCATTTACATCTTTAAAATAGTCAACTCTTCTATTTATCTAAAAATATACACTCACCAAGCACTTTATTAGGAACATCTGTACACCTACTCACTCATGCAAATATCTAATCAGACAATTATCTAATCGTGTGAGCAGTACAATGCATGCAGATACAGGCCTGCAGCTTTGGGTAATGTTCACATCAACCATCAGAACAGAGAGAAAATGTGATTTCAGTGATTTTGACCATGGAATTATTGTTGGTGCCAGATGGGCTGGTTTGAGTATTTCTATAACTGCTGATCTCCTGGGATTTTCATGCACAACGGTTTCCAGAGTTTACTCAGAATGGTGCAATAAAGAAAAAACCTCCAGTGAGCAGCGGTTTTGCAGACAGAAACGCTTTGTTGATGAGAGAGGTCAATGGAGAATGGCCAGACTGGTTCAAGCTGACAGAAGGAATATAGTGACACAGATAACCACTCTGTACAACTGTGGCGAGCAGAAAAGCATCTCGGAATGCACAACATGTCGAACCTTGAGGCAGATGGTCTTCAACAGCAGAAGACCACGTCAAGTTCCACTTCTGTCAGCCAAGAACAGAAAGCTGAGGCTGCAGTGCGCACAGGTTCACAAAACTGGACACTTGAAGACTGGAAAAACATGACCTGGTCTGATGAATCTGGATTTCTGCTGAGGCACACAGATGGTAGGGTCAGAATTAGGCACCAACAGCATGAACCCAACCTGCCTTGTGTCAACAGTCCAGGCTGGTTGAGGTGGTATAATGGTGTGGGAAATGTTTTCTTGGCGCACTTTGGGTCCGTTAATACCAATCAATCATCGCTTGAATGCCACAGGTTGTTTCAGTATTGCTGCTGACCACTTGCATCCCTTCATGGCCACAATTTACTCATCTGCTAATGGCTACTTCCAGCATGATAATGCACCATGTTACAAAGCAAAAGTCGTCTCAAACTGGTTTCATGAACATGACAGTGAGTTCATGTTCTTCAGTGGCCTCCCCAGTCACCAGATCTTGTGGAATCCAGGCAACAAAGAACCTGTTTTGAGAGTAAAGGGAGGCCCTACCCAGTATTAGTAATATGTTCCTAATAAAGTGCTCATTGAGTGTATAAGGAATTTTTTTTCCATTTCCCATTGAAGCGGTGAATTATACCTCTGTTCTGTGGGCAAGCTGCCATCCTGAGTCCATTTGCCTGTAGAATTCCAGGTAGGGGTCTGATTTTCCAAAGAAATCCTGCAATCATGGCATTCTGCATAAATTATTTAACTTTGACAGCTCTGCTGATTACAATTTAAAATCAAGTTAGGAATTAACTTTAATTAAAAATATTCAGTCTGATCCATTAATGTGTTAAAAGTATTTGGACTCAATGTGATCCAATGTGATTAAACCAAATTAAATCACAACAAACAGTTTCTATGACAAGAAAACATATTTGGTTTAATTGTGGTAAAAGAGGTGCTGGAGAAAGTGCAACTAAACCACATGTACATTAGTCATTCTTGTTGGAAAATGGATTCATTTAGAGCATTAATTAAATCTGTAATTTTAGAACAATTTAAATTATGAAAGAGATTTTAACATTATGCCTTCACACTAATGTAAGAAAATGTGAATTATTACTATTATTTTTTATTCTTTTTTCATAAAAGCTAGGTTATATCTTACCTTTTTATCCAGTTTCCTGGCCTCGACTTCAAAATTCACCACCCTATTATCCTTAATTTCCTCTGCCATGATCTAGAACAAAAACAAGCATTTTCAACTGAAGAAAATAAAATGAGCTCAAACTAAAACTGTCTGGTCTCTTTTTCTACAATTCCTGCAACCTCAACTCGTATTCTTTTCTCCCCAATTTTGGTCAATTCTGCCAATTCCCACCCACTAGTCAGCTCTAACTGGGAAGCTAAAGGCTATCACATGCTTGCTCCAAGACACATGAAGCCAGTGGCCACATCTTTTAATCTCTGGCTGACAGGGAAGAGAGAATGCCATCCCTCCTACATAGAAAGCACAGCCAATTTTGCTCCCTAGGCTCCCGGTCATTAGTGGCTGCGGCACTGGTGGGATTCAAACTTGTGATCTCCCGACAATAGGCCAAAACCCACACCAGTATTCAGCAGTGCTGTCCTTCTTCCACAACAGAACACTAAAGACTATATCTGAGAATTAACATTAGATTATATGACAGATTCAAACTGCAAATATTAAGGCCCTTAAAAGAGGGTTTGATGAAGACCAACATTTACGTGAACATATCTCATGTAATATTTGGTGTACAAAGATAACGTTTGCCAGAAAGCGAGCTTTCATCTTTATGGCAATGTTCTGGGTCCAAAATGATACAAAATGATGGTGCAGGTAAAATTTACGGCTAAACAGATATAATCACCAAGGTGAGAAAGGGCAACACAGTTAATCAGATGGGACAAAGATACACATTGTTTTTAATCGCTCAAATTAGACTGTACTGCTCAGCTAATGAGTATGCAAACATATCAAACATATCAAAACCTGCAATGTAAACATTCTTACATAATTAACTACACTGGTTCTATAAGCAGTCTAACACGTCTAGCCAGGGTATGTAACTGCAGCCAATTTATAAATACAAAAGCTAGGCAACATATCTCAGCTTTCTTTTGGCCATATTAATGCAGTATAATGGGTGAATATTCACTGTAATGGTTCCTTTTCCTGCTGGTCTTTTGTTCTTCAAGATCAGCGGTCTGGTCAGCTTCCCACTGGACACAATCTGTGTTTAAACAACAAAAACAAAGAAAAAATGACTAAAAATTCTTTAAATGTGCTTCAGATACATGCAAACTTGATGCACCCTACAGATTTGAGATGCATTATGATATGCCTGAGTTGTGGGCTATAGTCCAGGGTTGGGTATCATTAGAATTTTATTCCTATTCCAGTTTTTAACGAATCCCGGTTTCGATTCTGAAAAAAAAGAGGCCAAATGTTTAGAGATGTGTACAACTGTTAGTTTTCCTAACAGTATTTGTTAAGAAAAATAAGCATATCAGCCTTTTCTGGTAGTATGCATGATCTTTCAGAACAAACTGTGTCTCTGATGGGCGGGGCTCAGCTGATTAGTCAAAGTGAAAGTATCTTTACATAACTACCCAAACATGAGTGGAAATATGATGAATGTATATGATAGGACAGTGTAAACAAAGAAGTTACAAAAGACAGAGTGTTGTAATTGTGAATTATGCTGATCAACAGTAAACAGCAGCTGTTCTTACCTGACCCATGGAACACTCCAACTCTCCAAGGAAGTCATCATCACTCAGATCAATGGTTTTGTTGTCTATATCATAAATGCCAAATTTAAGTTTCTGTACAATTTCGAAGTGATAATCGATGACAAACTTCTTGGCAAATTTGGGATTCAGGCAATTTTTAACTTTCTCCGTGCGGTCCACCTGAGAAGCCAAAAGCATTCCCTTTGTTATAAACTGGTTATAACAGTGCCGTTTAATTGACGTCTGGCCTTTACCCACCTTTATCTAGTATGCCAGGTCTTAAATACTCACCTCAAACCACTGACTTCCAGATGTACTCATATGCAGGACACACAGGGGGTCAGACTTGGAGCCCACATCCATGTCCAAAAGGTTTTCACAGGAGACTGTGAGCTCCACTTTGGTCACACACTGCGTCGCCATTGAAGATCTTTAAAACATCATACAGTAATTAACAATTTTATTGAAAATGTTTGCTTTCAATGTTTTACCTGTTCATGTTTTGTCCTCAATGTTTTTAATTTGAAATATGGTGTACTCTCATAATAAAAAAACTGTACAGCACCTTTCATACTTATTTACAGCAGAAAATAATTGTTAGGGCAACGTGTAACTAAGCAGTGTGCTAAGCAGAATACCTTCTATAATGTAATGCAAGGCATGACATCAGTTTTCCATATCACTTACGTTATTGCATCACTTCATGTTTTCAGTCACCAAAGTCTACCTCCATAAACCCCCTAGGAGTTGTGTAGTAGTTCTGTAACTTTGGAACACCAAGGTTACACAACACTTAATTAGCTCATCCTCTTCCCTTACCGCAGCACTTAGACCAAAATTCTAATGCTTACACTCCAGTAACTTACGCTTACACGATGGTCCTCTCCCTAACCATCCTCAATTTTCAGTTATATTCCAATGACTCTGAACGCAGATCATTCAAAATAAGGATCCACTTTTCATTAATGCACGTAACACAGCTTCCTGACAGCCTGTCTAGGGGGACGACTTAAAGCTGAACGTAACACTGACTCTTCCATGTGCAAAAGGCTGTCTGCAAGTTTACCCTAAAATACTTTATTATTCTAAAGGAAATGCTAAGGCGCACGATGGCGCAGCAGGTTCCTGGACTGTCTGTGTGGCATTTCACATGTTCTCCTAGTGTGTGTGAGTGTGTGAGTTTCCTCCAGGTTCGCCGGTTTCCTCCCACTTCCCAAAAACATGCAGTTGATGTCGGTTACTCGGCTTTGATAAGCTACGAATGTGTGTGCCTGATGCCCAGTGATGGATTATCATCCCATCCAAGGTGTATTCCCACTTCATGCTGTGTTCCTGGGATCGGTTCTGGGTCCACTGCAACCCTGACCAATATGAATCAATCAATCAATCAATCATTCAGTCAAAAAAGGAAAAGCTATTCCGCATTAACTTATGGTGCATGTTGATTCAGCCTATACGAGTTTAGCTTTTGAGTCACTCCTAAATTAACTATATTAAATGGCACTGCTTTGCTTGGCCCATGCTCTGCTCCAGTGTGTAATCTCAACATAAGTGGCCTAAATTCATTTCATTCTCGTCAATTATTCAATGTGAAAGTAGCGACATAGTAACGACAACTACGTTATTATTACTTTTTTTTAATCATGTTTATGTTTATCATATTCACTCCTAACTAACTAACTAACTAACTAACTCATATTCAGGCGTTTGATTAGGTTGATCTTTCTGCCAAGTGATTTTACACAGCTTAGTGATCTGCACTGAGCTCAGTTTACTAACATTAGCGACTATAGTTACTGCTATTAAATATGCTGAATATTCTAGACATTGTCGGCCTCGGAGATCTCATACTAATCTAGCTAAGTGAATAATTCACCTCAAATGACTGCTGAACCGTTCAGCATCAGCTTGCTAGCAAAGTGAACTGGCTTGGCTAACGTTACCTTAGCCATGGTAAACTTCTAAATGGAAATGGGTTCAAATGGCTAACCTCAAATTTGTTTTTAACACTTACAGTTTTAACAGTTACCTCTTCAGCTTCAGAGTCTCAGTCGAAGACTGCATTATAACAGCAGCTAGACGGTAAACTTACCAGTGTAAGTATCAATGTATTATTTTCCTTGAACAGATATATGGCAGCTCTTACAGCTCCACTCCCTTCCTACAGCAGACTCCTTTATTGACAGTACCCCGTGCGCATGCGCAGATCGCTTGCTTTCTTGTTTTTTTTTTGGGTTAAGTTTTACAGTGTGTCTCAGTGCGCAGAGGTGTAGTCACGTGTCCTCTGCTCGGAGTCATTTTCCGCCATAGGGAAAGGAAAATAGTCCCTGATTCAATCATTTTCTTATAACAGCACGTCCCGAAGTGTTTGTCCCATTTATACAACAGCAGTTTGCCAGTACATTGTTTTATTTATTACGTCGTAGTTTAATCGTATATAGTTATATTTAATGATGTTTAACGTCCGCAGAACTAGTTCCTGTTGCCACTTCGAGCAGCTGTAATAGCAGCTGTAATAGCATGTAAACATTCTCTTACCACCCTCGTTTTCTCTCTAGTAAGTGTTAAAGTGCAAAGTCTTCTGTCTTGAAGAATCTCCTGTAAAGCTTCACCATATCAACTATTACACATTTTTCTTTCTTAGTAGCTGTTACTATAGAAAAGATAAGGCATTAGAAATAGCACACTACTATAAACCTCTCATTTATAATATATAACAGCCAGAACTATTTTCAGAGCCATGCTGTTATAATAAAATAATAACCTCTGTCCTTTAGTTAGTAAGTTTATACAATGACAAAAATCATTGGGCCTTTTATCAGGTGTATACTGGTGCACTTTGTAGGGGATCACCATGGGAGCACCACTCAGCAGATATGATTTGGGTGGTGTACATTGTTCTCTCAGGTTATTCTGTGTTGTAATTGCAGTGCTGTGAGATAACTACTGATTAAAGGCTTAAGGACGATTAACATAAATTGCACATGAAAAAGAGCCAAAGTCTGTACACAAGCATGTCAGACCAACCAGGAACTTGGATCCTGATGCAGCTGCACCTGATACACTCACACCAGCACAATACACACTAACATGCTACTACAAGAATTTCAATGTCAAGTGTACAAATATCATATTACATTTGTTATACAATAGCATTTAACAAGGCATTATATATATAATTATATCACAGCTCCACGGTCCTCGGTTCGATCTTGAGCTCAGGTTATTGTCTATGTGGGGTTTCTGTGCATGTTGTCCACATGTCTGTGTGGGTTTCCTCCGGGTTCTCCAGTTTCCAAACATGCTGGTAGGTGGAATGCCTACGTTAAATTGCCCCTAGATGTGAATGTGTGTGTAAGGTGCCCTACAATGCACTGGCATCCCACCCAGGGTGTATTCTCACCTCACTCCCAGTTACTGAAGATGAATGAATGAATGAATGAATGAATGAATGAATGAATGAATGAAAATACTGCATTATGGCTCAATTTCAGAAGTAGAATGGCATTACTTTCTTTATACAGATTCACTACAGAAAAGGACAAGGTTATATCATAATCATCTTCAAGGTACCAAAACTGTAAAACTCTCACTCTCACTCACACACCCACACACAAATTGTAACAAAATGTTATTTAAAATTATGTAGTTATGTACAAAAATCTGAAAAATTAAGTGTCAAAAATATATTTATTCAGGATTAAAATACACTACATAGACAAAAGATCCAAAATCACTTCAATATTTTAGTTCAATGTTGATGTTCAATTCAATCTATATGTAATGTAGGTACAATCAAATATACAACATACAACAGCTTCTTTAAGATATAGTCTATCCTTATATATATATTGTAAGCATTTCAAAGTGAAACATTGATAAAATAATAGATAACAAATTTCTTTTGTTAAAACCCAGGATAGCGTGTTGTTTTGTGCTGGTATGTTTCTTTTGTCCCAAAGATAGCTATAAAAACAAACTGGAGCAGGAGATTTAACATGCAGAACAAGTGAATAAAAAAAGAAGAAGCAAAGGCAAAGCAATGAGGCAGTAACTGTTAAGACCTAACTTGACTTCTCAGCACAGATTCCCTTCAGATACTTTAGCTCCTCCATGAGCTTCTTGTTCTGCAGCTCCAGCATGGAGACATGGGCCTCAAGGCAGTTTACATACTCCCTTTTTCTGCGGCGACACTCTTTAGCCGCCTGCCTGCAAAAAAGCACAAGTGACAAAGGCAAAATACCGCATTCACTGGTTCAGTGCAGCAAATCAGCTCTGTAAGACAACCACCTGACACTCACATACAATCTTCACAGTCGTCAAGATATAAAACTACATAAACAATGCATCTGTGGCCTTTTTTCTGCAGCTGCGGGCAGTGACTAAACAGAGAGTGAAAAGTGCTTTTGCTCAGATGCATTCAGTAATCCGTGAAGAGCACAGTCTCTTGTGTGTGACCTCCAACAGTTTTTTTTTTTTCTTATTCAGTTTTGCGACAGTACAAGTCTTTTAAGGCCTTGAGTTCTTCGATGAGCGTCTTGTTTTGATTTTCAAGCACGGCAACACGATTCTCGAGACATTTGACATACTCTTTCTTCTTCCGGCGGCATTCCCGTGCAGCTTCCCTGGAAGCGATAACAAAGACCCTCCAATGAGCATGATCACATCCAACTTGACTTCAACAGCCACTTCAATCAAGGCAACCAAATAACAACTATTCAGCAGTTCAGTCAAGCCATGTGCGTGGAAAGTGCCATGTGCGTGGAAAGGAAAAGATCATAATCTGAATGAAGGAATGAATGAATGAATGAATGAATGAATGAATGCTAATCCAAGAATAAGAATAAAATCCACAGCCTGCCATCAGAACCAACCAATGCATGGTTTTGTGATCAATAAAATGTCAAGATTATGAGTTCTAACATACATGTACAATATTTTATCAATATATTTCCACCATTCCAATACCATGTTAAATACAGTATATTAATGTTCTGGCTTACTGTGTAGAGTGTATTTGAAAACACGGTACTTTAAAACTGCTTTCTTAAAGGGGGGAGTTCACCGTTTTTCACATTTAGCCCTTTCTAAGCACTTATAGAGCAATTTCTAGGCAGCTTTTATATCATATAATTTATTTCATATCATATTTATATTGCTTAAAGAATTTTTAAAACTAATTAAAATGGTGTTATTACCGAGTGAGGTAACAAAAACAAAATCGGGTTGGATCATGTTCCACAGACACTATTTCCTTTTTGAAACCAATCAAAAACTGAAGAGGATTCTCCTGCCTCCAGCACCCCTAAACTATAAACCACAAAGAAGAAAATAGTTCAAATCACGAGGTGAATACATTGACCATTGCAAAGAAAAGTAGGTCTTTGTTTTTTTGTTTGTTTTTTACAGTTTTATGTCTTTCAAAATTATGTTTTGAGGAAACGGATACTGACAACTCAATTAGTGTACTCAGAGCTGTAAATTCATCTGATTCTAATTTAATTTGCAAAACAATCATTGATGGGAGAAAAAAATGAAAAAAAATCTTAGAACTGCATGTACTGACAAAAAAAACTGCCTGTTTTTTTTTATCCATTGAAATCGTATAAATATTTAGAATTGCTCAAATGTGAAAAATGAACTTCCCTTTAAAAGGTGGATGATTGCTCCTACTCTTTGTGCCAAAACTGACTCCTTAACAAAGCAAATTACATTTCAATTGCAACCTAAATGTCTTTTCCTTTCAGATGATTTGTACACTTCAGAGCAAAATTTAGACTTCAGCAAACTGGCTGGTTCTTGACTGAACAGGCAATGTTCCCCCAAACCCACTCATCACATCATTTCCTATTTAAATCACTTCAGTTTTACTCTCTGGGATAACAACATAAAAACAATTATTTTAACTAGATATAAAACCATTCTTTATTATAAGATTGCTATTAGCTGTATTACATTCAATTTGCTTTTATCAAAAGTAACTCAGTGAGGCAAGATAGAGCCCCCCGACAGGATTTTAAGGACTCAACAGCAGTGTACATTCCCTGGCCCCTTTAATAGGATCAGTCAATTATGTGGCAGAAGCAGAATGCAGATACAGGTCAAGGCCTTCTGTTAATGTTCACATCAAACATCAAAAAATGTGATCTCAGTGACTAACAGTGGCATGGTTGTTGGTGCCCGACAGGCTGGCTGGAGGTCAGGTGCAGTTTTTCCAGTCTTCAACTGTCCAGTTTCGATGAGCCTGTGCCCACTGAAGCCTCAGATTTCTGTTCTTGGCTCACAGGAGTGGAACCTGATGTGAACTTCACGTTCGGCGTGTTGTGCATTCTGAGATGCTTTCTGCTCGCCGTGGTTGTAAATCGTGCTTATTTGAGTTACTATAGCCGTCCTGTCAGCTCGAACCACTCTGGCCATTATCCTCTGACCTCTCTGATCTGCCGAACTGCTGCTCACTGGATGTTTTTCGGACCATTCTGTGCAAACTCTATAGACTGTTGTTTGTGAAAATCCCAGGAGATTAGCACATTTCTGAAATACTAAATCAGCCGATCTGGCACCAAAAGCTATGGTCAAAGTGCCTGAGATCATGTTTTTCCCCCATTCTGATGTTAGATGTGAACATTAATTGGAGCTCTTGACATGTCTCCACATGATTTTATGCATGCACAGCTGCCCCATGATTGGCTGACTGGATAATTGCACAAATTAAAGTGGTCGGTGACTGTAAGTGCTGCAGAAGCAAGTAGCCACCAACTGACCAGAATCAGGTGTAATCACATGCAAACTAAATACTAAATATGTCTCCATAATTTATGGGAAAGATAAGTTCCTTTTCCTGTTTTGATAATGTAACATTCCATCTCAACTTGACTGATGTCACAGTACATAAAATAAACTGACATTTTTAACACGAGTTCCTTTTTTTCATGGAAAAAAAAAAATGACCAGCCTACATCTTACTACTGCAGTAAAGAATTACAAGCACTGAATGGAACTAAGATAAATGAAAACCAAGCTATAGTCAAAGTAGAGAAAGATAGTATGTAGAAAGTGTGCGTTGAACAACTAAAGCCACTGAGCTGATGGAAATGGAATCATCATGCATAAGATGAGTTGGTGAGAGCGGTTACATGCTGAAAACTTATTAATATGGGCAGCATAGTGTTTGTGCAGGAGGGTACCATTTAATACCACAACACAAGCTAAGTATAGAACTAGAGTGTGTTACCTGTTCTTCATCAGGCGGAGCTCCCTCTTGCGTGAGGCCTCCTCACCGAGCTGCTGAGAGCTGTGCAGAGGGCCTGGTGAGCTCGCCATCGCTACACCCTTCGGCAGGCTGGTGGTGGGAGAACAGATCTGATATGCTGACACGTCTCCAGTAGCAGCTAAAGTAACCCACATACCCACACACAAACAAACAAAACTGCAGTCAAGAGCACTTCCTATATCTGTTCAAATAATTTATACTGGAAAATATAACCTAATGTGCCAATGATACAACAAGGCAGTTCATTTGAGCCTTGCCTTTCTTAATGAACAGTGAGGCATTCTTTGATACTGATGGACCAAGACAACGGAACAAAGAGAAGGTGTAAGTAAAGAAATAAAATACAAAACAGAGTATAAACCATAAAAGTGACTAACATTCAAAGTGAGAAAAACAACAAAAAAAAAAAACATAATTGTTTATGAAATAATTAACAACAGTGATTCCCAACCATGGTCCTGCTGTACCCCTGTCCTGCACTTTTATCCTGCTCTACTACACCCATGTTGGCTCAGGAGTGCATGTTAATTAGGTGATTAGTTTGATCAGCTGTGTTTGAGCAGGGACAACAACAAAATAAACAAGGCAGGGGTACTCCCTGACCATGGTAAGGACCCAGTGCTTTACAGAACATTGTGAAGATTTAAAGGGCTAATTATTATTATTGAATAAATCACTTAATTCAGTAAACAACTGAAATTGACAACTTTAACAACTTTAACAAACCACTACTATTTGATCAATTGACAGACAGTCTTGACATATATAGTCATCAATATATTACTACTATTTAAGTAGAAGAGATAATAATCCAAAGCAAACATATCAGTTCATAAACAATGTCGTGCATATGAAAAGTCTTTGACTCGGTTTAACGCAAGTATTTTGCAAAGATCCACCTGACCACCAAACAGGATGGACAGACGGCTGAATAGTGGATTGTACCTGTGGACTGTACATACAGTTGCCATCAGCACCTGGATTACAAGCTAGTATGAACTCTGACGTGAGAATTAGTCATACATGCTCAACTCTGTTTGCACTCAAATGTCTCTGTATGTTCACTAAAGATTAAAGTCACACTTGTGTTTCCATGAAGCACGTAATGCTCAACATGGTATCTGCATTATGTAAGTACCGCCCCCATTAAAAAGAACCAATCACCTTGTTGGTAAAGGCATTAGCAGAAAACACCTGGTCTAACAGTTTCTTACACCAACACATGCACATGTGATATAGGATGCTAGGCTCCATTAGGTATGGAGAAAAGCCCATATTTAACAGGTATTTCAAATCTTTCATCTTGTCAGATCAGTTTTTGGCAGATTGGAGTCTCCCCATTCAAGTAGATAGGTTGTATGACAGAAAATAATGGCCCAGAAGCATTGGCAAGATCTCCACAGAGTGGACTAACTTTACTAAGATGACTTTGCGCTTGTGCTTACTGCTTCACTCAAACTAGTTAATACCAAATACATGATAACATCAAATGAGAGACACCGGGTTCCATTTAACTTTTTCTTTTCAAGTAGTATTTCAGTGCTTGTGCCTATTAAAGCGAAATTCTGGCCAAAATAGTAAATGCCAAAAAAAATGCATCTGTTGTAAACATGCCTACTCACATCTTACAGCAATGATGCAGCGGGCTCTCTAGCAAGATTTCCCAGTTTGAATACCTGTGAGAACCTCTCCTGATTACACTTCTTGGAGGTGGATGCAAAATTTGAAAGAAAAAAAAAAAGTGTCAACGGTTATGGTGGATATTTTGGTGGGATATTTGGGAGGGGAATGGGGGTGGTGCTCGCTGGGTAATGGTATGTTCAGGGAAGCTAGAGAGCTTGCTGGCTACTGCTAATAAGCAATCACTTTGCTTTGTATGCAGTGTATTGCGAGGGACCAAATGGATTACTCAAGCGACAGAAATGACTCAGCGGATGAGGATTTTTTTTTTTGCGTTACTGTCGCACAGTGACATCCAACCATACATGTTCAAGCCAGAATATACACAAGAAGAACTGCGTCAGCAAGAAAAGCAACAGGAGGCAAACACAGGGCAACTGTAGGTCTTTCAGCATTACAACGAGCCAAATAACTAATGTTAGCAACAACACAAGTAGCTACCATAGCCAGCAATGTTACATGATTATCTACCTTTTTTGACTTTACTAGCCATCTTACTAATAGTTACATGGGTGAGGACAAGCATTTGCTTGCACGCCTCAACTAGTTCTCCTACCTCAGTTAGGCTCCTTTTGTTCCAGTCATGGAGCTTCTCTGCTCTCCGTTTTGTACTAACTACATGCAGAATCGTTGTTTTTGCCAGAAGACAAAGTAACTCTGCTTACAAACCTCTTTTATAGCTCTCCGGTTTGAAGTGTTGGCTGCACACTCATAAATACACTCATAAACATCCATAATTTTTCGATGGTGCATAGACCATTTTAGGGTTTGTAAACAAAAAGAGATGTGTGTGCAACCTGGCTGGAAAAAGACGTGATTCCCCTAGCGACTGGGCTACTTGGTTATTATCTATCTGAAGAATCTATCAAGGATTTTATTTCGAATTTTATTTATTTATTTAGGCTCGGACTGTCATTAGCTAAAATGTTATCCAGTTATTAATTTGGATTACCACTAAAATACAGGGAGTGCAATTTGGCTAAAGCAACACTTCCAAATGGTGTAACTCTAGGAGATTCTTATAGCTTGGCGTCCTATCAGTGGCTAAATAATCCTAAGCGGTGGTCGAGCCTGCAATGATCGGACATATATACATATTTCATATAAACTCAAAGCGTTTATACTAGACAGAAATGAATGTCAGCATACAAGTCTCTTGATGCCTACAACTTTGTTGTTTGGGGGAACGTTACATTTTCCTTTAGAATTACATCAAAGACATTGTACACGGAAAGCCAGCGGGCTGCCCAAACAGATGCTCTAAATTCTTTTATAAGCTGAACAAAGTTAGATAGCTAAACATGTCCATTGTAGGCACAAAAGAAAAAGAGGAGGGCATGAGACAGTACCGTATAGGCAAGAAAGCATTTGCTGGAACTTGCAGGAACTAACTTGTCTCTTGAACGTTTCATAACATTAAACCTAACTATAAACCACTAAAATGCACGACGCGTCATTAATTTATAAATTAAACATTGTAATCATTGGCAAATCGCTGTGGTATAAGCGGAATAACACAATTCAAACTGGGCTGTTATACGAAAATAATGCGCTTCAGAGACGCTCGCACTTCGTGCCGCATCACACCCCCCCAGCGTGCATTATTTTCATATAACGGCATGGTCTGTCCTGTGTTATTCCTTACGTTAGTTAGATGCTTGGTTAACACGCCAATTTTATTATAGGCTAGTTAGCTACTAACAATGCATTGCAAAGACAAAGCTATTCGGACCAGAACTATCCCTCCAAACTGCCTGTAAATGCAACCATCTTCTGTTGGTTTGGAAAGGTATCCGGTTTGATAGTATGCACAATGTGACATTTTAGAAAAAAGAAAATTCTGGCTTGCCTTTAAAAATCATCAAACACCCGCTCTGTTTATTTCCAGGATATCACAATGTTATCACCGCTGTGTTTTGTTCCTATCAGAGGGTGACGTCAGAGTGACGTGTCTCACTCGGAGGTGCGGAATGGTTGATCAGTACGGATTCCCAGTGGTTGAATATGTATTGGCATATTACATGCTGAGTATTGTAGTCTTCACTACACTGATGGGTGCAAACAGGAAAATGACATAAAATCATGAATTCTGCTAAAACCCGGGCAATAAGAGATACAATCCCGGGCAACAGGGTGCTACATACCCTGACAAATACAATATTACATTTTAGTTTTATGCCAGAATTGTCCTTTAAGTCACCAACCGATAACTTCCAGAGTAACTCCTCCTACTTTCAAATGTAGAATTATGTGATAAAAAGTGGCGCACACACACCCAGCCAGGCCACGGATGGTTCAGATTTGTTGACAAGCTGCGGCAAGCCACACTGTTCGGCAGAAAACCAGTAAAATGTGGTGAACTTCCTGTTTTAACTATAGCTACTTCCAAGACCCCATACTGTCTTCTAGTAGCTGAAAAGCAAACCACAGAAAAAGCACTAGTGTTTAGATCGGAAAACAAAGCGTTCAAGGTTTCTTTTACCTTTTCTTGCTTTTTTCTCACAGAGCTATTTCCCTGAAGCTCTTTCCCTTTTCTTTTCTCTGTTGACATCTCAGTCTCTCAGAGGCAGCAACGGTTTATTACCTAACAGATGATTAATTTTGTAATGTCTTGTTCTTGCAAAAGGAACTGTCGGTAATCACAGCATGACTCTGGACTGACGTCAATGTACATCTTATTTGCTGTTCAGCATTTACATTTCCCTGCTGGCGTCCAGTTCCAGGAAGCACGATGACGTCAGTGAGTGGGTTGAGCATTCAAGCGTTGCAGGGAGTGGGGGGGAGAGACACAGAGGGAAAGAGAGAGAGAGAGAGAGAGAGAGAGAAAATGTCTGTGTGTTTGTGTGTGTGTGTGTGTGTGAGAGAGAGAGAGAGAGAGAGAGAGAGAGAGAAAATGTCTGTGTGTTTGTGTGTGTGTGTATGTGTGAGAGAGAGAGAGAGAGAGAGAGAGAGAGAGAGTGTCTGTGTGTTTGTGTGTGTGTGTATGTGAGAGAGAGAGAGAGAGAGAGAGAGTGTCTGTGTGTGTGTGTGTGAGAGAGAGAGAGCAGGAGAGAGACACAGAGACAGAGAGAGAGAGAGAAAAGGTGCAAGAGGGGGTGATCGAAGCAAAAGTCAAAAAGAAAAAGAGGAAGGCTAGAGACAGAACCATATAGGAAAGAAAGCACTTGCTGTTATTTAACTTACTGCAGAGGTTTAAAACATAGACTTTGTATTTCATTACTAATATGTGATAAAATACAAGACAGTTTAATGTCTCAAAACAAGCTGAAAATGGTTCATTTTTTAACAATTCTCTTAACAAAACTGGAAATTTTAAAATGTTACACAAGTCACAAGTCTTGGTGAGTTACTATTTATCTTCAGAGTACCCTCATTCTATCAACATTTAAAAGGAGCTCAGCTAAAAACTGAAAGTTGCCTAAAAGATTATGCTGTTTGCTGTAACACAATGCCATACTGTTATGTATTGTGTACAATATTTATGCACTGTAGCACCATTTAGAACATTAACAAAAATCAATACAAGCATACCTGATTCTGTCTCCTCTCTAATTATAGCCATGTGTTTCTCCGTCTGCCTTCAGCATGCACTGACTAGCGATGTGTGCAATTACAATTAAAGCTATTGACATCACTATGACATCACCAACCTCCTGATGTCAGTAGCTCAGTGGCTGTCTGAGCAAAACCCCGCCTCCCATCGTCTCTTCCTCCTTGCTCAAGCCAAAAGCCTTTGTGTTGTTATTCTTAGCTTCTAAGCTGTATTGCAGCACGCAGCAGGAAGAGTTTCAAATGCCAAATTCTAACACTGACTTTTAAGAGGTTGTAGAGAAATTTAAAACAGATAATGGGTTATTTTTTATTTATTCAAAGGTGAGTGTGTAGCATGGCAATGTTTGTTTGTTTTTTCCTTGCCCTTCTACTAGAGTTATGATGTATAGTATTTTTGGCACCCGCCCCCTTCCTAAATACTTTCCTTTTACGATATCCTAATTCATTCATTCACTCATTGTGATAGTCCTTTAACTACAACGACCTATGTCCATTTATTTTATGTTAATTACAAATACATGACAACACATTAAACGCTGTCAATATACGTTTTACATATTGCAAAATAATCATTTGGTCCATAATATTAAGACATTACTTTTAATCAACTGATGCAGTGAATAAAGGATAACTTTACCTTTGACTACCACTTTGTTGGCAGGGGCATAATATCGAGTCCCATCTCCAGACAGTGCATGGCACTGGACAAAGGCAGGGCCAGGCTGTGGGGCATCTGAAGTGGATATGGTGAAACTCTGATAACTCGGATCGCTGCTGCCAATCTGCATTCCACCCTCAGGCTTGAAGGCATCTAGAGGCAAAGAAATAAATTCCAAATCTCTACAATCACATACTTTTTTAGATGAGAACTGATAGGTGAGAATTATGCAAAGCAGCAGCTTAAATAATATTTTTTTAAATAATATGTTCATTGGATTTTTCAGAAGTCTTACAAATCTGGCCCCTGTTGGTGCTGTAGTAGGTGGCTGCTTGTACACTAGGGGGAGCAGGTTGTTCATTTGACAACTTTTCTGCAACCATCATGGCCATAGGTGCAATCGGACCGAGCTCATTCAGATGTTTCCTTGAACACACAAAACATTTCTGTTTTTCTAACAGTATAATTTACCTATAAGCACAATTTAAAAAAAAAAAAAAAAGCAAACTGTCTGTTACCTGTAGGAGCTACCTGGAACAAAGATATCCTCTCTACATTTCTCATTTCTAGAGTCCACCGACGCTTGCTAAAGAGACATTCAATGTCTTGTGATTTTTGAAATTCAGTGTAGTAGAGGAGTCACAATATACACCATACTGCCACCTGCTAATATGGCTACAAAATTTACAACACATGAATACACAGAAATGTTTATCCTTGAGAACAGGTTGCTCAAGTGGATTCCTGAGTAAATAGTTGGTTTCATCTGGAAAGTACACACACTATGTCACTACAGAGGACCAGCTCTGCCAAAATAAAAAAAATAAGCAAAACAATAAATAAATATTTAAACAAATTAATTCATGTGTAAAAATATTTTTAAAATACACACATAATTATGTATGTAGTCTTCATTGAATTTTTATTTGCCTTTATTTAAGAATTTTTTCCAATATTTTTGTCTTGTATTTCCTTCTTAAAAAATACATTCCAGAGAACTGCAGGTTTATTAGTTAAATAAAAACATATGTTCAGTCAGTAAGCATTTTAATATCATTGATAATCATGTCATAGTTCAGGACCTTCAAAAATAAAGGAAAAACATTAAGTGAATTTAAAATCTCTCCAAAGACTTAATGTGCAGGTAATAAAATAATACTGACTTCCAATACAAAGCCTCATTTTACAGTATAGCACAGTTCAGTAGGCTGGTCTTCTCCACTTAATGAATAGGGCTGTGTGATAATTAATATGTGAACTCTCCCATGTAATTACTAACACTGAAGGCAAACAGCCATGGTCATGGTTTTGACTCAAGGTTTTATAAAGAGTTAACATTATAACATTAACACATCTAGTTTAATATCTAGTATATAATTTAAACTGGTTCGTCCCAGGTGGCATGATGGCACAGTGGGCTAGATTGACCAAAAAATTCAGGAACACTTAAATGCAAAATAAATAAATATAAAAATATGGCAAATAAGTCAGGATGACTAAAATATGCATGAAATATGCATGTAGTGCTTTTATATAGAAGGGGCATTGGGTCCATGGAGGACTAGTGGTTAGGCCATGGTGCTCTCACCCCTGTGGTCCGGGTTTGAGTCGCGGCCAGAGAACCAACCCCAGCCACTGGAGTTGTAGTGCGCTCTCAGTGCCGGTCTCAAGCCCGGATAAAAACTGGGGAGGTTGCGTCAGGAAGGGCATCTGGCGTAAAAACTGTGCCAAACCAAATACGCGGACCAATGATCCGCCGTGGCAACCCCTAACGGGAGCAGCCGAAAGAGGAACAACAACAATATATAAGGGGCGTTGTCATGCTGGAACAAGTTTGGGCCCTTAGTTCCAGTGAAGGTAAACTGTAATTCTACAAATTACATAGACATCCTAGATAACTGCGTGCTTCCAACTTTTGTGGCAAGAGTTTGGGGAAGGCGAACACATGGGTGTGATGGTCAGGTGTCCAAAAACTTTTGGCCATAGAGTGTAAAATATGTGCAACTCCTCTATGAAGACTTCAATAAGCATTTATTTTGCACCATATCATATACGTCAATGTTGGTGTTAGTACTGGCAAAATAAGAGAATTCGATTGGGTGTTTCATTTCATTTCACTCGCTCTTATTGGTTCCAAGTTCTGCTGACATAAAACTATGGTATCTAACGTTGAAATGGGAAAAGCAGTTAAAAGAAATGTGAAAGCAGGTTACTCTGGCAACCACTAACTCTGTGTGAGAAGTTATTAATAGGAAAGGGCAGTAACTGTACACTGATTACCTAATGAACTTGTCAGTTTCATGCAGAAGAAGTGGCTTAAGGTCAAAGAAACATAAATGCCAGATATATTTATGTGTAGGCCTTGGAATATATTTAGCTTGCATGGTGCAGATTGGTGAAGATGCAACTTCCTTGCCACATTGCAAAACTGTTGAACACAACTGTACAACACAAACATGCTCGCTGCTTGGGTTAAAATACCTGATGAAGTGAAGAATCTTGAAGAATGGTAGACTGACTTTCTATTTTAACTTGTAGAGAAGAACCTTTTGTATCCATGGAGGGTTTTTGTTTTGTTTTGTTTTTTTACTATAAAATGAAGTTAAACAAAGAAAAAAAATACATTACTGCATGTATAGGTTTGTCTATTTGTCATTGATTATTGATTACTATATCTGTATATACTGAGATTATATATATATATATATATATATATATATATATATATATATATATATATATATACTCACTCAAAATGGGCCAAGCCCAAAATGGCAAAATATTGAGCTTTTAATGGTCTTAACAACAAGTCACTGGTCAGGAAATTAGCAAGAATTAAACAGATAGATAAAGTAACTTAGTATGGGATAATTTTTCCCTTTGACTTCTTTAAATGTTTAAGCCTTTTGGGTAAACTTGCAGACAGCTTTTCAGACTGAAGAAGAGTCAGTTTTGTTCCATTCAATGTTGATGGCTTCAAACAGTTGATGATGAGCAGTTGACAAACGTTTCCCGGTTAGTTTGTATTTAATGTGAGACCAAATGTTCTCTGTAGGGTTGAAATCTGGACTCTGACCAGGCCAGAACATGAGCCTGTCGGACTTGTTCTCAAGCCACTTCTTGCTGGTCGTTGCAGTGTGGGCAAGAGCGTCGTCTTGTTAAAAAAATAACATCTGATCGTTCCTCTTTAGAAAACAACTTTTCAGCAAGTCTTTCTGCAGTACTCTCCTGCATTCCAAAGCATTCGCTGACTTTTCACAGTGAAGCAGTTCACCAGTACCAGCAGCTGAAAAGGCTCCCCGCACCATGACACCTAACTGTGGTAGAGATGCAGTCACTATTGTGTTTCTCACCAGATCTTCAGAGACACCTCTCTGGAGTATCACCATGCAACTCAAATCGTGATTCATCACTCCACACATCTCTGCTGAACCGCTCTGAATCAAAGTTTCCATATTCTTCCAAAAACGTCATTCTGTCTTTGATGGTTTTCTGAGACAGCAATGGTTTTTTAACACATCGTATAGCCACAAAACCTGCATTAGATAATCATTAGATAGCCATTTGGGCTTGGCTCATTTTTTGGCCAGGAGTGAGTGTGTGTGTTTGTGTAGATATATATATATATAGAGAGAGAGAGAGAGAGAGAATCCGATAATTAACTTTAAATACTAAATAATGAGAAATTATAATATTTCCTAAATATAATTTAAATTATTAAATTATACTAATATTTATAATTTTTATCACTTTTATCCAGCCAAATATCCAGCCAAAATGTATTCAAATTAAAGTAAAAAGTTATTAGGTTGCTAATGAAATTAAGTTAGTGTCATAATTTGATGTGAAAAGTAACTTTTATTACTTATCTAGATAAGTGTTAGAAGATGAGTTTTGGTGTGTGGTAATTACGTCATTTGGCCTGAAATCATCGAGCTGCAATATTTACCATTAGCTGGAATTTGACTTGCTGCCTAGCCAATGAAGTCTAAATAAAAATGTAAGGAGTAAAAAATAAAAAATGTGGGTTTTTTTTCCTTGGAAATGAGACTAAGAGTACATGTATTCAATTTCAAAAATACTCAAGTAAAGCATAAACAGGATAAATAATACTAGTGTACAGTAACGAAGTACACCCCTGTAAACAGTCAACAGGTAAGCTATTGGCTAACAGTCGCTAATTTGGCTAGCTCGCTAACTGCAGTTAGCTAACTCATTAGCATTGTTTGCTCACGCATTAAAATTCATTAAACTTCATGTAAAGTAATTAAGAATGTTAACAGTACTTTGAACATCGTCAAATTATTCGTCATCAAAAAAAGGTTGAAAAGCTAGCTTAGCTAAATACCTGCCAGAAGAGGAACAGGATATACCTCAGCTGAGCTTTATGATACGGTTAATGGTATTATGAGGGGAAAGAGAAGAGGTTGAAGGCCCCTTACCATAGGCGTGATACCGTAAATGATTCCTAAAACGTTAATGAATTGTAAAACTCGTAATATCTGATATGGATATTAAACTGTTCCTAAGGCTTCTGTGTGTTTTATTCTTACACTAAAAGAGCGCGTGCTCTGTAACGGTCACCGTGAGGAGGAACTGAACGGTTGTGGAATGTTGTTGTTTAACTGATGCCACTAGAGGGCGCTACAGTGACTATATGAAATATATACAAATGATTGAATTTAACTCTTTATATATATATATTCACAGTTAATCATTCTTCTTCCGCTATTTTCAATGTACATATGTCCTGATATATTGTGCAAATGATAAATAAGCTTAACTTGACTACACAGTTAGCATCCAGAAGGGCTCAATTAGCCAATAAGCTCAATAAGCTAACTACAGTGTTTGTTGTTTGTTTGTTTATTTCGTTCTTACTTTCCAGTACATACTATGTAACGTTGTAGTATGTGGTTATGGAACGTTTTACTCTCTGCCATGGGCGCCTGATTAAGCTGTTGTCCAAGTGAAGGGGAAAAAACTTCCTTCCCACTGAAGTAAACTAGTTATTAGGCTAATTTTAAAAAAAAAAAAAAAAAAAAAAAGGTCCATACTAGTTTGACTTTATTTTGAAGAACTACGCACGTGCTCAGTAGCCACAGAAACAGCTCTTAATGACGTGGAGTGGATTACAGCGGTCGTCGTCTTCTTGTGGTGCGTTCAAGTTATGTCGGAAAGACCGTGTTTACGAGTGGAACGCACATGAACGCCACCACAAAGCCATAATAACGAGTTCTTATAGCTCAGAGTTTCCAAGTTGGTGGTGTTGTGTCAGTAAGAAAACATGGTATAATCAGTGGATGCAGCGTCTTTAACTGACTGCAAATTAGTTGAAGTTGAATGGTTATTTAGCAGTGACATATCTATGTCAGGCTTTTTTATTTACAATAAAAACAAACAAATTGTCTGCACAAAATACAAAAAGTTAAAGTTTACAGTGGCTTCATAAATTGATTAAAAACATTTAAAAAAAAAAAAAAAAAGCGAAACACACCTGATGTGCATTATGTGTTCTTCATTTTCTAGAAGTAGAGTTTAAAAACTTTGCTGTGTTTATTTATTTATTTATTTATTTATTTATTGTAGCTAATTAATGCAAGGTACACCACCATTTTTGCTCCAACCAAAGTGACTTAAACGCACCTGACATCGTAATTACGACTTCCCAACTCGTAAATACGAACTTCCCAGGAGCACTTGAGTGCACAGTTATTCCCCAGCTTCTGACTGGGATTTTCCTTTCCACCTTAAAAGGCTCAGTAGTTCCTATCCAGCGCCTGTAGATGGCGCTAATATCACTTACATTGTGAATAAATACTCTGAATAAAAGGGAAAATCTGTTAAATTCTTATGCCATTATCTCATAATTCGCAAATCCTCTCATAGATTTGACAATCACATATGAGATACAGTGTAACACATGTTCAAAATACTTAATAAGAAGAACATTCACTCTGAGAGACAATATAGGAAATAAACAGGAGGTGTAAGTTGCCTATGCACAATAGTCTCACATGCAGTTATTACAGTACACAGGGATACACAATAGATTTTTTTTTTATTGAGTATTTTTATAATGTGTTACACTGTATCTCATATGTGAGATGTGCCTAGTTCTTCAAAATAGAGTCGGACTACACCCCACATTGTGTATCGTACAAATAAAAAGTAACATAAACTTTAAAAACATCTCAGTGGCTTCTTATTGTATGATCTAGGATATACGAGTTGGCATAGAGATTGTTGTGTGTGAAGATCCCAGGAGATCAGCAGTTTATGAAATACTCAAACCAGCCCATCTGACACCAACAACCATGCCATAATCAAAGTCAGAGATCACACTTTTTCTTCATTCTGATGTTTGTTGTGAACATTACCTGAAGCTCTTGAACTGTATCTGCATGATTTTATGTATTGTGTTGCTGCCATATAATTAGCTGATTAGATAACTGCATGAATATGCAGGTGTTCCTAATAAAGTGGAGGTTCCTAATAAAGTGCATATACCCTCACTGGACCACACGTCCAGGGACATTTGTACATGTCCTTTTTCATAAAGTTGTTCAATCAGAAATTCTTGTGGCAGCATGTTACACATGACTTTAGGTTGTGTAATCATGCAGATACAGGTCAAGAGCTTCAGTCAATGTTCACACATCAAAATTAGAAGATTATGTGATGCCAGTGAATCCAATCATGACATGGCTGTCAGTGCTGAATGGGCTGGACTGGGCACCCCAGAACCCACTGATCTCCTGGATCATACAGTCATTAGGGTCCACCCAGAGGATTGGGGGTGGGGGGAGGACCCATCAAGTGAGCAGCAGCTGTGTGGGCAGAACTGTGGGCAAAACTGCCAGGGGTACACAGAGGGTCCCTGCCAAACACCTGAACCCTGAGGTGGATTGGCCATGACAGCAGAGGATCACATTATGCACCACTGCCATCATGCACCATTGCCATCAGTCCTGAACAGGAATCCAAGACCCCAGCGGGCACAGGTCCACCAAAACCAGACAGTCTAAGACTGGAAAAGCCTCACTTGGTCTGATGAATTTTAACTTCCTCTGCGACATACAGCTGGTCAGAGCCTGGATTCATGGACCCAACCACGGCAACAGACAAGGTAGGACGTGGCGGTGCAATGGTGTGGGGACACAACGGCCCCCTCAATACCAAAGGAACACCGTTCTTATGCCCCAGCCAATTCGCAGGCTCCAGATCTACTTCACCCCTGATCAGGACAAAGCGGTTACTGAAGATTAATGAATTATTGATTAAAAAAATTTCCATCAAAGTTCACTTAATTTCAAAGACCTATACTCACTAACTACTAACAACAGAAACAGCTTTTAATGACTTGATCAGGGAATATTTTATGACAGTTCCAAATGTTTGTTTGTAGATGGTTAACATAACACGTTGCACAGATGACTATACGTACTTCTCAAATAACATGTTTTACAAAGTTATTGTGCTAAACTGATGTTCCAAAAGTGTTAACCAATCAGCATTGTGAATTTTTCTGCTTTCTGTTTCTGCTTCTGCTTGAAAGAAAGGTGCAGTCTGAGCTCAGGGATATAGAGGTGACAGCCTGTGAAATACTGGAGATTTACGAGAAAAAGAAGTTCATGTCTAAGGTTTTTAAGATAAAATGTAATTTCCAGTGGAACTGTCAAAAATATTTTATGGCAACGCTTTTAATAGGGCGAGACAGGTCAGCAGTAGACTGTGCCTTAAATAATTATTTAAATTCATGCCATCTCAGACTTCTGCTGATTGACACCCATCCAAGTTTGCTTCCCCTCTAATAAAAGTGGGGGTGTAGGTACTCCACTTGCTCTGAGACCTATGCTCTTCGCTGAAAAACAGAATATAATGCTGGTCAACACTGGTTTAGCAGAGCTTTGCTAGTACACATGACCTCAGTCACCATGCTTTATGTTGCTGCTGCTGACCTTCTGGTTTGGTGTAGGTTTTTTTTCCAACCTGGCTTTTTAATTCTTAGCACTCATGACCAAAGACAGCGTTCATCATTGTATTTATTTTTGGTCTTTCTTGAAAGTACAAAACAAAAACACAAACATTACAAAACATTCTTTAACCAAGGCGACATAGGCAATATGAATAAGTAAAAAGACAATGAAATTCAGTCAGTAATGGTGCAACCTTGAGGTAACAAGCAATGTGTTTCGGGGTTTCTTAACCAAATGACTCCAATAACTTACTGTGTCCTCAGTAGTGTTATCAAATATGCCTGGGTTATAAATTGACCACATAAATTTGTTTTTTTACTACATCTGAAAATGTGTTAGATAAGCAATGATTCCACCATCACTCTTTCTGTCAATCCCTTAGCAAATACAAACCCTAAAAGCACAGAAATAAGTAGGCATGCTTTCAGCACCAATACACCGGTATGTTTGGCAGCTTAGCCAACCAATCTGTTTCCACACAGGCAAAGATGTGCAATAATTTTCTGTAGCAAGAGCATGAGGAATGATAAACCATCATAAGAGAAATAGAAATCTGTGTTTGAGGCACAAAAAAAAAAAAAAAACATACCCAACCCAACATTCACATACAAAGTGGCAGAAGAGCAACGTGTGTTACCCAGATAGACATGTTACACTTACAAAAATTAAAACCCATTTTAAAACCAAAGCAACGTAAGAATTTTACAACACTGTTTCTTTCATTTTTTTAAAAATGGAAAACATAATTTATATTTTCTATGCAATAACAATAAAGACACTGCATTAGAGATTTGAAGTTGCTGCATTGACCCTAACCCTTTGGATGTTGCTTCTTATAACCCTTTGATGGTTTTGCATCAATCATGGCAGGTAGATTCAGCTAGCATTATTATTTTCAATACTTACATGCACTCACTTCAATATGGATTCCAAATACAAACTAATTCCATTTCCCTTCTCTTTTTTTTTTTTTAACCACTTCTAGAGTTAAATGCTATAAAAACTGCAAGACAGTCCACAAAACACAAGTCTGCATGAAGAGCTAGTCTTCTGATGTGAGATATGCCAGAAAACATGAGTAATGCTAACAAATGTGATCGGAAACGGAAAGGTTCTCATTCCCGCTCCAAAATTTTCTTTCTTCGTCCAACGGGGTTCAGATTCACATTATGCTTAGAAGGAAGAACGACGGGCTGGGAACACATGTGGCATCAGCCCCAACTGTAGCTGTAAAATACTGGACTGTGCAAATGCATATCTATCGTCTTCTAACCTGAGGGAGACAACAGGGACTGTTAGAGAATAAAATGTTTCATTTTCTACATTCATATGTATAACAGAAGGAACTGAGATATGAGTTTGTACTCACAGTGCTATCTGTTCACCACTGAGGGGGCACATAGCTGTAGGTGGGCGTGCCAGGGGGTCGATATGTGGGCACTGTGACGGGGTGGGGAGCTACTGGAGTTGGGGAGTGAGTTGTTAATAAAGTCCCTGTGGAAAGAAGGAGCCATTACACACCACATGACCACGGAAAAACGAAAAAAAAAAGAAAAAAAATCAATTAATAAATAACTTAAAAAAAATCCACCCATGCGGTGAAATACAAGTTAGATTCTGTTGACAGGACGGCATAAAGTGGATGCAGAATGAGACGGAGGCAATGATACGCAATCAATAATTCACGGTCGGTAGATTCAGCTGGCATTAGTACTTCAGAAATGTATACATACACGCAAGTGGGCAGTATTTTAATACACATATGTTATACAAAATAAATTACAAATATCAACCGACACTGATGCAGTTCTGAAAAAAGCGGCTCAGAAGGCAGCGCCTATTGTTTGTGAACAGTTCAGAAATAACACAGCAGCTTCCAAACACCTGACTATCAGGGAGAAGCCAGTTGTTTTGTCTTGTTCATTTCCATCCAGCATGTTCTGACTGTTGTTACTGAATGTCTACTACTTGTTTAAAAGATTTCCTATGATCAGTAAAATGCTTTATTATTCATTATACTTTTCGCTAGCTAACAAGCTGGAGGCATTCTCAGCACACTGGAGAAAAATATAGCAGCAGGTTAACATTCTTGGTACAGAAACACTTTACAAACAGGAAAGTATAACTGATGAAACTTTCTGAGGTACTGCAGGTTGTACAACTTTTTTTAGTTGAATAGTCAACTAATACTTTCAACAGTGGTTTTCTGAAGGGAGCTGTAATTTACTTGGGGAAGTGTAAAAAAAAACAGTGAAAAACAGTTAAAAAAAAAAAAAAAAAAAAATCAGGCTAAATATAGTCCAGTATTCTGGAAATATTGAAGCCAGTCAACTACACAGTGGGCAACACTCCACTGGAAACAGTCTTCCTTTTGCTTTAATGGAACTATAGGGCCTTTCGCACCGCTTTAGTTCCAGAACTAAATGTACAGTACTAAAAATACTGAGCGATTTTGCGCGAACTATTTGCCAGTACCATTTAAAGGGTTGCATTCGCACCGACACTGGGCACTAGGAAGTGACATAAGCCGGTCGACAGCGACTTCATTTGTGCGAGGCGTTCAACAACGGAAACAAAGAACAACAATGTAAACAACCGGAGGATGGAGGATGCTGTGATCGGAGCTGTGTTGCACTTCAGCGTCCGTCCATCTATCGCTGTTCT
>CM075003.1:16025012-16054876 GCA_037576675.1 Pangasius sanitwongsei
CCAGGCCAAGTGATTAGGACACCTGATTCTGATCATTTGGATGGGTGACCGAATACTTTTGGTAATATAGTGTATCACTTTCGTGTGATATGCTTTTTTAATCCCAAGCCCACCTGCTTCTGCGGTTATTTTTATTTGTACCTGTCCATGACATTTCCTAACGAACCTGAATTTTTCAAACTTATAATAAATAAATAAGTACAATCACAGTGACCTTGATCTGGATAAAGCAGTTACTAAAGATTGAAGAATTGAACGAATGAGTAAATTCCAGTTTACACCAGGTGACGCAAACACATTACACAGAGCATTGCGAGCATCACGATGTAAATCAACATCTTAACTCTGCCTGTAAATCTGCCTTTCTTTCTCACAAAATATTCATATCCAACTGCCCGAATGTAATCAGAGTAAAAGCCACCTGCTCCCACAACTTTTTTGTTGGGTCTGTGCAGATTCTCACTCATTAACACACACCTCTAGTGTTTAAGTGTCAACTGGTTTAAAATTGTATAATATGATATGCAGATTTATTATTTTCCACTTATTATTTTCATCTTTAACACTGCAGCCTAAAAAAAAAAGCACTGAAGATAGAAATGTACTTTGAAGCCTGTGTATGGCTTTTAATTGAGGTGCAGTTTGAAGCGCTGCTTAATAGCATTTAGCTACATTGTAATAAACCCAAACTTCTGATGTCCTGAATCGGTTTTTGCTTGATCTGTGGAAAAATGATAAGTCGACTACTTTTTTAACTGTTTTACAGCTAGCAAAAATGAACAGTTGTGCAACCTTAATGCTTCAGGAATGGCACTGCATAGTTGACGTTCAGTCAACAAATCAACCCTAATGCAAACATTACTCTTTATCAACTAAAATGTCATTCTTGATTTAATACATTTTAATGTATTTCTTAATGTATTTGTATCACAGCTATATTGCACAATACTTTTTGTAGTTTATTTTGACTCACTGACATTTCATGCATTCTTTACACTTTATATTTTTGTGTATTTTTGCCTATTTGTGTACATACATTCAATGCAATCTGGAGTCCAAATACTAACTAACACCCTCTCCTATTCTATTAAAGTGCATTTATGACCAGTGTCATGTAGTATAAAACAAAAACACATCAACAACAGGGCTGGGCAACATGATGAAACTATCATATCATGATACTTATCATTTCTGATACACAATATGCATCAAGACATACAGATTTGCTAACAAACAACCAGCAAAACTATAATGCTGAATTTTAAAAATGACTTGTGGAAAAACTCGGTTATATATCTATTCAACATCTGCAACAAAGTCTTTAGTAATTAAAGTATTTAAAGGTTCAATACAAAATGTTTCTAATTGTTAGAAGAATACTGACAATACCTGTGAAGAGTGTTGTGTGCGTAATTTATCATAATACTGATATTATATTATATTACCCAGTTCTAATCAACAATATTGTTCGCTTACCCGCTGACATTGCCATAGTAGTGCCTGCTACCATTCCCATGGCGACTCCGTTAGGGCGTGGAGGAGGGATGGGAGGAGCGTATATAGCCGCTGGCATGCCATTGGGCTGAACCACTGTAGTGTGATGAATGACATGGGGCGGGGCGGCGTACAGGGGCTGTGTGTAGTAAGTGCCTTGCTGCTGTGAAGATGATACATTTTAAAGAAACTGGCATCTACATGCATATATTGAAGGAAACATTCATGTCTGACTTGCTTAAGCCACTTACCTGAGCATAGGGATTCTGCTGAGGATAAGAGCTCCTCACGGGGTACACAGCAGCAGGGTACGGGTTAGGGGAGGAGGAGTAGGGGGGTACAGCACCTGTTGTTGGAGAGCAGGACATTTTGAATGGTGTCCCTTGGGCATAACCTAGAAGGCGGTAAAAGAAGAGTTAAATACATAATCTTTTACTGAAAACCACACAAAAATTAATCACTGAAATGTTCATTTAATGTCTTAGTCATTGTTACGTTTTTCTCTATATTATTATTATTAGTAAACAATATATAGTATAATCAGCTTCAGCTCATGGACACAAGCTCCTGCCCCCTAGTCCCTTATTTACATATCACATGTATGCAGCAGGCCCCAATTTAGCTTCTGTAGATGTAGCAATAGTAAGCCAATAAAAGGTATGCATTCAGCAGGTTACAGCAATCAAAGATCCATGGAAACAAGTAAACCAAGATGGGAAGAGAAATACAGCGAAGCAGAATTACTGGTGCTGGTGCCTGTGTCTGAGGCAAATAAAGGCGTTCTTTTATGTGACAGAAATGTGTGCACCAAGTAAAAATTTGAAATAAAATATAATCAACTGCTTTAAAAAAAAAAAACATCATCAATGGCCCAAGACGGGCCACTGGTTTTGCAACAGTTCCTTTTTACTGAAATTATTTTTGCCATGATTAGCCGATAATGATCTCCGCACAAGGTTCTTTCTTACAAGGACACTAAGAAGTTTATGTTCTATGAGGTGCGAGTTTCACTTACCTGTAGGAAACGCTGGGTTTGCTCCAGAGTACATGCTGGGGGAGTATGCAGGGGCAGCCGCTGCATAGCCAACTGGAAACCCAGCTACAAGACATAGAAGAGGAGGTGATAATACAGCCTATACAGTACAATATTCAGTCACACTAACGTTACAAACCATTTAGTCTACAAGAGAAGAAGACAAATAGTGAACAAGAGCTCTTCAGTGCTTACCTGGGTATCCTATTCCTTTAGGGTTGGCATAAGGAACCCCTGTTGGTGCAGGGCTGTAGACCGGGTTCATGGTGTTGATCGTTTGGCTCCTCTGAAAACAATTACAAGGCACTGAGTAATAACCAAACCGATTAGACACGTAGTGCAGAATTAGGAATCAGTCACTGCAACATGTGAACCTAACCACTGCACTACAGACCAGTTTATTGTTAAACACCAATTACTCTATTAGTACACATTACATATACTGTTTTCATCCATGATCCAGCAATACAACTCATACAACAGGGTACTGTATGGTAGGTGGCATGTTGGAACTCAGTAAACAATATCCCTTGACTTGTGTGTTTTCTTTTTATCGTCCCTGTAACAGGGTTTCACCTCGATGGCGTTCTTAGACCCTGATTTATTGTAAATATTTTTGCAAATGTTTGATGGTGACTAAAAAAAAAAAAAAAAAGCACTTCTGTCAGTCACTTTGAAAAACGTCATCTGCTAAATGCTGTAAATTAAAATGTCAACTCAATCACCATCGAAGGTCACAGTGCTGTTATTACTGCTTATTTATTCTACTGCAATACTGCACTTTCAACTATCCATGAACGCTTTTAATAAGCTGCTCAATAATCATATCTCAAACTACAGTTTAAGGTCTAAACACACACACACACACAAACATTTCTACTGCAAACTCTGTGTATCTTAGGGCTTTTCTATACTGTACCATGACTATAAACATATTCTAAACAGTGCACTTTCAGTAGATCTAATCCGGATCATCAGGACCCCTGCAGTAAGAACAGAGGGCCTCTCTTCTGTACACTGCTGAGCTCCAGTGAGTCTGATGCACTACAGAAACATGGCCACTCACCTGTCCTCAGGACTGCAGCACACTACAGCTTTACTAACACACCTCTCTAGAAACTCCAGTTTCAAAAATGACAACTATGCTGTTCAGGCTGTGTTTTATTCCCAGTAACAGTCCTATCAGCAGGGTCTTCACTGTGTCTTAGAAGAGCCTGGCTCTGGTTAGCTGACTAGCCGCCTGAGGAACCAGAGAAAGCCGCGAGTCTCGAGTGTAAATAATAGTTAACACACACACACACACACACATATATGACTGAAATGTTTTCAGCATGTTGTAACTGCAGCAGTGAGCCTCGCCGCTCCTGTGTCGGTGAATAAAGGATAACACGGCATGCTAGCGGTGTGAGGCGGCGGCAGCGGCAGCAGCAGCATTAGTGTAGGCCGCGGATGGCGCTGCTTCATCCTCCCGCATCCCCGGATTGTGCCACCACTTTCTCCCACTCACATCTACACCGCATCCATATCCCGCTCACACACATCCCCGCAACAGGCCCCCGCACCAAGCGCCCGTCTGGAGCCACACAGCAGCACTGACGGTTACTTACGACTGCTTGTCTTTTCGTGTCGACTGTAACTCCTTCCTGCAATAAATATATATAAAAGAAACAGCGCTGTTGTTTTGTTTTTTTTTAATCAGCACCTGATGTTGTCTTGCGCTCTAACGTTTGCTTCGAACACTGCGCAGCAAACCTAGCGGCGACGTGCGTCACTTCCGGATTCAGTGGCGGAAACTGTGTCGGGTGGAGACACACAGCGGCGCTCAGTGGTGTGTGTGTCTGTGTGTGTGTGTGTGTGAGTGAGTGAGTATGAGAGTGTGTGAGAGCTCAGCAAAGCACACACAGGCTCAAACAAACTTACAAACTTACATTTATTGTTGTTGTTGTTGTTGTTGTTTACAGTTTTGTGACTCTGCGTTACAGGATTCGTTTACAGATTTCTCCAAGCAACAAACGTCACTGATGTCTAAAGACAATAATATTTTCGTTATTATTTTTAAGTCTTTATAGTCCTCATACCGCCTCAGATAAAGCTGATTTAAGATTGTATTATTGTTTACACCGTATATTAAAAGTTATAAAAGCACAAGTTTAAAGAAAACTTCTACTGAATAATTTGGTGTTTGCTACCAAGAGCAAAGCTGAACATCTTACAGGATGTTACAGCTATTTAATTATTTATTATTGTTGTTGTTGTTGATGATGATGTTGTTAACTTACATCTACCACTCTAAATGTCTTTGATAAATTAAATTAAAATTTATTGTTATATATAACATTTGCAGCTAAACCCACTCATAAGTGAAAATGTGAACTGCACACATGACATTATTATTATTATTATTATTATTATTCATTTGTTTAAGTGATGGGAGAATAGAGAGTTTGTATTTCTCTTGCCTCACAGGTGTCCCACAAAACAGCAAGGTTTTAGCAGATAAGTAAGAACATTTTTAGTAGCATTTTTTTTTTTTTTGTTCTGCTAAAGTGGCTTCCTGTATCCTATTGGGTTTATATTTAAAAAGGACTACAAAAATAAATAAACAACAATATAATATCCAGTATTTTGATTATGTGAGTAATATTGTTAAATTAATTTTGTGTAGTATTAGTAGTAATAGTATACTAAGTGTATTATCTGATCACTTTTAGTTCAACCTTAGTTGGTGTTCTTTCACATAGTAGTTGCTGTTCTCTTACAGTTTTCTGGGGTTAAATGCATTATTATTAATAATGTGAAATATTTTATAAATTTTATATAATTGTATTTCTTTTATTATTCCTAAGGTGTGTATATATAGTTATAGTTTTAACTTTTCTTTCTTCCTTCTTTTTCTTTCTTCCTGCACTTTAACTGTCTGTGAGCTGCTGTGACAAGTGAATTTCCCCAGTGTGGGATCAATAAAGTTTAGCTTATCTTATCTTATTATTATTATTATTATTATTATTATTATTATTATTATTATTATTGTCGTTGTTGTTGTTGTTGTTAACTTACATCTACGGCTCTAAATGTCTTTGATAAGTTAAATTAAAATAAAATGCATTGTCATATATAACATTTGCTACTAAACTCACTCACAAATGAAAATGTGAACTGAAAACATGACATTATTATTATTATTATTATTATTATTATTATTATTATTATTATTATGTAGCACTATTAATATGTAATACTTACAGTTCTAAACGTCTTTGACAAGTTAAATTAAGTTAAAATTCGTTGTAATGTTCATTTTTGTCCTCAGGACACTGGGCTGTCTTTGAGGTGGGTTTTGGAGGAGACGCTCCTGTACAAACCGCTAGAGGGCGAGCGCGAGGCTCCTCTGTCAGTTTCCCGGCATGCACCTGCTGCTCCTGCCAGCCGTCTCGCCGCAGCAGGAAACATGGCGGTCGTCAGTAAATACTTGACAGCAAAGAATTCGTCGATAGCTGGCGGTGTCCTGCTTGTTCTGTACCTGCTTAAGCAAAGACGAAGGTCCTCCAGACTGAACAGGTACGTAGCGGGTCAGTGGCCCTTCTTGACTGTACATAACGTCCTTCACACACCGCTTTCACCGCGAGAGAGTCGAGTTAGCTTAGCTGAGTCACACTTGACCTGCAGCAGACAAGCTGTCAGAATGCTAACGGTCAAGCCTTGCTGTGGTCACTGGCAATGAATGAACACACCAGTGTAAGTCATTCGTGACAAATGGCTTTCGTTTCGGGCGGCGTGTGTGTGTAAGGTGACTTGGAAGATTTATTTAATTATTTCTTCTCATTGTCCGGCAGTAGAAGGGGCTCATGGGTAGTTTTCAGCAGGCGTGCAGGAATGTAGCACACTGAGAGTGTATCAGTCCCTTACCTCTCCGGCTGCGAGAACACACTCGATCTCACAAGTTTTCACACAATTACACACAGCATGCATGTCTGTCCAGAGAGAATCTGATAGTTGCCTAACATTTTCTCAAAATTTTTGTTTTAATCCCAAACAGCAAGAAGGGTTCATCAGAACTGGTCTTGAACAATGAAGTAAGTCATCTGTTTCATATAACAGCAAAAGTGTAATTCAGACTGTGTGTTTAAGCATTATTGCTTAATAATTATGTGCCATAATTATTATACTCTCAGTTAAACCTACAAATAAATAAATAAATAAATCTGTATCAAGTTCACGTGTCTAACGTGAATATACAGTAGATAAGGGTTTGGTAGTTTTTTGACTAATATTGCACAAAAAAAAAAAAGTATTGAAATCTGGCTCCAACTAAACTCTTATTACTCTTTTATTATTCCTGCTCTCTAACTTTTTTTCTCCTCAAATGATCAGAAAGATCCTAAAAAGGACCGGGCAGCAGTGGACTGGGTGTTTTTTTCCCGAATCACACGAATACTCAGGATCATGGTACCGAGACTCTTCTGTAAAGAGGTGAGCATTTCAGAAAAATAAAAGTAGATTTGTTAATGTTGTCATTAATAATTAACACGCTGCGCAAGTGTCGTGATGATGATGGCAGTTAGTGATGGCGTAACTGGAGGTGTAACCTCAAGCTGAACACACACACGTCAGTTAGGATTCCTTTTCATAACATTTACTATTCTGCGTCTCAGCATTGAGATTGATTTTATTTTTATATCAGCACTACAGAGTTACTTGAAAGGTTTATTAGCTTCTCTCATGCCTGCATCAAATGCCATGTCAGTGTTTTATTGTTTTATTATGTTTTAATATGGATTTTGACATAAATATTTTAAGTAAGCATGATGTGTGCATGCTATTTTTTTTTTTTATTTCTCCTCAGGAAAATATAACAATATGGTTTTGCCTTCATAAATAATGTAAATAGGACTGCAAAAAAAAAAATTTGCTTACCTTATTCACAACATTGGCTACGGTGTCTATCAAAGAGTTCCTTGTCCTGTCATTGTTTTTGTGTGCAGCCTGTAGTTTTTAACTGTAGCATTTTGTTTTTCATAGACCTGGTACCTGATCCTGATTGCAGTGATGCTGGTGGCTCGGACCTACTGTGACGTCTGGATGATTCAGAATGGCACAATGATTGAAAGGTTGTATCCTAATGCTTAATTTGTGTAATTTAGTGAAAAGTAATACTAGTAACGCTCATCATAATATTTAGATAGCAGATTTAATTATCTAAAGAAGTTTTGATGATTTTTTTTTTTTTAATTATTTTTTTTTACATCTTTCACAGTGGTATCATAAGCAGAGATATCACACTGTTCAAAAGGCACTTTTATTCCTACATTACAGTCATACCAGGGGTAATGTTTCATTATGTGGCTTTGGCTGTGAAAATATTTCAGACTAATAAATGCGTGAAACTGTGACTTAACATTTGTCAGTTTGCTGATTTTCAATCAAGAATATCTATTAAACAAGATGATTACTTGCATTATTTGAAAACAGCAACTAATATACTACCTAGCTGTGTTGGTTTCTAACGCTGAAATACAGATCTCCTCTGATGGCTTTTGGTATTGTCGCACCCACAATACAAGAAGTCTCTGCATGGCATTAAAAGTTTATTTATGTGCTTATTTTTGTGCATGTTGTGGTTTACAGTGCAATTATTGGTCGCTCTACAAAAGATTTCAAGAAGTATTTGTTCAACTTTATGAGGGTCATGCCCATTGTAAGTCTCTCTCTCTCTTTTTTTTTTTTAATACTACTTAGCTATAACTCAGCATTCCAGATTGCTCTGTGTTTTAGTGTAATTATTTTAGTTTTCAATTTTGAAAGGATGTAGAATGTCAGAGGAGACCTGGTCAGATATATCAACTTACTTTAACTTCTGTTTAACAGTCTAAATTATGTATGGTCTTTCCAGCAGATAAACAACTACAGCGTTTGTGTGCATATTTAAATTTCTAGAGTGTACTAACAGACACCTGTACCTTTTCCATCCTCTTGTTGCTAATGTGATGTAGCTGTGTCAGTGCAGAATACGAACGTTTAGATCACTAAATCTCATCTTTTCTGCATCTTTGCATTTGTATGAAAATGAGTAGTGGACACACCACATGCCTTTCCACCCTGTAGATCGCCCTGGTGAACAACTTTCTGAAGTTAGGACTGAATGAGCTGAAGCTCTGTTTCCGTGAAAGACTTACTAAACATCTATATGAGGAGTATCTGAAGTAAGATTGTTTACTCACTAGAACCATGATTTCAAGTCCAGATTTGTTTCCAGGTTCTTATATTTCTGCTTTCTTGCTCCTAATAATTTCAGAGGATACACCTACTACAAGATGGGAAACCTGGATAACCGAATTGCCAATGCTGATCAGCTGCTGACTCAGGATGTGGAAAAGTTCTGCAACAGCGTAGTTGACCTATACTCCAATCTCAGCAAAGTACAAAACATTTTAGACACTGAATGGTAGTTATGATCTCGATGTGCCAGTATGTCAGCTGAACAGGGTTATAACCTTATTTTCTCTTTCAGCCTCTTCTTGACATTGGCCTGTACATCTTTAAGCTGACAACTGCTATCGGAGCTCAGGTAGAATTAACCTCATTTCCCGAGCACATTTGGAAAACATGAATCCCGTGTCTAGCAGTGACTGCATGTAATGTCATCCCTGCCGTCAGGGCCCTGCTACTATGATGGCCTACCTGCTGATCTCGGGCCTCTTCCTGACCAGACTGAGGAGACCCATCGGAAAGATGACCGTCACTGAGCAGAAGTACGAGGGCGAGTACCGATACGTCAACTCCCGGCTCATCACCAACAGGTGACCTGCAAGCTTTCAGTGCTGAATCCAATAGTATACATTTTATCGTCACAAGGTTAGTGCTTTTTAAAATTCATGTTTACTTTCCCGGTGGTGTTCCTTAGTGAGGAGATTGCGTTTTACAATGGAAATCTCAGAGAGAAACAGACTATTCACACTACCTTCAAGAAGCTGGTGAGAACGACCTTTCATCACGTATTGAGTTCTTCAGATGTTGGAATGATTTACTGAATTGCAATTTCCTAAATGTACTTTGCCCTCAGGTTGACCACTTGCACAATTTCATTTTTTTCCGCTTCTCCATGGGCATGGTAGACAGCATCATTGCTAAGTGTAAGTTAAAACTTGTTGTGAACAGACGCTTGTACTAATACATTCAGTCTCACTAAGCACAATGCTGCTGTTAATGTGAGTGTGAATGTTATCTCTCTGATTGTCTTGCGTGCAGACCTGGCCACGGTAGTCGGGTATCTGGTTGTGAGCCGACCATTCCTAAACGTGGCGCATCCACGGCACCTTCACAGCACACATGCAGAACTGCTGGAGGTAAGCTACCTCCGTTCGCGCTCGGCTTAAAATGCATTAATGAGCTGGAAAACTGATAATGTGGCTTTATGTAGGATCTACTATTCCTATGCAGCATCGATATTATTTTAACTTCAGAACTCTGAATTCTTTGCACAGTGTGAAATGGAGTGAATCAAATCACCAGCAAGTGTATTCTTGTAATTTTTATGAATAAATACCCAGTTCATCCTCCATATTTCCTGGTTTTGTAGGATTACTATCAGAGTGGCCGCATGCTGCTGCGCATGTCACAAGCTTTGGGAAGGATTGTGCTTGCCGGTCGAGAAATGACCAGACTCGCAGGGTAAAATTATGTCTTGATATTTATATTTTTGAGTCGCATGTGTTTTATTCAAATTGCACCATGCTAAAGACAAGACAATCTTCATTTAGGTCTGTTAGTGACTGTCTGCAGTTGTCATCTGATTTAACATAAATCTTTTTAGAGCAGGACTTTTGCCTTAGAAATATCAGAAAGGTTTGTGTTTTAAAGGATGCAGGACAAATCCAAGGCAGGTTACATTACAGTGTTGATTGAAATATGAGCATTTAATGACAACACAAATCTAATTTTGTAGTCAGGACTTAGACTCTCTCCTTTATGTCTCTTCATGCTATTACTGGTTGATATTTGAAGCTTATTGTTACGATGTTGCACCCCCTACAGGTTCACCACCCGTATCACAGAGCTGATGAAGGTCTTGAAAGAGCTGAACATGGGGAAGTATGAGCGCACCATGGTGTCCCAGTCAGAGAAAGGTGAGCTCTAATCAGTGCTGAAGCCAAATTAATGAGAAGGCATTTGGTCATATTGTTCTCACATAATGTCTCCTTTCCAGAAGCAGATGCCTTAGAAAGACTGACCCTGGTGCCTGGCAGTGGACGAATCATATTTACGGACAACGTTATCAAGTACATATTAACCTTTTCTCTGTTGAGAGTTTTCACTAAGTTTGTCAGATTACACTCAGATAGATTGACATGTGTTTTATAAGAGGTGTTTTATCTGTTATTTTTCACCAGGTTTGAACATACACCCTTGGCAACACCCAATGGAGATATTTTGATAAAGGACCTCAGTTTTGAGGTACTCTTTTTATTCTTTGTTTACAGAAGAGTTTATATTTTGCATAAATGTGACTTGATACCATCGCATTACTGCTTGTCTCATAGTTTACAGGGAAAAAAAACATCAAGGGATAAATAAAGTTTTAAAGTACAGAATTACTGTTCACTGTTACAGCTCCAACAACAAATGTTTTTGCACATTAACAGTGTAAATTTTCTAAGAATTTTTTTTTTTTACTGACTTTTATGTATGTACAGTTCACACAGATTTTAACTGAATACTTACTATGTTTGTGTTTTTGTGTCTTCAGGTGAAATCTGGCACGAATGTTTTGGTGTGTGGGCCCAATGGCTGTGGAAAGAGCTCACTCTTCAGAGTGCTTGGAGAAGTAATTGCTTGAATTTAAAGGATGCTAAAAAATATAAACTTTTATAGTTATAATTTTGTTCCTCATTCTCCTTATGTGCAATATTCAGAGCAAACAAGTTCTTTGTAGTCTTAAGTGTAATATGTATGCAGCACCATCAGAGAGCAGTCTCTATGAATCTTTGTTATATGAGAGAATGTTAATGTGTGTGTGTGTGTGTGTGTGTGTGTGGTTTTTTTGTTTTCTTCAGCTGTGGCCTCTGTTTGGTGGGAGCTTGACCAAACCTGAGAGAGGGAAGCTCTTCTATGTCCCTCAGGTCAGGTTCCTGAAAAGGAATTACTAGCAGCACCAGTAGTGTAGGAAATATCTTAATAGTAATTTCCTGTGATTATATTTGTGTGTCTTTTTAGAGGCCTTACATGACACTTGGATCACTGAGGGATCAGGTGATCTACCCTGACACCTTTGAAGACCAGAAGAAGAAGGGGATTTCAGATCAGGTCCCAGAGAACATTATAACAATCGAGACAAAATGCTGCTTCGAACAGTATTATATTGCTTTTTTTATATTGTCAGTATTATATTGCTTTGTCTCACTCCTGTGATCGGTGTGTGTAATAGGTGCTGAAAGAATACCTGGACAATGTGCAGCTAGGGCACATTCTCGAAAGAGAGGGCACCTGGGATGTTGTTCAGGACTGGATGGATGTTCTCAGTGGTGGAGAGAAGCAGAGGATGGCGGTAAGCAAACAAACATCTCCATATAATAAAAGCATTACGTTACATACCAGCTTTACCTGAGCTGAACATAGACGTATGATGCCCTCAGCCAATAAGACTTTGTTTGCCGCAGATGGCTCGGTTGTTCTATCACAAGCCTCAGTTTGCTATTCTGGACGAGTGCACCAGTGCTGTAAGTGTGGATGTGGAGGACTACATCTATAGCCACTGCAGGAAGGTATCAAGGCCCATCACAGCATTCCTCTCTTGTACTAAATCATGAACTGGGCATCTTTTATGAAACACTGACTTCTTCTTCCCGGCAGGTGGGCATCACTCTGTTCACAGTCTCTCATAGAAAGTCTCTCTGGAAACACCATGAGGTGAGATGAACTTTCCTGTTTGCATCTAAATAGATTCTTATTTGTTAAGCTGTCGTCTGTATTAAGAAGGTCCAGTCTGTGTTTCTAAGGCCTGTATTATAGTTTTGTGACATGAGCGCATTGTATGGGCGGTTGCATAGATGCCTGTCATCATATTTGCATGGAATGTGAACGTGTCCACTAGGGGGCAGAAAATGGAAAAACCTGAAAGTCTGTCTCATGTTTCACTTCATAAAATCACGACAATGCTAAAAAAAAGATAACCAGATAGGAGACAGTTTGGGAAGTCAAAGACGAGGGTAGGTTTCACATATAAAAAGAGAACGTAACTTTAACACTTCCATTTTCAGACCATTGCTAGTAAAATGAATTGTTATTGTATGATATGCGTCTGCAGCCCTGCACACCGAAACCTTAAAAATTACCCAATACAGGATTGCTGTAGCCCTTTATTTTTATGTTAATACGTAATATTTGATTATTATAATTTATAATAATTACAAATAACATTTAGAAATATAATAATATATAATTTTATGTAAATATAGTTGTGAGCATGTGTTTCGTCCCCACACTGACAAGCAGATCTGCATCTTGACCCTTCTCTTTCCTTTATCTCGCTGCACAAGCCTGAAGGGATGAGATCAAGGGAGGTTTTTTGTTTTTTTTTTTTTCTTTAAATACTTTGAGCTCATTATAAAAGCACACGCCATGAGCGCAAAGCGGATTAAGCGATTATATTGGACAGGAAAAGCAATCTTTGAGCACACTGTCTGTGAGCACATTGAGCACATTGTGCACATTGTGATTACAGTAGATGAGTAGTGATGTGACTGAAAACAAAACAAATACACAGGAATGAAGAGATGAAAACTAGGCTTTAAGGGTCATTCAGTCAGCATTTGCCTAAAGCAAAGCACTATTATGACTATGAAGGTCACACTTCAGGATGTTTGCGCTTCTCTGCCCACTATTACTTTTAACCCATAAACCCTCTCTCTGCATCTCAGTACAGATGTGCGGAGGTATAATCCAACCTTAACCCCTGTTTGTTTGTGTTTGTTTCAGTACTACCTCCACATGGATGGAAGAGGGAACTACGAGTTCAAACCCATCACCGCAGAAACTGTGGAGTTTGGCTCTTAGAAGCATGGACACCCGCACACACGGCTCCGGAAGCGGTGCATCGTTATACTGCAGCAGAATCTAGGATTTTGGTTTTAATCACTTGTAACGTTTCTGTTTGTTTTGACACTACAGTTCTGTCTTCCATAATTGTATAATTTGTAATTTAAAGTGTGGTCCGATTTACCGGACAGCCACTAATGAGAATAGTGAATGGGCTAATCCTAATGAAATGTGTTCACGTCTTATATGTGAACTAAATCATGTTTTAGATTAAATCATGTGATAGGAATTAGCCTGTAAGTTTCTCTATATGAAATCAATGCCAGTGAACTGGTCTCTGGTGTTTGATCAGGATTCGTGTAGTTCTAGTGTACTAATGAGGCTTTTTTGACACCAGGAAAATACAATTGTTATAAAATGTCCATCTACTAAGTGACCTTAGTACTAACTGTAGTGATGTGTGATGGGTCTATTGTGTGGCCCGTGTAAGATGGTTTAATGGACCTGTTCTCTGAGCGTGTTACCTTCGATGGTAAGCGATCGCGGGGTAGATTGCACTGATTTGCAAGCCAAAACGCCTTGTACTACTTCCTGTCTGTAACTGTCTAATGGTTGTCTAAATGCACCTTTTTGTTCTGAGCAAAACGTAATGTTTCTCCATGCTGTTGTTTAATGACTAAAACATCTCTGTAGACCTCTTGGATTTTGTACACAAAAGATTATAGAAATCTAGAAAAAAACAGAACCGCAAAATGTCCATAGATCTACAATGTACTCAGTAGTGCAATTTCATTAAAAATAATTCTGGATCTGTTCTTTTGTGGTTGTGTGTATTTTTTGTCCTTGGGTTGCACTGGAGGGGTAGCACACTTTATGATTCATTATGCCTCAGCTGCAGACACGCTGGAAGATTATGTCCATGTGTTGGATGTGGGTGAAGGGTTGGCCAGATCACACGCCCATTTACCCTTTCACCCTGCCTAGAAAATAACTACTGCGTATCCTTAATTTTTCCCTCCTCTTTCCTGATTATTTTAAAACACATACACATTTTTTTTTTTTTTTTACAATCATATGTGTAAATATCTTCTTTTATACGAAGCAGTATGTTAGAACTATTTTTCTGATAGAACTATTTTTCTGCTTAGGGTCATATTTGTTTTTTTTGCACACTGTAGTCTTGGTGAAGACGGCAGCACCTTATCACCTTGTACCCACCCCACCCTGTTCTTAGTAGGTTAAAGGCTGCTCCCTCAAGCTACAGTCAGTCTTATTGGTGCTGCTGTGATGGTGTGACCATAAGCTGCTATTCCAGTTTTGTTAATGATTAATGAGGAAGCCAGTGAAGAGCCTCAACTCAGTCCTTCTGTAAGAAAATAACATAATATATAGTTTTATTACAATGGATTGTCATTATACTAATTTTATTATACCAGCATAAACAAATTAATAAATCCTATTAGGTATTATGTTTCCACTGCTGTTATAGAAGTAACATTCAATCGTCTAAACATGGCCTGGTTAGATTGTTGGTAATTTAGACTACAGCACAATTTGGTTTACTGTCTGAATATGACTTGATGCAACCTGGACTGCATGACAGTTTTTCCCCTTTGACACCAATACAGGAAGGTCTTAAACCACAAACTACTTCCTCATTTGAGTAGAAAAGAAAGCAGTTTTCATAACATGACGCTTCAGTTCTGCTGCCCTATTTTGCTTTTGTGTTAATCGTGTTATTTGATGCAGATCTCCTGTCCTCAGATGCGCCATGACCTGCCTGGCTGCATTGCTCCTGTTTGTTCTTCAGACAATCTACCGGCCATGTCAAGCTCAGGAACACAGTACGTTTATAATTTTACATAGTCTGATGTAACATAATTTCAAATGTGTGATCAAACAGTTTCTTTCCTCAGTTTGTGTCCATGTAGCAGGTCTTCTCCATGACTTTTTGCCCATTGTGTCTCTTAAGGTTCTCTGCGTTTTGTTGGTATTGGAGACTGGGGTGGCATTCCCTTCTCTCCCTACTACACAGCTCATGAGCAGGGGATAGCTCAGGAACTGGGTAGAGTGGCTGAAAGTGTGGGCTTGGACTTTGTCTTGAGTTTGGGAGATCACTTTTACTACAGTGGAGTCAAGAACATAGATGATATACGCTTCAAGGTCTGTCATCATCGTTTATGACTGCAGATATGGCAGAAACATGCACCATTTTGTGACTTTGATTGTGAAAATGGTCTGTTAGATGTAGTTGCAGTTGTAGCTCAGTGATTAAGGTTCTGTGATAATGACTGGAAGGTTGTAAGGCCAAATCCTAACCTCAGCATCTGGCAGAGGTTGATTTGGTGTCTGGCAAGACACTTAACCCTCAGCTATATCCTTACATTTACATTTATTTATCACTTTTATCCAAAGAGAATTACAACTGTGTAGATGAGGGTCCTCAAGGACCAACAGTGACAGCTTGGTGGTGCTGGGATCTGAAATAACAATCTTTCGATCATTAGTCCATAGCTCGAGCCACTGAGCCACCACTGCCCTACGCTTGGGTTTAATTCTGCCAAATATATAATTGTAGATTGATTGTGAACATAAATTGTTTCAGGTTTTTGCTGTAACAATTGGATTCTGTTTTTCAAAAGAGTATGATTTATTAAGAGTTTGTATAGGCAGGACAGCATTCAAATGGCGGTTCATATTAAACACACTCGTGACATGCTGCTATAAAAGTATGATAAACACGCCATCTGGTGGAAGTAGTGTTACATGCAACAGTTTAACTAAAGTTAGTATTTAGTTTTTCCCGATTTGTTCAGTACAGTAGCAAGGCAAGCACTTCTAGAGTCTTGGGTTTGAATTTCACTCTTTTTGCTTTCAGGCTACATTTGAGCGTGTGTTCTCTCATCCAGCTCTCATTGCTGTTCCATGGTATTTGGTGGCAGGAAATCATGATCACTTGGGAAACGTGTCAGCTCAGATCGCCTATTCGACCAGATCAGAGAGGTGGTGAGTGTGGGCCTATGATTAAACTTTCTCAGCTGTGGTATCACAACATGTTGCAGTCTGTCTGGGTTTCTCATAAGAGTTGCTCAACAACATTTATACTGTAATGTGATGTTTCATCAATCCATAGGCATTTTCCTGAACTCTATTATGAGCTGCATTTTAAGGTTCCTCACACCAACGTCTCCATGACAGTCCTGATGATAGACACGGTGGTTCTGTGTGGGAACACTTATGAAGGAGACCAGCCCCAAGGACCAGAGGACCTCACTCATGCAGAACAACAGTTTGAGTGGATCAAGAAGACGCTGCAAAACACCAAGTAAGATTTGCCAGTTGTGAATGAAACCAGACATTCACATTTAACTGAACAAACACAAGTTACAGCACAGCTCAGGAAACAAAAGCAAGTCAGCTTAAGTACCTGAGGGTAAACCCGCATTACTTTTTTTTTTCTTTAACAAAAGTGGTATGAATCCATTAATAGGAATGTGAGGACTTTGAAGCATGTTTTCAGAAGGCCTGACCTGCCACACTTGTTTCCATACCCACATCCACCCATGCATTCCTGAGGACAAATTGTGACTAAATAGCACAATGTCCACACAAGCAACCATATCTGATTTCCCAGAAATGTATAGTACAACATTACCATCACTCCCAACAAATCCTTAGTCATGCTTGAGTAGTTGTGAGTAAAAACTTTGGAAACAAAGAATTCCAGTTACACAGGCAAAATAAAGCATGATTAAAAATGACGTGCGTAACTCAAAGCAATTTTACTTGCTATATGTTGAAGACTTCATCAGTTTGCCTTCAGATGTAAAATTAAACATGTTCTGTTACTTTGACCTGCTAGTGCAAGATAATTAAATTATCTGGATGACTCAGATCTTAAAAAAATTTACACTGAACAGATTTTTTTTTTTTTTAAACAAAACCTTCTTTCTAATCTGTTATTCACTCCTAGGTCTGAATATGTGGTGGTGGCTGGCCACTACCCTGTATGGTCCATCGGTCACCACGGTCCTACTCGCTGTCTGGTAGAGAAACTAAGACCACTGCTAAAGAAGTACAACGTCACTTTGTATCTGAGTGGCCATGACCATGATTTACAGGTGAACATCTTTTTTTAATTAAATGTAATTCACATTAAAGTGGAGCACTATTTAGAATACTCTCTCTTTCATCTGTCAATAGCTCATTAGAGAAGAGGATGGAAGTTCGTTTGTTGTCAGCGGGAGTGGGGATGTCCTGAACAACTCCACCAGCCACAGGAAGAGCTTCCCGTCATCTTGGCAAGTGTTTTCTAGTGCAGTGAATCACACTTTAGGTGGTTTTGTATACTTTGAGGTGACACAGAGCAAGATGTCAGTTAGTTACCTGCAGTTAGATGGGAAGTGTGTGTATCAGACCTCTTTGCCTAAACGCACCATATGACAGACTGAAGAAGGCTTAATAATGAAGTGGCTCTGAATGAATTGAGCAAAACTGAGTTTAATTTACTTTAACCAGCCTCATTGCACTTGATCTAATAATATATTGCACTGTTGTGTTTTCTCACTTGATTTTCATCCACATTTCATTTCAAAATTAATTTTTTCCTGTCACATCATGGTGAAACACCTTTGTGTTTTTTGACATTCATCACAGTGATGTCCAGTTAAGCACAACAAAAGAAAATAATGATGAAATTGTTCACCAGTCAGAATCTCAGTGTCTGTATGCCGTTATGTGTGGCTGAAACAGTATAAAGAGCAACAAACACACAGATCCAAATGAACTTACAGAATTTATTTGAAATTCAAAATGTTACGAAAAATAAGTTTTGTACCTTTTTCCATTGATTTCACATTTCTATAAACTTGTGGCTGGTTCGTGTCCATGGGTAGTTTTCTAGATGTCTAACTAAAGGTGTATGTATGTACCTAATGTATGTATGTATGTATGTATGTATGTGTGTATGTATGTATGTAATGTAATGTAATGTAAAGCTCCCATTTTAATAGCGTTTGTTAAGTTTTACATCTATTAAATCAGCAAACTGCAAAACAATAAATATGATTTTACTATAAACTAATATACATATATCACTTTTGTAAAACTACAAAAATAAAACATCTATTATAAAAGTAGTACTGTTGTTACAAAAAGGTAGTGCTTATGAAATATAAAAACCAGTGATAATCCCAGTGATTGAATGTACCGATGGAAAAAAAGAGCAAGAACATCTGCAGACACCTGTTAGATAGTAAATCCTATGTGTAATGGCTACCTTGTTTAGTTTCACAGAAACTAAACGAATTACAGTGTAAAATACTGTAATGTTGCAACAAGGATGCTTCAAAAGGGTAAGTCCAGTTTTGTACCATGTGTTCCCATGACTGTGAGTTTCTGTGTTCAGAGAAGTTCTCACACGCCCTTTAAAGGTACTCGCTTTTCTTTTTATAGAATAGCATTTCCTCTGTTCTTCGCTTCCTGTTGTCGTCTGCAGCAAATAACTATGACCGCAATCACCACTAATATTATGACAATGATGGTCGCGATACCTCCAGCAATCACTGCAGAGCTATACTCTGAAAGGAAATGAAGAGGATTGGTGAGATGTCTGTTTAGAGGCTACTGATAATAACATACACGTAAATGTTGTATTTTTGTACCAAAAAAAAAAAAATAAAAAATCTTCAGTTGGTTTGGTTGTCTACCTGACAGACCACCAGTAGAGAGCATAAAAATCAGACCGTAATACTGTTTCGACTTTGTACTAACAGTACAACATTAACATTTATTTTAACATACCTGTAAATAAAAATAAAATAAAAATCAATTTAAATGTCTTTTTTTCCACAAACAGAGCAGGAGGCTTAAACCACAATGCTAGCCTTTAAAAAATGTGAGGTAAACTTTCTGAGAATTATTTCTCTGCTACAATAGAGCAGGGTAATGAATATGCTTTCAACTCTATGAAAAGCTTTACACTGCGGAATGCATGTTAACTGTTAACTGCCACCAAATATTTAGAGAGGTAGAAACTGTATCTCTTTCAAGAGCTTACCTTCAAAAAAAGACACGTCCCCTGCTGGAGAGCACTGAACCTGACTTTCATCTGCAAGCTGTCTGTTAATGCTCCGTGAGGGAATGTAGACTTTCACAGTGAAGCAGTAACTCGCTCCTTTGTCCAGATCTGTCAGCTCTATCTGACTGCTCGTGCTTATCTTCTCTTTCTGAGCAGGAAAACACATTGTAGGTTTTTATACAGTATACTGTATATCTTTTTTTTTTTTTATTTTACAGCAGATGTAGCAGATGACACTTCCTGGCTCCTTTTCAAATTACATTGCAATATCAAAACAGATAAAGGTCAAAATATGTGATAAGGTCCATATATGAGATTCCTACATGATGGCAAGTTTGACATAGACCAGGCAAAAATAACCAGGCTATTGACGTTTAATTCAACTATTTCCCATGTTAAATATGCAGCTTGCAAATACATATGGGAAAGCACAGCAAATCTTTCTTTCCTCTTTTCAGCCAAGAACCACATTCAGTATAAAAAATAAAACCCTCTATATCCTTAATGTAGAAAATGTTTTTTTTCCCCCGACAGTTCAAACTTTGGGTGCATAGGCAAATTTGATTTGTTGAACCCATTAGAACGTTTATCACAAAGCAAATTACCCCGTATTAAAATAAATGAACTATATTAACTACCCTATCACTATTTTATAGTTATCAGAAGGTTTTTACTTTCAGTGATGCGCAATGTGTAAGCTATATTGTAATATATATTACAGCACTTATGTAGTCATAGAAATCCGGTCCAGTTTTGAATCTGCTGACAATTTAATATAATGTAATAATGGAATAATATAATATAATATAATGTAAGTTTGAAATAAACTCATACGTGTGCCAGAGTTGCTTTACCGCTCTTGCTCACCACAGTAACATTATCATATATCAGAAATAATGTTTAAACAGTAAAACTTTGTATACTGATAAACTAGAACAGTTCTAGAAAAGGGAGAAAAATATGGCTTAAGTAGGGGCAGATTTAAAGACACACCTTAAACTTATAAACAAGGATTACTGTATTTACAATCATGTATTTAACACTGCTGTTTAATAATTGGCATTGAGGTATACTAGTCATCTCTTACCTTTCCAGAGCTCTTGGCTTTATTGTAAGTGACCTTGTACTGCAGATCATTTTTAAAGATATCCTGAATGGTTCGCTTCTGCTTCTGTGCATCAAGGACCGCTGTTGGGATATCTTCTATGTAGAGAGTTATCTTCCGTTTGTCCTTGCTCACCTCAATCTTAAATGTAGGACTGCTGATGTTGGCTAGACAAGAGAAGACAAGAATTTAACAACGGCTCATCCTTTTTCACTAATAGCAACACAAACTATATGGACAGAAACACAGATTTTACATAAACGTACTGTCTTGATAGGGGCAGAACTGAGCAGATGCGGTGCGAGGGAACTCAATGAGATCAGAGGACATGCCCCGCAAAGGTTCTGACAGAACGTCTGCTCCGTACTTGCTTTTCAGATCGGTGAGTTCAGCAGTGAGATCACATTTGGTTTCATTCATCTGAATGCAATGAGGGGTCCTCTGATTGTCCTCACCAAGTCTGGAAGCATTATATTGAACCAAGTTATAAACCCAACACACAAAAGCTTCCAAGTAACTGAAGCATGCTGAAACATGCAAAGGGTGTGGATTTGTGCAGTAACTATACACCAAGCACTATTGCTGAAACTGATCAAAACTGCTAACAGAGTATATATGTAGCTTCATCTTCACCCTCTAATTAAGGTCTCAACTTATTATTTAGTTATTCATCATGAATCATATTATACAGTAACTACTATGCATTATGCAGTAACTACAATGAAACCTATAGGAAGGAAATTTGAATAAAGGTCCACTGACTCTTGGAAGTTTAACGGGTTAAATTAACACATAAAGCAACAGTACCACACATTATATTTAAAACATGTTAAGACGGTCCTTCTTAAAAAGACTATCTCTATAGCAGTAACAGGTTTGCCTGTCCCCAGTAAGCACAAAGACTTTTCAAAGACGTGAAAATGGCACCTTTGGCATTGTTAAGAGCGTGACTCCATTTCAGCCAGAATAAAAAGTTTTGAAATCTTAATCTTAATTAATTCATCTTGAGTAACCACTTTATCTGGGTCAGAGTTGCAGTGGATCTAGAGACATTCCAGGAACACTAGGTGCAAGACTTGGGACACACTCTGAATGAGAAGCCAGTCCATCACAGGACACCATTCACACACATTGTCTAGGGGTAGTTAAGCACAGCCAGGCCACCTACTGGCATGTTTTTGGCAGGTGGGAAAAAAACACCTGTAAACATGAGGAGAACATGCACAGCAAGCCCATACAGACAGTAACCTGAGCTCAGGATTAAGCCGGGGACGCTGGAGCTGTGAAGCAGCAGCACTACCTGCTGCGCAATCATGCCACCACCCTCTTACGCGTAATCATAAATTTAATACTAATTCTTAATACATACAAGCTGTCAAAGTTAAAAACGACCAGCGAAGCTGTATATTTAATGACCAAAACAAGGTGGATCAGGACCAACGTAATGAATGAACTGATATCAGTGTTTTGAAATGGGCCAATTTAAGTCAAGAGAGACTGGTCCAGTAATGTAATGAACATCTCTGTGCTTACTGGGTCCTTCATTTCCCTGCAGTCATAAACTTATGAATGCAGTGATAAAAGTGATATGCTCTAATTGTTAGATACACACAGTGAGAATATGTAGGATTTTAAAAATAAATCAGTAGGTATGTTTAAGGTAGCTGAAACGTAGACTATTCTGTGTGTGTTTGTGTTTGTGTGTGGTTTTCCTACTTGGAGAATTCCACAGTGTAGGAATAGTTAGTAGGTTTAGGGCTCCACGTTAAAAAGGTCTTGAAATTTAAAGAATCCCAAGTGACGTCCTGAGCCTTTGGGAAAGAGCCTGCACACAGAAACAGACATGATACTAAACAAAACCGGACATTATCAGTGACCGAGTGAGAAGGTCACATCAGACATATACGAAATATTCAGTAATGATATGAATAAGAAAGAAGGAAAGAGCCGTAATGTCTATTTACAAGCGCATCAAGATGGGGCTCACCTGAAACTGAAGCGTTCACAAAGCACAGCAGCCACACACACACAAAGCCCCAGTGTGTCCCCAGTCCAGAGCTCTTCATTTTAGTCCCGCGAGGTTAAGCTAATAAAACCGCTCCTGTGAATCAGCTCAAACTTCTGGAAGCAGGTGAAACTCCTGCCGTGGGATTTATACTGCCCTGGCTTGGGTTATTGCGGTTAGTAATAAACGCCGCCCGTCTCCGGCGCTGGATATAAATCAGAGACTGAAACACTGTCATAGGCTACTATAATGCACGTACATTCTGACCATATAAGGTCATCCGCCCCGCATTCAGCTTCGGGCACGCGCTATGAGACTTCTTATTCGCGGGATTTTCCATATAATAATAATCCTGCTGAAAAAACAGTAGAAAGCCTCCTAGAATTTGTAATAGTTTTAATTGTTATTCTTGGAATTGTAATGGTTTTAATGGAAACTGTAATGGTCCCTGTGGGTCTCTAATGGTAATTTGTTGCCTTCTGTTAGTGGCATGTTGTGTCTAGTGGATACCATTAAGGATTAATAATGGTAATGGTAATGGTTTTAATGGTTAGCTGATTGTTTGTGATGCTATTTGTAGTGGAAACCATTAGAATTTCTGTGATGGTTTCTGGTTTTTTTTTCAGCAGGGAAGCGACATTACTGACTTTATTAATAACAATTATTATTAATACTAACCGCAATAAATAATACTCCACATGATATGCACACCTCTTTTCACATTATTATTGTTATTATTATTATTATTATTATTATTATTACTACTACTACTACTACTACTTACCTGCCAGGTTGTTGTTTCTCAAAGAGATATACATGGTGGTGGTGTAAGTGAGAATGTCATTCATATTATTTAAATATGATTAAAAATAATTTTTGATTTCTTTTGAATTTTTGAATTTATCTACAGCTATAAAATGATGATCTGACTAAGTTTTCGTTATTCCTTGTTTGTCAGTTGTGGCATCAAAATTATATCAAAATATCTTCTGATTGTTATATGACAAAGATACATGAGGCAGTAAAGCCTGTAAACAATGAGTTTTAAAATACATAAAACTGTGAGAAACTGTGTTGCATCTTTATTATCACCAGCATGCCAAGGTGTGTATTCTATCCAATTTTAATACCAGAACAAAAACATTTCAAGGTTTCTTTTCTGAAATAAATCATTTTTTTAAAAGTCTATTTTGGCATTAAATCATTACATCCTCCAGCAAATTGATTCTTGGATTCTTTTTCTGCGTTACCATGCTTTACCAGCTCTACCATCACAAAGAATCAGTGATGTGTGAAAGATTAGTGTACCGTATGGTACACTGTGCATGAAGACAAAACAAACATTTCCCAGCATAGCTCCAAATGTATCTGAACTGGAATCCTTTTTTATTTATTCTCAAGTGTAGACTACACCAGACTGTAGTGTAAACCAGACTTGTATACTGTAATAATCTAATATAGCTTTAGCTTTACACAGATGCTTATCTAAGTTGCATTAATCACAAGAACCTGAGACATAAGTAAGTACCATAAAGCAATACTTACATTTGCATTGTTAAATGATAAACCATGAGGGTGATTTAGCAATAGACTGACTAGACGGGTGTTGTTGGACCTTTCAAATATAAATGCTATAGGAAAAGATAGACTGGTGTTTGGGAGTCACCACAATGTCATGTACCTTTATTTGTCATGTCATGTACCTTTATTTGCTCTCAGTACAGGTTATGCCAGACTCTGACACAATCCTGGATTATAGTTGAAACAAAGCTTATTTTAACCGCTTATCCTTTCCCATCTCACTCCGGTCTTATTCCTTAAAGTACCTTATGTATACATAAAGAATTTAAAATTGAACCAGCTGGAAAAAGACAATAGTTATTATCTTAAAATTAAGTCATCCAAATACATCAATTTAAATTACAGGTATGTCTATCATGAACATGCCAATCCATGTATTAATTCACTACATTATGCTTTCATTTTATTTACACAATGCTCATTTTTACCAGTTCTTTCCCATAAAGCTCTTCACAGGAGAATGTGGCTGCCTAACTGGCACTGTGCAAAGCTCTATGTGCCAACAAACGTCTTTGCCTATTCAAGAGCTTATGCTAATTAGAGACTGGATGCTTCTTGCTTGTTGTTTTGCATGCTAAAATCCTTCGAGTACACAGCAGCCCAGTGAACACACTCGAGTGAAGTGTCCTAAGTGAACAGAGAAGAGAAGCTTTTTATATTTCTTACCTATTTCTGTTTATAATTGTAAACAATATTTCTGTTTCTTTCTAATCAGTATATTTAGCTATGTAATAATGCAAGGGAAATTTTTGATTTCTCTGACCCATTGTAATATCAAATCCTTGGGAGTTCTGCACTACTCACAAAGCTATTCCCTAGATGAAACATAAACAAAAGGACTGAGCTGTTAGTCCAGACTATTCATGGACTGACCGAGGTATTTCATGTCCTACACTGAATCTGAACTCTCTAGCTCAGACATTACACTTTACATACAGTTTACCAATTCAAATCCCCAAATTTCTCACATTACTAAGCTTAAAATTGAAACTTTATTTCAGATTAAAATTGGGTCATACATTCCAATTAGCTCTGATACTGTCTAAATATAGAGTACAGTGACTCAGCCCTCTCCTTAATGTAATAGCCATTCAATGTTCCATTACACAGTCCCATGTGGTGTGCAATACACAGTTTATCTTGTTAGAATAGTAAGTGTAATGCATTATTTAGAAATCAGTTTCATTCTTTATAATGTATGGGTCACCATACTTGGCCACACTTCACTTCACTTCACTTCACTTCACATTATTTAGAAATCAGTTTCATTCTTTATAATGTCTTTGCATGGGATGTGGTTTGCCAGTCAATAGATATAATCCATATAACATAATACTATATAACAAAGCAATGGTCAATAAATAATATTATGTAGCGTTTGATTTAAAAAATGTTTTACTCACAAGGTTTTGAGAAAAAAATTAATCACTAAGCACTTTCCTAGGAAGAATAAAGAAGAAATATTTTTATGAATGAAATGATGACCGTAGTTTCTGTTTTTTGTTACCAAATTTTAAATAATTCAGCTTTGAGAATAAATCAAAATAAAACAGTGCCAAAAATCTACATTAAGCAAAATGCTTAGTCAGCAGCAGCAATGTCTGAGACAGTGGAGATAGATGAGCATACCTGAAACCATTTATCAGGTACCTTCAGTTTTAAATACTTTAAAGGCACAGTTTTATAATCATCTGCAAATTATGTGAGCCAAAACCCATAGAGATTTCACAGCTCAACATCTAACCTGCATAAAAATGTAAAGGTAAGCCATTAGCTAGCTGAGTGAACTAGACTACCTAGCCAGATCTTTTAATGCTTTACAGTATGAACGCTCTGTTGTGTTAAATGTATCTAAGTGATGCTGCAGCCTATAGGTAACACTCCGGACAATGTGTAAGCTATGTAGCTAGAAATACGTATGACCTAACATGAGCTAGCTAGCTAATGAACCTTGCAAACTACTAAAACCCACACAGCATTGAGCCAGCTAACATTACCTTTCTTCATATACTGTTGCTAAGCAAGGTGGTGTTCGCGTTTGCTTTCATAGCTATCTGAGAAAAGGGCATGTGGTAGCTCAGTGGTTAAGCTGGTGGACTAGTAAACAGAAATTCATGAGTTTAAGTCCCAGTGCCTCCAAGCTGCCACTGCTTGACCAAGGCCCTTAACCCTCAGCTGCTTAGCTGTATAAATAAGATAAATGTAAGTTGTTCTGGATAAGGGCCTCTGCCAAATGCCATAAATATCTAACATTTTTGGATAAGCTGTGTCAATTGTAGACATGTAAAAATACTCAAGTAGTTTTTCACCAGACAACATTTTTATTCTTACTTCATGTAATATGATACTTTTCATGATCACTACTTTTACTCAAGTAAATGATTACTACAGTATCAGTACTTTTACTGAGATCAGTGTGCTTTACACACTTTGTACCGCTGTTAATGGTGTATAGAAAATTAGACAGAAAACTTTAATTCTGGGAAAAACAACTCTTTATAATTCATGATTTGTTCCAGTAACTAAATGATGAATTCCCTTGCCCTTATTACCTCATACATTGTTTTATTACAATTATTATTATATGTTACATTTGCATATCAACTTGTTCAGAGTACACATAAAAGGGTATAAATGATACTGAATTGAATTTCTAATGTTACTTATATTTTAATTTGCATAATTTCAATTTTCAAGATAAGTGTTTATTGTTATTATTATTATTATTATTATTATTATTATTAACAATGGGACTGAAAAGTGCCCACTCATGCATCCTGTAGTCTTGATGTGTAAACAAAAGAAAAACCTTTCAGAGATACAAGGACCCCTTTGTTTGCCATTGTTGTCTTCCTCCCAAATTCTTTTCCAAGCTACTGCCCCATGCTGAATCCTGCGTGACAGAAATTTCCTAAACCTTTCTGAAGACATGAAGGGATGGGTGTGAACTGCACAAACATCCCGTTATGCTGAGCTGTCTAAGTAAACTCCACTGGTGATCCACACTTTCAGACCAGCTCAACCAGATCTGCTGTACATGTCCAAATCTTTGTGCTTTGTGTTTGCAATTTGGAAATAGGGTTTGTGGTATTTTAATGTGTCATTCCTGGAGAACTGTAGAATGGGCAGGTTTCTTCCTGTCAGCATTGCAGGTGGAAACTTGTTTACAGCTTTGCAGTTTTGGCTCAAGTTCTGTGATTAGTTCTGAAAGGGAACAGATGAGTGTAATGCCCATCAGTATTTTTAAGGTTTGATTCTTCCTGGTATCCAGTTGTTCACACTATACCGTGTTTTATAAACATTCACACGAACAGGCCTGGAAGCACTTCAGAGCCACCTGCAAAGGGTAACCATGGCATTCCTTTTCAGTTAACACACTTGCCTGTTAGGGATCTGTGCTGTGCTGACATTACAGGCATTCACTTGGCCAACACAAACCAGCACCTCAGAAGCCACAGAGTCACAACATGCTGTGGACTTAAAGGTGCGCTTATCACTGAGCTGGGAACAAACGCCTGATAAGCAGGGTACATTCCTCCCATTCAGGTGAAAGCATACCTCAACTCTAAGTTCAGTACATTTTTCACGCTTGTGGCTGTAATCTAGCCAGAAACTTAGGCTTCATGTATAACAGGAACATGCTTTTTTTTTTTTTTTTAAATCGCTACGCAATGGCTAATAATGTTTGAATTTCAAAGTAATGAAAATGATGTCATGATGTCTAGGTTAAGCCTTGTACAAGATGTGCTGCATTCACCACAACGAAGCGTATGAAATATAAACAAACAGTGAGACTGTTGTAGAATGGCCCAAATGTGCAGAAAGAAAACAAGGTAGATGTATTCCATGTTCCCATGCCTCTAATCTGTCCATTATCATATGGAAGCATTTAAGTTTGTTTTTCCCCCTGAATCAGTGGCAGATAAAACCACATCACTCAGCCTTATACATTGTTATTCAAAAGTTATTCGGCAACTCTGTAGGAAAGAAATGTCCATACCCAGCTGTGTCCATTCACATATGGTTCCAATTTGGAATTTGTGCACTCAGGGGACTTCTTCTTATCACACTATTTGTAACAATATCCACAAGCATTGAAGAATGGCTATTTGAATTAAAAAAAAAAAACCTTTCCCATACCCAGGTCATCTCCTTTAAAGATATTGCAAATAAATGAAGGATTATATATTATACAATAGAAAATAAATAGAACCTGAACCCTGAAAGAATGAAACTAAAAGGCCTATTCAGGTGTTAGGCTTTGCATGTCCACATCGCTATTACACATTATGAACAAATGCAAAAAGGATAATAATTGCTCTTGTTTACTTTTTTATACTTCCTTCCCTCATCTGGAATACCCCCTATAATGAAGTTTTAAAGCTCAGGAATTCAGTCTTCAGCCTCCTCTCACTAGGATGTTTAACTAAAATATTTGTCTGAGTAGAAAGTCAGCTGCTTTTTCAAGCACTATTTTGTGCGGGAGGATTAGCTAGTCATTTACGCCCTAAAGGAGTAAACCGCTCTGGGGTGACAATTCATCTATTGCTCAATGTCCCACCTTGAACAACTTCTCCCTAAACTGGTTAAACTAAGGCTGATACACATGAAATGTGTATAATAAATAGTGTAGACCATATGATCATATGTCCAGAAACTTTGTGCGTCAAACTTTGTACATTATGCAATCAGAGATGCACAGACATGTATGGGAGCTTCTCTTGGTGTAATTGGTGCACTTCTAGCATACAACATAAGTGTCACAAAGTAACATACACACATTGAACAGTGCCACAAGTGTACATACAGAGACAGAACACACACACACACACACACACACACACACATATATATATATATATAAATCATGCTAGTTGCATTCCTTTGAGGTAGATTATGTGTTTGTGTGTTCAGTGCAGGACATCATTATTGTATGAGTTTTTGTAGTCCAGATATATTGATTTTGATGTGGCTAATAAATATAGTATTAATAACTAACAGATGATAAACTGCATGGCTTGAGTAAGTATGAGTCCAGAACCCAGAAAAACATCATAGGTCTTGGTTGCTAAGGCTGATAGTACACAGGAAGAAGTTTTGTGGTGACAAGCTTTCTTAGTGCATATGGTAGAGCCTGCCTGATGGTAGCTTCTGAAACAGGTGGTTTCCAGGATGTGTGGGGTCATTAACAATAGTCTGACCCTGCGTCCTTGCTCTGGCAGTGAACAGTACATTGATGGGAGTGAGCAGGCATCCGATGATCTTCTCAGCAGTATGGATTACTCGTTGTAATAGTTTCTTGAGCTGAGAAGAGGATGAGGGCAACCACATGGTAATGAAGGAAAACTGAACCATTATTGGATGAGATACATTACGTTTCCTCAACTGCCTAAGAAAAAATATCTTCTGGTGTGCACTGACCATTCATGTGATGTTTTCCTCCCACTTGAGGCTGTTCTTAATATTCAATTCAATTCAATTCAGTTTTATTTGTATAGCGCTTTTAACAATGGACATTGTCACAAAGCAGCTTTAC
>CM075003.1:16055542-16073002 GCA_037576675.1 Pangasius sanitwongsei
ACGGTGGCAAGGAAAAACTCCCTGAGATGATATGAGGAAGAAACCTTGAGAGGAACCAGGCTCAAAAGGGAACCCATAAGGACAAGTAGTGCAATTGTGCAACCAATAAATTTTAATAGAATCCAGAAATCCGAAAGAATCACCAATGAGCACCAAACATCATGTGAAGTGCCACATGTAAAGTGACATGATATGAAATATTTGGACAACAATAAAGTTATTGTTATTTTAGCTTCTACTACAGTATATTGGAGTTGGAATTAAATAATGAATTAAATAATGAGTGAATTCAGCTTTGATGTGAGGGTATTTACATCCAAATCAGGTGAACGGTGTAGAAATTAAGAAATTACAATACTTTTTATGTAGATTCATTTGGAATCTGATATGAGGTCTTTAACTTAATAACAGCTAAAATAACTGTTAATGTCCAAATATTTATGGACCTGACTGTATTAAATGAATCAAATACAGTTTATGTCAAGTTTATAAATACAGTTCTTTTGTAGATGAATTCTTAAGAACTGTTGCTGTAATCATAAGACTATTCACTATAATCTGGTTCTTCTTAAAAGTTCTTAATCATGTCATGTCAGGAAGTTTTCACCACCGTTACCTCTGGCTCATTAAGGATATAAGCCTGCATCCGGATTCCTGTGCAACTGCTTTGTGACAATGTGTATTGTTAAAAGCACATTACAAATAAAATTCTGTGTAAAGGAAATGTGAGCATGTAGTAATGGTTTAGAAAAGTTATACTATGTCATAGTGGTAGCTCAGTGGTTAAGACATTGCACTACTGATCGTAAAAAAGTCATGAGTTCAGTCCCTAGCACCGCCATGCTGCCACTGCTGGGCCCTTGAGCAAGGCCCTTAACCCTCAACTGCTCAGTTGTATAAATGAGATAAATGTAAGTCGCTCTGGATAAGGGCGTCTGCCAAATGCCATAAAATGTAAATGTCATGGTAACATACTCTAAGAAAATCATAATCATAGAAGAAGACCTATACTATATTGTATGAGAAATAGTGTATAAAGTGAACATGAGCTGGCAAGGTATATATCTCCATGCAGTGGAACTCTTTATTATTTATCAGAAATTCTGTATGTATAATTACCATGATAGACAATGTTGAAACAAAATTTGAATTTCCTTCTGGCTTCACTTTTCAACTTGTAAAGGCATGCAGATATAGTCTTACCCTGGCTGAATTTTGTTATGGAGGCTTGAGGTGAATCAGACTTTGCTTTGAATGCAAAAGTCATATCTGATAAAGCTGTCTAAAAGTACAGACATGATCCTTGTACTTACCAAAACAAAATTCAAAACACACTGTGTAACACCTGAGTGTGCTTTTACAGGCAACATTTACACTCATGGATTCAAGCCAACACGGATGTCCTTATCATAACTGTGGCTAACATGTTGTGTGTTAAAATGTCTACACTGCAGGAGTAATGGATAGATCAAGTCAGGACAAACACACTCATAGTTTTAATCTGTCTTCTGGCTCTTGTTGCTCAGATGTCATAGAACCCGCATATAGCTGTTGTTCTTAGATTGCTCCTGTGATGTCTGCAATCAGTCTGCTCATACTTGAGCAACAACCGTTGTAAGGAGCACATCTATTAATCTCATTCACCATTTGCTCTTATATAAACATGACACTGACAAATGACAAAAAGTATATGGGCTGAAGTGAAAGAAAGGGCGTTTTATGAGTGAATCAAGCCAACTGCTGCACTCATTTAACCCATTAAACTCCCAGAACCTGTGAGCAGGTCCAGACTTATATTGCATACTTTCCTATTAGTATCACTGTAGTTACCAAAAAAAAACAACTACAAGATAAAAAAAAAAAAAAAGAATTACTAATTATCATCACAATTTGGGAGTTAAGGGATTAATGGACAAAAGAAGGCCACATTTTTCTCTAATACTGACAACCCTCAGCATATTTATAAGATGTATTATTTGATTATATGGTTAAATGCTTGCAGTAAACTCTGTGAGTGGATCTCATGATTGTTTTATAATCACTACATCAGGTCAGGAAAAACTCACTCAAAGTATAATCAGCCTTCTGGGAATTTTTCTTTTCTGTAGAAATTGAGGCACTTTCATGAATTAACTTTGCTCTTATATGGACATAAACAAAAGTATATGGGCCAGTGGAAAAGCTTTTATAATATTGTTTTGTTTTATGCTCTCTCTGTGATTAGATTTAATGTTTTTATTAGATGTTTTTTCCTCAAATTAATAGCCAAAACGTCTTGTAATATATATGTAGTCTGTTTCATGGGTTTTGAAAGTGGAAGTCTTTTTAGGAAATCCGTACCTATGACGCATGTCTAGCTCGTGGTATCTGATGCTGAAATTGCTGCCACTGGCCGCTTCAACCATGACTAGACTGACAGAAGCTCTGACGTGACTGTTGTTTTATTTTAAAGTTTAAAATTTTAATAAACTTTAATATTTTCTTTCACTTGCCTGGTGTTGCTCAAATACAGACTGCTCTTCTATTTTTAAAATAATCTTTATCTTTAAGGTTGTACTTCCTTTACTTCCTTTTGTCCAGGACCACCAGGGTGGTTTCCTTCTGAACCAGTGATGTTTTCCTGTTTGCTTGATTGCTTGCCAATAGCCAAGTCAATACATTTTGACTGACCGTAACCCCATGTGTACAGCCTATAAAACGTGGGCTTGTCCTCTATCCCACTCTTGTCTTGTCGAAGCAATTCAGAGATGCTGAGTGTAGTACTTTAATCATTCAGTTTTCGCTAATAGTTTTATGTTTAAATCTGTAATGTCAGATTGACTATGTTGATGCATAAGACAGTGGTGTACTGTTTAAGTTGGCATGTTGCTGTGTGGGTGTTGCAGACGCATCTATAGCAAAGATCTGAAAATTAGAAAAGAGGATGTGTTGCAACCATGTTTGCAGGAAACTACTGTGTCAGTCTGTTGTGTCTATATAATGAGAACCTATTCAGTTACAATTCCCTCTCATAAAGCTATGAGTTTGTCTAGGTCTGTTGAAATTAAGGAAATGCACAGCCACAGATTTGGTATTTAGCAAGAATAATGATTTAGCTATATAGATTTTTTTTCTTAATAGTTTTAACTACTGTTAAAGAAAAACTGGGGGGAAAAAACGTGCAGAAAAAAGTGAATACCAGGATTAGCATGAAAAACAAGAAAGAGAAAACAACCCCCATATAAAGTTTGTCTATTTTTTTTAAAGAACAGACGCTGAGGAGGAGAGTGTCCTCTGATCTCCATCATCTGGGAAAACAGAAATGCTAAGCATTAACTCCAGCTTAGTGGTTGGAATTAAGAGCTCTCCTAGGGCGATCTTTACAAGTCCTTTCGACAACCATTCATAAGAATTAACTCTGGGTGCATAACAGCCTTTTAATAATTTAAGAATGGAATCTAATAATGTTAAATGATAATGCCAAAGCAACAGTATCAGCACTGCTTTATTATCAGGACCCCAACATGACATTTGTTAACTGAAGTATTGATCATATGAGCAGCATGTGACTGGAAACTTAATGCAGATGGTGACAGTATGGTTGACTTATTGTTGCGGAATTTCATATAAGCCTGTATGTATTATAAAATTATGTTAGCACTTCACAAGCTAGATTTGGAGAACCATATCTTCTGACCTAATCTCAAGATGTCTGACCTTGTTTTTCTAATTCCGCCGCTGGTTCAACCCCTAAAAAACCTTCTCAGCTGGAAACCTTCTGGAAAAAAATGTACTTAAGACCATTATTAGTTAAATTACTTTGCCCAGAGACAAATTTTTAAAATTACTTTACCCACATGGACTCCGTATTACACTCACTTTCCTCTAAATGTTTCTGAATGGCGTTTCAGCTGGTGGAGGAGCCCATTTTTTACTTCATGCTTGAAAAATGATTAAAGACAAAGTGTTTGTTGTCAACTGACTACAAAGATCTAACATTGCACACATGCCATGCCATTTATGCTACAAAAGAGACCAAATATAGCCGCCAAGAGACCCTTTCTCACATTTAAATCATTCTCGCAGTTTAGCCTGTTTATTTTCTCACGCCACATAAAACAGCAGCTTTAAAACCACTTGAGCTTGTTCCTGCAGCACAAGTATATAGACATGCAGAATATTCATACTTTAGCTATCCCAGGACCAGGAAGTTGACTCAGGAGAAGGATGTAAATGAGTATCTTTAACATATTGACAATATCACAGCTGACAAAGCACCAAACTGTCAACAATACAGAGTTGCTTTTTTTCAGCTGGGGTGATGAGAGTCTGGCATGGTTAGAGCATTCCATGGGCCATGTAGAGTTGATGAGAGGAGAGTTCGCTGTGGGGAGGCACAGAGCCAAACTCCATCAACCTTACTTACCAAAGCCTTACTTAACCAAAGTTATTTTTGAACATACTGTCAGCATGTTTGTTTACAAGAACTACAACACTCATTATGTATGAAAGTTCATGTAGCTTTAGTTTTTTTGTTTAATGTCGCTTTCTTTTTAAAGGAATTCTACCAAAGCAGAAGTCATCCTGTTTAAGTGAAAGCATTTTGATATTTGGTGTATCTATGTAGTATGTATACAAGAGACTGAAATTATTTTCACCAGATGGCCTGGCCCAGGGTGTCACTCTCAATCAGCATTACCTTCTACACATCACCAAAACAAGTCAAATTGGTTTTTAATTTAAAATACGCAATATAATTTCCTAGGGACTAAATTCTTGTCGTCCTAATATTTTTCTCTTGAGAACCTGTTGAATTTCACTGCCCAATTAAAGAAGGAATTAAGAGTTTAGTTGTTAGCATACCTCTTAATATATATTGTGTATACCGACATATAATAAGAAACATGGTGCGATACATCAATATCCTTGTTACTTCACAGATTTCTAGTCTTAGAAACATCTATGTCGTTACACTAGAAGATTTGCATTTCACGCAAGACTGACCACAACCTCTTCCGGCTCTCACCCACTACTGAGCTTGGTAAGCGTCTGCGTCATGAGTCCGCCACATGACAGACATTCCTCAGTATGACCATGAGACAATTTTTATATATTTTAGAAGAGCATTGCTGGCGTGACAGGTTATTTCATACATTCCTTATTGGTAATAATTGTCCATAATAAAAGTGTGACTACCCTGTCATTAGAAACATGACTATCTGATTACACATACAAAGGACGAGACAAGGCATGAATTTCCATAAACTGTACCTTGCTCTGGAAGGATACGCCTGCCTCTTACATGCATTTTATGATCACGTTTTATGTAAGCCTGTGTAAAGTGGCAATGTTTGTGTGTCAGATTAACTAAAGTCCCAGAATGCCAGGTGAACATTGGCGGCATATCTTTGCCAAGTTTCGAAAACAATACAGGCTTTGTGTCCACAGAGCAAAAGGAACAAGGACACATGAGTCTCTCTGCATATATTGTCACAAACTGGCTATGCACCATAGCTGTACTTTGCAATTCCAGCAGGTATTTCAACTTTGTAATAAAAAACAATAGTATGAATTTGATTAATTGTTTAGGCAAGTTTTGCCCAAACTATCTACTTGCGCAACGACCATGTGATGAATAATATGCAGTGTCTGCAGGTGAAACACAGTTAATGATGAAGAATGTATAACTTATTTCATTTAAAGATCCTCTTACATGCAAAAAAGAAGCATTGGCACTCCATGAAATAAAGATACGATGATGAAAAGCAGCTGACATGAGCTTGATACATAGAAATGTGGAAGCCTGTATAATGTCTAAAGAAAATGTATGGAATTGTAAGCAAAGATTTTCAACACAACATAAACTTCACATGGTTATGGGAATTCCTGCATGACTAATGTTCAGAATAATGACAAACATCATTATTCCATTAAATGGAATGCATTTTTCAGTCTCTTGTTCCCATTTGTCTGTAATACAGGAAATAATGCTTTAGTAATGTAAATATAGCCACGAATACATTTAGTGACACAGTGAGACTCGGATCTGATGTTTACCCGAGTTTATGAATGCAGTTTCCTTCTGAACCAGTGGAGGCTGTGTATCTAATTCTTGAATCAACTTGTTTGTAAAGTTCAGAATATTATGATTAGGTTTAGGGGCATGGCTGCATTCATCAATTTTTTTTAATGATTTTATTCATAAGGAATGAAATTAATTCCAACCACATGACCCTGACTTTTTTAATTGTTAGAGTGAGATCAGGTTAAAAATCCTTTTAAATTTGATTTGAACCGCTTTCATATGTGCATATCTAATATGTGGCCATGCAACTGTAAAATAGTGAAAATAGATCAGAATTCATGTGTTATTTGTTTGTTTGTTTCTGCCATGTACATAGAAATCACCTTTATAATGAAAATTCAGTTTGTCATTACTGTGATAATGGTTTTACAAATATGACATTTTCAGTTTAGTAACTTGACTGATTTTTAAAACGTGCGGAGATCTGTTCACATTTTTTTTTAAAATATATGGATTCCATACAAACACACATGTGAACCATCAAAGGCAGAAAGATTAGATCTAAACTAAACAAACAAAAAAAATCTAAGCATACCTAAGCAATAAGGCAAGTAATTTGAATGCAAACTGTTTAACTGTTATTTTCGTATACTAAGCTATATGAAAGTACTGAGAATATGGCCTTCTTGCCCTCAAGATGACTCTTTTTTCTCTCTGACCTTTGTTCCTTTTCCTCCACAAGCAGTCTGCCTCCTTCTGGTAATCCTGTGAAGAGTCTTCCGTCTGGAACAAATGAGAAGTCTCATGCCCTGCACGTAACCCTGCAAAGTTTGTGGGACAACAATGCCAGAAATCTGCCTCTAATGCCCTGATAAGGCTTGAATAAAAAGAATAAAAAGTATTGGCCAAATAACAAATTCAGTGGTGCTGTCCAATGTAATCACAGCATGAACAAGAAAATAGAAATCCAGTTAATACTATGATTTCTTTTCCAAGTTCAAACACTTAACTTACTGTGTCCTTTGGAACTAGTGCTATGGTGTATGCTGTTGTACTGTGGTAGAAAATCTGCTGGCATGTTGTGGATCTACTTGTCCCCTCAGAAGGGGAAGGGTCTCTGTTAATCAGGACAAATCATTCTGGTTCATCACCTTTATCCTATGATAAAATATTTCTATGCTGGTCCACAGGGCACAAGGGCTCACTGAACGGTTTAATGAGTATGAGATAATGTAAATCATACACTTGATCTCAACCAAGTTGAACATCTGCAGGAGATTTTGGAGTGAAGTGTTAGACAGCATTCTCTAACACCATCATCAAAACACAAACTGAGGGGATATCCTTTGGATGAAAGATGTTCATGCCTACAGGACCATTCCAGAGACTATCTATGCCAAGCACACTGAAGCAGTTTTGGCAGCTTGTGGTGGCAGCAATTTATATAAATTTGTGTATGTAAGTTTTATGTAAGTTTTTCTTTAATTTGTCACTCTTCTGCTTGCAGTTATGTTATGATACACCCAGTGTCGGTGGTACTCTGCCTGGGAAATTAAGAATGTCTGTAAACCGTAAAAAGCAGACGCAGCTATAAATATTTCAGCAGTAACTGGATTTAATGCCATTAGCAAAACTCATGTCGAGACAAACCACATGAAATAAATGATGGCCTTTAAAACCATACTAAACAGGATATCTGAGGCAAACACAAAAACATCCCATGGTGCATCATTTACTCCTTAATATACACACAGGAAGTTCCCCATAGCTTGCTGACTGAAATGTCCCAGAGCACCTCAGTGAGCTCAGTGCTGAACTGAAGACATGCAAGTAAACTGGAAAAATAAATTATGGTAATATCAGGACAGGGCACTGGGAAAATAAACATGGTACAATTGGAATAGGGCAGCTAGTCTGTGTTTTATGTAAACTATCCAATATGTTGGAAATCCAAAAGCCATCTATCATAGACTATTTGAACAAATTAGCCTTTGGACAAAATATTTGCTGGGCTTCTCTAAACATTTTTCGGCAGGGTAATATTTATGGATTTAGAAACATAAAAAAAGTATATAAAAAAATTATAAAAAGTTATTTACATAAGCACACCGGCAGGGGGCTCTATTTCTCAAACTCTTTTGTTTTCTGAAACGAGTTTGGACCTGCCTGCATTCCGTAGATGTAACTATGACGTACTGACATGGTGGAGTAGCTAGGTGAGTTAGGCTAGAAGGGAGGTATTTGAGCTTTCAAACTTTCTTTCTTTATATTTCATGACATTAGCGTTAGAGTAATGGCGTATCTTTTGAACTTGTCCTAAAAACCCCGAAGTCTCTACAGACTGTTTACTCGGAGTGTTTTGTTGTTTCGGAAGCGCCATACTGTGGCTCAATCTCAAATGTGTCTCCAATTCCTACTGTATAGGAGCTATAATAATGGATCCGACACCCTATCTTGTGCACTACAGAGCCCATAGGACGCCGTTTGGGATTCGGCCTTAGCCTGAGTTTCCTCAGCTGTTCGCAAAGTCCGAAGCGGTCTTTCTTGTACCTGTATTTCTACATTTCTGGACTATGCAGCTATCGAGCAGCAGTTAGCTAGCTAGCATCATGTTTATGTCGGCATTCTGTGGAGTTTTGTGCGGTGTTTTTCTGGCTGTAATGCTTTTCATTTTGCGTTTAATCGCTGTCTTGCGCGCTGCTGCAGAATGTAAACCTGCTACAAAGGGCTCGGTGTGTGTTCTTATTGTGGCCGGGTCAGGTAAGAGGGATAACTTCACGCTGATATGAATTACACAACATGAGTGCTGGATATCATTTAAATGTCTCTGCATGTCCATCATTCACAGGTGGACACACGACAGAGATCATTCGTTTGATGGGGAGTTTGTCCGAGTCTTACATCCCACGCCACTATGTGATCGCAGACTCTGACAAGATGAGTGAAGATAAGATTCGCACATTTGAAGCATCAAAAGAGAAAAGTGGCTCTCCAGCACAGGTAACATGGATAACAGTGCTCAGTATTAAGGTGCTTCTCTTTTCATATTTGCTCTTCCTCGTTTTTTTCCCTTCCTCACTTCTTAGCTCCTCCCTCAGAGTCCAGTGGGTGGAGCTGAACCTGGTCCAACTCCTCCTATAAGCCTAAAGGCGCTGTACAACACTGTACAAAGCTCTTTATAAAACACTTAAGCTGATGTTTTAGCTTAAACAAGACTCTACTTGAGGGGGGGCCATGATGGCTTTGTGGTTAGCACACCTGCCCTGCATCCCTGGGATTGGGGTTCGAATCCTGCCTGCGTTCTCAGAGCTTGCATGCTCTCCCCAGTTTCCTCCCCCAGCTCAAAGACATGTGCTGTAGGCTGGTTGGCATTTCCAAATTGTCTAATTGTCCGTCCAGTGCGTCCCCTGCCTTGTTCCCCGAGTTTCCAGAGACAGGCTCCAGGTTCCCCACGACCCTGTGTAGGATAAGCGGTACAGAGAAAGGATAGATGGGAGATTCTACTCATCACCTGACTTCTCCATTTTTAAAGCAAGGCATCTTAATTGACATTTACCCAAGGATTTTATTTGCACTCATTGTTTATTTAAGAAAATAGCTGATTAATAGAACAATCATTGATTGTAATTTGTGTTTTGGGAGAGGTGGAGCTTTTATGCCATAGGTTAATGTCACGATAAAAAAAACACTTCTGCATACCCTCCCTTTAGAAGCCTCGTATATCCTCTCTAATTGATGGATATCCTTAAAGATGGTAGACTTTGACTGATTTCTGGTCATGGGGTGAAGCAGATAGGATCGATGCACAAAGGAGGTGTCAGTCAGAGTTTTGGGAAGCACCCTTAGAGCCTGCAGATTCCCATATGACCAGCAGATGGAATCATTCTTCCTTTTTGTTTTAATGCTTCTAGTTTGCATTATGACCGAAATTTTCTGTATGAAAGATTTCTTTGTGGAAGTCACTTTACACAGTTTCCTGACCAGAGAGATGATTCAATATGTACCTTTTTGTATTTCCTGTTTGATAATGACTCCCCCTTTGTATCATAGTTAATAGACCTGTACATAATAATAGCTACACCAGTTGTATCCTACAGTGTATCATGTAGCTTCTCTTTTTGTTCCATCTCAGTTCACCATTCATCGGATCCCGCGCAGTCGAGAAGTTCTTCAGTCATGGAGCTCCTCTGTGCTCAGTACCCTGTACGCTCTGCTCTACTCGCTTCCTCTGGTCTTCAGACTCAGACCTGATATGGTACGTTTCGCCTGGATTACCAAGAGATCCCACAGCCTCAGTAGTTTTCCACTGCATTCCTTTCTTCAGCTTGGCTAATTGCTGCATGAGGCTTTGATTTTACCTCCATAATAGAAAATTCTTCACATATTTATGCTCTGAGTGGCTATAGCCCTATTTTGAGAATGAAAGAGGATGAAAGTTTCTCTTTTCTTAGCTTTCCGTATTTCGCTGATGAGAATGGTAGCTGAGTGTGAAGTCATTATGCCTTCTTATCAATCTGCTGATTTCTTGACTTCATGGTTGTGCTCCTAATAAAATCTGTATCTAATGCTAAGTATTGTAGAAATCAGGCTCACACTGGCAGACTTGGACTTGCATTTTTCTTAGCACTATTTTGGATTAATCCAAAGTCTTAGCTTTAGTCCTGGGCAAGAATTTAAAAAGAGGTCCCTCATCATGCATACTCCTACAGAGTTGTGTTGTCACTGTCACTGCAGGGGGTGCACTAGCAGATAGCTGTGCAGCAGCAAGTAACACTTGATTACAACAGCATAAATGTCTGAAAGTCACTTTTTGTAGCCAAGTATACCTCACAGAAAACCCCAAAACCTTTACACAGCCGCATTAATTTAAACCGCTCATCAACTACACGTATCAAGTGGAAGATGAGTACATTGGTGAAATAGTGTACAAATTCAGGAGGAAATATGGATTTAATTGAATCAAGTTTAAGAAATAGAACGATCCAAAATCTTCAGTATAGTCAACATTTTTTAACTTCCGTTTAAGGGGACACAGAGCTAGCCTATGATTCTGCATACACACTTACTCTGCAAGCTAAACTGCTTCCAAAGCTCTTTTTCTTTTTTTCTGCCTTGGAGGGGAAATAAAGGTAGCTGGCCAAAATACACAAGCCAGTGTCACCAAGTAATAGCCACCATGTTATGCATAGTCAAGTGATTGCCAACAGCTTTAAGTAGAAAAAGATGCTATATCATACACTCTGTGCTTTTTTTGAACATCTAATTCCAGATTTAGTCCCCCTTTGCTGTTATAATAATCTCCACTCTTCTGGGAAGGCTTTCCACTAGATTTTGGAGCATGGCTGTGGGGATTTGCTCATTCAGCCACAAGAGCATTAGTGAAGTGGGGCCTGGGGTGCAGTCGACGTTCCTGTTCATCCCAAAGGTGTTCAGTGGGGTTGAGGTTCTTGCAGGCCACTCCAAACTTGACAAACCATGTCTGCATGGACCTCGCTTTGTGCACAGGGGCATTGTCATGATGAATGGGGCAGTCGTGGCCTAATGGTCCGAGAGTCGGACTTATAACCCGAAGGTGAACCCGAAGGTTGTGGTTTCGAGTCTCGGGTCCGGCAGGGATTGTAGGTGGGGTGAGTGAATGACCAGCACTCTCCTCCACCCTCACTACCACGACTGAGCTGAGACCCTTGAGCAAGGCACCGATCCCCCAACTGCTCCCCGGGCGCCGCAGCAAAAAAAGCTGCCCACTGCTCCGGGTGTGTGTGCACTTGGATGGGTTAAATGCAGAGCACAAATTCCGAGTATGGGTCACCACACTTGGCCACAAGTCACTTCACTTCACTTCACTTCAAGAAGGCTTGCACCCCTTAGTTCGAGTAAAGGGGAATTCTTAATGTTAAAGCACACAGACATTCTTTACAATTGAGTGCTTCCAACTTTGTAGCAACATTTTGGGGAAGACGCACATATCAGTGTGATGGTCAGGTGTCCACATACTTCTGGCCATACAACATTCTACCATTCTACATTTTGCAGGACTCAGTTTGAAACACATCTCTTATGTGCTATCACCACTAGATGTCATAATCCTCTTCTGATTTGTTTTTTTGTATGTTTGCAATTATGATACTGTACCACTTAAAGTCTGAAATACATAAGGAACGTTAATTGTGTCAATCAGTAAACCTCAGCTGATGTAGAGCAAAGTTTGTATTTGTGACCTGAGAATCATTGGCGAAATGGTCAAACATATTTAAAAACAAAAAGCCTTCTGTAACTGCAATCTTGTCAGCTTTCGTTTTATAGGATTCCAGAAGCGAAGTAGTCTTTAGTTAAAGAAAATGAAAGACATCTCAGATCCTGCACCCTTTACAGCATGTCTGCTGTTTTTGTCTTCATAACATTTAGAAAGGGGCAGTTACACAGAGAATTTGTCCAGTTTTCCTTCAATCATATCTGGACTTTGTAGCCTCGCAAAAAAGAGCTAGTTCAAATTTTCCAATGGTTTCAGGCCTACTTGTTAACATTCTTTGTTCAGTAATAGCCGCAATGCTATTTTGAGGTTGGGCATTCCATTTGCAAACTCTGTAAACTTAAAATCAGTTGATCGTGCCATTTTCCTCCCAGCTGATAAGGCTATGATATCAGGACATATCTGTGGTACAGAGAATCAAAACATCTGGCAATCCTCAGCCTGTTTCCAATTGAGTGAAAGGCATAAAGATAAGTGTTCAGAAACAGGAAGATAAACAGAGAGAGGCGAATGGAGGAGGGGGAGTAGAACTGATACAGTGCCTCATTCTCCCCTCTTCCTGCAGTTGGGAGCGGGAGTCTTGCTCTCAGGCTGTGGGAGGGCCTGACTGGATCCTCAGCTCCAGCTGTGAAACAGAGAGAGAAGAGGGAGGAAGAGCTTAACAGCATCGGGTTTCTGTACTGGCCGGGGCAGGATGGGGCGTGATTAAGCAGGGCAGAGGGTGGGAGTGAGCGAGAGAGTGAAGGAGACCTCAGCATGGGGAAGTAGCTGCCTGATATGTCAAAGGAAGCAGTCCTACTGTATCTCTAATCTCTAATTAGAGGCACTTGTTTATTCCTAATCATCTTTTTCCACTTTTGCTTTCTGTGAAGTGTGTTCAGAATGGGTGGAAGAGCAATCAGAACAGCCAGGCCTTTTTTGAAAATAAAAGAACGGGCTTTTGTTTTTGTGATTTTATTTTTGTCACGTCGGATATATATTAACATTATTTAGATATTTGTAGTTACTGTCTGAATACTTGACCTTTTAATCTCAGGAATGTTGTAACTCGTGTCCTATTATCTTCAGCTGCTCCTGATTTAGACGTGCCATATTTTGGGCCTCTATCCTCTTTTACTGTTCTGAATCATTGGTTGAAGGGTTGTAATTTATGTCTGGTGACGTCTGACGCACAGGTCAGTACTGCGTGCCTGCATTCCATAGCATGACTTAAATCTCCCCCTCTGTTTGTTTTTACCAAACTTGAGCATGTGTGTAAGTGGTGGGCGGCCATGGGGGCTGCATTCTCGGGAGGCATCAGAGAGAACTGGGGGGTCAGTCCAGGTAGGCGGGGAGAGATGAGGGGGTGGTCTCAAAGCTCAGTTTGCCATAAAAGGACATGTATGAATCACAGCACCCCCTCAGCACAGCCCACCACCTCCAGATGTGTCAGCACAATCCAAGAGCCTGACAGTGTCTGAACAGACAAAATGTAATGTAGTCTGTCTGAAGCCAATGGAGGATGGTTCATTCATTCTAAGTTTAGAGCCACTGAGAAAATGGCTTATTTAACAGTTTTTCTGAAAGCCAGTAACAATATGTCATGGGAATCTAAACTGTAATTTGCTTGGGTTACTTTAAGGCAGCGTGCTTGGTTTCCTGGATCTTCATGGGTTATATCATGGATTAGAACAGGGGTGTCAAACTCAAATTCTGCCTGGGTCACATCAGCATTTTCGTAAAGCCCGTGATCGAACGCTGTTAATTCTTATGTTATGTTATCTATTCTGTATATTAACACCAATAAGCAAGGCTCTGAAAGTAGAATCGGATATTTCTAGGAAAAAGAAGGGCTAACAAACTATTCAGCTGTATGCACTATTAGGCTTAGGTGGTATGTATTAAATTTTAATGAATTTGTAATAATGTATCTGTTTTCCAGATATCACAGATTTATAACGGTAAGAAAGATATTTAAGAAAATCTCACACAGAATTGTATCTATGGGTGTGTAAATTGTAAGATGTAGGAAGATCATACTTGTCCTTAGTCCCCCATCTCTCCTGTCTTTGCATTCCAATATACACTATATGGGCAAAAGTATGTGGACACTTGACCATCACACCGCCTTCCCCTGTTTCAACAAAGCTGGAAGCACAAAATTGTCTTTGTATGTTGTAGCGTTACAATTTCCCTTCACTGGAACTAAGAGACCCAAACCGGTTCCAGCATGACAATGACCCTGTGCCCAAAGCGAGGTTCATAAAGACATGGTTTGCCAGGGTTGATGTGGAAGAACTCGAGTGGCCCGAGCCCTGACCTCAACTGAACATCTTTGGGATGAATTGGAATGCCACCTGCACCCCAGTCCTCCTCACTTGGCATAAGAAAATTGCATATAAAGACATTCTTTATAATTTTGTGCTTCCAACTTTGTAGCAACAGTTTGAGGAAGACCCACACATGGGTGTGATGGTCAGGCATCCACAAACTCCCCCCCCCTGTATTTGTAGGTCTCCACACTGGGCTATACATTTTGGTATTTGGAGTCAATTATTGAATCACAGTAAAGGCCAGAACCCAACATATTTCGGAATCTTTTTTTAGACACGGGGTGTTGATTTTAACCAGCATTTCAGCACAGTGCCCACGCACACTGTACAGTGGTAGTTTCACCATTATGGGTCTGGTGTGAATTCTACAAAATTCTACAAAACTTTGTGCAAGTTTACACAGGATGAATGAAACGTAGCCGCGGACCACATTTAGCATACAACCCTTGAGTTTGACACCAGTGGATTATAGTCATTCCAAACTGAGGGCTGCAAAAATGAACAAAACTGTTCAGTTTGTCACCATCTTAGGGTTGCTTATTACAGGCTTGTGCCAAGATACTTAAAGGTGCCATTTAGTGAAAATTAGTATGATTTATTATTAAACACGAGATTAAACTAGAAGCAAGTTACGCGAGACCCCATGCATATCTTCGCTGATATCTGACAGAATGAAGTGCTACACATGCGGAAAGGAGGAAGAAGATTTTTTTCTACATTCCATCTGTTCTATTTGAGATGCACAACTTTTCCTTGTGTGGAAAATCAGGGCTCAAGAAGAGGAGGGGTTTATCCAGTTCATATGTTTTCCAAAAACAAATGACAGTGGCTTGAGAGCTGCATGGTGAGCGGTCCAGCTTTGTGGCGTTCCAGTGTGGCTCCTTTCTGCTGAGCTCCTCTTTTCAGGGGTCTTTTTTTTTTCCTTTTTTTTTCTTTTTTTTTTTCTTTCCCCCCCCCCCCTTCCAGCTCTGTGCCTCAGCACCATATGTTTTATTTTAACCTTATTAGGAAGTTGCTGGAGAATGGAATGGAGTCGCCTGTTGATTGTTTTAAGGAAGATTCCAACGTTAAATTTGATATTTTGTTCCATTCTTACTTTGTGATGACTGGAATGACTGAAGGATTCCCTGTTCAGATTTTTAAGAATGGGGCTTAAATATTAAGATCTGCATTTAAAAGTATTAAAAAAAAAATCTTTGTACATGACACACACTTGTTAGACACTGCCAAATTTTTGTACATTTTAAATTCTGGAGGGATGGAGCACCTTTCTTCCAAAAGGTATTAGGTATTCCCTCGACTGGTGTTTTGATGATTGTGGTGAAGAGTGCAGTTGCTGAAAGCCAGCTAAATGCTCTCTACAGCTTACTAGCAGTGCCACCTGTTTTTTCCTTTATTTTGTCACCCATCTGTATGTCAAATCTATTACCACTATATTATTAATATGAGCTTTTCATTTTCTGTCTGACTTTCCTGAAGTATCAGTCTAGTAGCTGTCTGGGTATTCCTATTCCTAATCCCAGGTACTCATGGCATTGGCATTTTTATGGTCCTCACAGCTGCTGTGTAATTGGGTGTGTGCTCATTCATATCCCCCTCAAACTGAGAGGACAGGTGAGAAAATGACACAGACTGACTCACTCTTTCACCTGGTGTCACTCTCTGTGCAATGTAGTGTCTTTTTACCTCTTGTAGGTGTGTTGACTTCATCAGATTGTCGTCAGACTCCTCGTGAGCCTCGTCACCTGTGTGAGAACTCGTAGCTGGGTTTTATTAGCTATAGCTCTGACTGAGTCATTATATACTGGTGCTGAAGTCAGTTTCCAGTGAAGTGTATATGCAAGCACAGGCACATGTACCAGCAAGTCTTAGCATTAGGAAGTAGGAAACAATTTCGCCTCTTAAATTGGTTAACCGTAAGGGTTCAGCTTATATGCAGTTCCTCAGAAACCTGGCAGATGAAGACACATGAGGACCCGCTTGCTCTGAATACTTGTGTGACAGTGAGCAAGTCTGGTTTGTGTGAGGTTGTATAGTGTATCTCATAGAAAGTTGGCTGTGTGAGAATCCAGGTTCACTCTGGATGCTTCTGTGTCTGTCTGTCTGTCTGTCTGTCTATTGGGTGAGAAATGGTGTAGAAAGGTCCAGATGTGTGAACATTCTGAGGGACATTCATGAGAAATTTTCAGCACTGGTTTATGAATATGTTGTGCTGCAGTAGGTCATTTCCATCTCTGCCTATCCTCCACGGTGCTGGAGACACGCACCAGCCCGATCCACTTCAGTAGTACTCGAACACAGCAAGTGGCACATATTTTCCAGGACGATGTCATGTGAAACAGGGGGGTTAGCATGGAGGTGTTACTGTGTTATACTTCGAACCCTTTAGTCTTTATTTGTGTTTATGTCTGTAAGTGCCAAGGATTTTTTTGGCAGCACTTTATCGGAAAACTTCAGGAGAAGCTTTCTGTGGGGAAAAAAATTGCTCCTTCACAAAACGGAAATATTTTCTTTAAAACTACTTTTTCTTTCTTATCCATGGCCTGTGATTTATTTTGTGTTGAAGGTGTACATTATGTCCATATTTGCATCTTGCTGGCAACAGACTTATTACAGCTTGGCTGGTGCCCATAGCAAATGGTCTTGGATCTCAGCACACAAGCCAAAGCATCTTTAGAGCTGGAGTCATCTTCTCACTGTTGGGTGACTATTCCCAAAGGTAGACCTGCAAGAACATGTGAAGTGCAAATAACTCTCTCTCTCTCCCTCGATCTCTCTCGTTCTCTCTCATTCTCTCTCTCTCGCTCCACAAGCATGATGAAGTACACTGCCCTCCAAAAGTTTGGAAACGCCTGAACAAAATAGGGTTTTTGGGCAATATCAGCATAAATCCT